>OY288108.1:45950170-47150170 GCA_958431115.1 Syrphus vitripennis
AATTTCTATGGTTTGGCAGTTTTCAAAAAGGATCGTGGTCTTAAAACAAATAAAAACATTTCAAAAAAAATTAAAAAAATCAATTTTGGTGGTGAATTCTAGCTTTTTTTTAATTTCTCGAAAACCGTTATTTTTATAAAATTCAGATTGAACATTGTAGCTTATAAATGTCTGTGCAAAAAAGATCAACATTTTTTTTTTGTTTAGAGCTGTAGCTGTTAATCGACAACCGTTATTCATAGGTCATAAATGGTCATAATTATCATTTTTAATTTTAGATCATGATTACTGAGACGCCCTGTATAAGTTTTCTTTATTGCATCTTTATATAGATCATTCAATACATTCCATGCGAATTTGGGTCAACGAACAATGTAAACTTAAATCTTCCCAATGGATAATTGACGCAGTTTTTCAATTATTAACTTATGATGTTAGACAGTGTTTGGAAACACTGTCGTTAATTGATTCGAAAAAACTATCTATGGAAAATGCTGATATTTTAATGACTGTCTGTATATCGTTAAGAGCAAAACTTATACTTGAAATCAACGCTAATATATTAAAGTTAAAGGTAAGTTGTGTGTGTTTTTGTAGTCCCCATTGAAATTGGACGAAAAATGTGTGACGGGGCTAAATAACTTACATGCTTAATCCAAACTTATACCTCTCGGTGCTTAACTTAAGAAAGGAGAGTTGGGCTACAAGCAACATTTTCAAGTTATAGACAGTTTACTCGGAACCTCCGTTTTGGTTCTGTGATAAAGTACCCCAGATGTTCCTTTTTCTTCCAATTCCAACCGACCATTGTAGAAAAAATAAAACAAAACTAATATTATAATATTTCATAAACTCCATTCTTATTTTGAATTTTTTTTTTAGAACACAAGCGAGGGATGCATAAGTGTCTTGTCATCAGTTTGCCGAACTCTGAGTCTTGCAAACTTTTCCCTATCATTTCCTCCTAGACAGCATTGGCAGCAGAATGTCGTTAAAGAATCCAAAAGTGCTTATGTAACATTTGTTTTAGATCAAATATTTTTACCTGCTCTAAGGGCAACGAATGATACAGTCATATTAGAACTGATCCTCAAACTCATTTGCGAAGCGTGGATAGATTACATTTATTCGCAACGAATGAAGTTTTCAACAGCTGGAGCACTGGCATTATTGGATGATTTTAATGAAGTGAAAGATTGGATATCTAAACTTCCCAATATATCTGATATTAGTATGAAAAAACTTGTTAACCATGAGGTATTGCACATGTGCAAGGGAGTGGGAAATGTTCTTGTACGAAAACCAAAAGAAATGATTCCAATTGTTCATACACCAAAGCATCATAAGTCAACATCTACTGAAGGTAAGATTATTTAAAATAAATCATAGAGTGATTGTGATTCTTTTATTTTTGTTTTTTTTTCAGAAGAACCACAAGAAACTCAACTTCCTTCTGAAATGTTTGTATCAAATCAAAGTAGTTGGCTACAGCTAAGAGCATCTAAAGGAAAGTTTTCATTTTCAATTTGTTGCTCCTCAACATATGATAAGATGCCATATGAATAAATAATTCTTTTAACTATGGGCCATATGCATAAAAGGTAGTAAATGCTTTTACTTGGAAATGTCTGCACTAGTTAATGCAAATTTCCCACTAACTAGCACAGCAATTTACAAGTAAAAGCATTTACTTTTGTTTATGCATATGGCTTTATATCTGTGGATTTGGTATAAATATTATAACTAGTTATGGAAAAATAGTTTATAGTAGAGTAGATATAATAATCAAAACTGTTATACAATAAAAGGATGTATGTCTGATGGATTCTGGATTCATTACATTTTTTTAACACAGACTAATTAAAATTGTCTTAAATTTAAGAATATTATGAAATTCGATTTTTATTAGTGTAAAGTCGGGTAATATGGATCAATCTGGTAATTTGCGGGGTTTGGATAACCAGCTTTTCTAGCTTGACTCAAATCCAATCGAAGAGAAGAGTAATTGTTAGATCATATTATGTACGACCCGCTGAAACTTACCTGAGTGTAGTTTCAGTAGTCAGTAAGGCTGCGTTTCGGAGCTGTGCACAGAAGAAAATATCGACAATTTTCAAGTTGGTCCCTCTTATGATAAAGCGCTAACAGATCAAAATCGGTCATTACCTGTATGTTTCGATATTTGATCCTGATTCTATCTTGAAGGCTACTAAAGTTAAAGCTGCTCGCTGAATAACAGCCTAAGTTTCGACTTAATTCCATGAAGAACAAAACCGTTTCTTGCAGAAAAATCTGAATAAAGTTTCAAGTTCCATCGCAAAAAACATAAACATGTTTCTAGGAAGATGGTAACACTTAAAATTATTTCATGTCAATTTTTTTAGAGCGTAACGAAGCCATCTTGAAAAAATGGATTTTCCATACAAACTGTCGACAAAAAGTATAAAAAAAAATCGCCCTTGACCCATCTATGCCCATTGAAGTCCCAATGGGCATAGATAGTCTCTAAGATCAAGTCTAGGCATATATGTATGTATAAGCTGTATTTTATTATCAGCGTAATCTAATCCAGATCAGTTTTTAAAACGTTTATACAAACACAATTTTGAAAATACCCCATTATTTTATTTTTGTATTACGTTTTAAAAGTAAATAAAGGTCAGATCATGTAGACAACAAAACATATCTATTTATAATGAAATAATTTCAGTGCTGCACCCTTTGTAGAAATATAGTTTTATCTGATAAAAAATAGTATTGTAAATTTTGTTCAATTATTCTTAAAAAAAAAAAGATTTATTCTTCGCGAAGGAAGCTACATAATGTAGAGTAGTGACTTAAAACAAAAGAAACATATACCTAAACTGAGCCTAAATTATGTTATGCATTTTAATTTTGCTCCCTTTTCGTGTGCAAAATCGTTGAATTGCTTTGAATATATTAAATTTTTGAGTTTCACTCAGTCCGCTTGAGAACATAAATGTGTAATGCTGCTTATAGGTCTAAACCTGAATGTTAGACTACATGGTTGGTTTCTTGAATAGAATATAGAAAATAGAAGAAATTTTATTTACTTTATTTTGCACCACCCCCAAAAATGCAAGTATTTATTACTTTTTGGCAAATAAGGAAAAAAATATTGAGTTTGCTTGCTATTTCTGTTGTAGGCCATTTATGTAAGTCTGTGGAAAGTAGTGAAGTTGGAGTTCAGAAAAATAAATATGCACCGCTTTTTTGACAAATGAGATTTAAACAATTCAACTGTTTTATTGTTTAAAAAATATATTTTTTGCAAGTGTTTGTTCAATTTTGGAAGTAACTGTACATACATATAGAACAACCCCACCATTTGGATGGGCTACCTAGCAAGCACTTTTCTTACAAATTATATTCCTTATGGTCGGTTGCACCAAACGCTTTAAAGAAATAACAGGTTTTTAAGTCTTAAAATGAAGTTTATTCCTTCACGTCATTTAAAAATCAAAAACCTGGTAAATAATGGCACAACCGAACATTAGTATAGTGAGTCAGATTCTTTGTTATTTGTCTAACTGATTTAATATTAAATTTGTCTGACCTATTATTCGATCAACTTTCAATTAATTTTTTTACAATTGGTTGCAGATATACAAACAACCCTGACCAGATTTTTTTCCGAGTCCAACTTAGACATTCTTCTAGATTGCAATAGGGACTTTTTTTTAATTAATAACAATAATAAAAGGCATACATTATTGTACAGATTTGTATGGTTGGTTAAACTATAAGCTTTAAGCTCTACCCTTTTTCCAAGTCAACAAATTGCTACGAAGTTAATGAAACAAAATAATTTTAAATATTTTTTGAATAATAATTTTGTTAATTCAGGAAAATTTGTAAAAATATTAGTTCCAAAAGATACTTATATTGAAAGTATGTAGTTAGATGTCTCTTTTTTAGCTCCTGAATAATAAATACTTTTTACATATTTTTTTTTTTATTTTTGTAAATGGTTCGCAAAATAAAACTGTGATAGAGATACAAATACATTATAAATCTTTCACATATTGAATTAATTAAGGATTAAGCCATACAACTGATATTATTAATACAAATAATTCCAGAAATTATGTATAGAAAACCCTAGCATATATAAACCTGTTTATTAAAAATAAAAATTATATAAAAAACAAATATTGCATTGAAAAAAAAAAAAAAATGTTTCATTAAAAATTAACTTCACCTTCTTTATCAAATAATTTGATGAAAATAAACAACATATTTTTTTTCTATCACAATGAAATGTTGAATTTTAGTTTTGATTAAGAATACATTATAAACTGGTATCATCTAAAGTTGGAATATCTGGTTGCATTTTAAGAACTTGTAACCTTGGATTATAGTAACCTGACAGGTAGTATGTATCGTTATTATCATATATTGATTGATATTGCGTAGTATCTGAACCAAACTTTGCAATGTACACAGAAAATTCAACGACTTCACATCTATGAGAAATAGTTTGTACATCGTTTTCATCTTCATGTGGCGAGTCAAATAATGCACCCTACGGAAAAGAAATATTTATTTCAAAAATTATGAACTATTTCTTTGATTTTGCTACTTACAGGGTATTTTAAATTAGGACATCCGGTTGTTTCCTCAGGATGATAGAACCACCGAACTCTAACAATTTTATTGCTAGTTGTTGTTTCCCACATTGCTTCGATTCGACCTATATATGGTCGATCGGGCCTTCCAGTAGAAAGGAAAACAGCACACTCACCAACCTAAATTCAAACAAAAAAATTATTAATAAAACTATCATACTTTTGTTCGTTTTACACTTACAGTTATAGTTTCTTTTCCCCTCGATATCGATTTATAGAATTGTTTTCTTGCTCTTCCTTTTAAACCCGCCTTACGATATGTTTGTCCGAGCCACCCCCATAATTGGCGCTCTGGCAAAAATGCAGCTATTTTGCTTCCCTTGCCACTATTATAATCTATCCTTTCATTTTTGGCCTGTAATGGAAAAAAATTATGTTTTATAAATTTAATAACAACCGTAGTGGTTCAAAAGTAGAGGGGTAAAAACTGGAGTTTACCTATTTACATGACAAATTTGAAAAATTCATTCAATTTATTTTCAACTCACCTCATCAGATGTTTCGGAAACAACATTTGACGTTGAATCTTCATCATCTAATCCATTGATTTCATGTTTCACATTCTCAACTAACAACTTATTGATCGTTTTAGGTTCGACAATAGTTTCAGTTCTTTCTGACTCTATTATTTCATCATTGGCCGGTAGATTAGATTTTAGTTCATTATTATAATTGAAGCTTTGTAATTCGGTATTTTGATAATTTGTATTTTCTTCTTCTTCTTCTTCTGCTTTAGGTTCTTCATGACATTTCGGAGATGATTTACGATGATGTTTTTTGTGCTTTTTTTTCTTTCTATGCTTTGTGTGCTTATGTACACATTCATTTAGATTTGGCAAATGTGATTCAATTTTATCAAATTGCTTTCTGTTTTTATCGATTCTGTGATTAAATGAAATACGATCAGTTTCTTGAATTACTGATTTTCGCATTGTTCCTCTGTTCGATGATGAGTCATTAGATGTTGTATCGGTTGACATGGTTTTTATAGAGCTGGATTTTTTATTTTTACCAAGGGTGTTGAAAGGATTTTCATTGTATTCTGAAATTATAAATTTAATAAAAATACAATTTTTGCAAGTGGATTTTCAATCTCATAAAAACAACTATAGTTGATAGCATGAAATAGCTTAGATGAAATTAAAACTGTTAACAAATATTTAAATTCAAGTCTTACCAACAGTTGGATAATCACTCAGCAAATATCGTATATTCTGCAAACGGATTCTGCCACTGTCACCATCATCGAACTCTACGCTGACAAAGTCCGAACCCGCATCTGCGTTATCGGAGTCGATTGCCTTTCCTGGGTACAAACATCGATATTGTTGGCTCCAATATGCGCAAAGCCTTGTTCCTGTAGGGACGTTTTCAATATTTTTTGGTACCACTTCAAGTATCTGAAAATTTTTAAATCAGTTAAATTGAACGACAAAAAGAAATTATGATAAATTACAGTGTCCTTAAAAATTTCTTCTCTTGACATTATATGGGATTTGTTTCCTCTTTCACCATCGAGTGTAATAGCATACACATCCGGTGGTTGTAATGGTTTTAAAATGCCCGCATAAAATAAACCACCCATGTCAGTCAGTACTCGAGTTTCCTCTCGATATAAATGCTCATTTGACAATAACAATTCTTTGTCAATTTTTTTAGCAAATTTATTTTCCTCTTTGATTACTATATTTTGTTTTTGTTGTTGACTTTTTATTATGGGAGACCTGCTTTCCAATGTGATTCTGTCAACTTTCAACGTCGGGATATGCTTCCTTTTATATTTTTTATTTTTGCAGCGTTTCTTTTCAGACAAAACTATATTTTCTGTAGTTTGCCTTTGGGTTGTATTAAATTTGATCGATGAAGAAGTTCCTTCTAACGAAGCTGAAATTTCTTCATTGTCCTCACTTGTCTCTCCTACTGCACAATCAGTTATATTTTTATTTTGAATGTTTAAGGATTTTTGTTCAATTTCATCAGCACATGGAGGAAAATTTGAAGGCGTTGATTGAAATTTATCAAGGAAACAAATAAAACTGGGATTTTTACACGAAATATTTGCAAACTTATACTCGGATGTTTTTTTCCTTTTTTTTATTTTATTGATTTCATCCAACTTTCGTTTTTTCTTTCGGTATTGCCTTGTTATATCAGCTAATCGCATTCGCATATCTGATTCCATTGCTTTGAAAAAATCTTCTGGATCAGGCCATTTGTTGATTTTTTTGTAATTTGGATCGACTTTTTCAAAGGCACTTCTTAAATTATCGTGCACATCATCACAATCTGATTTCAAACCATCCCGTCCTTTGCGCTCTTTTGCTAATTTTTTCTTACTTTCTTTATAATAACGTGAATGTCTGCTAGACTTCGATTTGGAATGTTTGTGCTTTCGTTTTTTAACTTCGGGGCTAGGCTCTTTAGGATTGTTATTGAAGTTATTACTCTCAACTTCTTCTTGGATTCTTTGCTCAGCTAATGCACATAGCAAATTTAGCCCTCCTAATGATTTTTCACCTCCCCCTGGTGGCGAAGGAGATTTAATCAACTCGTTAACATCATTTTTTTCTTTAGTATCTGCATATTGCATTTCTAAATTATTGCAGCTTGTAGTATTGTATGATTCGTAGTTATTAAAGGATTCATTTCGACGTTCGTTTTCAATGATTTCAGGTGGCTCTTGTTTAACACGAACTGTTTTAAGAGAATCATGGTTAACAAATGATCCTGTGCTTATGTTCGAAAGTAACTCTAGACCAGACATCTCTAGCAAAGGAGGCGGAGGAGGAGGAGGATTGATGGCGATGGCCTTGAAAGCTGAGCTTTCGCTATTACATGCGGCACTTGGAAGAACATTGGTACGATCCGCCGGGTTATAGGAATCGTTTTTGTTAGTAGGTCTATTTAATACACATTCATTTTCGTAAAATGTATCTGGCGAAGTGAACGGAGTGTTGGGTTTCGAAAAATCATACGGCTCATTATATTGCTGTAGTGAATCAGTTGAAGTTTCTTTTGGCAAAGCACCCTTACATCCATTGTAATTGTTATGGCACTGGGTAGACATGGATTTGATTTTGTCGGAGGACTGTACATTAGAAGCTATTAATTCACCCGTAGAAACTTCTAGAGTTGAATTTTCATCGTCACTGCATACAGGAGTATCTGTTTGAATATTTACATCTTGCATCTCTGGTGTTTTCGAAAAACTAGATACCCTTGTAGCTGAATTTTTGTACATATTATTTACCTCCCCCATTTGCGGTGGAGTTAATGGTGTCGCATTAGGTGGAATTGTGTAATTAGCAGGTATCATTGGCATGGTTAAAAGTTCCGATGGCGAATGTGTGTTGTTCAACAAAATATTATGAGACTCTTCATTTGGCATCAGTGGCGTTGGACCAATGAGATTTGCATTTGACTGTGAATATGTGGATTCATCATCTTTTGATTTTTCTGCTTTGCTAGTAGCGTCAAAATTTGAGGTTAAGTATCCCTTGTTGTTTAAATTGTTTTGTTGAAGCCAATCATCTTTTTTCATGCCATTATGTTTTTGAGATTGTTCGGTCCTTCTCGTATCCGAAGAAATAGAGAGGAAACGACTGCCGTTAGCTTGTGAATGATGACAAACTGTGGATGATGCAGCTGTTGCTGTTAGGTAATTGGAGCCTAAAAGCTGAATTGGTGCCGTATATGACTGAGTTGGAGCGCTAGCTTGCGGATTCATTGAAGGGAATAAAAAATTTGGAGTTGTTTGTAGAGCACCTGGATTTTGCTGCATGTAGGGTGGCCAAAGAAATGCGGCTTGTGGGAAAGATTCTATTAAACATGAAAAAAAAATATAAAGACACCTCCATTAAAAAAAAAGAAGATTGCTTTCTTAAGCAAAACAAATTTGAAGTAAAGGCAAGTGAATTGAGCTCCATAATTCTAACATTTGTTTATATGCCTTTGAATTTGCAAAAAAAAAAAATTAATTTTGGGACACTCTACTTGGTAGTTGTTTTTATTTATGCATTTGAAACTTTTTGTTTAGAATAAATTGCACAAGATTTGCGTTTATTTTACTATTTAAAAATAAAATATTATTGTATTTGATACATACCCATGGCAGATGTGGTTGGAAGCAAAACCAATTGTCCTCTGCTGGGATCTCTTGCATATTGTAACCCAACGGGTGACATTGATATAACTGATTCAAGTGGAAAAGCATCTGAAAAAAAGAAAGAAATAATAACAAGAATCTAACATTTATCTTTTTGAAACAATTGCTTCATTTTCTTTATTTTAACAAATCGATTGATCGAAAAGAGAAAACCGAGATTAAAAGAAACGATAAGCCACACGGACGAATCTTAAGGGTGAAGCAAGTAGTGAAGTGTGGGGTTGGGAGTCGTGCATTATGTTTCTTTTACTAAAATTTTGGAGAAATAGTTAATTGCTCAAGAACATCACGTATAAAGCAAGTAAATATTCCCTCTACTTATTAAGCAAGGTGGATCATTCATGTGGTTTTTTTAATCAGCTATTGGTACACAAAACATCCGAAATGTCTGTTTTTGTTTGGTTATTATGAAAACAAGAGAAATAAGTAAATTTATTCCTCATTACTGTGCCAAAAGACAATTAAAGAGACAATTTTGTCTACCATTAATGCCCAGTCGAGCTTAATAAGAATAGGAGGCACGAGTACGATAACTTGGGCGCCAAGAATTGATAACGGTTTTTGGTAGAAGGGTCCAAAACAAGTATTTTTTACTATGGGAGGGGGGGGTCTATCTTGCCCCGTTTGGGCGGGAGGGGCAATTTTATAAAAAAGAACAAAAATCGGAAAAAAAATCATTAAAAAATAACGGTAATATTTACAATTAAATTTGATACTTTTTTTACAGCCAGTATTCTGTACTATAAGCCACTTTTTAAATCAGGCAAAATGTATGCACAGTTTTCGAAAAACTGAGTTTTGAACTCAAAATTCGAAAAAAAAACACACAAAAAAAAACTTTGAAGTGTAATTTCTCACAACCATAAAATTTAATATAATTTTTTTTTATAGAATTCAATACTCTTATTAATTCCTAATCAAAACCTGAAAACTAGATTATTTTATGACTTCTAGTTTTTGAGAAAATTGAAAATAACCACAACTAATATTTCAATTTTTTATGTTTTTTTTTGTTTGAGTGGTCTTATTTTGATGGTAAAAATGGTAGATGCGAGTTTGGGTATATGCAACAGTGGGGTGTGTGCGAGTTTGGTTGTATGCAACAATGAGGTGCGTATGGGGGGGCATGCTGCCCCCCTGCAACCCCCCTGCTTGGGCCCACTGTAGGATTTGGGGTAGGTGCGAGTTTGGGTGTATGCCACACCGAGGTGTGTGTGGGTGGTGAAACCCCCCTTCTTGGGCTCGCTATAGGAATTGGGGGCGTGCAAGGTGGGCGGGGTGCAAGGTGGGGTGCACGCAAAGTTTCTTTGGCATTTAAATAAGCTGAATTTAATAAAAACTAATTCATCCCAGGTATATCTTAATCCATATTCGATTATTACTATCAAAATAAGACTACGTAAATACTCAAGCAAGGAAAAAATAATTTAATTAAAATTTAATTTTCTCAAGAACTAGAAGACATAAAATCATCTAGTTTTCAGTTTTTAATTAGAAATTAATAAGAGCATCAAATTCTATAAAAAAATATTATAATAAATTTAATGGTTTTGAGAAATTACACTTTAAACTTTTTTTTTTGTGTTTTTTTTCTCAAATTTTGAGTTTGAAACTCACTTTTTCGTGATTTAAAAAATTTTTTTGATTTAAAAAATGGCTTATAGTACAGAATACTGGCTGTAAAAAAAAGTGTTAAATTTAATTGTAAGTATTACCGTTATTTTTTAATTATTTTTTTTCCATTTGATGTACGTATTTTTTAAATTGCCCCTCCCGCCTAAACGGGGCAAGATAGACCCCCCCCTCCCATAGTAAAAAATACTTATTTTGGACCCCTCTATAAGAAACCGTTATAAAATCTTGGCGCCCAAGTTATCGTACTCTCCCCGAATAGGATATTTTTTAAATTTCTTTAAGAATAGTACATTTTGCTCAATAATTTTACTGCTCTCCTTCATCTCCAACATATTGCGAAAGAAATCTACATACAACGAAGCATTGATAATGAAAAGGATTTGTTTTTAAATCGCGAATAAATTTCTAGAAAAAATACAAATGCCACCACCAACGGATCATTCTTCGTGCGATCTTTTGGTTCATCTTAAATGAAACCTAATTCTCCAAAGATATCGCGAATAAAATTTGCCGGAATTATATTCGAATTTTCGGAAATTCACAACACAAATAAATGATAGTAGAATATTTCCTAGGAATTTATACTCAGGGGGAATAAGTTTTAAGGCACATCAGACTGTAATTTTAATGGACAAAGTGATCTGATAAGGACCAATGGAAATTTTTTATTACGATTTTTCAAAGGCAAAATTTCAGAGAAATTTTGTTCACGCCTATTCCCATTCTATGCTAAGAAGCATATTTTTTTGATTCGCTAAAAAAGAGTTTTTAGAAGTTAATTATTTTACCTTACAATTAATTCCCGCAGAGAAAGCGAGCGGGTTTATATTATAAATATCTGCTAAAATATTATAGATACGTTTACCGTCATATTTTTACTTTTAAACTTACTCGGATATTGCCAAAATGTGGAAGCGGACCGGCTTGTATTATGAATGCTGTTCATATCCTCATTGTTCGCACCAGGCATTAAATCAGCCCCTGCGAAATAAATATTGCCACATCCTGTTGCCGCAACTCCACCTATTAACAATAACAATTGAATGAATTAATTAAGAATTGGGAAAGAAGAAGGTGCAGGGTACCTATGTCTGCAACACGAATTCCAAAATAATTAATATCCCTGGAAGGTTGTTGCACTGGTGTTGAATCCTGAGGCCTTTTCCTTGTTACCGTTACGCCAACCGGCATCGAGTTATCTAACATAGAAGGTTAATTTAGTTAATTTTTTTTTTTTGACAAAATAAAATGAATCCTACTGTTCATTTGTGAAACGGATTTATCCATATCCGACATTTTAGGTGACGTCGATTCGATTTTAACCAAAGTTGTCATCGTCGACGACATAGATTTCGAATTATGATGATTTGTGTGGAGATTGTTTGAAGTTGTTACTTCAGACACTTGGCAAGGCTCCCGCTTAATTTCCATAAATGTGAAACTCGATGATGAGTTCACATGGTGATGGGTGAGGCTTGGTATATTCTTTTGTTGGATCCCAATGTACGAGTGGTTTTCAATTGCCGACGATGCAGTTGAATTGTAGTTAAGTCCAAGCAAGGGGGACGGCGATGGTACAAAGAAGGCCGCTGTTGATTGAACGGCTTCCGTTGACTTAGCACAACTGTTTAATAAGTTTGGCGACGAATTAAAAGTTGCCATAACTTTTAATGTGTTTCGCTTGCTTTAATTAGACATATAATTTTAAAGAATACCCTGTTCGGATACCTTTTATAAAACATAAATAATAGTTGATTGTTGGTTGGAGGCTATTCCAGCTGTCTGTAAATAATCTTAAAAATGTATATAGACAATAAGTTAGTACAGACAGGGCTTATATAGGTTTACGATACTGCTTAAAATACCAGTCCCTGTTCAATTTTTTTTTTGTTAGTCAGCAATTTAGAAATGATCACATTTTTTAATGGAGAACAATAAAAACACTTGCTTAACCAACAAAATTAATTTATTTTGGTGAAAAACACTTTAAACTGCATGAATTCACAGGTGATTTTATTATAAAAATATTGTAGAATTGTAGAGTTCCACATTACGCAGCAGCCAAAGTTAAATATTTAAGGCATCATCATACATCATAGTTTACCATGGCTTCAGGAATTAAGAACTTACATTTTATTAAATAACATTTGTTTGCGAATTCTTCAAAAGCATACATAATTTACAGAACACTATTGTCTGCTTTTATTTTATGAGCTTGCAAAAGTAATTAAATACTTCCAAAATCTCTTTTTTAGTTAAGATAAAAACTAGTTTATAAACGTCATTTCGTAATGGAGAATGCAAACTAGTTTAGTTTCTTACCCTGTATATTTGCAGTTTTGAAGCGAGCTTGGACAGAGCATCAACAGCTTGTAAACTTCCACTCGGTTGAAATGAGATTCGTCCGACTTGATTTCAGTCGAATAGCGAATATTGTATTTACATTCGTGTTGAAATTAGTTTGAAGCTAACTTTGACTACTCGGGTACCTGTTTTACCTGTTTTGCGTGGAAGTTAACTTCGGTCGATTCGATCGCATTTGCATAGAGAAGCGAAGTTGGAGGTTCTACGTCAAAAGTGATTTTGTGGACAGAAGCAAATCTGGAAAGTGAACATAGGGTGTTTTATTTTTAATTAGTTCATAGCCTGAACTGTCAAAAAAAATAACTTGCTTCTTTTTTATAAATGTATAAGGGATATTAATGCAACGATGTAAAATCCTCGTATATTTGGTTAACAATGTAAACTTGTTGAATTCGTATAAAAACTTACTTTCTAAAAGTATTTTTAATGGACAAATAAAATAGTATCTACATAATGTAGATACATATATAAATGTAGATAAGTCTATCTCATTAAATAATTATGGAATTGTTGATAACTAATAAAAATAATTGCTAGCTTTTTTGCGGACTTTTTCGTCCAAAGACGATATGTGAGACCTGGGGTGGAATCGTGTAAGGTGATTTGTGATAGGTGACAGTCACAATCAACAAATTCGGTGATAGTCACCGGTGACAATCACGATTTGGCGACTTTTTCTGGTGACAGCTCTTTAGTTGTCACCAGAAAAAGTCGCCAAATCGTGATTGTCACCGGTGACTATCACCTTACACAGACCGAATTTGTTGATTGTGACTGTCACCTATCACAAATCACCTTACACGATTCCACCCCTGAATAAAATAAAACGCATGATTTTCCTAGACTTTTGAAAGTCTCAGTTGTGAAGGAAAGAGAAAATTAATGAGCGTTCGCATTGCAAATGAGATAATTTCATTCGGCAGCTCATTGTTGTTTTCTCTTTTTGTCTCATAGAGAAATTCCAAATTTATGAGGATGGTTCACAATCAAATCCAAATTTATGTTTGGCAGAATGCTTTCACCTATTTTCTGAAATAATTTCGCTTAAATTTGTTTTGAATTACATCACTTCATTTTGAAATGTTAATTTGTATGAAAATTATATAATTTGGGAGCTAGTTCGGAAATTATAAACGAAATTACCTCATTGTGCCTAATGAAAACAGGCTATTATTATTAGAATCATTTGTTACCCAAGGAAACTGCTCAGATTTTAGTTGCTTTTATTTAAAAAAAAGTTAACAATTGGAAAGAAAGTTTTTAAAATAAAAAAAAAAGAAAAAAAATTATTGAATGCAAAACATTTCATTAAAACATTAAAATTACGCTTATAGTCACAAGAAAGTTTTGCTTAAGCCTCGAATTAAACAAAATGTGAAAGGAAGAGATACAGACAATTTTGTTGTAGATTTATACTTTTTCGATTTAAGCGACCGAAAAAAAAATATCTTAACTAAATCAATTTTTAATTTAATCTAAAGTTTTGCTATTCTAGATGTATTTTTCGACTCTCAAGTAGCGGCCTCAAGAAATCGGCCATATATTTTTTTCAGAAAGTTTTATATTGTGTTGTACTTTACAAAACAACAATTAGATTTATTTGCCGTATTAATAGAATTTTGCATGAGCAGTACTCGAAGTTGTTTTCTTACAGAATTCATCAAGGCCGGTGTCATATGGAGCACATTACATCAAGCTCTGCGGAAGGAGTTGTGTAAAGTGATCCGATAACGCATAGACTTCCTGATCGCTGAACCTTGTCTAAATTTTTATTAATGTGGCTATATCCAAAGCGGTCTAACTGACAGACATACCATAAATGTGAGAATCAGCAGCCGAATTACCGAAATGTGTAACTAGTTCGCTATCAGAAGTTGACGACCCCATCTATTTCCAAGGGTATTTTTGCATGAGAAGAGTACCGTGGCCCCATTAACTCTTTCTTGTATATAAGTGGTAGTATTTATTAACGTTGGCTAGTTTTAGACAATTGTCCAACTTTAGAAAATTTGTTCAAAATGCGTGTTTATTACTGTCTTATACGAGTAGCTTCTAAATTAGACACAGTAAAAAATATGATATTTATTTTTATTAGGTAAATCATATTTTCGCCATTTTGAAAATAGCAAGACAGTGTCTAAGAAGACAAAATCTAAAAATACTGCTAATGCTTTTCGAGTTATAGGAAATATTAAAAAAATAAGTTCTTAATAAAAATAAAATAAAACTGAACTTATTGCACACTAAAAGTAGTTGAAATGATCATATCAGTTGAATTTTTCATCTTTTACCACACAGAAGTTGTTTTTGATATTTTCTTATATCTTGAAAACGATAGGTTGTTAGGTTGAAGGATTTTCATTTTTTTGTGTTAAAATTAATAGGAGCATTAAATATTGACAACAACAGCAGTAATCCATACCTTACGCAAAATTTTGAAAAAAAAAAAACAGTGAACTTAAGGTCTTTCTTTCAAAACAATGAGTTTGAAAATTAATTCTTCTTAAAATATTTATTAAATAAATATATAAAAAAGGAAATTTGAATGACCTAATGAGGGTTAAGAGCGTTCGGCAAATATCAGCCTTAATGCCAGACTTACCAGTCGTCAAGTTGTCATTATTTTTGCAAATTCTGACAGATGACTGTTTTGGATAAGGTTTTTTTTTTAATTTGCTAAACAAAATTAAAAAAAAAACTTATACATTTCAAGGTAAAATAAGCATCAAAATCGGAGCACAGTTTCTCCCGGGTTCTGAAATAATGTCATTTTTAAAAGCTATTGCTCTTCCACTATAAGCATACACAATAAATTTGGGGTATCTCCCCTTTCAGTACTTCCCCCCATTCTGATTAAGATTTGTTTCATATTAGGCAATACCAACCGAAAAATACCTATCCCTAGCATGATACCAAAAATCCGAAAATAAATAGGGTCTTTTGCTCCATTTGAAACCCACTTAAGATGCCATCCAAATATAATTTTTAAAAATTTAGGTATTACAACAATAGGCCTTAATACTCGTAGATTATGATCAAATCGCCATCATTTTGCAACTAAATAAAATATTTACACAGGAACGACAGTTTTTAATCAAAGAAAGGTTTTTCAATTATCCATAAATTCATATAGCCTTACCGAACTATGTACATTTTTTGTAATTACATTTTAAGTAAACCGCAAAATGTAAACATAAAAAACAAAATACAAAAAATGAGGATATTTTTTACATTCTAAGTTGAAAACCCCCTTACCCAACGGGAGATGTAGAAAACACAAAAGTCAATTATAATATTACACTGAAAGGCTCTTTTCGTAACAGCAGGGAGTCCATTCAATCTATCGTGAGAAAATTTTCTTTCTTCCTCCGGTTGAAAAATGATAAGTAGTTCCCATTCGTTTGTGAAGTGTTTCTCACTTCAGTCTTGTTTATTAACAAAATCCAAGTTATTAAAAAAGTAATTTTTATAACGTGTTAAAAAATATTTTAATTTTAGTTTTAACGCTTTTGTTTTCGCTGGTTCATGGAAATTTTAATTAAAAAAAAAAATATTTAACGCAACTATTACAATGGTTTAATTTTAGTAAAACAACAGGTTTAATCTTTTCGAAGTGATTATTAAAAACTGAATATTACGAATACTAAAACTATCTGTTCATTGCATTCGTTTTCAATTCGATAAATATATCACCTTCAATGGCATATTTAAATATTTTTATTTAAATATAATTTTATTAGAAAGTTAAAGATTTAAACAAAAAAGCATACGCATACGCCCCAGTATCAAAATTAGGTAAAGAATGCAAGAGCCTTGAATGCAGACAAATTAAATGTGCATTTCTTCGTGCAGTGTATTCTTATCTCTTTTACTCTGATGGAATACAATGAAAAATGGCCACTTTATTGAAATCTGAACACGGCCAATGAATTCTCGTTGTTTATTTCATGTTCAATTTTGCGCGATACAAAATAAATCGCAGGCTTATTTTAAGCGACTTAAATTCACTCAGCCATCATAATCTGTTGTTTTCCAAAAAAAAATTCACGATAGAATTTGGAATAAAATTAATTTTTTTAAATGCTTTTTTTTCTGTTTTTTTTGCTTGAAACTCACAAACTGGTAGTGTTGTCCCATAAAACTGTTTTCTTACATTTTTTTCTCAGTCAACCCGTTCATGTCTAAATGTTATTTACAAACTTATCCGGGTGTATTCAATCTGAGTAACGTAAACTTGTGGACTTGAGCACGAAAGGTTTGACCAATAGTGAATATTTTAGACTCATACATAAGTCGGTGAAGAAGAAGTCGGTGTTAAGAACGTTATATTTTTTAAAAAAAATAGTTTTTTTTTATTGACGGATATTACGACGAAACTAGCAATAGTGTATCCTAGGAGGCTATAAACCCGGTGCGGCGAACCACGCAAAATTTTATTAAAATTGTTCCGGAGTGAACAAAAACAGTACTTTTTTGCGTGTTTTTTTTTCACTTTTATTGGATACTTTGTTTTCTAAAACATGGTTTAAAAAAAAACCATTTTGTAAAATCAACAGATTTTAACTTTACATTAATTTTCTTTAAAAAACGTGTTTTTCAAATTATATGTTGTAATAACAAATAATAGAATAATGAATATATACATATGTAAATCATGAAACACATTATTAAAAAATTTAAATTAATATATAATATATATACTTAATAAAAATTGTCAAAAAAACAATAAAGTTAAGTTTTAAAAAATATGTGTATGCCAAAAAATCGATTTTTAGAAAATTTCTAAAAACCCAGTAAATTTCTCTTATCTAACAGTATTTTCATTAAAGTTTTTTTTTAGTATATGCTACCCAAACGCAAAATAGTTGGCCCCACTGAGAATTTTTTTTAGGAAATAGAAATAAAAGATTGGCAATCCAAATTTAACAAAGTATTTAAAATTTTATTTTATTATTTAAAATGTGTTTGACACAAATATTTAAAAATGGCAACTTATAAAAAAATAACAGTTCATTTAATATTAAAAAAAAAATTATTGAAACGCATATTACGCGAAATACTTAGCCCAGATTTCTATGGACCCAGAAAAGTTGGCCCAAAAGAAAAAAAAACTGGTATTTACCACTGAGTGACGTCACCTTTGTTTTTAATAACGGATGTTATTCGACTTGGGCGTGTTTCTACCAGGGTTTGACATGATTCAGGGGTATTGCCATCCCAAACTTCTTGAATTTTTTGTTTTAACTCACTTAAGTTTTTAGCCGGATTTGTCCTTAGTTCCTTCTTCATTTTTCCCCAAAAAGTCTCAATTGGAGACAGATCTGGGCTGTTTGCAGGCTAAGTTATGTTCTCGAAGCCAGCTCATACTTCGCTTAGCTGTTTCACTTTTCAACAAGATAGCGCATCATCTATCTTGTTGAAAAGTGAAACAACCATCTTCTGTTTGCAGCCTTGGAATTGACGGCAAAAGTTGTCTTCATACCTATACTGGCATTCACAGTGCCATCGATGAAGCATAGGTTGCCCACTCCTTGCGCTGGCATCCCCAGACCATTACTGGAGATGTAAAATTTGTTTTCCTACTAAAACAATCTGGATGAAATGCTTCAGCTGGCGTTCTCAATACCCTTGACCGCGAGTCAAAAGAGAAACCACTTTTAACTTCTTTGCAAAAAAAGAAGCGCTTAAAGTGGGTTCGGGACCATCAAAACTGGACGTTGGGGCAATGGAGGAGTGTGATATGAAGCGATGAATCTCGATTCGAACTTTGTGTTGGAGTTTTATAGTTATAAAATATTTTTCGGATCAGCCACTTTATTTAGTTATTAAGAGCACATACTCTTAAACTCTAAAACTCTCCACAACTTGGCCCGTTTTAAAGTTGGTGACCCCTGGATCCATTGGTGGATCTATCCCTTTGAAGTAGACATGATAAATACGTTTTTTGCTTTTTATTCAAAGAAATACGATTTTCAAATTAAATTTTAGTTTAACAAAAGCTTGTTTTCATAAGTTCTATTTAGTAATTTCCAATTTGTTTTCATTTCTAGTGGCACCGGCTGTCTGGAAGGTCTTCTTTATAATACTGTTTCTCTACTGTGAACATTTAATTTCTGCGCAAGATTATTCTAAGGTATATAACCATCATTCTTTAAAAAAAAATTTACATTTGAATAATATTTAAAAAAAATATTTTTAAGCATAAGATCAATGGAGTTGTTGAATGGAGATTCGATAAACGCCCTTTTTGCAATGCTTTTACAGGTAAGAAAGATCAAATATTTTTTTTTTTTTTTTATTTTACCGCTAATTATCGCAAGCGCCCAAAACAAATTATATCGTAAACGACAAAACGAAAGTTTATTGTTGGCCAATGAAACCACTTATGCCTTAAGCTAGTGTTAGATTTTGAAAGCAATATCTTAACTAGAATACGAGTATTAGAATAATTTTTTACTTAAAAGAACTAAAAAAAATTAAATACATAAATAATTTTCTTAAATTTTTTTTTTGAAAAATGTCACGATAAAATAATGGAAGAGGCTCGACATGTAAACTTCCCCGTTTAATTTTTTTTTATTATTAAAAGGAACTACTAATTGGACATTTTTTTTTAGGCTGTGGAAGAAAGAGGAATCTTAGATCACAGATAAATATTGAAGCTCCCGAAGCGTTGTCTGATCTTTTAGACATGAATGCGGAACCAGCTGTTGGTGATGTACAAAGACAAATTATGTCTCAGGCGAAAATGTTTGAGGCTTTAAAAGAAGCTAACAAGGAAATTTTGGTTCAAAAAAGTAACAAAGAGAAAATCTACAAAGCAATTAAACTATGAATATTTTATTGGCAATGCAAAAACATATAAATATAAAGGATTGAACATTTATCCATTTGTTTTATTATATTTTTGAATTATATATAACAAAGTAAATGATTTCCCTCTTAAATAATTGATTGCTGTCATCCAATTAATTATTATGTATGTATTGTTAAATGACCAAATTTATCTAAATATAAATTAATTTAATACCAAATATTGAAAAAATAATTATTTAAATCTGAATTTAGCTTACTTTAAAGCTTATGAAAATGTCTATGAATACTTTCCATTTTTTTTTTTCAAATTGTCGCTGTTCTTCACTTCTAAATTTGTAGTTTAATGGCGTTTTCAATTGGCAATCCGGAATTGGTTTTAGATTCGGAATCCCAATTGAACAGTTTTTTTCGATTCTGAAAAATTTAAAGTTTGGTGTGACTGTATTAGTACTTCAAGCAATCACTTCACAGTTCGCACAATTTGTAAATTTAAAAAAATATGACATTTATCAAGTGTGACATTTAAATCTTTGAATGTGTTTTTGATTCTGTTTTTGCTTCTGATTTCAAATCCAGAAAAGAAATTCTCTTCTTTTCAGAATCAGAACTGTCACTTTTGCCCAACTGAACGCATTCAGAATGCTTTTTTCTGCTTCCAAATTGCCAATTGAAAACGCCATAAGCATTTTGTATCAGTCTTTTTTTATTACCAGTTTTGATAGATCGAAATTTCATAGAAAAACATGCACGGAAACAACAAGATCCTTATCTTTATCTGGACTTTAGAATAGTACATACCACGACAGTTACCAAAAATATCTTTTATGCAACCTTCTGGTTGAACACACTAAAGGATTTGGAATAGGCGCGAGGTTGAGTGTATGTCCATCGGTACATTTTTTTTATGAACTTGGGTCTAAATGGTGGCTACTGGTATGAACTGATTTAATATGGAAAGCGATGCCACTCTTTATCGGGTTCACATTTCATGTAGCAAAAGTTAAATTAAGTTATTTCAGCGCATAGTTTTTGAAATAATAATTTTTCAAACTCAAATTTTAAAAAGAAAAACGTTTAGATTTTTCTTCTATTATTACATAATAGAATGTACTATTAAGTACATAAAATAAAAATAGCAGTTAATAAAGTAAAAATCTGAAAAAAAATTGAATTTGAAAATTATTTTTTCGAAAAATTTGCTCTGAATCAAAATTGAAGTATTGGCTTAAGAAAATACTATGGCAGGCCCTGCCGTTGTTTATTATTAATTTTATTCCGTTTAGCCTGTTTAGTTCCTGCCACCGAGGTGGCTATTGGTTATATTTTTTCCTTTTTACTATAAAAGCCAAATTTGTAGTCTTAAAATACAAAACGCTTTCTTGTCAAAAAAACATTTGAAATTATTAAAAAAAATTAATATTTAAAAAAAGAAAAAAAATTCTGAATGTAATAAAAAAAATAACAATTTAAGTTTATCAAATTTAAGCCAGTCCAAAGAAAAGGACTAACCCCCGATTTCATAAAGCTCTTTTAAAAAATTAAACAGCCTTTTTGGTCTTAAAATGACGTTTGTTCCATACAAAATACATCATTTAAAAACTTGTTAAATGTTTATGATATTGGCCATAATACTCTTAAAAATTGTTATATCCAGAAAATTATTTCTTAAGTTTTTCGACTTAAAACGACCTCAGGAACTCATGATTTTCTACTGGGTAGTATTTGTTGGACACCCTGTATATGGGAAAGACTTTAACTGAATTTTTTAAAAGACGAAAAGCACTTTAGGAATTATGACTGACTGAAAATTTAACGTTGTCCAAAAATGGCTAAAATACATTCATAAAAATTTTTTTATGTCATGTGCACACTAAAGGGTTTTTGTATACCCTTAAAATGATAAACACAGTGCAAGCGTTAGGAAAATAGGGAAGGATTTAAAAGGAGGTACCGATGCACATTGGTTTTAAAGTTCTGAGCATTAAAGTGGGTGGGAAAGACGGGTGAAGTATTACACATTCTCGTGGTGAGGCTAAAGAAAGTATTAACTGCTGCGCATTGTGAAAATAGCGGTAGAACAATGACAAACATGAAACAGTGTTCTAGAAATGCTAATGTTTCTGTCACTGTTCTATGATCTATCATCTATCATTTATAATGCTCTATTTTGGATTCTATTCAAGAGTTTTGTTTTGGACGAATGGGATTTATAGATTACAGCCAGATCAGAAGGGATGAAAAATTTCTTGCATCGTCGAAGAAAACCTAAACACTTTGCAGCATTTTTGGCGACTCGAATTCGTGCTCATTCCACTGCAGGTGGTTTGTGACACACTTCCGAGAACTGATAGATTTGTAGTTTCCGCGATGCAAATGCTACTCATGGACAGTAGCAAGGGGGGTGGGCTCTGCTTTAACGACAGAAGACAGCATTAAGCCTTGGAAGCATTGAATTCTACAGCTTTCGCAGTGGCTTTGCCAGCGTGGAAGAACACCTCTTCAGAACAATGGGGGGAATACTATCCGGGCCAGCGGATTTATGTGTGTCGAGGTCTTTCAGGACTCTTGCAACTGCACGAGTGCGAAAGAAGATTTTGTCCCGTAAAATCGTATAAGCTCTCAAGTACAGGAGGAGTCATAACACTATTTGACAGCGTCTAATTAACAGCAAACTGTGCTACAAGCAAATTGGCTTTATCTAGTGAGCTGACAGCAGATGTGTTATTGTAGACGAGCGTTGGAACCGAAGAATAATTTCGAATTTTTTTTTAAATGTTTACTACCTGTGGGACATTGTAGTATTTATTTTTTGCCGTAATTTTTGGTCATGTAAAAATTTGGTTCGAATCAAACCATGAATTCTCTTTTGGTTTGATAGATATCATCCTATTCGGAATAAAATTTCTCATTCCGCAGAGAATTAAATTTGTGATCATATCTGTACTGATTCGATAATTTTGTTTTTTTCTTTTTCAATATGTATGTATATATTATTTTCTATACTTAAGTATGAACACCCTTTTCGAATTAAAAATCTTAGTTAGACAAATGTTAAAAGTGTTTTTCTTTTTAAAGAACCATGAACTACAAGAAAATGGTTGAATTTCAAGACTGAAAAAATACCTGGCTTT
This sequence comes from Syrphus vitripennis, assembly GCA_958431115.1. Classification (NCBI taxonomy): domain Eukaryota; kingdom Metazoa; phylum Arthropoda; class Insecta; order Diptera; family Syrphidae; genus Syrphus; species Syrphus vitripennis. Next base: position 45,972,931 of record OY288108.1, read on the forward strand.
AAAAGCCTTTTTATGAAAACTGGAAAAACATATTCCCGGTTTAACTAAGTATAATAACAACTTTAATTTTTAGGAATTCTTGCGGCTTTTGTATAACTGTGTCTTTAAAAAATTAATTCGTATGTGTCTAATTAAGGAGGAGAAAGGGCAAGAATTGAAAGAAAAGGAAATATAATTAAGAAAAAAGAAGCCTGGAAAAATGAGGTGTTTTGATTTCAAGATTCATATAGGCACCGTTTCATTAGCCCTACTTAGCTTGTGCAGTTTAATCGATTATTATATAGAAGAAGAAAAACATAATGACGTAGAAAATTGAATTTTTTGATGTTTCTCAGACTTGAAAGGGTACTTGAATGATTTTATTTGTTTCTTATTTTGTTATACAATCTTATATTCTACTGACATGAATCAAACTAAATTATGTTGATTAATTTTTTTTTTAGAATTATCGCTTTCGAACCAAATACAGATTTTCAAATAGCATTTCAAATAATAATAATTTAACTTAATTTAATTAAGATTAATTAAAAAAGCCAATGACTAAAATATCTGTACAGGCACTTCCTTTTTAAATATTATGAAGGGATTGCGGATGGTTTTATGAATTATGTATGTATTTAGACTTTTTTTTATAATTATAATAAGTAAACAAAAAAAAATTAAATACAAAATTAGAACTCTTTGTTAATTATGTGTACACAGAGCTATAGTAGAATATATATATATTTTTTGAAACACGGGTACCCGAATGTCTCCAATAAATTTAATCAATAACAAATTATATTATTTATAGATTTTATTCAATACTGAAGTTCAATCGTTTATAGGGTAAAAATATAACATAGAAAATACAGTTCCACAAGTTTTTTTTTTGTTTCTTGTTTGATTTAATTTTAAATTATTTTTTTATTATGCTGGAGTTCTCTTCAACAAAGTAACCTTCACGAAAGTAGTAAATTCAATAGACATCAGCTTGGGGAGTTGTAATTCACTATTTGTTTTTTGTTTTTTGTATGTACTGTGATTGCACCGTAAGATTTTAGTTCCGCACGAACCTGTTGTAGATGTTAACGGGTACCCGTACATAATTCACTTTTTGTGTACCCGTGTACATTTGAAATATAGAGTTCTACTATATACTATCTATTGACATTATATCTAAAGAACGACATCTGGCAGGTCGTGCGGCCTGGCCTAGGCCCGCATTTGGTTCTCATGAACAATTTTCCTTTCTTTGTAATAGATCTCTTCAGATTCTTTGTCACACAAAAGTAATACGACTCCTCCGAATAAAAATATTGCTGCACCCCATCCAACACCATAAGCCCAACCAAACTCCCAAATTGGTCGGTTACCTAATTGAATAAAAGAAATAAATATATATAGTTCATAAATGTTCATATAATGTTTTTTAAAAGCATTTATGAATTTGCGATTCAACTGTAATAAAATAATTTTTGAACTAGATTTGATTCAAAGAAAATTTTAAAAAGAATACAATTTTGATTTTAGCCTAAAGTTTCCGTGTGTAACATAAAATGTTTATTTTTTGTTTTTCAAAAAATTAATTCAACTTATTAGACATGATGCGCATTTAACTTTTCACACATAAAAAGTAAACTAGTTATTAATAAACAAAAATAGCATACTTAGGGAATTATTTGTCTTTGCTTATTCATAAATGTTTGCGTTAATATGATTAATAAAAATAAAAATGTTTCTTCACAACATCATCTAATATTCTTAATTCTGAGTCTCAAGTAAGTGGCGATGAAACTATCGTTATGGCTAGAATTTTTAGCAATAATATAAAATATTTATGTTAACTTTTTAAAACTTCACCTTACGCGTTCCTTAAATAGTCATGAAAAACATTTTTGGCATGCCGGAGCTTATTATACCCCACCTTTTCCTTAAATAACACAAAATTTCCTTTAAAATAGTATAATGTAGGATCTATTTCTACGAATGCACTAAAAGCTTATTATTCACTCATCACTCATTTAATTCGGTTTTAAATAATTCAAAAATTTAACTCAAGCACATAATAACTCATACATATACAAGAATGAACACACTTTAAACTTATCGATTATTGGTAAGACTTCATATGAAGACCTTTCTTGCTTTTCTCTTATGGTGAAAGACATTGAACCCAAATTCGAAAAAAAACACTCCACATGCAGTTTCACGCGCTGACATCCAGGTGGGGTGGAAAGCAATTAACAGGGTGTCAATGTATGTATTTCATTTCAAACAATATGGAAACTATGGAAACGAAATAACATATTGATAAATTTATAAAGCTACCAGCAAATTGCAGGCCAAAAATTGAAACAATTTGTTCTACTTGATTCCTAATGTAAAGAAACGCTTCCAATCTACCCGTCTGTCTGAAAAAATTTGAATTGAAATCAATCTGTTGATCCGGTGTGTTAGTATACCTGAATCGAAATCTCAATTCCGATTTGATTCTTGATCCAATCAACCCATGTAAACATGGTAAATTAACATCGCTTTCAAAAGATAAAATATAATGAATGAAAAATTTACGTGATTCAAAATATCCGATCCAATTGAATAGCAGAACAAATTGTGCGTTTACCTTCATTTGCCTTTTATAAATTTTTTTGAGAACACTTCATCGTGCAAGAAATTTGAAAAAAGAACCGTTAAAAAAAAAACAATAAACATCTCTTTTAAAATGCATATTATAAATTATGTATGTATCATTTTCATATAGAAAAGTTTTCCACTTTCAGTTTTTGCTTTTCGGCACAACAACTCGGAAGCTATAATTTTCTATAATCACTCCTTTTCGATTATCTGTCCAGAACAGACAACCGCAAAAGGGACAATTTTTTAATAAGATCACAAGTATAACTTTTTAACTTACCTAAGTTGAGTTCGGCAGCGAAGCATACAGGATACAGTATCAAAGCCGTCAATTCAGATAGCACTGAAATATATAAAAAAAACATTTGTTTTAAAATTGACTTCAATAATGATTGTTGAATGTCTTACGTGAAATTAACATAACAAGCACTGCAATTCGATAACATCTGTACTTATTATTTTGATTTTGAGTCTTTAGTCCTATTGCAGTCACAATTGTTGCAATCACATCTGTGATTAATGTTATTATGCACAGAGCAGCAGTTGCTTTTATGTAAGCTTTAAATAAAAACAAATATATATTAGTTTAACTCAACACTATAAAAATATTTAAAACGAAAATTTAACTTACTGACATCTCTGCTGTAATAACATCCTGGAGGATCATGTAAGTTAAATGGAAGAGGTGGAAGCACGTCTTCTTCGATGCAATGCAAAAATAAACCTTGCCTCCAGCCTTCTGCCATGAGCCAATCATTCGAAGCTAGAGCCATTATCATCAGTATAACAACAATAACTCCGCAAATAAATGCAATGACCTTGAATATTTACGAATATGTCTTTATTTTTTGATTTTCTCATTGTTTACAATAACTTTTTCACAAAATAAGATTGAATTTAGTAAAAAAAGCTATCTATCATCTTTTGTTTTCGAATCTTTTTATAATGTAATATGCTCTGCTCATAATTGAATACCAAATTAGAACACTTACCTTTAGTGGTCTTGTGATTGTAATAGTTTCGATCGTTGTTGTAGGTGCCATTTTCGATGGAGATGGTTTACGAGAGCTACAAAACAAAAAATATGATTTGTAGACATTACCAATAATAAATATTTATTTGTACAAAAAAAATAATACAATACCAACCTTATTCAGTAGCTTTAAAGCATTAACAGTTAAAAAAAATCCAATACTCCAATATTAGTTAGGCATTTAAAAACATACTGAAAAAGAATCTACCAAAATCATATGGCTTAGTTGGTTAAATATATCAAAAACATGCAAATACCTCTTAATCACTGAATTTATAGCTGCAAATCCGAGAATAAAATAATTAGACAATTCAGGTATTAAATATTTTATTAAGAATACTTTTACTAAGGGACTTTGTATGGTTTTCTGCTTTGGGCTATAACCCTTTAAGTTTTGAACTTAAAGCAGTCGCCTGCTATTATTAAAGGTGAGATTTTAGGGATAATTTAAATTAAATACCATTTAGATAGTAAGTGACTTTTTTTTGCAAATTTTTCTCTTCTTTTAAACAAAATAAATGATTACCCTTCAGTTAATACTAATACAAAAATATATAAGAATGGGTGTAATATAGCACATTAGAATTAAATAATTTAATTCTCTAAATAAAATATTGTTAATCTAATAGCATAGATAGGAAAGCACATGCAAAATTATGTGTATCCATAAATGGATTGGATTCAACATTTTTAATTCGTGTTTTTGGGACTGGTAACACAAAGTGGAACTGTTTTGAGGGTTATATGACAGCATCAATCAAATAACAACATTTTTACGTTAAGTATATATATAAAGAACAATCAATGTATGTATATAAAATTTATATACAATGGCACAGCCACCCAAAAAAAAACTAACAATAGAAAAACAGTTTTTGATTCTCCAAAACAATACAAAGAACGTTTCCACCCAAAATTTGTTAAACCTAAAATTTTTCAAACCTTAATTTAGGTTATACTTTATATAAATAAATAAATAAAATAATTTAAGTTTTACTTTATATAAAACACATAAATACTAAGAGAGAGCGCTCCCAACGACGAACGGATCAGAAATAAAATGCATTACCAGATTATACGTTTTTGCTCTTTTGTTAAAGTAACTTAAAAAGATGTTCACATTGGTTTCACATAAGGCGACTCATATTAATGCCTGGTCTTCCCATCTCATTTGAGGATGGAACATTCGAAGAGTGATATAATCGGCCTCAAGCTGAACATTTTTGGCACAATTGATGAGAATCTGAGAACCCATCTGGAGAAAGCGGCATTTGATTACGAAAAAGTCTACAATTTCAGAATGGATGTTGTCATTGGTACAAGGACTTAATGTGCTATTAAGTATTAACTACAAAATTGTAATTATTTCACAGATTCGTTGCTCAGGGAATAGGCTCTTGAAACGAAAATAACACTATGGTGCACTTTGGCGTATACGCAATTTTCTTAACAAATCCAACTTATCAAAAGAGTAGAACAACTTTTGCCGAGGCAGTTGCTACGTACATATATATATTTACACACATGGATCCCATAAAAAATGTCAAAAACATGAAATTTATTTTTTAAGTTAGAAAAAAAACATCCCTAAATCAAATTCACTTTTTTTAAAAACGAACGATGGAAAAATTTCGTGCAGAAGAAATTTTTCTATCATAAATTTTAATATATTAACTGACGGACTCTGTACACTGTTCAAAATAATTCCGCAAATCTTTTTTGACCAACTTTTATTCTTGCGGTTCTTTTTTTATTTAAAGCCTTTTAAAATAGTACGACGGAACCCAGAAAATTTATATTTTTAAATACCCATATAAAATCTCTTGAAAATTTTATAAAAAATCGTTGTATCTTTCGTTTTCAAGGCATTACAATTATAAAATAAAGGAATTTAAAAGTAATAGAAATTAGGCTGCGCGGTCCTATTTCATTTTCAAAATGTAACAAGACTTCCATACAAAATCAATCATGGCCTTATTTCACTCAGCTGCCTACCGTTAATCAGAGTTCAAGAAATAGCAAACCACCATGTAAATTCCAAAATAAAAACGTTAATTTTTTATACCGCTTTCATCTGAACACACACTTGTTTTATTCAAATTTTTACCTACCTACCGATAGCCGGGGGGTGCTGACAAAATTTAAATCTTCAGACTGATTGACTGAATGCAACTAAAACTATATTGGTATCACATAATCGAATCTATCAATCGCATTACGATACAAATACGTACGTTTATTCTAAGTATGCTTATTATCATGATCGGATCGGAATTATTTTTAATTAACACAAAAAATATACGCCCTCAAACACCAAAACACCAGTCTTACACTCCGGATCGATGGATTGGTTACTTGTTAAGAAAAAAAACTGAACACCTAATCGACTGAACTGGAAGTGGCGGAGTTTTGTTTTTGTAGGTATTTTTTGGCCATTAATATTTCTATGGTCAAAATATTTACCTTGTGTGAAATGAATTATCTACATAATATGTTAGGTTTTTTTTTTTAATTCAATGTTATTTCTCAGGTCAGGATAATCAAGTTCTTAAAAATATGTTTGTTGTCGCTATGCGGGCATATCAATTCTTTCACTTATTCCCATTTGCTGCTAATCCGTTTAAGAACTTGCAAATACAGCAGTGAATCCTTGCTTTTTGGTATGTATGTATGCATGTCTAGCCGCTTCGAATTTTTATATTTTCAAAATTTTACTTAACTCTTTTTCTCCAATTGAATGAATTGGAATGAAAAGTTTTCAACTTTCACCAGAAGATTAGAAGCTAGAGTGTATGTACCTCGTTAAATTCACTTTCTAAATCCGCTGGCTGGATTGTGGTTTTGTTTCTGTGGAGCAGAGATGTACCCATTTCAACAATAAATTAGGCCTAAGATTTCGTCTAGATTTATTGGTAATGTTCTTTGAAATAAATATTTTTTTTGCACAAGTGTCTCTTAAAATAAGATTGACATTTTGACAAATAGTCAGGACACTGCCTAATTGGAAGCACGCAGCTAGGCTGGGTGTTTTCTCCAACGACATCTGCAAAAGTTGCATAGATGAAGAGGAGGAAGAAACAACTACTCATCTTCTTTGTACGTGCCCTTCTCTATCCCAAAGGCGTAGGCTTCACTTGGTGGAATACTTTTTTAACGATCCCAGCGATTTTCTTTACCTGACATAACCTTACCTTTCAAAATATTATGCATATTTACATCCCCAAGCTTTTGTCATCATGTTGAGGTCGTAAACTTTGCTGAAAGTTCTCATATTTACCCAATGGCATTATTTTTGCAAATTTTTGAAATCTAATTAATTGGGGATCGACATCATCAATTTCTGAAGCCCAATTAGTTCTTATACAAAATGTATAATTCCAATTATCACGCTTATTAGTTATTACAATAGACGGTTTACTAAAACGATGTTAAAATGAGTAGGCTCTCGAAAGGGCGATTCGTTTAGAGAGGAGGAAATCCTGAAGTTTTTGTTTTGTTTCAACATAAATTGTGTGAGCCTAATCACTGTAGTTTTAATTTTAGTTCTTTACCTTGAAGTTATAAAAATAAAATAAAACAAATTAAAGAGTTCAAATAAATTTTTTTTTTATTTTCTTAATTATTAACAAAAATGTTTTTACATTAATTTTTAATTTGAAGCGATGCGGTTTTATTTTAAAAAATCATATCGGGCTTAAATGTATCGACTGGATGTTATAATGCCAGAATTAACTTTCATTATTTTTTTGGAACAATAACATCCAAAGTCATCCAAGTACATTTAACCCAATGATGTTTTCTTTACGAAAAAAAATTTTTTAAATGTTTTAATAATTGAATTAATTTCATGGAAACTACACTACAAAAAATTACCTTGAAGCTTAGGCCAATAGAACATACATACAAGTAAGTTTTAAAGATTTCAAGAGATTTTAAAAAATAAACATAACGAAACTCCGTCCACTCAAGCTCGTCGCCGGCACACCACAAAAAAAATATTTTGTTTCAATGAATAATAGGCGAACACATTGCGTATAGTACATAATTGTGTGATGTGTGTAATGTAGAAGAGAGGGAATATTTAAGTACAAAAAGCCCAAAGTAATGAGCCAATTTACAGATTACTCACAAATCACTGTACACATTTATTAGATTTGTATTCTGTGCTCACAAATAGACATTTGCATATGAAGCTTTCGCAATTTGCCACACGGAAATGAAAATTCGCCCACTTGCTTGAGACCTAATTCTGTAATTCGATTGTAAGATCAAATCCTTCTAATTTAAAAAATATGTATATTGTTTATCATTTTTTGATAGAACAGAGTAAGGCCCCAATTCTGGCCCTGGGACAGAAATGCTAGTTTAAGACAATTCACAGACAGTCCCTATACTAACAATTTGCGACAGTTTTGGATGAAATGGTATAAAAATTTGCACCTATTCAAAATAAAAAATATATAATTTATTAAACAGCACCAAATAAGGAACTCCTCTCTATACTTTGTTTGGCTTTTATATACTTTACTGTATTTTATTCTACTATACATTTTACATTGTTATAGTTTATCTAGGTGAATGTAAGCAAATGCGTAGTTAAACAAAAAAAAAAAAGAAAACACAACTGAAACAAAAACAGTGAACCAATAAAAAAAGAAAGATTGCAAAATCTCAAATCAACCTACCTTTCTTTGAAATATTCCAAGGTTACAGATTCAGAGTCAAATTCACTGCACTCGGGCAAGGAATCACTATCAAAAGAACTAAATCCACTCAAAATATTTTGTTGAATATTAATATCGTATTGGGAAACGTTTTTGGACATATTTATAGATTTTAATTTTGCCTTTTTTAATAATTGTTGTTCACTATTAAATATGGCAGATATTGTTCAGCGATTTTAATCACTACACCTAGTACTAGTGTAAACATTAAATTCTAGCAAGTCATATTATATAATAATGTTTGTTATAAAAATAAAATATGCAATTATAATGTACAAATTAAAGAAAACATCCTAAGCAAAAATGTTTTAAATCGATATTAGAAAAGTGAACACATTCGACGCGTTCAATATACATAAATATGAAAAACAACTGCAATTTGTGTAGGCCTTTTTTGTACGAAATTGGGAAGTTCCCACATCTGTCATTGGGGTTATGAATTTCGGGTATGAGGCAGCTCATTTTGACATCTCATCGTTTATATTAAAGAGTCCGAATATTAAATATTATGGGTATTCATGCAACGGCGGAAAGCTCGGATAAACCTCAGAAAACAGATAATTTTATCTCCGCAGAAACGAGCTGCAAAGCATATAAATTTATCTCACAGATTTGATGTAGAAAGAGAAGAAATAAACCTCATAAAGTTTAGAGAAGTAATTTGTGACATTTAGTTGTGACAGCTGATTATTTCTCACATTTATGCAAGAATTTTCATGGGGTGCTCATGCATGACTAGCGGAAAATTATACATTTCTGCAAAGCGGATGAATACCCTTATTGCTTAATTATTTCTTTCCTACTTACCCGATCAGAGTGAAATAAAAGAATAGACATCAAAATTTATCGCTTATATAATTTGACTTAAGTCCCTATATGGTAAGTTTTCGGATTCCGAAATTTGAGATTTCGGTGAAATCTCGATAAAATCTCATTAGGATCTTTCATTGCAAAACGTACAATGATGAACAAGGAAAAAGGTTGTTTTTTGTATATATAGGAAGCTTTGATAATGATAAATATTAATATACTTATACGTATTGTTTGTGTTGACTAGTGAGTGGGTCGCTGATGATTGTAATTCTATTCTAATTTGAACCGTATTTGATCCGTTCTTGAAGTCCATATGGTGTTGACTACGTTTTCTAAACTAAAATCCAACTCTATTTTTCGGTTGTGCATATAAACGGTGAAAGTATTTTCATCTGCTTGGAATAGAGATGATTAAAACTTATTTTAACTGAATCTAGGTTTAAATGGGTTGGAGAATCTGTTCAACCTTCCATATACGAGAGAATGCATATAAATTCACATCCAACGAAACTCATATGAACTCAGCCCAAGCTTACAAAGCGTCAAAATGTAGTTCAAACTCACTTCAGCTTCGAGTGTAAGCGTATGCAATATGCTAAAGAAGTTCTGTCAAAAGTTTGTTTATTTTTTTGTCTTGTCTTCCTTGGGTCCTGTTAATAAAAAGCAAAGCAATACATTTTCTGGTCCCGTGTATTCTTTTACACAACACATCTAAAAACAATTGTTAAAAATGAAAGAATATCCAAAATTTTCAACGAATCTTCGAACAAATACAGATTTAGAAAAGACAAGAACACTCCAGCCAATTGATATCAATCATATCAAAGCATTTAGGGGGACATTGTTGAGGTAAGTCTTTCTATTTTACATACCTATGCATCGTTGTTTTGATAAGAGGACAAATGTTAATAGACTGAGTTATTTATATTTATGGTTATATTTCTGGGTTCCACCTCTAGAAATTAGACTTTTACCCAACCTGCTTATAGCTCGCACTTGCGTGCCAATTTGATTTTCCTTTTCGGCCATCAGATATTTCAAAATTTATCCAGTTTATTATAAGATAGTTGTATATTCGACTGAGTTAAACTCATTGCCTTTTAGTGCCACGCAGGTTAAACTGGCACTATGGGAAAACTTATAACCGCGGTAGATTGTAGTTATTATAAAACTGGCCATCAGTTTCACATTCTGATGAAATGGAATTAAAGTGGCCATAAATCCCAATTGTGTGTACTATAAAACTACTAAAAAATATAGTGTCCAATTGTTCATAAAGTAAGCACACAAAAATAATCAACGAATTTATTTTAAAATTATGTGCTTTTTATTATTTTGGATTTTGAGTGATACATAATATAAGTTTTAGGATGTTTGTGTTTTGCGTATTGCAATGTATGTTTCTATGTTTCTCCATAGCGTTAATATTTACTTGAGTAGATACAGTACTTCCGAGATACTGAAAATTTTCTACCACCTCAACTGACTGTCCAAAAATATTTTTTTCTTATGCCGTTGGCGGACTGCGGGATCAGTATTAAACTTAGACATTCTGGTGTTTCCTTGGGATCTTCGAACAGCAGCTGTACGTAGGTCCCATGACATCCCCATGTCTGCACCTCTTCAGTCCTGGAGACTTCTTTAAACTTCTTCCTTCTCAGTTCTTCCCGATCAGTACGATGCAATTCCCCAATTATTATTTTTAACCCACGATTATTCTGATTCTTAAATACTCGTATATATTTGTAAGCCACAATTTAAATTAAAGAATCCATAGTTTGAGTTGTTGTATATTATACAAGTTCCTAATCTGTCGATCTCGATTTATGAACGCCTTTCAATCAGATTCTCAGAAACATAACAAAATAAGCCGATTCGAAATTTAAGAAATCAAAATAGATTCCGACGAAATTGGTTTTTTATTTTCATTACAGTTCTAAGCTTAATCTGATAGAATGGAAAACGGCATAGAATAGCATTTAAGTGCATTATCAACAAATTCAGAGGAGATAACTGATGTCTTCTCAAAAGTGGACGTATGGTGACCGTACCTATAGCCGCACGCAAAAATATGTAACAACACAAAAATCGCAAAATTATAAAACAGTTCATACATTAAAACAGCACACATTCATCTATTCAACTATTTTGTTCTCCTTATCAAAATAAACGAATAAACAATTATATAACAAGACTTAATATTTTAAATCTATTTCCAGCAAGGATGCTACACCCTCCTTCGTTTTAGATTCGCTATTAGAATCAAAATCATCAACAGTAAAGGGTGTCTTCAAGGATTTGCGAAGACTTATTGCCGATTCAATAGGAGAAGAAAATTCTCAAGTTATTGATGAAGCTGTTTTATTTTTCCTAAATGTCTACAAAGATGAAAGATTAATAAAACGATCTCATTTGGCTGAAATCAAAACACTTTTCGGCACCTTATTCGACCAATCTAACAAACAGATATTCGAATTGGTTAGCGAAATATGCAAACACTTAGATGATTCAAATTGGGAAGCCATTAAACAACAACATGTTAAGCGAGCAAATGATATTGCAGTCGGACGAAAATGTTGGGGTTCTGAAATTACAGTTAAATTTCCAACTTTCAAATTTAACAATGTCGGCAATCTTCAAGATATTTCACCCGATCAGATTAAAAATAAAAATTTATCAAAATTATCGTTGGTTTATCGAATTGAAGAAGAACTCGAATCAAGTGAACAACTCCTCGGACTAGGCAATGCGGTTTTGGTTAAAAAAGTAATACATTTGCTCAAATCCAAACAGAACAATGATGAGATTCAAAATGATCTTTGTGAGCTGATTGGATTTGATAATTTTGATCTATCATTGAAAATACTTGCAAATCGAGAAAAAGTCTTGGAAAAACTAGATGTTTCTGATGAAAAACGCCAAAGGCGAAAAGAAAATCTACCTCAACGAACAACTGAATTTAGACCAACTGTTGCAGCTTCAGTAGTTGTACAATCGGCTTTGGAAAAAGACCTTAACAGGCAAAATCGTAGAGATGAAAAAAAACTTAATCGAATTCTCAAATCTGATGATAGATCGACTATGTCATTGAGTACTACAATAAATCCTATACAATTGCGATTACAGCAACAAAAGAAACTAATTGAATCTGCCAAACAACAGCCATTACTTCACACCACAAAAAAGATTTACAAGCAAGAAGTTCCAACCATTCCCAACTACCCGTATGTATTTGACAGTCAGTTGCTTTTGAAACAAAGTGCTGCCTTCATTGGCGGCAGTAAAATAAGTCTACCCGAATCTGCCGAGAGAATTGATACAAAACAATATGAAGAAGTGAAAATTCCAGGAGCGGCACTTCAGGCATTAGCAGTCGGTAACAACAAAATACAAATCAAAGACCTAGATGATATTGGCCAGCTTGCATTTCGCAATATTAAAGAGCTTAATCGAATTCAATCGGTGGTGTTTAACACAGCATATTGTTCTAATAACAATATGCTTATTTGTGCTCCCACCGGAGCTGGAAAGACAAATGTTGCAATGCTCACAATTGTCGCCACCATAAGATCTCATTTAGAAAATGGCGTTATTAACCGTGATGGTTTTAAAATTGTATACATTGCTCCTATGAAAGCGCTAGCTTCGGAAATGGTTGATAATTTTCAAGAACGTCTCAAACCGCTTCATATAAATGTTCGAGAGCTTACCGGCGATATGCAGTTAACAAAAACAGAAATGCAACAAACGCATATTCTTGTAACAACTCCTGAAAAGTGGGATGTTGTAACGCGAAAAGGAGTCGGTGACGTAGCTATTATAAGTCTTGTTAAGTTACTAATCATAGATGAAGTACATTTATTGCATGGAGAACGAGGTCCTGTTGTAGAAGCACTAGTTGCGAGGACCCTACGATTGGTGGAATCCTCACAAAGTATGATTCGAATTGTTGGTTTATCTGCTACTCTTCCAAATTATATTGATGTGGCACATTTTCTGCGTGTAAATCCAATGAAGGGCCTATTTTATTTTGATAGCCGATTCAGACCAGTGCCTTTGGACACAAACTTTGTCGGAGTCAAAGCTGTTAAACCTATGCAACAACTAGCCGATATGGATGATATTTGCTATAATAAATGTCTAGAAATGGTGCAGAAAGATCACCAAGTTATGGTTTTTGTACATGCACGTAATGCAACAGTTAGAACTGCCACTGTTTTGCGTGAAAATGCGCAGAAGAAAAATCATAGTGGCTTATTCATGCCGCCGAATTCGGCTGGCTGGAAGCTAGCCATTCGCAGTATAACCAGGAGCAAAAATAAACAACTGGTTGAGTTGTTTCAATGTGGTATAGCAATTCATCATGCTGGTATGCTGAGAACAGATAGGCGGTTAGTAGAGAAATATTTCGCCGAGGGCTATATTAAGGTTCTCATTTGTACAGCAACACTTGCGTGGGGTGTTAACTTACCCGCACATGCTGTCATCATCAAAGGTACTGATATTTATGATTCGAAACATGGTTCATTCATGGATCTGGGAATTTTGGATGTGTTGCAAATTTTTGGCAGAGCTGGTCGACCACAATATGACACCAGCGGTGTGGGAACAATCATTACAACTCATGAAAAACTGAACCATTATCTATCACTGCTTACCAATCAGTTTCCTATTGAATCAAATTTCATACAGTGCTTAGCTGATAATCTTAATGCTGAAGTAGCATCGGGAACTGTAACAAATATCGATGAAGCTGTTGAATGGCTCAGTTATACGTATTTGTTTGTTCGAATGCGTATTAATCCTCATTGCTATGGCATTGAATACACTGAAATTCAAAAGGATCCTTTGCTGGAACAAAAACGGCGTATGCTCATTACAACGGCCGCTATGAGTTTAGATAAAGCTAAGATGATCCGTTACAATAATCGAACTGATGATTTAAGTATCACTGAATTGGGGCGAACGGCATCACATTTTTATATAAAATACGATACAGTTGAAATATTCAATGAACTGCTGAAACCCTTCATGACTGAATCGGATATTTTCAACATGATATCACAAGCTCAAGAATTTCAACAACTCAAAGTTCGCGATGATGAACTCGAGGAACTTGATGAACTCAGACACTATGCTTGCAAACTATCTGGCAATGGAGGTTCCGATGATATCCCAGGAAAAGTAAACATTCTACTCCAAACTTATTTGTCTAGAGGTTATATCAAGTCATTTTCTCTTGTTTCTGATATGTCATATATCGTTCAAAATGTTGTTAGAATAACTCGTGCTATATTTACTATAGTATTGCGTAATAATAATGCAATTTTAGCTGGTAGAATGTTGCAAATCAGTCAAATGTTTGAAAAACAAATATGGAACACCGAGACACCGCTACGCCAATTTAGTTGTTTGCCACACGAAATCATTGAAAAAGTTGAAACTCGTGGTCTGAGTGTGTATACTCTAAAAGAAATGAATTTTTCAGAAACCAAGGATATATTTCGGAATCAGAGACATGCATCAATGTTGTTGCAATGTGCCAATGAATTACCTATTCTAGAGTTAGACGTATCCCTACAGCCAATAACACGTACGGTGTTGCGTATTAAAATTGATATATGGGCTAGTTTTACATGGAATGATCGAGTGCATGGTAAGACAAGTGAGAACTTTTGGCTCTGGATTGAAGATCCAGAAACAAATTTTATCTATCATTCAGAATTTGTACAGATCTTACGAAAAACCGTCATAAGTGGAAGTAAACAGAGTATAGCAATGACAATTCCACTGCGAGAACCATTGCCATCGCAGTATTTTGTTCGAATTACCAGCGAAACTTGGTTGGGAAGTAAAACTGTGTATCCACTAAGTTTTAAACATTTAATTTTGCCCGAACACAATCCACCTCTTACAGAACTGCTACCATTGCAACCTCTAGCATTGAGTGCTTTAAAAAACAAACAATACGAGAAACTCTATTCGTTTTCACATTTCAATCCTATTCAAACTCAGATTTTCCATAATCTCTATCACACTGACAATAACATTCTTCTGGGAGCACCGACTGGTTCGGGTAAGACGATTGTAGCAGAGATTGCAATATTTCGTGCATTTGAGAAGGATCCCCGAGCAAAAGTTGTTTATATAGCACCTCTTAAGGCACTTGTTAAAGAAAGAATAAACGATTGGAAAATTCGATTTGAAAGGAATCTAAAGAAAAATGTTGTTGAATTAACTGGTGACACATCGCCGGACATTCAAGCTATCCAAAGGAGTCAAGTAATTGTTACAACTCCAGAAAAATGGGACAGTATCAGTAGATCGTGGCAAACAAGAGAATATGTGAAAGATGTTGTTTTGATAGTTATCGATGAAATTCACTTGTTGGGTGAAGATCGTGGTCCTGTGATTGAAGTTATTGTTTCACGTACAAATTTCATTTCATCTAATACAAAAAAATCAATTAGGATAATTGGACTTTCGACTGCATTAGCTAATGCTCAAGATCTTGCCGGATGGCTGGGTATTCAAAAAACTGGTTTGTATAATTTCAAACCTTCGGTAAGGCCTGTTCCACTGTCAGTACATATAAATGGGTTTTCTGGAAAGCATTATTGTCCACGAATGGCAACTATGAATCGCCCTACTTATCAAGCTATACGAACATACTCACCTTCAACGCCAGCTATTGTTTTTGTTTCCTCTCGAAGACAAACCCGATTAACTGCATTGGATCTTATTACATATGTAGCTGGTGACGATGATCCTAAGCAATTTCTTCATGTATCGGACGCTGATATGCAGGAGATATTGTATAATATTAAGGATTCTAATTTGAAATTCTGTTTGGCTTTTGGAATTGGTCTTCATCATGCTGGACTTGCTGAAAATGATAGAAAAATTGTAGAAGATCTGTTTCTTAATAGAAAAATTCAAATACTAGTTGCAACTGCTACCCTAGCATGGGGAGTTAATTTACCAGCACATCTTGTTGTCATTAAAGGAACTGAATACTTTGATAGCAAGACAAAAAAATATGTTGACATGCCAATAACTGATGTATTGCAAATGATGGGCCGTGCTGGACGGCCACAATTCGATAACGAAGGAGTTGCAGTTGTTTTTGTTCATGACGTTAAGAAAAATTTCTATAAAAAGTTTTTATACGATCCATTCCCTGTGGAATCTAGTCTTTTGAATGTCTTACCAGATCATTTAAATGCTGAAATTGTATCAGGAACTGTGCAAACTAAAGAGTCGGCCGTTGAATATTTAACATGGACATATTTCTTTAGAAGACTTTTGCGAAATCCAACGTATTATAATTTGGAAAGTGTTGAACCTGAAAATATGAATGTATTTCTGTCGACGTTAATTGAAAAAACTTTGTATGAATTGGAGGCTGCTGCTTGTATATCGATTTCCAGAAATATTTTACTACCAACATTTTTGGGCAGAATAGCATCGTTTTATTACCTTTCTCATAATACTGTGAAACATTTTCTAAATGATGTTACTTTTGATATGAGTATATGCGATCTGCTTTTGGCTATATCTGATTCATATGAATTCGATCAGCAACCGGTGCGGCACAATGAAGATTCTAGCAATGAGTAAGTTAAATAGATATAATAAAAATATATTATGTAACTCATATTTTTGTACCTTTCAACAATTTGATTAAAAATTCGAAATATTAAATTTTTATTGGTCGCTATAACCAAACAATTTTAAAATACGTATTAACTCGAATGTCCCAAAATACAGTTGATTCTTGTTCCTTGCTCAAAATTAAAGGCACGAAAATTGCTAACAGTTCCTAAAATCTTGCAAAATGATAATTTAAACTAATTTGTTGGTCTAACGGTTTAGCCACTAGAGTGCGTTGAAAAAAGCCAAAATTTCCTAACATTTGAAAAACCCAATTTTCTCGATAGGTTTTAGGTTGTAATTCAAAAACATACTTTATTATTAAATAATATATAATAATAATATTTAAATTTTAATTGCTGATAGGTCAAACCGTTTAGACTCCCTAAAGTATTTTTAAATTGTATGTCATGTAACTGTTTAATCTTGTGGATTTAGCCCACGATTCAATTTAGGGCTGAGGCCTAACTCTGTTATTTGATTCCAAAATCAAATCGTTCAAATTCAACAAAATGTAGGTATTGTTTATTATTTTTTTTTAATAAAACTTTCGAACAATTTTTACTTTGAATCGAACTGTCTAGTAAGGCTCCTCCTGTATATATTATCACATTCTCCAGAAAACTATAGAACCAATATAAAGATATTGGTAATTTTATCAAAGGCTTCTTAAAAATTCACTTAATTCATCTATTTTTTTATCAATAAATTGTAAATATTACGAGAAGTTTGGCACAGAACATTTTAAAAACGTATTTCTATGTTGATTTGCGCGTTTCCCTTCCACACGCAATCAATCCATATCCCGTTTCTTAAAAATACTCTTAATAGATTCTTTAAAAAAGAATCTTAAAAACATAGAAACCGTTGAGAAAAAAACATATATTTTTACATTATTAAAACACCATTTGATTGGACTATTGGTGAATGAGCTTTTTATGCATTTTGCTTTTCAAATTTTGAAATAAAGAATTTGGTCCAATATTCCTTTACTCTTGATTACAATGTATTTACATCTCACCTTATTAATTTTTTTTCATCAGAGAACTAGCAAAGCTTTGTCGATACAAGCCGAAATCTGCAAGCTACGATTCACCATACACAAAAACGTTTCTTCTACTACAAGCTTATATGATGCGTCTGCCCTTACCGAATTCGGACTACTTAACTGATACGAAGTCTGTATTGGATCAAGCTTTACGAGTAGTACAGGTTAGTAAACTGAATTTAAACTGACTACTTTTGCATCCCACTTTACCAAGTTGTTTGAAATGTTTTAAGTAATAAAATGACTGTGTATTCTTTTAAGGCTATGATGGACTACACTGCAGAACGAGGATGGCTCACAGTAACTTTAAGACTGCAAATTATATCGCAGTGTGTAATACAAGCTAGATGGTTTGATGAACCAGTTTTTCTGACGTTACCAAATGTAACGGATAGTAATATCGATTGCTTTTATAAAATTGATACTTCTCCATTTAATCAAGACCAACTCAGTTTACCAGTTTTAAAAGAAATTTCTAAGAATAACTATGAAAGATTAGCTCCTTTAAGAGAAAGCTTTGATGAACCTGAGATAGAGAATATTTACAAAGTGAGTTTTAAGCTTTGTCTTAATGGCAATCTTTCGACATTAATTGAAACATTTTTTGAATTTTTAATATAGGTTATTCAAAATTTACCAGACTTGTTTGTTGAAATTCAACTTCAACAGCAAAGTTCT
This sequence comes from Syrphus vitripennis, assembly GCA_958431115.1. Lineage (NCBI taxonomy): Eukaryota > Metazoa > Arthropoda > Insecta > Diptera > Syrphidae > Syrphus > Syrphus vitripennis. The sequence continues at coordinate 45,991,496 of OY288108.1, forward strand.
GATAGCGAGCAGCATTCAACTAGCAAAATCGATATGGAGAAAAGCGAATGGATTGACATAAATGCAAATGAGGTATGTATTAATTGTCAACATTTCGTTGCAGTTGTTACTGTTTAACTTTTTTTTCCTCTTGATAGACTTATGTAATAAGTGCACGTTTAAGTCGGAAAGCAAACAATAATACTTCTTATGTATACTGTCCTAAATATCCAAAGCCTAAACATGAAGGATGGTTCCTATCACTTGGTTCACAGACAAACAATGAGCTGTTAGCAATGAAACGTGTTTCTCCTGGAGGCAGTTTTTCAATACAACGTTTGTTTTTCCAAGCGCCACCAAATAAGGGAAGATTAATTCTAACTTTATATGTTATGTCAGATTGTTATCTTGGCTTGGATCAACAATTTGAAATTCAGCTTAATATTGTATAAAATATTTATTTATTGTAACCTAATGAAATTAAAAAATTACAAATTTGTATGAGCTGTGAATGAAATAATAAATTTGTTTTCTGATGCTAATAAAGAAATTGATATTGAATAAGAATTAAGAAATACAAGGAAGCCTTCACTTCAAACTACCATCATGTAAAATGAAAATCCCCTTAGAACCCATTTCAAAGTTCAATAGACGTTCCAACACTGTCGCGGAAGAAGGCAGGACTGGATGAAACAAATGCAACGACACCTGCGTTTAATTGGCCTCAGACATGTAACAATCGAAAGCCGGGGTTCGCACTAGTTTCATTTTCACCGAGAAAAAGTATTGTGATCTACTATAACAAACAAATGTTCTAAACTAGCCTGTGCCCATGATTTGCCTACGATTGAAATTAGCAAGATTGTATTTTTCTCGCTGAGCTTCACCATAAAACTAAAATAATAAAATGTCCAAATTCCTAAACGCAAGATTTGCCAGGCAAACTACATGAAAAGCAAATAAAATAAAGTAAATGAACTCTCCAACATTTGGATAAATGCCTTTGAAATTGCAGAATCAACTGCATTTTGGGACACTGCTTAGCAGGAATTTTAGTTTATGCATTTTGAAACTTACTGTTTGCTAAGCGGAATTTGCACAAATTCTGCGTTTGGGAATTTCTATTTTCATTAATTCTATTTCAATTAAGATATCAGACTTTACTCTGTATTATAATTTTTCTTAGTGTGGCTCGGACTCTAAGTAAAACGAAGACGATCAAAGGATATCGTTTGGCCTATTTTGGTTATCTATCATCTATCGGTTGGTCATTTTGTGAAATGAGGCCGCTGGTGATTTAGCTATGGAACACCAATGAATTAGGCTGGTTACTCTAAATTACCGTTTTTGTCTTAAAAGAGGAAAATGGTAAACGTGGAACATTTTTGCAAATAGCACGCTATTATGAAAGGAGGATCGAACGTTCGTTCAATAAAGGGAAATTTCACGACGCGCGAAAAATGTTTTGTTTACCTCAAGAGGAAAAAGGTTTGGCGCAAGCAGATGTTGCTCTATGCAAAAACCCAAACGTTAAAAACGCCACTTTTTAAAAGCCTTAGATTCTGACAAACAATAAAATGTAGGTCAAGTCTAAACTTTTTCAAATTTGTGTGTTGAAAACTAATTTGACTTTGATAGTATTTTGCCCATTACAAATAATCAAATTTAAAGACTATTTAAATATTTAGGTAAAATTACAAAATATTCTTGGTATGGACCTTTTTGAAAGAACCATACGTGTTTTGATTCATTTTTTAGATTCCATAGCATGAATGGTTCATTATTGAGAAATTATTTAAAAACATAAGTTTTAATACATATGGTTTTTATTTATAGCGCACCAAACTTTTAATTAAATAGTATCCAAATTTGATTGTTCGTAAGGCCTTTTGCATAAACAAAATTTTGACTTTCTCAATTCAAATCTTGATTTTTTTTGTCCAAAATTTACGAAACACAATATTTTGTGTTCTAACAAAGTTATAATTTAAATACTTTATTTTCATTGCACAAACTCATGTAAATTTCCAAATTAAAAAAAGTTTTAAGAACTTCTTTTTTTCATAATATTTGCTTACGTCTAAAGTAATAGATTTTATTTTGAAAATATGAAAACTTAAAATTGTAAATTCATTCATACACTATAAATTATAATTTGAATTTATTTTGATGTTTACAATGGGTGTAGTACAGAAATTGTTTTATGTTCCTTCTGAACTTCCATTATTTTCTTTATTTAAAGTTGTTGTTGTTGTAGTTGTTGTTGTTGTTGTATTATTAAACATGTTTATGGGCAAACATGGTAACTGGTCCCCGGGGGGTGTAAGGAGAGAGTGTGTCGTTGCACTATTTCCGCTTGACTTTTTTACCTGCAATGATAGTATTGGGGTCAGTAAAAAATATCAATTCTACTTCAAAATAAAATGTTTGGTTATTTTTATTATTTAATTTCTTAAATATGATTTATATAAAACTATGGGTATGAGGATGAGGTTATGTACCTACATTATATTTGTACGGAAAAAAAACCAAATATTTACCGGTTTTGGTGACAGCCTTAGTTCATTTAAGCTAGTATATACATTATTTAGACTGTACTCTTCATTGATGCTGACATTTTCTGTAGTATTATTAAATGTTTCAGTAATATCTTCGGCTAATATAATTGGCTGCACCTCTCGAGAAGTTGAATGCTGTTTCGCGGAGTAAGCAGTAACAACAGCTGTATCTGGATTAACGGTTGTATTTTCTAGTATGAACGACTGCACCAGTGAACCATCGTTCTTTATTTCTGTATCTGACTCGTTTGTTTCATCCTGGTCCTAAAAAAAAAATTAATTTATTTAAATATTTCTTCAAAATAATTCAATTTTAAATGTAATATTACCTCCTCTTGACATAATTCATAAGCTAGTGACCAGGTATTTTTCGCTGATTGAGATCGCTCTAGCATATATCCATTAGTATTATCATTACTTTGGGCTGGAGGGGACCAAGAGTAATTATATTGACATCCGATCCCCCTTTGCTTATCAAGCTCTTCCTGCAGCCATTCAACAGCCATAACCCAATGTTTGCCAATATGTTCGTTGGAATTAAGCATCGCTAGAGCAACTGGACTTTTATGGAATAGTTGCGTTAAACATTTGATTATTTGGTATGCTCTTTTTTGATAATGTGTTTTCGTTTTTAGAATTGTTTCAAGGAGCCCTCCACGCTCTTCAGCTACACCCATTAAGGCATTATGAATTCGATGATTTTGCCATGAGTCTTCTATAAGGAGAACATGTAGCAACAAATCGGTGTGATGTCGCATATCTTGACAGTAAGCAAAACCACATTGCCATAAAAGCTCTGTTAGTATACATCGCGAAAAATGGGGATTTTCCCAGCAACAGTATTGAATTAATTTTAAACCTTCATCTCCAACATTTGTATCTTCTATTAGTTTTTTAATATAGCTAAAAAAGAGAACAAGAAATTATTGTGTAATGAATGAGGTAAAAAAGAGTGTTATATTCAGAATTAGGCAATTTAGCTAATTTGAGTGATCGATTATTTGCGCTAGTTGGTTTAATTTAGTTTAAATTTCTTTTTACAAAAAACAAAACAAAAATGAAAGAAGTTACAGAAAAAAGATTAAATAAAAATGTATAACTTATTGTAATCACGTCCTAACGTTTATAAATTTAATTGCGGAAAAATTAAGAATTTAATTGACAGAACATTTAAACATTAATTAATTGCTTATTTAAGGTCAGTTACGCAACCTCGATTAAGAAGACATTATGTACATATATTTAAGGTTACTTACCCAGTTCGAACAAAGAGTAAGTCAGATCCTTCTTGCGAAAGTGGAACTAATTCTTCATACTGCATGTTCGTATCTTTGTAAATATTTGGCATTGGCTTCGCACTTTGGTTTGAACTCTGACATCTATCAGAAATATCACTACATCTTATTAGATGAGAAACAACTTGATGTAATTTATTTAGCTCCGGATATTGGTATTTTATTTGCGGAACAGGACCCTCTTCAAGAGCAGCTTGCATGAATATTGTTGGAACATTAAGCTAAAAAAGTAATAATAAAATTAATAACAAAAATAATAATAAAAATATCTAAAATATATTTAAAATAGATAAATAGCTATAATATTAATAAATAATAACTTACTCTTAACAAGTGTAATTTTTCCTTCTTTCCGAGACCAGCATACATATTAAACAAACTAAAGTAATGAGGTAAATGTTTTCCATGATCTGCAACTTCACATTTAAGAAGTTTTAAAACACTTATTAAAATTTGTTCGCATAGACTTGTTCCATCTATATTTGGTAATGGCTCATCGTTAATTGCAAAATGACAAAAGATTACAACCAATTTAACGAAAACTGTTCGTACTTCTGGCGATGGCGCAATTAGAATATATTCCGCCAGTCTCCCAGGGGGATTTAATAAGGCATTATTTGCAAACCATCGTCGTACAGCTGATGAGTGTCTTAAGTGAAGCGATAATGTATCGAACCTGTAAATTTAAAATAATATACAAAATAAATTAATATGAAATTTGAAAATCTTTTCTTTTTTTATACAAGAGTTATGTATAATGCCATGCATCGTCAACGGAAGATATTTTTTATTTTTAGAATAGTGTTTTCGAACCTTGCTCGAAGAGTGTATGTAAAGATGTATGCAGGCATAATAACTTCAGTACGTTCTGAACATTTCTTATTTAAACAGTTTATTAACCCTTTAAAAAAATCTTTAAAATGTGTACTACGAATAATTGGCTTATTTTTGCCATAACTCATTCATTGACATGATTTATTATTATAAATTAAAATTCAATGTCTAAAGATCGCCTAAAGTGATTTATTCCGAAACATCCAAAACCCAATTTTACTTAATTTCAAGTTTGACAACAAATTTATACGTTTTTGAAGGAGCTACTAATTTTGAAATCAATATTTAGAAAAAAAAATTTAAGCAGTAACATGAAATACTGACTTTGCAATAATAAAAAATGATAAATGTTAAAAAACAAAATCGAAAGGTATCAAAGAGACGGTGAACGGGTGATTTTATTATTTCCCTCTAACTGCGTATTCTCAACATAAATAAATCTTCTCAACTTGTTAAACTCACCATTCAATAACAGGACCCCTCAAAGTTTTCTTCGTCCTAAATCCAGAATGAAAAAGAAAATGAGAAGCTAACTGCACACCTAGCAAGGAGAGCTCCTCCGCTGCCAAGGTCTGTAAGTTATAAAAATATTAGTTGACAAATTGTAAGAATGAAGTTAAATAAAAAAAAGAATAATTTTAATACATTTCATTGTCTTTTTGTTCATTGATTGATAATATCATTGACTTTTTCCCTTGCCTATTATTTCAAGCATCTAGAAGTGTATACATTTTGGAACTTTTGAGTACAAAAAATCGATAACATGGTAATGGAGTTTGCATAATTCTTTATTTCATTGATGCCAGAAAATCTAATAAATATTTGGGAGCTTTAATTTTGGTACTTCTAAATTGTAAACAAATTTTAATATACTCATTTACAAAACAATCTTGCTTCAGTCCTTTTTTCAATAAAAAAAAAAAAACTAAGCACCTTTTTCGTCTATTAGTTTCCAAACAAATTAGAGCGATAATCAGCCCCATCGGGATATCCGTTCTGAAATGTTCAATCGGAGAAAATTTGCTTCATTTGATGGGTTTATACCGATCTAGGTTAAGGGTGGCCGTGTTCGTTTTCGGAACATGGAAAAGGTAAGCAAAATCAATTTTTTTCGGTATAACTATTAAATCAAGTAATTTTCTGATTTATGGCTGGTAAAAGAAATCAGTCGGGTTTATCAATACGACCCAATGTTATTGACCCTGAGTGGAAACTCGATTTTCAATATTTAAAACCACACCTATTCTGAAATTGTTTAATATCACCAATAACCCATATCGTTCATAATAATTGAATTTTTTATAAAGACTTAACAGTCAAATTCAGAAATCAAATCGGATTTTTGATGAACAATTCGTATGTTATCTGTTTGGGTATCTTATTTATGACCTCACGTCACGTAAAAATTGTACGAAAATTTTAACGCTATATTTCAATTCAAAGATCTTCTCATTTCCGCCTCTGGCTCACAAAACTCGAACTATATCATTAAATTAATAAAACTGTATGAGGGCATACATATATATGTATAGTAACAAATATAAGCGAGTAATTTCAAGAAAATGGACAACAACGACATGACATAATGCATAGATTATTTTTTAACTCTTATTATTTAAGATTGAACAACTCACAAAGATCGTTAATAGCTTACTTTGCAGATAATATTTATGCTTATTAGTTGTAAATTTTGTATTTAGCAGCCCAGTTTTGGATTGCTTCATGTCTAAGGCCAACTAATGGCAGGTGTCCTTGCATTTGTTTGATCCTGGAGTTTTCGCGCCTACCTATCTTCTGTGATAGTTCTAAGTCTTGTGCTATTGCCTTTTGACGTAAAGGTTTTTTCGGATTTTCTTACTTATTATTTATTCTATCGCGCTTTGTAGCTCCTGCTGACATTCAACTTAGAATGATGATCGTAGATCCAAGATATTTCAGCACTGTTAAAGCAACAGTAACAACGGCTTTATACATTTCATTCCAGAACATCCATCCATACATCAAATGTTCAATGCTAAGATGTATAATCTTAAATTATGATGGTTCTGTCATACGCGAAGAATAATTGATTCATTTTAGGGTCCTTTAGCTTATCCTGAAGCAGAAATTTAAGGACTGTAATAAATAGCAAATGACAACACAATACTCCAAAATCGGTGTGGTGTGTAAAATGAGCTTGATTAAATGGTAGCTATCGCAAATTCGTCCCTTCATCTAACTCATTAGCATTTTAACTAGACAGTTTTGTAAATAGTTGTGTCTTCGTTTATGTTTGCATGTCGTGAAACGTGGCCCTTTCTTAACCCCCTTCATTTGTTTTATTCGATCGAGTATTTGAAAATTTTAAAAATTGTTAGCCACTGAGCCAGATTATAACAATTTATACATTACAATCTTAATTTAAAAGTAAGCTTGTTGCCAAGTTTTATGTGTAGATTTTTTTTAAATTTATGTATGTCTTCTATTTAACCTTATTCTTCAAAAAAAAATATTAACACGTAGCTTAACTTACCGGTTTTTCCTGCTTTACAGGTGGAACAATTGAACTAACTAAGTTTTTAATAAAATTAAAAAATTCAACAGAAAAAATGCTCTTCGAATGTAAGAATCTTATGTTTTGAGTTCTGAAAAAATAAAAATATCAATATACATTATTTTTTTTTTGTTGAGTTAAAAATATATACCTAACACTAATTTCGATCGCTTTTGGCATAGGCAGGATAAAATTAGAACTTTCTGCTAAAGAAAGCTGTTCTACACTTGGAGTGATTTGAACAGGTTTTTGATCACATCTTGTGTAAAATAGCATATAGGCATTCCACCATCGTTTTTGTCTTCTGTATTGCATTCGCTTCAAATTACTATCATATATTTCACCCATGTATTCACCTCCAAAGCATTGAACTTTCATTTCTTCGTCCTCGTTCATTTTGCATTCTGTGACTTCATTATCATCAAATTTATACCACTGCCCTTTTCCAGTTTTTTCATCTCTGTATAACATAAATTTAAAAAATAAATAAATTAATAAATATTGAACAGTTTTCCAATTTAATATTTTATCATTACTTATATAAAATGTAGCTGAAATAATGCCCTCCTGAAGCTTGCCCACTATGTACAATTATTCCAGTTAGTTCGTATTTGGTTGTTTCAGTGTGATCGTATGAATTTTCAACGAACTCAACAACTTCTCCATCCAATTTTGCCAAACCGAAAACTTTTTAAAATATTTTTATTTGTTAATCAATATATTCATTGCTTTAAAAAAAAATACATAAAGCAACAGGCTCAAAAGTGTTTGTTAATTTTGTCACAATTATGAAATTTGATCTGTGTTGAATCAGGTTTGAAGTGCAAATATTTGATGTTCAAATACTGTGAATGATCCTTTATCATGTTAAGATATCCTATTAAACTTAATAATCAATTTATCGTTAATTAAATACAAAAATTAAAAGTGATGAGATAATTTACAAATATTTAAATGCCACAATTTTAAGAGCTAGTAACGTATTCGCAAATCAGTTGAACTAGGTGTGTCTAAACCGAATCAGACGTTTTATTTCACCAGAGTAAAACACATGAGGGCGCCCACCACCCAAAAAGTCAAACAAAGGAATAAAAAATAAATAAAAAATTGTTCTCATACACAGTCATCCAATCTTTTGACAATGTTGGGAAAGTATGCATAGAAACGTAGGAAATATTTGAAAAAATGCATTACGTTTTTGAAGTGCATAAAATTGCATGGATATGGATAGGCCGAATTAAAATTTAATTGAATAAAATGTCCGTATGTATGAAGATAAAAGTACGTATGTAATTGTATTATTTATGCAAGTAAGTATATTTCATGTTTTACCCTAGACATAGTTTAGTTAAGGCTTGATTCAAAATAATTAGAAAAAAGTTATTAGATCGGAAATTGTAAGGTGTATTATATAACAAAAGTTATTTCACCCGACATTAAAAGAAGAAATTGGTTTGACATAAATTCTTTAAACATAGTTCTAGTAACACTAATTTGCACACAAATATATATCGGAGTTTTTTTCAAACATTTTTGATAAATTTCAAAAAGTTAATATTTAAAATTTATTTATTCAATCCGTCACCTAGACAACTATGGCTTTTGAAGGAAATGTGTATTCCTCGACATACAAAATTAATAATATTTCCAAACTTATATCTCTTTTCAGTTATTTTGTTTAAAATCAATTTGTTTTTTAATTAATATGTAAATTTTCTTTCGGTGCGCCAACAAAAAGCCGAATAAATTTATCTCTTTTATAAATAAAATGAGGAATAAAAATAGCTTCCGAGATTTTGATAAAACTTGAATTGAAATGATGAGCAATTTATATTTATTAAAAAACCTTCCAGTCCCGATCTAATAACTAGCATTTATTTTGAATATGAATCATTTCTATATGTATAGAATTATGTTAATAAATTAATCAACATTTTGAATATGATTTGTTTTGAACTGATATATTAATGCCAATTTTCGAGATGATCTGTGAAACTGTTGCTAGCTCTTATGTCAAGAACCTTAACTTGATAAGTGTCACGAATAAAGGAAAGCATTTCCACAATCGTCTAAGAGTCACAGGGTTAGTCTTATAATTTCTGTTAAAGGACATAAACTTTTGATTTAGGGATTGTCTGATGAAAACAAATTTGTTTGGCAAATAACGGACAGCCTATTGTATAAATGATGTTTTTCATAAAAATTTAAAATCTAATGCAAAAATTACATTCTTGAGCACTGCAATTTGGTAAATATTTTTAAATGCAGTACCAGTGTAAGGTTCCATATCCAAAACTCGTGGAAACTCAAAGTAGTCGTTGAATTTTATAGCACAAACACGTTCATAATCGTATTCAAAGCGTTTAAGTTGAATTGCAAGTACAGGTGGGAGCTTACGAACACACAAACGCTTCATTGTCACCACCTGAAAAAAAGATTAAAAATTATTGTAAGCTGTTCAATTTTCACTATACTCCAAAGTGAATATGACTTGTGAATTAGAATTATTTAAAATTGACAGCAATGAATAGCGAATTGAACTTTCGACTCAAAGAGAACGTTTGAGAAATCTCATCTTAATTAACATTAGCCCTTTTTTGTTTGTCTTCAGGGCTGAATTTGCGAGTTGTCAATGAGTGTTCAAAAGCGTTCCATTCTATTCGTAATAAGGGCTATATTTAAATATGAATATAAATACATCAATTAATTGTCAACTTGCCTTTTTGTTACATTTATCGCAATGATAGGCATCTGCTCCTTCAAGTATTTCACCTTTAACGTATTGCTCAAGTGATTCCGTCAAAGAGCTATGGTTTCGAATGTCAACGCTGAATACACTAAATGGTTCTTCCTTCGAATAACGATGTGGGCATTCTTGACAAATTTTTTGATCACTAAAAGAACCACCTAAGGTATTAACCATGAACTGTGTCTGACCAAGAGCTTTTAAGCCTTCGTCTAAGCTTTCGAAAAGTGACATAAAAAACTCAACTGCATCTTGTTGTTCTCTTAAGTTGACAGGTTCTCCTTGTAACCTATGAAAATATATTTTTAAGTAATTTAATTTTCGAAAGATTTTTTTGGTTAAATAGTTTTTAATTTAAAACAATTATTATTATTTCAATTGTTTGATGGGTGCATGTTTCTGTGAGCCTCAAAATATGAAATTTATAGACTTATTTTTTTAGCACACTGCACGGGTTCCAAAGATTTTAATTCCATTTTGGTGAAATTTCACGGGTAACAGAGAATGTTTTATATAACTGAAATTTTCCAAAGGCAAATCAGGAAAGGTATGGAATAAATTATGAGCATATGTTTTATGCTTTAACTTTTCATTGTTTCAGGCACATCTAACATCTAACACCCAACAAATTGTTTATTGTCTTACTTAAAATGTGTCCACAGTCCACGAGGCACGTAATACTGCAAGGCACTATGACCCAAATGAGCGAAAATGGCCTGAACATGCTTCAAAATGCCGACATGATAATTTTTCTGTGCGTTTCCAAAAAAAACTTCGTCGGTATACAAAGGTGGTTCACCATCTCCACTAAAATCTTCAGATTCATTAATTGCAGCACCTTCAGCTTTTAAAATACCAAGTCGGATAGAAGGTACCATATAAAGTTGTTGCAATACTGAGTTCATATAGCAAGTAGCTCCAGCATTTTTAAGACCACAAAATCCTTTAGGTTGTCTAGCTCCAATTGGTGGAAGGTAGTCCCATTCTTTAAGAGGTTCTATTTCTATAAAAAAAAAGATGTATTAAACACTTGAAAGGATTTATATACAATTAATATATTTACCATTACAAACATTGTTAATTAGTGTTTTCGTGAGAAGCTTCATATTAGATACACAATTTTGACATAGAGCAACAAGAAGTTCACAAGCAGCTGCCACTGTATGTGGACTTATACATACAGGAGGAGGAGCCTGATAATTGCTCAATTTTCCAGTCTGTCTAAAATGCAAATATTGTTTTGATGCGGGAAATAAGAAATCATCCGTAATCTCTTCTAATAAACCACTTAATTGTGCTTTTGTTTTTATATCTATAAAAAACATCAGTTCCTTTGTCAAACACAAATGTCCCTCTAAAAGATCTTCATGAACTTCCGTGTTACCACTTGATATCACATTATTTTTAATTTTCCTAAGCCAACTTATTTCATGCGTTAGTAAGCCTTCAATAACACTATGTGGCCAGTTCCAAGTACATCCGTAACTTAATGTTCTACACAAGAGTTGAAAAAGATCAGCACATGTACTCGAGTATTGAGGAATTGAAGTGTGTAATAAGGAAATTAAATGATTGATCATAAATTCAAATGGACGGCTATTGCCAGAATAGTAGGTGCAGCTAAAAAATAATTGTTCTGCTGCAATCTGGCGAACTATCTTTGATGGATTCTTTAAAATAAGCGATGTTATAAATTCAGCCCAAATTTCATCTTGTATTAACACATCATTTGCACTAGGATTTAGTACAAGGCAGGCTATTAGCACTTCAAGTGATTCTTTGCAAAGCGCGAAATCATGGGCACCGGGTATGGCAATGTCGTCACTAAAATTATCTTTACTTCCATATAATTCAAATTTTCCACATGATGATGACCAAGCTAATTGAATTATTGCTTTAATTGTTGCGATATCAGGACATGACCATTGTAATGCATCAGAAAAAAGTTTTCTACTTTTCTGGCCTTCGGCACTGGCTGTTAACATTTCAGCAGATACATTTTCAGCTAGCTTATTTGATATAAATCGCAATGTATTTTCCGAACTATTAGGAATAGTTGTAAGAATTTGTTTTAATATTTCTATTTGTGACCTCGTACGCACGTTAAAGTTTGGTAACACAGGTTCATCTCCAACACGACTAAGAACACAGCTTATAACGTATAAAAACAATTTAACAAGTCTAAGAATACTTTGAAATGCTGCTCGTTTTGTTTGCATATCGGCATTGGGTAAAAAATTATTCTTAGTTAGTAGTTCTAGTAGATAATGTGCAACACCCGATCTCAACCAAGCCGATTGGATAATTAAGGACTCTTCACTAAATGGATCAATCGCTGGTATTAATATGACATTAAGAACTTCAAGATTATATAAAACTTTTGCTGGTGTTGTATATAAAAAAATTTTTGATGGTGTTACTTCTTCTAAATTGTGTTTATATTCTTGGTCATTATTTGAAGCAGGCTTATCAAAATTTCGATTATTTTCAGAGCCAGCACTTAAATCTATATCTTTAATATGACACATTCTTTTTAGTTCATTCACGGTTTCTCGATCAGCTGGAAGTAGAGTTAATAGCATTGCTGCACTATCCCTTAAATTGCTATACTGCATATCTATGCCCAATTGATGCAGCTTCAAAAAGAAGTTTGTATAATACGGCTTTTCCGAAATAATTACACCAGGCAATGTGTGTTCGGATTCTACTCTTCTTATATCAGCACTAGGACGTGGTGGTGATCCAGTACTCGAATCACTCGAGCTATCTGGACTGCTTGCTAAAACCGTTCCCACTGGAGTCAGCTTGGCAGTAAGAACCATCTTATCTCTGATGGTATAGCTTGACAATGGATTTATTTCGTCCAGCATTTCAATTAGTTCTCCATTATTATAGAAAAAGTCTATTTTTATATTAGCAGTCGAAGTGCCTTTTAAGCGTTTTAAAATACTCTTTTTGAACGAGGCTACAGTTTCATTGCTATGTGTTATTATTTCAATATCATCGATTGATCTTCCGGGATTTTGGAATCTAATATACAAACTTGTATGCTTTCCTCTAGTTGCACGACATAATGGCAATTGATGTCGATCACCAGTAAATGAACGATCACATTCTTTAACATATTCTTGTAATACTTTTAAAACTCTGCACATTTTTTCAGCCTCGTTACACCAAAATTTTGTTTCCTTGTCGTTTGAGTTATATTCCACATTGCTGTTTAAAAATATTATACTGTCATAAAGAGTCCGAAGTTTATCACAACATTCTCCAATGAAAGTTTCATGAAATGTCGGAACATTTGCCAAAAGTGTAGGCCCTAATGCAGTTGAAACTTCTTTTAACAATTCAATTCCTTTATTAGCTATATCTATTTCAGCTGTTGTTATAATAAGCCATAAATATTCTTTTCCGATAAGATCATTATTTTCAAGTATATAGCCCCGATGGACAGCTTTAAGTCGATCTTCCTTAGAATTAACTGCTTTGAAAAACCGTTCGAAACATTTAATGCCACTTTCGGTTAATAAAAACGGATTCAGTTGAAGGATATTGTTTTCGAAAAAATCTTTGTTAACTCCTGGATCGAGATCGGGTTCTTCACCCATAAGTTTGCTGAACCAACGAAAGCATTCTTCCCGGTCACTTGGAAAAACTGATTTCACGGCTAAGCAATGCCATATCTGTTTTGCTTGATCTGCGCATAGCCATAATTGTCCATCTTTTAGTAAATACTTTAAAAAGTCCAATCTTTCTTGAATTTGTAATTCGTGAGAGAACCGCCCGTCGATGCAGTATTTTGTTGGATCTATTTCCGGATTTTCCTCACTTATAGCTCGAATTTTATCCATATAGGAAATAAGGCTGTTTGTTACGAGAATAACCAGGGAATATTCATTCTGTAAGCGTTCGATGACTTGCTGTCTGTTTAAAACCTTGTTGGAATTTTGAACATGATGATGATTTGATTCATATAAACAGCAAATTTCACGAATTAAACGCAGAGCTGGGAGAACCCAGTTGTCACCAGTTTTAAGTTCGTCCACACATTTGTCAAGCCAGACAGTTTTTTGGGCATCACGTTCTTGAGAACAACTGTAGTCTAATATTTTAACGTGAGCAATTAATGCTTGATCTAATACTTCAGGCGGTATTTCGACATTATGAGCCAAAGTCCAAAAGAGGTTTAACACTTTTTGTGCCATAACACCATTTTTATCATCTTCGGCCAAGCGCCTGATTAATTCAAGAAGGTGTTCTCTTTGCCTCTTGTTAGCAGTAGTCATACTTGTCTAAAATAAGGTAATTTTTATTGGTATAAAGTACAAATTGAAAAGAATTTCATTATTTAGGAATTTTTGTTCAACGAATTAGTCAAAAATTTTATAAAATGGGGTTATAAATTTCAAACTTACTTGAAAGCAATTAAAAAGATGGTCCAATTGTTCTGGCACAAAATCCCAAGCTAATTTAGCCAATAGGTCGTGCACATTTTTAACAATAGCTTCATGTTTTCCAGCTTGAGCTTTCCAAACTGCATCCAAATCGTCCAAGCTCAATGTGTTCTCTTTTATAAGAAATCGTATGATTTTCTCCAATTTTTCCACATATTGTGGCTGATGTAAGGAGTCTTTCAGTACTATTTCTAATACATTTGATTTTTTAATCCAAGCCTATGAAAAATTAAAAGTATAATTTATGAAACAATATAATTTTTTGCTTATTGTTATTATATTTACCGCCATTCGCTCAGCAGTCAACCAGTTCATTTCATCATCAGACAAGCTTTGAGATAACTGAGTCCTATGAGAACAATATGAAACTGCCGTAATCACTTTATTTATTTCATTGAGTGCATTCATTTTCCCATTGAAGCTTGAGACTTGAAGCAAACGTAATATCATTTTCAAACGAAATATTTCGATATCGCGAACTAGATCCCCTTGATCAGGCAAACGACTAGCTAGACAACGAGCTGACTTAACAATTTTATGTATAAGATCACTTTTGCCCTCCGATTTAGCTTCAATTTTAAGTTCACTATCAGTAAGACTATCTAAGAGATCAAGTACAATCATCCATATAGGCATGAAATATGTTTGTATGGTTGATGGAGTAAGCAATTCGTAGCACAATCCAAAAGGTCGTATTAAATGGTATATGAAGGAAAACGATATGTTCGCATTTTCTTCCACAGTAACAGTCGAGGAGCCAGTGCTTTTTGAGAGTGAAAGATTTGTCAGATTTTCTATGGAAGACTGCTTATTTTTTAATTTAGCAACTCCAATATTGAAACGTTCTAAAATATTATCAAAACCTCCCAATTGACCAAAACGATTTATTAAATCAACAAGCCAGCCGCGAGGTCGTTTTGGTTCTGGGGGTGTTGTTGCAAATTGTTTGTTATCCTCCAAAACACCCCAAACAGCTTCAGGACCAAAACATTCAGGTTGCCGGGCTACATTGAATGTATTGAATTTGTTATTTGGATCCAACACTATCGAAAGTAGATCTAATAAATATGGATTATCACGGTGCATATGAATTGCAATTAAGTGCAAAAGTTTTCCGCAAGTCATAAGTATGCAATGATGTATGTTATACTTCCACGAATTTACGGCTTCGTCAGTGAGAATTTTTATAAATGATGTTGTCAATGCATTTTTGTAAAAATCTATACACGGCTCGCAATTATGATCACAATCTGTTGAAAAAAGAAAGGTTGATTTTAAAATTAGTTGGCTGTACGATGCCTAGGGTATCCGTTAAAAATAAATCTAAACCTTAACATACAAGAATATTTAGTGCAAATGCTTCCAACCTTTCTGAAAAGACCAGGTCTTAATAATAATAGCTTAAAGAAAAGCGCAATAAACTTTATTCTCTACTCTACAATTTTTTAGGACAATGCATTCTTACAAACAATTATTTCTTTTATCTTAAAAAAAAAAAATATGTATTTGTCAAATAACTAATTGACGATACAAAAAAAATTAGTACCAGCCTGTTAATTGCATTTGTTTGTTCCGAAAAGTAAATGTTTGTTCCTGGACCTCAAAACACTTTCAGTTGTTCTAAGTATATTGTAAGTAAGTATATTGAATGTTCTATTATATGTACCACCTTGTGGTCGAGTTATTGCAAGTAATGAATACCGTCTTCTTTTCTTTTTTCCATGCAACTTGGTCGCATATTTGAAAAATTTCCTCGAGCTTTTTTCCTTTCATCATTATCGAATATAGTTTGGATGCAATCTTCACCTTCAGGAACAATAAAATGCAAATCCCAGGCTGTTACAAATGATTTAATTTTGGTCATTTTGAATTTTTCTCTGCTTGTTTTTGGGGGTTCTGTTTGCCAACAAAATGCAGTGACGCACCATAAAAGTTCATTTTTTATAAAAAAAAATACATTTTTGACCAAAACCATTTTTTAGTACTTAATAACGTACATTTGATTTGAGGTAGCGTTATTTGAAGTAAAATGGAGTTCTAAAAAATAAAAAATATTAAAATGATGATAAATGGTACATAGTTCTTATTATTTGCAATTTTTTCTGCATATATGATGAATGATACACATTAGGTTTTAGAGCAGACAATGCAAATGTTTTTATTAAAAATAATTTCTTACGATTACAACTACACTTTTACGATGAATCAAAAATATACTTAAGAAATTATTTAAATAAGTGTCGTGGTCAAAACTGATAACTGTATATTTGACGTAATTTCTTAAAATAGACGATAAAATAACATTTGCAGATTACATGTTCTCGTTTGTGGTCTATGAATTCACTGTGAAAGATGGACTAAAGCCAGTTAAAAGCTATTTTTAAAAAATAATTCAATTTTCTTCTGCTTCTCTGATTTATTTCAGTAAATTTTAGAATTTGTGTTGTAAGAAAAAAATCTTCATATAAAAAATATAAATTTCAAGGAAAAGTAAAGACTTTCATAAACCAAGCATATCAGGCAATGTGTTGTGACTTTGGTTCTGATTCGTTAATAAACTAGATTCATTGTTGTAAAATTCATTCTATACATCCGTGAACCTTTGTGTGGTGTGATGCGTCATTAAAAAAGAAAAAAAAAACAGATTGAGCCATAAAAATGCAACTCCCCACCAAAATTCATATATTTAAATATTTTTGAAGATTATTAGCAATATATTTATTTGTTTTTAAACCATGCTCGATTGTGTTTCAATGCTAATAACTTTCAGTTAACGCCTAAGATTTTTTCCTTTTTTTATTAAACTGCCGAAAGATAGCAAGTTTTTAAAAGAGAATACCAGTATCGAGTAATAGTCCTTTTTTACCATTTTAAAATTCAAGTACAAAATTTGGCTCGGCCAAACAGTAAAAAAATGTATGCAGAAGGTTTATGCAGATATAAACTGATCCAATCGATTTATTAAATAAGTCTACCTCTACACTTCTGCCGCAATTTATTTTGAAAAAAATATTTTATTGCACATATGACTAAATATCAGCATATCTTTCTGTTGCTGCATTGTATATCTGTCTATAAAATTAAAGTGAATATTAAATTTCATTTAAAATTTGAAATGAATTTTCATCAGTTTCGTTTGTTTTTTCTTTGATTCATTTAATGTTTTAAAGATATAAATCTGCAGCGATATTTTGCCGAAATTGGGAAATTTTAGAGTTTACCGGGAAGCCTTAGCAACATTGGTAAAGTTAAATATGATTTGTTTTCAAAATTTGTTCTGCTATTTTAGAGCGAGGCATTTATAAGTTTTAGGTTTTGATTTTTACGAACATACTCTAAGCAATGTGTTCAAAAACGGAGTTTAAACCCGTGAAGCGTGCCAGGAAAGGTACTTTTAATAATAAAAAAACAGGAATTTTCTAAAGATTCGAAAATTCAGGCACATTCTAGAATTTAGACATTTGGGTAGTCGAGAAACGATATTAAATGCTAATTACTTTGATCTTGGAAAACTAGGAATCATTAAATAAATACAAATAACTCGACACCTAATTAATAGAAGCGATTATCGTTACTTCTATTGAATAGAAAAAATAAAAAAAAAAATAACAATTGTTTTCTAAACAATCCAATTTAAACCAGGTATTCAAAGCAAGCAGATGGCCTTCTTGATGCCGCGCAAATCAATTTTCAAAAAAAAATAAGCCAAAACTGAGAGCAGAAAAAAATATTATCTAAAAGCAAAACAATGGCAAAACTAACTATGTCATGCTCCAATCATTTATTGACTTTATAAATTAAGATGTTTCAGCTATTTATTGAAAAATTAATTTTTAAAATATGGCGTAGTTGGAAACAAATTAACGAAAAAATTAATTATTTTTCATCAAAAGAATCTATTCGTCGAAAAGATAAGTGCAACTTCCTTATGCTAACCAATCTTGAAATATGGTAAACATTGCTTTTTCATCACTACAACTGGTGGTGTAAGGGAATACATATATGAGAATCATTCGGAAAGGTGAAACAACCTTATCTACAGTCGCACGAAGCTCAATCACAATAGAAACCTGTCATTTTCCAAAAAAAAATCTCTAGGAAGTTTGCGACTTCTCTTTCAGATGGTTTTAAAATGAATAGTCTATTTTTTACATCAAATACGAATTGAATGAATTTTGGTCAGCCGTACTTGATCTGATTCTAAATAAATATTAATAAATAAATAAATACTAATAGAAAAATTTAAACATCAGACATTAAATCCAATATTCTTGATTCATATTGTTTTGCTAATTTTTTTTGTATCGACTTTGAATTGAATAAGTGACAGAGAAGGCTTTTCCTTTTTATAATATAGTTTTAATTTAAGAGTAATAAATATTTAAGCAACAAGAATTATACCCTTTATATTTTAAACCAAAATTCAAAATTAACTTAATTATACATAAAACTATCGTTATAATTACCAGCCAATGTAAGATTTATAGCCGCATTAAGTAGATGTTCCAATTCTTGTTCTGGCAAGACGGGAACTACCCATCTCGGATTAGAAATTTTTTGATTAAGAGATCGTAGCTTCATGACAGGAAAAGCAGCAATCAATTTTTCTGGTGTCCTGTTCAAATAAATAAAAACAAACAAAAAACATAAGAAAATAACAACTCAAAATTATTAAGTACAAAAATGTATATTACATTTCTTCGCTGTTGTCGGCCAAAGAAGCCGATTCAGATTGCGAATCTGTTGTTTGACGACCGTGAGAATCGAAAGTCATGACCAATTATCTTAATTTCCTATGCTGTAAAAAAAATAAAATCATAAAAATAACATAAAACTTTTTTATATAGTTGCTAAAAGATGTATCGATTTTTAAATTATAAATTTCTTCAGGATACGCAAATTTTTTTTTTTTTTGTGTTAAACTTTTTAGAACTTGTCGACCAACCCACCCACCGGACAAAGAATTTGGAATGCATATATTTTTGTTTATTTTGAATTTCGTTACATCATTTTTTGTTTACATATTTTGGCCAGTTTATATTTTTCTGAGAACTCATAAAATTAAGTAAGCTAATCCAGAAAAAAGACAATTCTTTAACAAAATTGACAGCAATACTGAGAAAGTTTTGTATTCCTAAAATACCGAAATCTCTGTACATAACTGGCCTAATAAAACAATATAATTATTAAACAATTGAAGCCGACAATCCAAAATATCAATATTGTATCTATACAGTCGAATTAATGAAAAAAAAAATATATAAAAAAAAATCCATTGGGTGAACTGACTGACTGATGATGGGCCTTGCCAATTTTTTTTCTTCTACTGGCAGAGACCAGTCAAAAATATTTTTTTTTTCTTTATAAAATTTGTCACATACCACAAGTCCAAATTCTATAGAAATTATGATTAAACTGTTGAGAATAATTTTTTGTTAAATGTTATTTATGTTTTTTTGTTTCTGTGTATTCTTATTAATTGTTTTTTAACAAATTTCTTCTGTCGTCGTTGGTTGGTTGTGTGAAGATCAGCCGGTCACAAAATGGCGTTCACTTTCGTGTGCTAAAGCTACATACATAAAATGTAAATATTATTACAATTACGGATCATCACAATATGTTTGAAAATCCCAAATTTGATATTATCACAGTAAAATTATTAAATAATTTATTAAAAGAAGTTCCAAGAACAAACACTGGGATCAACGCACATCAATTTTAATTTACAAATTTTCAACACCACCGACCCATTTAGGAACAGAGTATCAGATTTTTTTTTTCTCAAATTTTCTTCTGTTCCGCAGCAAAGACACTCCATGGACTATCTTTGTTTCGCAGTGAACTGTTTTTTGTTTCTTTTTTTATAAACAAACGTCAGTTTTTCTGCGCTATAAAGAGCTAATTTAGGTAATGTACACATCGATGTATTGACTGACAAACATGGTGGACAAAACGTCAATCATGCCTGATTCTAGCACCCTGTTTAGAGTTCGTGAAATCGGTGAGAGGAAAAGGGAGATGACAATCATGAAGAAAATTAATATAAAAATTGTTTCACTTCGTCAAGTTTGGATGAGTGAAAACTACCAAGAGTAGACTCGACGTGACTTTTTTTTGATTACGAGTTGCTGGTCAGTGTTTCAAATCAGTAAGGGGAAAAGAGATTGGGCAGCATGAAATAAATATAAAAAATTCTGAGCACACACTTTGAGGGCGCACTTGTATATAAACAGAAACAGGAACCAGAAAATTAGTCAGGTGTGTGATCGCTGGGGGGCCGACGGGTGGAATGTGTTCATGAGAGTACTATGCAAATTTATATACAATGACTATAGGGGAAGTTTTGGATTTGTAAAATAAATTGATGTCGAGATATTCATGTCGATTACAGAATCCGCAAAACTCGATCCGCAATGATTCACAGTGTAGTGTTCTCTTTTCTTCTCACGATAAATGAATAGGTGGGAAACAGAACTCTTACTGCGGATCGAGTTTTGCGGATTCTGTAATCGACATGATTAATCAGTGGCTTATTTCACAGATTTAACATCAAACAATAGGTGTATTTTTCTAACCTCAATAGGCATATTAAAAAAACCACCACTTACTTGTCTTAGCAATTTACATGTGAAATGCAAAAACAAAAAGGCCTATTGGGGCATCGGTTTGTCCAGATATTTTTTCGGGGCATCGCCTATGCCCGGACAGAGAAGGGTCATTAGCGATATTATCATAATTGATATCGATAGTTTGTATAGAAACTCCATTTTTTCCCAAGAATCAGTCCTGTTTTTTAGAAGACATATTTGGGCTTTAAAAATTGCATCCGATGTATGATCCGTAAACCCCTTCCCCCTTCATCTCCCCTTCTCGCTTCCCTTCTCCCTCCCCTCATCCCCCCTACACAAGCTGAAGCGACTGCTGAGGAGCCAGGTGCATCAATCACCTTTCCTACAATGGAAGATGATGCATCTCGGTCATCCTTGGCAGAAGTGGATGCTCTCACCGTCGACGGTTTATCCGAAATGGAGGCCGAAGACTGCACCATCGGAGACGAGGATGCTCTCCTAGAGTCATCCTCGGAGATCGAGGACTCCGATATAACAGTGTTGGAGGTTGATCGGGAGTACTGTAGCAAAAATGCTGCAAATACTTCAGATTAATCTCCAACACTCCAAAAAGGCTTCCGCCTCCCTCCTCATACGCCTCTCCAGCAGCGATGAGGATATAGTCCTGATTCAAGAACCATGGATTGTTAAATCCATTGTTCGAGGAATCAGGACTCCTAACCACTACTTGCTATATGCATCAGGTGAGGGTGAACCCAGATCTTGCATATTAGTTAAAAGTAGCCTAAATGTATTTTTACTCCCTAATTTCAGCGATAGAGATATCACCGCTACAAGACTGGAAACAGCCAAAGGAACGTTCTGGCTGGCGTCGGCGTATCTCGGCCACGACCATCTTGGCCCTCTCCCGGGCAACACCCTGGAGAGATTGGTAGCTGAAGCACAAAGGCTTAACATCGGCCTCATCATCGGAAGTGATGCTAACGCACACCATACAGTGTGGGGTAGCACTGATATAAACGACAGGGGTGAGTCTCTTTTCGATTATATTCTTAACACTAACCTACTTATAAGTAATGTTGGTAATGAACCAACTTTTATTACTAAAAACCGACAAGAAGTTCTTGATATAACTCTTGTCTCAGATTTCATAAACAATAACATTCTGAACTGGAAAGTATCCAAAGATCACTCCTTTTCCGATCACAGATACATCCAATTCAGCCTTACAAATGATCCTTCTAGCCAACCCTCCTTTCGTAATCTAAAAAGGACAGATTGGCCAAAATATGAGAGAGTATTGAACAGTTTAGTCATACCTGAACTCTTTAATATTCCTACTAATATCAAAGATCTTGACGACAAAGTCAATAATCTAACACTAGCCCTAAACAAATCTCTAGACACTGCATGTCCCCTTGTACAAATAAGGGGTAAAAAGAAACCTCACTGGTGGAACTCTGGGTTAGATCCACTTCGAAAAGAATGCAGAAAACTCTTTAATAGAGCGAAAGCTTCTAGAGATACGTCTGACTGGGATTCTTACAAAGAATCACTGAAGACATACAAAAAAGAATTGAGGAAAACCAAACGTTCGTCCTGGAGAAACTTCTGCAGCACAGTAGAAGACTGTTCTGAAGCATCCAGACTGCGTAAAATCCTCTCCAAAAACCCAGTCATGCCAAGCTGCTTGAAGAATGCCTCTGGCCTCTGGACCAACTCATGCGAAGAATCGCTCAACCTGCTACTAGACGTTCACTTCCCTGGTAGCTCCAACAATATCAGAAATATTACTCCAAGTCTGTGCGACAATGTAATAAATCCCCCTCAAGATCTAGTCACCAGGGAAAAACTCAAATGGGCTATTAACAGCTTTAAACCCTACAAATCTGCAGGGCCGGATGGTATAATTCCGGCTGAACTGCAACAAAATGCAAATTTTCTAATGCCCATCCTAGAAAATATCTTTAAAGGGTGTCTAAAACTGACATATACATATACCACTGTCATGGAGACAAGTTAAGGTTGTTTTTATCCCAAAAGCTGGAAAATCCAGTCATGTGAACCCTAAAGATCTGAGACCAATCAGCTTATCATCATTCCTTCTCAAGACATTTGAGCGTTCGATTGATATCCACTTAAGGGCAAATATTGATAAGTCCCTCCTCTCGAAGGCCCAACATGCCTACAACAAAGGGAAATCGGTTGAAACAGCTTTACACTGTATAGTACGTACAATCGAACGTTCCCTCCACCATAAAGAGTACACCCTAGTTGCCTTCTTAGATATAGAAGGAGCATTTAACAATGTCGACACATCGGCGATTACACGTGTATTGACATCTCTCAAGGTAGATAAATCGATCAGTACTTTGATAAATCAGATGCTGATAAGCAGGATTATTAACTCAAAACTGGGCGATTTTACTACACAAAGGAGTGTCAGCAGAGGTACGCCGCAAGGCGGTGTCCTATCACCTCTCCTCTGGAACTTAGTAATAAATGAACTACTAATCACTCTAGATGGAGAGGGATACAAAGTGTTTGCCTATGCGGACGATGTTGCTATCGCAGTGACGGGAAAACATCCCAATTCACTTAAAGAACTCTTACAGAACGCTTTGAATAAGCTCATCAATTGGGCAAATCAGTGTGGACTAGGTGTTAACCCACATAAAACAGATCTTGTCCTCTTCACCAGGAAATACAAAATCCCACGCATCGACCCTCCCCACATAAACGGTGTTCCACTTAAATTTTCAGAACAGGCAAAATACTTGGGTCTTATTTTGGATAAGAAATTAAGTTGGAAACCTAACATTCAAGAAAGAATAAACAAGGCCACAGTAGCCTTGTTCTCTTGTAAAAAAGCCATTGGAAATAAATGGGGTTTTCAGCCCCACATTACATACTGGCTATACATCTCGGTTATAAGGCCGATCCTTACATACGGAGTAGCGGTATGGTGGACTGCGCTGGACATAGCGACAAATCGTGATAAGCTCAGCAAAGTCCAACGAACAGCCTGCATGTGTATGGGTGGAGCACTTCGCTCTACCCCCTCCGCCTCACTTGATGTTCTGTTTCATCTATTACCGCTTGACCTTTTCAGTAAGCAAACGGCTGCAAACACTGCCGTACGGCTTCAAGCCTCCTCACAGTGGTTCAATAATCAGATTGGCCACTCTGCTATTCTGAATTCATTCAGATCAATTAATAGTAATATTGACTACACCATCCCCTTTCCCCATTTCAATAACAATAGCTTCAGAGTGACTATCCCTTCCAGGTCTACCTGGGAGGACACATCATTTCTGAACGATGATCCCATTAATTTCTTTACAGATGGATCAAAAACGGATGACGGGGTTGGTGGAGGCGTTTACTCCGAAAGACTAAACTTAAGTCTCTCTTTCCGTCTACCTGATCACTGTAGCGTGTTCCAGGCTGAAATTCTGGCTATTAAGGAAGTCCTTTCCTGGCTTAGAGAAAACGTTATATCAAAAACAAATATATACGCATCTTCTCTGACAGCCAAGCTGCGTTAAAATCCCTGGACTCTGTCTCTACGAATTCATCAACAGCCTTAAACTGTCGATCATCTCTTACGGAGATGGCCAATCAGTTCAACATTCACCTTTGTTGGGTGCCGGGCCACAGAGACAAACCGACGAACTTGCAAAAAGAGGAACAACGCTACCTCTGCTAGCTCACAAAGCTGGCGTAGGTATGCCTTTAGCTACTTGTAAACTTATGCTGAAGCAAGGTACAATAGGGAGAGCAAACTACAGATGGAATAACATCACCACCTGTGCAGCGACTAAATTAATTTGGCCTAAACTTAGTGCCAAACGCTCCAAACAATTGATCTCCCTTAGTAGATTGCACATTGGCTACGTCATAAGTGTCTTAACTGGACACTGCTTAATAGGGAGGCATGCAATTCGACTTGGAGCCCCTGCAAATGATTTTTGCAGGAGTTGTATGGACGAAGAGGAAGAGGAGACGATCTCTCATCTTCTTTGCACTTGCCCCGCCCTGTCACAAAGACGAAAACTCCATCTTGGAGATTTCTTTTTCAATGATCCTAGTGATCTAATAAACTCCGACATTATTTGTCTCCTACGCTTCATTCGCAGCTCTAAATGGTTCAATGAGTGAGGTAGATCTACTGATCCATGTGGTATCACAACGGGCCTAATTTTGGTCTATGTATGTGTGTTGGAAATCGTCCAACAGCCACCTTAACCTAACCTAACCTATGATCCGTAAAATAGGCCACAGATGACTCAGTGCGCATTGTATATTTTTATAAAAATGTTGCAAAATGTCTGTCTCTGACTTAGAGAAAAAAATTATTTAAAATCAAGCAAACAGAATCTTCATAATTCCCAATTATTATTATTCAACACGGTTGATCATGTTAAATGTTTAACAAGATTTTAATGTATGTATGTGTTTGATTAATGTATATGTTTGTGTATTAAAATAACCAGGTACAGTGTACCTACAAATATTAATATAACTCGTAAAAGTTTTTTTTTTTAGATAAGTGAATCAAACCATGAACATAATTTCAACAATAAACACATTAAAAATGAAAACAATTGATATTAGTAGGTACAAAATATTTATTCAAAGTCTAATTAAAATTTGTTGGAACATAAGATTTACATTAAAATTAATTCTGTATCGTTATTTTTTTTAAGTTAAAAAAAAAACTAGAAATGCCAAAAAACCATTGCAAATTGTAAACTACGCGTAGACATTATTTAAATTTTTGTATTCTTGCCTATGCAGGAACTTTTGAAGAAACGAAATTCACCAATTCGTCCACACGGTCGCTCATTCCTGCAAACATTTTTGGGTGGGGTCCAATCATTTGAATAAACGGGCCAACGTCATTTGAAACCTTTAAAATTTAAAATTTATTTAAGTTGAAATGAATTTTTATTTAGATTGTATACACAATAAATAGGTACATAAAAATTTATAACAGATATAACCTACACAACCTACTCGGTTGTTATCTTTACATAATATACATAGTTATCTTCATTCTCCACTAATTAAATGGAATTGTTTTTGTATTTTAAATGAAGATAATTTTGGCATACACTAAAAACCTAGCCTAATGCCATAGTGATAACCTGATATATTACATGTATCCTGATCAATTTTCAAAAAGAAATGTATTTTAATACTTTTAAAATCCCTTCTAGTTTGACAAAAGTTGAAGAGATTTAAATTTTTGATTACTTACTTCCATAAATCGAACCAAGGCTCTGAGCGCTCTGTATACTTGCTCTTCGTCTGGACTACTGTTGAAAAATTGCAGGATAGCCATCGCCAGCTCAACTGCAACGTCATCGAAAACCTTAGAATAAAATTATAACAAAATTATTTGTTATTATTAAATCAAATAAAATCTCATAAAAAACGAAAATGCACTTTTCTATAAAATTGCAATTCTGTTTTTAAAAATTTACAAGGCTCTTAAGTCCTAAAATGACGTTTGTTGCATACAAAATATGTCATATTAAAATTTGAAAGCCTGTTAAATATATACGCAATCCAATATTAGTCATGAAATATAAATAGATACACACCACTGTCTTTACTTCCTTGATAGCCAAGTTAAATAATATTGATGTTCCAATGTTTTTAAGAGTGGGACAGTTCGAAAGAACGCAATGAACTGTCACTTTTGTTGTTACTCTTATGTTCGAAATTGTCTGGTTATTATACTGCCATTCAGATATGTATAAAAGCCATTCCGATGGACTAGGATTTTCAAATAAATTGCATAACTGAAAGAAAAATAATCATTATTTAAAAAAAAATACGTTTGCATTCCAAATTAAAAGCTTACAAATGTTCCCCAAGCTTGTTGTTCATCCGGACTTTGTTTGTCGAAGTCATTTGCAAAGTTCATCAATGTATGATCTTTTCTATCTTGGTGTAACAAAATTATAACATCATCCTTAAGTGCAGCACATGCTAGTACTCTTATCAAATGAACTCTAGTGTCCGGTGAAAAGGACGGTTCTTTTAAGATGCGTCCTATGGAAATATTTAAAATTTGTACTCATATTGGATTCATAGATAAATAATAAAACATATGCATTTATATTGAAATGTTTTTCTTTACCAACAAAAGTCAAAAAGTTATCACTCAGTGCCCAGCAGCCATCATCCTCAATTAAATATTGATGCAATTCTTCCATTGCAATTTCTTCTTCCTTGTAGATTTTGCCATCTAGAAGTTTAACAAGACATTCCAATTCAGTTTTCACCTAAAACAAAATATATTTTTCATTAGAATATTAACAAATAATGTAGGTACTGTACTCTGTACACGTACCTTTATATTTGATATTCTTCATTCTTTTTATTGTTTGATTTCAAACTAAAATCATTTATTAAACATTAAGATTGTTTCATCAGTTCAAAAAGTTTTTTTTTAGCTACAGCCCTAGAAAAAAATGTGTGCGCTCCATGATTTCAGGATTATAGAATTACAATATTTAAAAAAAAAGATAAAACTACGAACAGTTTCAAGCAAAAATTTTAATGCATTCTCTAGATTCAATCTAGCGGAAGACTTTAGGTGAAAAATTCAAAAATGATTAGAACCGTTTTTAAAAAAAAATGTTTTGTGCTAAAATCAAAATTTACTTATGCAATATTATTTTAAATATTACCTCTTACAGCCCTATTGTTGACTTGCTTTAAAACTAGTTTTATAACAAAATTAAAGGGGTTCTAAAGGGTTAGCTTCTGTGGTTAAGGCTATAGATTGAGGTACGTAGATAGATAGAACTGTGGGACCGATTTTTTCAATTTCTCTATTATTGTAATGTAAGATGTGAATGATACCTCGAATTTAATTTGTTATGTCGTTCCTTCACCATTGTTAGTATAATACATAGTTTAAAAAGACGATGTTACTATTTTAAAGCAAATTAAGCACCATATCATCTCTTAACTTTTACTTAAGTCAAAGTCCTGAGTTAGAGCTTGTCATGAACATCTTGATTTTTCAAATTCGTTTTTTCTTGATTGTCTAAAATTGCAGAAATAATAAACTTGTTCTTGGCAGTAGATATGTTTTTTTAAAGTCCTTTGGGCCCGCTTGGGCTTATAAATTTACAAATTATGTAAAAATTTAAAAATTATGTAAATGCAAAAAAAAATCAGCCCAGACATTTATCGATCCAGATTTCATACTGGTTAGCAGTTTTTGGAATGGAAACTCCATTTTGATCTAAGAAGGCGACCATTTGGTAGACCATTTAGATACCGTTTACATCTGTGTTAAAATTTTAAATTTTGGAAATTTCTCGGTACCAACTAAGCTGACTTACAGCCTGTTTTCATTAGGCCAAAAGAGTTCATTTCGTTCTTAATTTCCAAATTAGTTCCCAAATTACTGCATTTTCTATACAAATCCACATTTCGAAATGAGCTAATTTCCACAAAATTTGCATACAATTATTTTGTAAATTATTATTAATAAATTTGAAATTTCTCTAGGAAACAGAAAGAGAAAACAAGAATGAGTTGTCAAAAGAAATTACCTCATTTGAATTTTTGTAATGTTAACGTTTTTTTTCGTAATTTGTGATAAATTACCTCATTTTGGGTTTAATGAGAACGTAGTATATAAGATATCGAAATATCCTTCTCTGATTGTAATAAATAGTTTTTACTTTTTAATTTTTGAGTTACCAATATTCTTAGATTCCTAGCTAACTCAGGGGATGAAAATTAAGTTAGTATTCCTTACTCTTCATAAATTTTGTTATGCCAGAATATATTATAGTTCAAAATGTGTAGTAAAATATTCGTAATAATAAGAAGGTGTACGTAGTAAAACACAAAAAAATTGATACATTACAAATCAGTACAAAAAACAAATATTTTTTTACTTTAACTTAATCTGGAAACATAGTTTGTTTTTTAATTAATTCTTTTAAGTTCATTATTTCTTATTACATTGAATACATACATATGTATATGAATTTAACAAATATGCATATAAATAATATAAATTGACAATAAGCTACTCAAAAATAAATATTTATAAACGAACAAAATTAAGTAAAATTTTAAGTCCTTTGTCAAACGTGAAATACGTTTTTGCTATAATTTAAATCTTCAAATTAATTATGTTTCTACTTAATAATTATTAATGCAAAATGTCACTGTACTTGTAGAAAAAAATAATAAATGATTATACGGTATTCAACACCTTACATAGGTAACAAAAAGCGCATATTTATAATATTTGAAAATAATTATCTATTATTAGTTTTGAAGAAATTTAAAATTATAAATTATAATATATTCACTCACGTCAATGTTTTTGTATGTGATAGCAGGTTCACCGGTATTTTCTGTCGTTGTGCTTCCATTGTCCACTTCGATGTTGTCTTCAGAAACTCCAGAGTTATTTTGGTTTTGAGACATTTTGCTAAATTTAAACGAAATTATTAAATTCCTCGTGAAATTTACACTGTCTTATGTAGAAGAAGTTTCTAATAAATTAGTATCTCCATAATTATTTTCTATTTTTAGATGGCAGTTTCGGTCTATTGTACTACATTATATAGTTGAGTACAAAATATAATTCAATACGGTTTATTAATAATTGTTTTTTTTTAAGTTATTCTTGACACGTTATTATTAAAATGAAGTATTAATTTAAAATAAAAAGAATAAAATAAGTGTAATGTGTTAGCAATTTACCTTAAAAACGAATCACGAAGATTAAAAATTCGTCTCTTCAATTCAAAGAAATTGACGGATAGTATGAAAAAGCAAGACAAATCTCACCACGCAAGAATTTAAAAAAACCTAATTTATTTTTAGAAAATCTATGATTAGATTGAATATACAGTCACTGCCTGAAGAGAGTTTACAACAATTGTCATTTCACAGCTTGACGAAAATAAAAAAATGACAATTATAAATTTTAAAGAAAAACTTTATTTAAGAACGTTTCGTGTTAATAAAATGAAATTATGTGCTGATCCTGATATTTCATTGTAAATAAGGGGTCCATATTAATCTTTAGCTTTTTAAAATCTATAGTAAATTGCTGTTTTGAAAAAAAAATCTATACAAAAATGACCCGAGGTTTTATTATAAACAAAAAATTTCTTTGCTTATCTGAAGATATTGTGAATTTAATTCGGTCCATTAAAAACAATTAAAAAAATGATTTCATTATTTTTGAAAGTAATTTTACAAAGTCTAGATAAAAATTAAAACGCTTTTGCTGAAAAAATGCAAAAACTATATTTTTACCATACTCCACAGATATTAGATATTAGCTTGGTTATTTAGCTCAAACTTCAATTTGAGTGAAAAATATTGCTCAGGAGTGTTAAGGAGTACTTTGTTTTACTAAAAACTGTTTTGTAAAAGAAACTGATATTAACTTTCAAATTTACAAGCATTTTCTGTCCTAGTTTTTTTTGCAATTAAAAATTTTAATATCAAATAATGCAAAAACGATTATATTTTTATTGAAAAATTAATAAATTTATATGGAATTTAAAGATACCTGCAACAATAAATTAAATCTTTATAAGTCATAAAATAAATTAATTATAAACACTCAAATACATAAAAAATTACTTTCAAAAATAAGTAATTCACACAAAAATAAAAATGATTTTATTTATGTTTTTATTAGTTTAAAATTAAAGCTTTTCTAGCTGATTATTAGCTTAAATATCAAATTTTATGTTCTTACAAATTTTTTTTTGCAAAAACTGCTACAATATAAGCTACATGGATGAAACCATTGATTTTAAATAATTTTTTTTCCATTTTGAGTCAATTTTTTCGAAAATTGCCCCTCCCGGCTGAGGCTCCCATACGTTTTTTTTCTTGTCTCAAACCAACCTACCCGCCCATGGCGCACTGCTCATGAGTCATGAAAAATCATACAAAAAATACATGAAAATAAGCAAACAAAACGCTCCCTCTCTATCATTCAGTTGCCTGCGTGTGAAAAATATTTGGTAAATTTAGGTTTTACTGATTATTTATGATAATCAAATACCTTTACCGCACCCAAAGACCTCTAGCTCATTTTTTTCACCTTTTTGCCCTCTTTGACGAAAAGTAAATGAATTATATTCATTAAGGCTTTGTCTGACAATCAATCTTACGAGGGCATTCTGCCCGCATTCTGTTTAACCTGAGCATTAGAAAAAATCTCTGAACATGGGACACGCCTATTCCTCCAACAAAATCGATGGTTGTCAAACCTGCCAGCGGGCACGTTCTTCCATGCGTTCATCCTCCTCCTTCGCTGTCAAAAGTGACAAAGTTGACTGATGGACGAAAATTTTTTAACATCCCAGAAACTTTTTTCGTGTCTTCAAATTTTAAATAAACTTTTCGATTTGTTACAATTTAATAAAATAATTAAAAAAAGCAGCAATGCAAATTTCAACAATTTTTCTTTCAACGTTAACCCTCGCGTTGACAACTATAGTCACGGGAAATGCATTTTATAAGAAAAAGCTATTCTACCCATCGGTTGTGTACATCACAAAGTCAAACACTTCAATGGCTGTAAGTTTTTTTTTTATTTTTCTATTAAATTATAATATGCGTTCAACTTTATAATATGAAAATAATAAAAAATTAAAATATTTTCCTTAAAAATTTTACTGATCAAAATACATTTCTTGAGTTGAATAGTTCGAGTTGTGTTTACTTATAAATAGGTACAAAATAAAATAGATTTATAAAAAAAAAAACAAGAATAATCAAAGCAATGACGTGGTGCTCAAAAGGGACAGAAAAGATATCTTTGTTGCCGGTGCTCAATGTTATTTGCAACAGCTGCATGTTAATTTCTTGTTCATAAAATTAGAAAATTTTATTTCGCATATGTAAAACAACAAAAATCAAATTTGACTTTCAATCATCCAAATTTTGGGAGTAACATTACGTTGGGTGTAGCTTTAATTTTAATTTTAGTCTTATCTTATGGAAAATGAAAACATGAGAATCAGAAAAGTTTTTGTTATTCTCTGCAGTTACAACTATGTACGATCAATCTTCATATACCTTTTTTAGTAGCTATTTACAAAATATTGGAGTTGATGAATTAATGTTCTTAGATCAACTGTAATGTATACCACGTACCTTTAAGCCACAAGTACGAATATGGAAATAATTTTTTTGAAGTTGTTTTTTAAAACAAATCGATCATGCCAATATGTTAATCAGACCTTACGTTGCGATGATAGAGAACTCGAAAAAGGTAGATCCTGCAATTCTGTCTTTCTAAAAAGATTTCCCTCAAACTTGGAACTTGAGATTGTTTCGTGATTCATCAGAGTGTAAATTAATTTCTTTTAAGTTTTTTTTTGTTTCTGTGTTTAAATGGCAATTTTCTCAATCTTGGTATTAAATAATATATAACTGCTTCTTTAAAAAAAAAGTTGGTTTCTGCACCTTTTGCAACCAACCATACAACACTAAGGTTTAAGTGTTCTCCGCAAGAGTAACCTAACTGAGGCGCCAAGAAATGATAACAGATTTTTGTAAAACACTTCAATACAAACATTTTTTACTGTTGGAAGGCAGTTCCCCCCGTTTGGGCAAGAGGGGTGATTTCATAAAAAAAAATGACTAAACCCTTTAAAAAATTGTTTTCGTACACAGCGTAACCTCAAGTCTTACGGTAATTTTAAGACCTTACCCTTACCCGAACGAGTAGAATCAAAGTTATGATTTATTTAATTAAATAATATCAATTTTAATCAGTTATCTCATTTTAATCCATAATATCAAAGTCCTGGCTATAAAAACAAACTTTTTCAGATAAAAATTGTTTATAATTAGTAAGTGATATAGAAATAACAAGAAAATCATATCATGAAACCAGAAACAAAAATAGTGTTGACCTGTGTAATGATACCTGCTATTAAAAACGTTAAAAAATATTTATCACGATTTTTTTGAAAAAAAAAACTTATTGACAGTACCCTACCTGCCATACAACCGTTGACGAACTCACCGATTTCGATCAACATTTACAGTGGCATGCAAATATTTAGAAACGATTTCGTTCTTCAATATTTTTGTTTTGTACTTTGTTTGCTTTAAATTTTGTTCTGTGTCTACTTCCTTTTATTAATTTATCAATTTTTTAGTTTAATATTTATTTATTTTATTCAGTATATACATATATTATGATACATGGCATATAAGATGCTTAAGTCATAGAGATGACAATAGTATACATTCTTAGCAACTATAAATTTAACAAAATGGAGAAATAATTAAGAAAAATGTTATTTGGTTTGAATTTTTTTTTTTAAACTAATTAGACAAAACTAAAATCTTAAAACTAACATAAAACAATTATGCACATCATTTGGCAATATTATTTCATATTGGATTTAAATTTATGAAATGAAACCAAAACCTAAAAAAAAAAATCTAAACGAAAATAACCGGTGCAGTGGCAGTGTAATGATTTGGGGACAAATGCCTCGGTGCAGCGTTGGCCCAATTAAAAGATTTGAAGGTTATATGGACAGAATTCAATACTGCAGCATTCTTGGGTATGATATGATTTTACCCAATCAAAAATCTGTGGCAGCGTCTGAAAATAAAATTAGCTACAAAAAATTGAAAACTTAATAAAATTCTGAATTGAGGATGTTTAAAATTCGATTTCCAAAAGGAAGTTTACGAAAATTTATTAAATTCTATGCCCAGAAAATTTTAATTGAAATAAATAAGAAAAACAAGTTAGTAATTTTTCGTACCAAATCGTTTATATTACTACTGTATTTAGTAAAAAAAAATTACATAGAATATACTAAATTTTCTGTTTAAGACATGACCTTATTGTTTCATAGCTTTTACATTTTTCCTTCAATTTGGTCTTTCAAATTAATTAGCATTGAAAATCGTGTTCTATTATTAATTTAAAAATTAAGTTTTCCAGAGCCCAACATCTGAACACAAGTTATTTTTTTCAATAATTTGAATTTGAAAATTAATTTTTCAAAACTATGCACTTAAACAACTTAAAAAGTAAAATGAAGATTTTTGACTGAGAAAAATGTTTTTTTTTTAAAGTTATTTTTCCAATTTACGTCGGTTCTTTTAGAAAATTGCTCCGCCCACCGAAATGAGAGAAAATAGAAAATGTCCTGTAAGTAAAACAGTCAAGAAAATTTGAATTTCAAAAAAGTCTTGTGATACAGTTTTGAATTAATTTTTGTTTTTTAATTTAAATAATCAAAAAAGATGCGCAAAAATAAGATATATGTATATAAATATATAGAAATACTTTGTTTTCGACAGAGTTATTCAGTTGTTTTTAGTTAGATTATAATTTGTTTTATTACGTTGCTAAAAAATCTTCAATTTAACTCATTTAAAAATTGATTCCAATTAGCTTTTAACGGTATTTAGTTCCCAAAAATTGTTTTTTTTTTCTGTCCCATCAACCTCAGAAATCCAGTTCATTTTACATTGATTGTACGAAGAAAATCAACAATTTAATATTTTAATGATTAAGAATTCTAATTGGATATAGAGTAGATTTTCTAGTAAACTAAATATTTGCTAAGATATTTGTAATTAAATATGAAAATTTTGTA
Source organism: Syrphus vitripennis (assembly GCA_958431115.1). NCBI lineage: Eukaryota > Metazoa > Arthropoda > Insecta > Diptera > Syrphidae > Syrphus > Syrphus vitripennis. The sequence continues at coordinate 46,026,113 of OY288108.1, forward strand.
TTCATTATCAGATATTACAAAACAAAGAAAATTGCTACGATTTAATTTTGTTCACATATTTGACCACTACTATTTCCGAGAACTAGAATATATAAATTGCTGCTTTTTCTGTTCATGTGATTAATATTTAATAGTTAATTTTTTCCTTAAAGTACTGATAGTGTCGAATTCTGAAAAAATAGGTATCAACGGATAGCTTTAGACCAAACATAAACAAAACCGCTAGTCTGACAAGCTTAGGTTGCTTAGAATAGTAGTTTTTTTCGTTGGCATGGGTTGGGCAAACTTACACTCATATTCAAATGAATCATTTTTCTAACGAGATTGACCTTATTGCCCATAACTAGATAAACGAATAAATTTTGGTAAATGGCATTAGAGGAAGTGTCCAAGTTAAGATGTAATAACAAAACCACAAGTAAGAAAAGTTTAATATGTATGAACAAGATGAACTCAATCATATGTTGCCTATTTAAACAGATGAATATAATTCATAAAATTCAAGAAAAAAAAATACCATTTTCATCAAGAATAAAACGTTTCTCCCACTTTTTTCGGGTCGTATGGGGCTTATGCCACTTTTACCAGATTTTTTACATATTTTGTTATGGATTTTAATCAATTTTTATTGCATTTTTGATACTTTTTGGGAAAAAAGCTCAAAAGTAGTCGGACTTGCTACTGCAACAAAAAAGTCATATTTTAAATGCTTTATAATCTTAAATGATTTTTTTTTGTATTTTTAAACAGGTGATATATGTCCAATTCTTTGTTATGGTCTTTGTGTTTGGAAAATTATTAAGAAAGGTAAATATCAATGTTTTTTTTTATGATTATTCTACCTTTGTATATATATATGTACATTGTTAATGTAATTAATTATTTTTTCTGTATTTTAAGATATTTTTGGGAACATTAAGATCAACAGAATTTGAACATTTGCTGGAAAGATTTTGGTATGCTCTAACCGAAACGTGTTTGGCATTTACAGTGTTTCGAGATGATTTTAACCCTCGATTTGTTGCATTATTCACCGTATTACTGTTTCTTAAATCATTTCATTGGTTAGCCGAAGAACGCGTTGATTTTGTAAGTATAAATTTAAATAAGTTTCTTCGGTTATTCCGTTATTCCAAAAATAACTTATTTTTCGATTATATACTCTCCGAATTCAAAGTAAAAAATTGTGTAAACAGATTTTTTTTTATTTGTTTAAACTTGCTTATCATATTTAATTTTCTTTAATCTTTAATGTTAATTTTAAAATTCTTCTTTCGGACACAAACTAATGAATTTGAAATTTGCTTATAAAAAATTTGTTTACACAAAAAACAACTTTCAGTTTAGAGTAATTAAAGGGTATTTCATGGATGGTAGGCCGAACATTCATCAATTTTTTTTGGGGTGCTTCGGCGCAGAGTGTTGTTTTTTTGTTGTTGAAAAACTTCTGCCTTAATCGGGGCACAAAACAATGTATTAGTCACTTAAATATCGCTTGCTCGTGACCATGTTTATGTTTAGCATTGAGATAATTTTAAAAAGTTCACACTGGTTTAGAATTATTTTCAATAAATAATTGCGTCTTGAATGGAAAATAAAAAATAATAATAACAATTCTACATTCAAAACTTTATTCTTTTGGTTTTTTTTTTTGCAGATGGAACGAAGTCCAGTTTTGGGATGGCTATTTCATGTACGGGTTTTGAGTTTATTAGTGGTGTTAGGTTTTATGGATTACTGGCTTCTTCTGCATGCATATAATTCAACAATTATTCGTGGACCAACTGTGCAACTCGTGTTTGGATTTGAATATGGCATATTATTAACAGTAATAGCAAGCATTGGAATCAAATATTTATTACATGCTGCTGAAATGCAAACTGAAAATCCATGGGAAAACAAGGCTGTCTTTCTTTTGTACACCGAGCTTGTAATTGGGCTTATTAAAGTTCTTCTTTACGTATTATTTGTAGTAATAATGGCTAAAATATATGCTTTGCCAATGTTTGTATTCAGGCCAATGTTCTTTACAATCAGGTGAGTTTTTTTTTCAATTGGTTAACTGTTTTTCTTTTTTTTTTTGTACTTTCATCGAAATAAAACGGCGTAATTTTTTGTTAAACGCAGTTAAGTTCTAAACTTCGTAAACTTTTTAAATGTAACATTAAACAGATTTACACAGTTTATTAATTAACTACGTTTTGACTACCCTAATAATAATGATTTTTTTTTAAACAATGACACATAAATTCCAACCACTTATCTTATGAAACATTATTTCCAGGAGCTTTAAAAAAGCACTAAGCGATGTAATTATGTCAAGAAGAGCTATACGTAATATGAATACTCTCTACCCAGATGCAACTCCTGAAGAATTAAGGCTATCAGATAATATTTGTATTATTTGCAGGTAAGTTTAAAGTGGATGTTTTGAATGAATACATTTTAAGGATAAATTGGTATTATGTTTTGTGCTATTGATTAATAATTGTTTGTTGATCTTTTGCCAGATAGATAGATATTTTATTTTCATAGATAAGGCTTTACAAAATTTGCTTAATACTGAGCTTTCTCAGAGATATGATATTAAAACTATATCTCAAAATAGAAAACAAATTAAGGATGTTAATAAATACACTTGAATTGAAAAATTACATTTGAAGGAAATTTTAATAAAGTTTTTTTTTTTGTAGTACAGTGTAGTTAACCAACAAACCAATTTATTTTTATGTATTTTTGTTTTGAAACCAAATATGTACTGAATTACGTATATCTATTAATTTTCAGAGAAGACATGGTCGTCAATTCAAAGAAATTACCTTGCGGGCATATTTTCCATACAAGCTGCTTACGTTCGTGGTTCCAACGTCAACAAACATGCCCAACATGCAGACTCAATATTCTTCACAATAACAATGCTAATACACCTGCTGCTCAAAGAGAAGATCCAGCAGTTCTTCCCAATGCACAACCAATCGACCCTTCTAGAAGAGCTGAATTTGATGGATCAAATCGTAGGTCATTTTTTAATATTAAAAATGCTATAATTTCTAAATAAATTAAATTTTTCAGAAAATGCGACTATTCCCAATGTTTACAGAGTACCAATGCAAATGCCGCAAGCTCCTCTTGTCTTTCCCAGTCCTTTACCGTTTCTTGCTCATTATTCAGTTCCACCTCCAACAATGCCACCAAATTTAAGTTTGTTATCTGATGAAGAATTGCGGGCCATGGAAGGAAATGAAAGACGGAATATTGAAGAGCGATTGAAGGTAATATATGAAAAATACTGTGACGGGTTCCCACAAAATTTTACTTTTACATTAAAAGTACATATAAAATGTTTACAATGTACGCATTTTTAAAAACGAATTAAATTCCCAAGAACTTGTTTTTTACTTCCTTCTTTTTTTTAGATTTTAGGAAACATCAAATTGTTGCTCGATGCATCTACCGTTCTTATGAATCAATATACTTTGGTTAGTGCCTATAACACTACGATAGAAGGGGAAAAAACTATTGATCCAATTGCTCAATCAACATCAACTGATAGCGAAGCTCCTACTCATTCCAACGATACTAAAACTTCTGAAAATACAAATGATATAGTATTGCCAAAAGGAGACATAAGTGATGTAAGAATTGAAGATATCGGCGGAGAAGATGATCTCAATGATGGCAGTGCTAATGCTGATGAAACTGATTCTGCGGGCTTAAGTGAATTGCGAAAAAAAAGATTAAAGTTCTTACATGAAACAACAAAAAATTAATCTGCTATTTTAACTTCTTTTAAATATTATTAAAAAATAAAAAAAATTAAAAAAAAGAAATGAGTACCTAATTTTACTAACATATAGATGTTTTGGCTTTTGGATATCGAGAGTAAAATTTCCCCCTATTCATCTGGCATTCGTAATAGATCTTTGCCCAAATGGAAAAATATCTTATATTGACTTAAGAGATGTTTTACATTTTCAGTCTTAAAAGATTCAATAGGACGATTTAAAGTCGATTTAACCCCCTTTGCATTTTGAGCATAGAAATATTCCTTTTGGCTATTGGGTTTTCATTATTAATAGGATAAATTGGAGCGGTGTTAGGCAGGGTTGTATTTATTCACCAATATTGTTCCTGTTGGTGATTCGTAATGTACTACACGACGTATGCGTGTTCTCTCATAGCACCATGGATCTTTATCAAATGACAACAAGGGTGGAGAGAGAAGCTGGAACCTTTGGCATAAAGATAAATATAGCAAAAAAAAAAGAATCAGTTTTGGAAATTCCTTATCTCGTCAAATAGATGAGGGACATTCTACAATAAGGAAGAGAGTAAATTGATGGCAGCTGAAATGAAGATGCTTTATTTCCTGCTGTATAACAGCAGGAGTGACAAAGCGTGATTTATTAAGAATTAATTAAGCAAGCCTAATGCCAAAATACCATCTTGGATAAAATACAGCATGACCAAAATAGGGGTTACTGTCAGTTTCTTGCTTCCAACATAATCGCGAAAGGCAGGAGCAAAAATTCCTGGGTGAAACAAATACAACGCATTTAGTTCACCTCAGGCATGGAATAATCAAAAAAGCGTAGAGATAAAACCAGCGAAGCGGAGCCTTGGTTGAAGTAGTGAAGTAGAAGAGTTGTGATCGAACGAAGAAAACGAAAATGTTGATCTCATGTTGTTGTTCTAATGTGGTCTTGCAATGTTTGTGTAGCACATGCTCTAAAAATTCATGTTCTTTTTAATGATTTGTTTTTATGATTTCTTCAACATCATCTAACATATTGTATATATTTTTGTCTATTTTAAAGGAGTAATTTCAGATTATCCGTAAATTATACATCAGTCTGATTCCTTCATTTTTTTATTCTGTTTTATTCTCGTTATTTTTTCTATTTTTTTATTTTGTTTTCTTTTATTTTTTATTTGTTTTATTTATTACATTATTTTATTTTTTTACACTCAGGCGTATACGTACTTTTTGCAAATTATTGGTTGAGAAAATAATTAATTATTCTCGGCTGGAGTCAAGTTAAATCATTTTATTAAACTTCATATAATGAATGAAAAATGCATGAAATAATATAGATATTTATTGTAAATTTTACAAGTTGTTTGTGTAAGACTATTTTTTGGTTGTTTGAAATTTAATTATCTTTCATTTTTTAGATTGCTTAATATTCGCAAAAAATTACAAAAGGGGATCTTTAACCTGCCTCTTGCATCTAGCTCACGGCGCTGGGCTAGGACTTTGGGTATTTTAAATTACAAGAATATTGAAATAGCACTATTTATTGCACTGTGCGTTTCTAACATTTAAGGCCATTTTTTTTTTTATATTTAGCGCGCACTAAAGGGGTTATGACTACCCTTAATATGTTTTAACACAGTGCGAGCGTTAGGAAAGAAGGGAAGAATTAAAGAGGAGATACCGGTGCACATTGGTTTTGAAGCTTTGGATGTTGAAAAGGGGGGGGGGGGGAAGATAGAGCCGGGTAGAGCATTCCACATTCTTGTTATGCGGCTAAAAAAAAAATCTCGATACTTAACAGTGCGTCCGAAGTTGGGCTCAAGGGTAAACTGATGTGCATTCCTAAAAGCGCGAGTATTACGGTTCAATTGTTTAAGGGGAGGAATGCAACTGGCTATTTCACTTGAACACTGTTTATAGAAGTATCGATAAAATAGAGAGAGATATGAAACACTACGGCGGTGTTCCAAAGATGTTATTGTTTCCGTTATTGCTGTATCGCCTATCATTTTTAAAGCTCTTTTTTGGATTCTATCCAAGAGATTCAAGTGGGTTGTTGGAGCACCTGCCCAAATGTGAGAGTTGTACTCAAGTTTTGGACGAATATAGGCTTTATATATTCTAGCCAGATCAGAGGGGGAAAAAAATTTCTTGCATCGACGAAGAAAACCTTAACACTTAGCAGCGTTTTTGGCGATGTCAAATATGTGATCATTCCACAAAAGGTGGTCTGTGACGCACATACCGAGAACTGAAAGGCTATTATTTTCTTCGATGCAAGTGCCACTCATGGATAGTGGCATGGGGGTGGGTTTCGCTTTAACGATAGTAGACAGCATTGAGTTTTCAAAGCATTAAATTCTACACGGTTTTTGAATCCCCATTGGACAATGCTGTTGAGATCAGAATTTAATGGGCTTATCATACGCTGCCGTTCCAGTTCTACATCCGAAGAAGAGGGATGAAAATCTGAAAACAAATATGAAAAGCTGAGGGTGCTATCGTCAGCAAAACAGTTTAATGGATTAGAAGTTTCAGACAAGAGATCGTTGAAGAAAATAAGGAAGAGAGTCGGAGACAAAACGGAGCCCTGGGGCACACCAGCATTTATTTTATGAGAATCAGACACAAAACCATCCAATACTACTTGTATTGAGCGGTCCGAAAGGTAATTTCTAATCCAACGAAGAAGAGATTCATCGATACCAAATGCACGCATTTTCGATAAGAGAGCTTGATGCCAAACTCTATCAAACGCTTTTGAAATATGGAAGTAGATATATGGAAGTAGATTAATGAAAAGGGAGCTGTAACATAATAGAGTCTGCCTTCTTGTAATAAGATCTTATGAACTGTTGCAGCCATGTGATCCCAAGGTTATAAAAAAATCATTACTTTACCTGTCTCTTCAGAATAAACCTTAAATTTCGGTCTAGAGTAAATCACTTTCATTATGATTGAAAGTCTCGTTATCAACTTCCAATCTATTTTAGCGATCACTGCAGTAAGAAGCCAATTGTCAAAATTGAGAAGAGAATCTTCTTTTAATTTCTGATTTTATTAAAAAAATCCAATTTTCACCTAATTGAGGCAAGCTACTGTTCGTTTAGAAACGGTTCTACCGAAAAGTATATTTATTTATATACCTGACGTTATATGAATAAGAACTCACACAAAGGATCCTTTTTATTTTTGCATCTCCCTTCTTTTTATCATAACTGATCTATGTTTACTATCTATTAAAGGTACTAACATATAGCCTAATACATTTTATTGTTATTTTTTTTAAATAAAGTAAGAAGAAAATAAATGAGGCAAAAAAATGTTTTGAGCTAAAAATTGAAAATTTGATATCTGTAAAACAAAAAAAGTTTTTTTTTTTTATGATTTGCTGCAAGGTTAAATCAGGACGGATTTCATTGTTTGTGAACTGATAGCTGAAAAGGACATTCAAATTTAAATTTTAGAGCACTACTACTACCTATTAATATATCTATAATATAATTATACATACTGGATACATACAAGTAATATGACTACAGTAAAAAATGGCCTAAAATAAAAAATTAAAAATGGCTCCAATAAATTTATATGTAAAGTAACAACAGTAACAGTAAAATGTAAATGAAATTTTGTAAATTGAGTGATTTTTCATAATTTTGGTGATATTTTTACATTATTATAAATGGGTCCATTTTTTTTTTTGCTAAATTTTCATATTTTATTTAAATTAAAAGTTTGGGGTTTTTTTCATAATTGTTTATGCAATTTTAAATTTTAAAAATGAGCCTATTTTTTTATTATAAAAAAATGCCCATACTTTGGTACCATCTTTCATTGGGCACATATTACAAGCAGCCGTATAAACATATCTAAGCATATATTTTTTAAAGCTTTTAAATAAAAAATTAAATTAAAATAAAAAATTCTTCCTCAAAGTTATATAAACGCAATTTTTCGAAGGGTTGCAAGATTGAAATAAAGGGTAACTTTAGAGTCCTGAACCGCATTTGAACCACTTTGCGCCGCCGCCACCGTTCCATCAGCAAGCTTTGTTTCTTTGATCTTAAAAGTTAAATGCATAAACTGAGTTAACATAATAAGGAACACAATAGGTATAGGACCCAAGACAGCGCCTTTGATATGATTTTGAAAACATTTTGCAAAGTTCATAATCCGTAATATCCGGTTTAAAAAAAAATGAATACTGAAGCTTAAAACGTTTGCTTAAAAAAGAGCTTCATAAAATTAGAAAAAAAAAGAAAACAGTTAAAATAACATCTCTGAAATAGTTTGTTCCACAATAAACATGCGCATTACAAAATATAAAATCTACATGTCTTCTCCCTTTAAGATTAATATTAAATCACAAAATATAGAGTACTGTTTTTTGCACGAATTTTATCTATACCGAAAGTTCAATCTGAAAGGAAAAATCGATTGTTTTAAAAACGAAGGAATATTTTTGGTGCCTGTTCGTAGAGCTAAAAATAAATATCATTTATTTTTAAGTTATTAAAGTTTAAGGATAGTAGTATTAAGTTTTTAACTATACAACAAAAGCGGTACATCTTTTTTAAACATTCATTGACATTGGCAAAAGAAAAAAAAAGTTATTAAAAAAAAAAAAAAAAATCAACATTTTGTAATCGGGTTCTTTGTGCAAGTCATGTTTTTTCGTGCTCGGAATACTTCGAAATAGATAAATAATGAAGCAGGATTAAATGAGATATCATTTTAATTACAAAAAAGTGCTCTTAGAGTAGCATTTTTTTATAGTAAGTAGAAAATTTCCCGCTGAACTTTAAACTCTTGTTTTGTGTGGACATCATTTAAAATTAAGTAGGTATATATTTTTTTCATAAAAGAAAAAAAAAACCTTAAAGCAAAGACTTCGTGCCCTTGCCCTCGTTTCATTTCAATTTTTTTTTCTTTTTTTTTACCACTATCTTTGATGTTTCATATTAAAATTTGTATAAATTGACACTCAAATGCTCCTATTCTCATTATCTTAAAATATTGAAATATGAAAAAATTCTTGCAAACTGGTTTAGATATTAAAGATTCTTTCTTTGGACTACATATGTACATATACATATGTATTTATATATATGTTAATAGATTGATATGGTCAATGGTGATAAGATTTGCTCGAGAGGCTCACCGTAATTTTTTTTTTTTTGTTAAAATAAAATCTCTTTTACGAGACTTAATGGTTCTCATTTAAAGTTCTTCGTAAAAATAAAACTTCAATAAAAATTAAAATAATTTCTTGTTTCCACCTTCTAAAAATATATCCATTGAATTTGTGCATGTTTCTAATTTTCACGTTTTATTAAAATTTAAAGTCAAAATCATATACTATGTATTGCATTTTCTGTTTTTGAACAAAGATCAAAAAATTTTAACAATCGGTTATTTTTTTTACAGACTTCAAAAAAGTAAAGTAAAAAAAAAATATTCTATAGTCTATACGACTCTTTTTATGTAGGTTGAATGTAGTGAAAATTCTCCCAATTTATATGTAGGTAGGTAGTTTCTTTACAATATGTACATATTATATTCTTGGGTTTCTTTAAAAGAAATAATTGGTTTTAAATTTCGTGTAGGTACATAGGTAGGTGGAATATGACATGTAAAAGTTGTTCAAACCTACTACAATATGCTAGACAACCTGTATGAGTGCTAGAATTGTTTTATAATAGCTACATTTATGTAGATACTGTGATGGACGATTTTCCGATTATCCATAAGTACTTACAATCAATAAGCTGTCAGAAAAATGACAAAGAATAGGAACATAATTGTCGCTTTACATATAATTTTGAAATTTATTTTAGCTATTGAAATATTTTGAGAAAATATTTTGTGTTTTTTTTTTTTAAGTCTGCATTTTGCGATTATGGTTCTGTGTAAACTAAGAAACTTTTTTCAAAAACTTATGAAATTATTTAGTATGAGTGGCTAATTTTTTGTGAATCAACTATTATAGTTATAAAAGCTAACATATATGTATGTATATCTTTGAGTGAGCTCTTAGCAAAAAGAAGGTTTTTATCAATAGAAAAAAAACTTCCTATTTGCTCCAAAATACCGCTTTAAGTTCGAAAAAGTAATAAATACCAAGGAGTTTTTTTTTGTTAAAAATAAGATTGGTGAAAGACATTCAAACCACTCGTATGTATACAGGGGATAAGAATTCTCTCTCATATTGTTGTCAGATCTGCCAGTTAAAAAACTGTCTTAAATGTCTTACAACCCTCTGAACACACAATTTCGTCTTACAATATTGTCAGAAACATTTTTGCCAAGTCATTGTCAAATGATCATCTCACAGTAAAATTGTCAGGTCCTGACAATCGTCTGAACCAATAATTGTTTTATTGTCAGAGAATTGGGACTTTGTCAGACTCATTAGCATTATCTTACAATCTTACAATTGTTGACAATTTTTTATTGTTGAAACTGTCAAAATCTTGCAACCGTGTGAACGGACAATTAAGCTTAATGTGAACGGAAAATGTATCAATGCAAAATATTTGGTAATTGGCAGTTAATCTCAGAGCATTGGCAGATCAGACCTATGTAGCTTATGTGATATATCTGACAACTGACAGTAACTGCCAACTAAGCGACAATGTCAATGGCCGTTATGGAAGGCAGGTAGGTATAGTAATTCAAAAATGTCCGATATACCATGAGTTGTTGTTGAATCAGCATATTATTAACAGCTGCTGGTCCCCAAATCAAGTTACCTCAAATTATTATCGAAAATTATTTTACAAAATACAACTGTAATGTACAATGAGTCTGACGTCAGACTTTTCTTAATATATTTACCAACATTATAGTTTAGTGTTCACGTGAAAGTTTGTACTCCATTATATTTTTGAGCGAAGTAAATATTTCAAAAAGCATAATAAATTATGATAAAAACAACATTTTAAGGAAAAAAGTCGAGAATAAGGAATACATGTAAATGTCATGTACGTTTTGTCATACGTTTGTAAAATACTAAGTTGTTTATGAAAGAATGACATTTTAGTTTTTTTTTTTGCGATCATTTATTAGAGTACCTATTTTTTAACATTCTCTATTGAGCCAACACAATTGCTTCAATTTATTCGACAAAAAATTTATTCAAGTTTTCACTAATTTTGAAAAAATGTTTAAAATGTTATATTTTTTCAAAAAAAAGGCTCTCAAAATATATATATCTTTTTTGGTGATTGTAGTTGTAGTTCACCTATTTTCAACCAGATGGATGGATTTCCAAAATGCACCTGAAAATTACAGATTTTCTAAAATTTTGGTGTAGAGAGTTTTTAAGGCTAACGTAGTAGCCTTCAAAAATCACCAAAGAAACTATAAAAAAAATGTTATCCTCTATTTGTTTTAATACATATAAAACCGATCATGATTGATAGACATCTAAATTGTTTCAGTCGGACGTTTTAACTTCGAAATTCGAATCTTATCTCTTGAAACTTAGATATACCATATGACTTAAATAGAAACAATTGAGCTAAAACAAAATTAAATTTAAAATACGATTTCTAAGTTTTTAAATGATGCATGGCAAAATGATGGATTTACCTCTTTTTAAACTCTAAAAAAGTTTCACACAAAGTTTGAATTATTTGATAAAAAAAAATATCATAGGCATGGAAAATGACTCAATCTTAGAAAACTCTTTCTTTCTGCTAGATTGGTTATAATGTGTTGTAGTCAACACCCCCGAAAAGTTTAAGCTGTCATGATGAATTTATGAAGCATATAAATAATTGTTTTTTAAATAATTATTTGTTGTTCATCACATCATCATTTGGCTTCCATCCGTAAATACCTGTTAGTCTCAAAAAATGGTATGTTGATTTGTAAATCGATAGGTATCTGTTAACATACATATGTATATTAACAATTTATTTGAACAGTTAGTAATTTTCAATTGGTTTTATTAACTTCTTCTTCTAACTTCTTTTTAAACAAATTATATAAATTTCAATCATATTTAAGTTAAAATAGTTCCTTGCTCAATGTTTTAATACAAATTTGCTAATACAAGGAAAACATCGTATTTAGAAGCGGACAATATTTTCCCCATTTATCGGAGAACAATACTTTAGCATACAACTGTAGGGAAATTTTATATATATTTTTGGTTTTTCTCGTATATCATTTTCGAAAAAAAGCCCAATGCAATTATTTTAACGTTTTTTCGCATTAATAATTAGAATTTTATCTCGCACTATCAGAAGTGGAAGTAGTTGTTTATTTTTTCAAAATATTTCCATTGATATTAAACATCGTCTCTCAACAGCAAAAAATACAGGTATTTTTGTGAAATGTAATAAAATAAGAAGTGCGTACGGCAAATTGTGCCAATTTTTTAGCGTTAATTATGTACATCAAAATTAACTGTGCTTGTCTAATTTTTTTTATTTGGGACACTTTTTGAAAATAGTTGGTTGTTGCCACAGCAAATAAAAATCGTTGGGCGTGATAATCACAGTTATCTTTCTTTAAGTTCCAGAACATAGTGACATTTTCGGAAATTTGTTTGATTTTTTTTTGGTTCAGCACTTAAACCGAACCAAGAAAAAAAGCAGAATTCATTGGCCGTATCGCCACGCTCTCAAACCTAACCTAACGATAAGAACCAAATATCATCTTTTTTTTTGAGAAAATTGAAAAATTATATAAAATAAAGATCAAATTATAAGAGATTTATTTAAGTAGTTCTACATTTTCTCGAACACAAGAAATAATAAAGAAATTTGATTTTTCAGGTCAAAATCATAATTTACAAACGTATCAAACAAAATTAGTGCTTAATATGTAAAAAACTTAAAATAATAAGAATTGCATCGTATTCTTATCAACTTTTTATCCAATATTTTGAGTTTAAAAATGTGTGTTTGAAAAGAATTATCCTCTTAAAAAAAACTTGAATTTAATTTGTATTATTATTCATGTCGATTACAAAATCCGCCCAAATCGATCCGCAGTGTAGAGCTCTGTTTCCCACCTATTCATTTATCGTGAAAAGAAAAGAGAACACTACACTGTGAATCATTGCGGATTGAGTTTTGCGGATTCTGTAGTCGACATGATTAGCTTTCTGGCTTTAAAAAAGTTATATCACAGTATCGTAAGTGCTGCCACTGTTTTGAAATAATTTGTTTATCAATAAAAAAGGGGGAAATAGAAACCACATCCAATTTTATTTTCTAGTAATAAACTTATGTACACATTCTTAGGAAATTCTTTAGGAAAAAATTTGTGAAATCGGTTCAATTTATAAAAGAAATGATTACGACCTTTTTCTAGAAAATTGATGTCAACCAATTAATTTTGATGTAAAAGAGTAGAGTCTTATAAAACTCTAAAGTTTTTTTTTCTTAAAATAATAACAAACAGCTTTAGTGCATTATTTATTAATATGACCAGTTTTTTTTTTTCAATTCATAATCGAGTGTTCATAAGTTTCAATTACTCAATATATCCCCCCTCATTTGGTCATAAATATTTCCGTTTCATGAGTTAATGAGGAGTACTTATTTTTGAGGTATGAGTCTTTTAAACTGTTAAAACTAGTCTAAGCAATAAGAAAAATTATTAATCAGGTATTATTGAAGCTATTTTACATTTTATTACAATTTAGTAACTTTTTAGAATTTCAGATGGTATTTTTTCTTTTCCACAAAACTATGTCCACAAAGCTAAACATTTGCATTAAATAAATTTACAGAAAACATTTTAAAATACTTTTTTATTTTATTTAAAAAAAGGAGATGCTGATGGAAGATCGAAGCCATTCAAGAAGTTCAGACATGCTGGACTCGATAGAACATCAGTTACGTGAAGCAGAGGCAAAGCATGCAGATATCGAAAGAGCACATAAAGTAACTTATATTTTTAAAAAGATATATTTTAAGAAAAAAAAATTAAATAACTTCTTGTATTGTTTTAGGAAACTCTCGCTCAGATTAGGAATTTTACTGTCAGCGGAAATTGCGATGAAGAATACATTGAGAATTTGCAGTCTAAGGCTCGAGAGCTGGAAAAAAAGGTAAGTGTGACATGTTTTGATTATTTTTCAGTATTGCATTAACATCAAAATTGGTACAGAAGTCCGATTTTTTGGAAAAAATTCAATAGATTTATATAAATAAATAATAAATTTAATGAAAAAAAAAGAAATATAAATTTTAGATGCTTTTGCATAAAAATATTGATTACAATCAGTTTAACCGTCAGATTAATTGTTTTTTTGCTTATTCAAGGTTGCCCTGGAAACGGTACGATGTGAGGAGTTGCAGCTAGAGCTCTCTGCTGCAATGAAGTCAAAGTCATCATCTCATCATCAACATCAGCATCAACATCATAATCAACATCAGCATCAACTTCAACACCAACATCAACAAATGCATGTTAGTAGTGCTCCTCCACCAACATCTTCGAGTTCATCCGTAACATGGGCTCCAGCAGTAAATCAAGATCAAAATTCAGAAGTAGAATTTATAATGGCAAAAATCGAACAGGTAAGCGGTTAATTAAAAAAAAATCATGAGAAAGAAATTTGTACGACCTATGATTTTTTGGGTTATGAGTCTCTTAAATTTATGTATACCGGCCTTAGAACATTTTGTTTTTTAAAAATCATATAAAATCATGAGTATTATTAGATTTAAACACCATATTTGATTGCATGTATGATGTGTGATGAATCTTTTTTTTTTAAACAGGATAACAGAGTTTTAGCTGAGCTTGAGGAACCAAGAACATCTGGAACAACGTTAGCTCCTAACTCTCATATCATATCCATGGGGACCACTGAATATAAATCTATGTCAAAAAATGGTAATTATGTTTTCATCTTACAATAAGCTTTTAAGACACATTTACTTACGAAACTGAATTATTTAGTTGAACTTAAGTGTTTAAAGTGTACGCCTCGCCGTCGAAAAAGTAGCCCATAAGTACTTAAGTGGAAAATAAATATTGAAATTCCACAAAACGTGTCAATTAAAAAAAAAATTAAAAATACAAAATCAATAATTGTTAAAAAATAAAATTGTCAAACAAAAATTCTGCAAAAATATGAGAGTGGATATTTTTTTGAGTCCCGAAAGTAAAAATTAGTCAAGAAATAAATTGGGGAATGTTTTTTTACATTTTAGTATTTTATCTTCTTAATTATTTGAAAAACATTTTTTTTGAAACAAATTAAAGGCCAATGTTAGCTGTACCCATCCAGGTGCACTGTTTGGTACGGTATGGTGTACCGAAAAAGTTATCCGCCCGTTTTCTTAGGGAATGAGTATGAAACTATTTCCAGGAATCCTTACAGAAAAATTATTGAAAAATTTTTGCGACAAATTATGAAGCAGCATACTTTCTTTCGATTCCAACAAAGTGACTCCACACACAGGTTGTAGCTTGGTGAGTTTATTTCTCCATATTTGTACAGCATACCGAACGCAGACTTTGATTTTCCGATTTCACTGTGAATATTTAGTTCGGTTTCGTGACCATTAGAGACAGTACTCCCAATTACAAGATATTGAAAATTCTCTATACCATCTTATCAATTATTGCTTGTCAAAAAATATATATACTTGAACCGATGAGGAAGTTTCAAGGCTGATTTTTTTTCATCGTGTTTTATTGTTAACTAAGTAACTTTGTAATCAATTTATTCTTCACTTGAATAAAAACTTTTGTTCTGATAACACTAACACGCTTCTGAGTTTTATTTCAATTTAATAAATTATTTTATTTTGAATTAAATCAACTTTTCTACATGTTTATATATATCCCAGCAGTATTTTCAAGTACACGTTAAAGGTTTTAATAAAAATAAAAAATAAGTCTTAAAATATAATATACGCATAAGTGAAAAATATATTTCCATTTTTGGAAATAATTTTCGTCAATTTAACAATACTTCTAAGATGATACTAAACTTTTACAATAGCAGGTGATTTTGTACTAGGATTTTAAAACAAAAAAAAAACAAATTTCTTTTCAGCTATGTCAACATCATCTGTACTGACGGGATTTAACATGCCCACAAATACAAATTCAAATGCAACAAATGGATTGAGCACTGGTACCGGATTGCTATCTACAAACTCCATGAATATTTCATCGAATTTAAATAGCAATGTTTATCAATCTTCCAATACTTCCACATATCCTGGGACATCGGGTGTTGATAAGACACTAAGTGGACCTGTAGGACTAAATATCAGCTCACTTTCGCCAAGTGTCTACTCCCTAAAGCACATACCATCGTTAAGTCAGGTAGACTAAGTTTTTTATTGTTACTACTACTTTAGTCATTACTCTCGAATTATATCTACATAAATTTGTACCTACTTCATTTTGTGACAAATATGTACATATTATATAGTTAAGATTAAGTTTTATTTAAAGGGCATAGGAAAACAGAATTTTATGTAAATCTATTTTTTTGGTTTATAAATTTATGTATTTTGTTATGATAATTTTTTTTGTAAAAAAAAAACAAATTGGGACTTCTCTGCGGAAATTATATTAAAAAATATGTTTTCCTAAATTTTAAAGAAGGTTCTTCCTTAAGACCTAATTTAAAAATTTAATCAAAATTTATAAAAAAGGCAAAATCGACAATTAAATTTTTCACAAATTTATCTACTTCTTTAATGTTTTATAAAAATGTTTGCATATTCAGGTTTTATTTTTATATTAATGTAAATTTTTTTAATTTGTTATGGGGAACTTTAGATTCAAATGTTCGACCATTTGCTTTTTACAGGGTTACCACTTTATTTATTATTCTAGCACCTCTGTGTTTTATGTAATAGTAAAGAGCCCGTTATATTTTAAACTTACAAAATTGTAACATATGGTAGCTATCATACAATTACTGATAAAAAACTTCGTATCATCAGGCTTTTTCTCAGCGAAAAATTGGAGTTTTAACTGGTTTTTTTAATCCATCGAAATCGTTCCTTCCATCCGTCAATTGAATTTAGCAGTTTTATAAATTTGCAGTTTTTTTGGAGTTAAAGAAAACATCGAGTTCGAAAATTAAAATTGTCATTTAAAATAAAAAAAATCATGCTGTTCTGCTAAGTTAGCAGCACACGAACTTTACTCAACAACCGCTTAACTGGTTGAAGTACAAATTTGAATTTTTTTTCGAAATTTTTTACCCCGACTTCAATGGGAAGTGAGTTGCTAAGCTTGGCTTGGAACTTCAACTAAAAAGATTAATCCAAATTTTGATGTCACGATTGAAAAACTTCATACAAATTACTACACCAAAAAATTAGCTGTTCACGTTGATTTTTCAGCAACCGCTTAAACAATAAACTTTCAATAAGGCTTCATATTCGGAGGTTTTCTTGCAGTTTAAGAAAAAATGAATTTCATGAATGAATAACAAAATAAAAAAACCATTATTCGCAACTGGAAACCTAGGAGCTTGAATTAGGGCTTCAAAATTTGCCCTTTAGAAACAATTAAATTTTCAAGTCGTCATTGTTAAAAAAAAAACAAGTGCAAAATTACAGTTGAACATTTTTACTAAACCACGATTTTGGGATTAGGCTTTTGAAGTGAATGAAAAACGCAAATTTGGAGCCTTATTAAAAATTCCTAGCTTACTCTGCTCCTTACAAAAAGCTGTTCACTCACTTACTTCAGAGTGAATTTGGATATAAAATATTAAATATTACATATTTTGATTTCTTTAAGAGGTATTCATATTTTCTTCAATTTCAAAAAAAAAACTACATGCTTTGTGGAAATACAAAAAAATAATTAGTTTTTCTTGATGAACTACAAGGCCTGGAAAAGAATTACAAGTCAAAATGAAAATATCCGTTAGTCTAGTAGGAAAATGTACTGCCAACTCATTCAAAATTATAAAAAAAAAAACAAGTGAAAAATTGTACAACAGAAATTTTGTTACGTTTTGCCATAGATGTTTACATCACCTCAATCAAGACCTTTTAACTTCAAAATTTATAAGAGCTGATCATATTTTGAATTTTTAAAAAGGATTTCGTTACTTCGAATTACGAGTATTTAAACATGAATTCACCAAATTCAAATCGTCATCTGCATAAACAAAAAGTGTTCCGTTTATCCCATCCTTTTGTTGCAGACAACGCGTGTCCTACATTAAATTTGTTTTTTGTGTTTTCTTTTGTGTGTTTTTTTGAAAAAATAAAGCGAGGAACAATACAACTATACAATTTGCAGAGCACAACAATGCCCATGCTGTCACTTCACAGTTCACATCCAGCCTCATCAAGCAGTTACAACTTAGGTTTAAGTGGTATTTCAGTAACATCTTCTTATATGCATCCGAATATCAGTAGTATGATAGATACCAGCGCGATTTTGGGAAATGGTCTAAGTTCAACGGGGGCAACTGCTGGCTCATCTTTATATGGTATCACCGGAGTGATACCCGGTTTACAGAATACATATTCCCCGCCGTTTATTGATTCAGGAGCACCATCGCTCACATACGCAGGCACAATGCGAAATTCCAAACCTAAAATGCTAGATGACGTTGATTTTTCCCTAATGCGTTATGGCAACCGAAGTTCACCCTGCTCGCCAATCCCACCTCCAAGTACCTGGGGATTTGATGACTATATTGATAACATGAATCCAAGTTTAATGCATTCCCAGCGCGGCATGGGATTAGGATCAACAATAGATATCGAAAGTATAAAATAAATAAAACACAATTTTATATGCAAACAATAAATATTTAAATAAAAAGCTTGTATTTATTTAGCACGTGGAAATATTTTAAATGGTTCTTCTGAACCTCAAGTAGATATGTTGGATATACCTGGAAAAGGAAGATGTTGTGTATTTATTGCAAGGTTTCCTTACGACCCTCCTGAGTATGTTCGCTCTAGAAATTAATGGTTTTGTGCAAACATTTTATCTATCAATTAATTCTATTACAGAGAGGCTGAAGGTGAACTTTCTCTGAGTGGAGGAGATTATTTACTTGTTTGGTCAGGTGGTGAACCGCAAGGTGGTTATTTAGATGCTGAACTTCTTGATGGAAGAAGAGGCTTGGTTCCAGCTTCATTTGTTCAACGTTTAGTTGGTAATAATCTTGAAATTGAAAATAATTTTGAAAAATAAATAAAAAATTGAATGTGCTTGGAAAATTTATTCTTTCAGGTGAAGACTTATTAGAATTTCATCAAGCTGTTCTTTCAACGCTACGAGATGCCGAAGATGGGTCATTACAGTGCGATACAACGTCAATGCCTTCATTGCCACCCAATAATCCCTTATTAACACACACACAAGAAGATTTGGCTCGACTAAGCGAATCTCAAACAGAATTTGAAAACGAAAGTGACATCGATGACAATGGTAAGCAAACCTGAATTTGATAGAAGGTCGGTAAAGTAGTTTTAAAAAATGTTAGATTACTTATTCCGCAGTCCATACACGTTATGATTTTACGAAATTTTAAATTCGCACCAAAATTGTGACAGATTTATTTCTTTAGTTTCAAGTTTTTTTTTTGTAAGTGAGAAAGGAAAAGAACGAAATAATTTAAATTTTCAAAAATAACGGTAGTTCAATAAAAATAAAAATAAAAATTTCCAATTTCTCGGAAACGGTACCGACAATTTTGATGAAATTTTTTAAATATGCCTATTAGTATTAGTACAGCTTGTTGTAAGGCAATAAAAATCGAAATTAAGACAAAATTAACGGTACCTCCCATTCAAATATTACATAAACCGTTTTTGTGTGTACTGGTCTATCATTAAACATACTATTATTTTATATTCTATAGTACTTTAGCGTGGGAGAAGGTTTTTTTTTAATTTAATTTTATTTAAAAAAAAAATCAAAATTGCATTTCAGTTCTTGCACCAAAACACCTAACACTGGAGAGGCAAATGAACAAAAGTGTACTTATTGGATGGTCTCCAGGAGAACCGACTAACTATATGAACATAGAAAGCTACCATGTCTATGTTGATGGTGTACTAAAAGTAACAGTAAAGGCCACTGACCGAACGCGCGCTTTAATTGAAGGAGTTGACTCTACAAGGGTAAAAAATAAACAAAATTAAAATAACAATAATTTTTTTATATAATTATGTTTGTATAAAACAGCCTCATAGAATAAGTGTACGCAGTGTTGCACAAAGCCGCAAAACTTCTCGGGATGCTGCTTGTACAATGATAATTGGCCGAGATACCTCACATTTAGGACCATCAGCAGTTAGAGCTACTAATATTACATGTTCCTCTGCCATTATATCATGGCTTCCAGCTAATTCAAATCATCAACACATCATTTGTGTAAATAATGTAGAAGTACGTGTTGTAAAGCCTGGTATATATCGACACACAATAACTGGACTATCACCTAGCACACAATATCGAGTCACTGTAAGAGCTAAACACTTGAGAGCAACTGGTTGTATTCCTCCGCATGGAGGTCGACCAACGGAAGAAGCTCCAGGCGCTTACGCCGATTTTCGCACTCTTACTAAGGGACTTCCTGATCCACCACAGGTTGGAATATTCATTTGTTAAATGCATAATAATACGTGTTTTTTTTACTTTAAAGGATATACAACTAGAAGCAGGACCACAGGATGGTACAATCCTTGTTACTTGGCAGCCTGTTAATCGACCCTCTTCTTCAGGTCCAGTTACTGGTTATGCAGTTTATGCTGATGGTAAAAAAGTAACCGATATCAATTCACCTACTGGTGATCATGCACTGATTGATATTGGAAAAATAACTGGTTTGAATCCAAGAGCAGTAACGATCAGAACTAAATCCCGCGATTCTCAATCTGCAGATAGTGCTCCAATTTTAATTCCCAGTAAGTTTCTTTTTCTTTTTTATTTTGTATATAAATGTATCTAAGTTAACGCGTTGGGATGTATAGAACCGTTTTGAAGTTTTCTTAGTTCCATTGAAACTTTGCATCGTTCAAAAATAGGTGCAAGTACCATAAATCATAGAAGTTTATTTTCAAAGAATATGTGGGACTGTTTTATTGCGATAAAGCCTCTATCTTAGAATTAACGAATAAGTGGTTTTCAGCCAATTACTTCTCCACTATTCACTTTTAAAAAAAAGGTTCACGGTAGAAACATGGATCGCAGCGAAGATTGTGAACTCGGTCTGGAGTTTTTATGTAAGTAGCTCTTTTTAACTCTCATTTGTTTGCTGATGTGAGGTTCGCTGCAAGTGCGAGCTCTAAAGAATTCTAAGCTGCCCAAAGTAAACCAAAATTTATATCAGTTGTTGAAGTTATGGGAAGCAGTTAGAAAAAGAAAGCAGTAATAAGAGAAACAACAATATGCTGCAGGCATTGACTTATTATACATACATATATGGACTGCTAGGCACGACACTCATTTCCATGCGAAAGCTCGAATAAATATGGTTCCTCCTAACCTAAGAGACCTGAGCACTAATTGTGCAAATGTGATCAGTAAAATTTTTTAATTACTTTTGTTTTCCATAGGAACTAACGACATCTTTTATTGTTTCTTAAAACTGTCGTCTGTCTTTATTTAAGTTTTATTGTGACATTTGCGAAATTAGTTTTCAATTTTTATTAAAATTTTTTTATTTGTTAATTTTCCTTTAATTTGTGTAGTAAAAGATCGTGAAAAAATCAGCTGATCATATTTCTAGCACTAAGGTGTTCGATCTCAACAAAGGAGCTAAGTAGCCCTGAGAAATTAAATGATACGTCCCAGTCGTGTTCGCAGGGAAAAGCAATTTTTTGACGATTTTATTAAGTAAACGGAGAAAAAAGGGGTAACTGCTTTTCCATTTTTATTTTTAAATGTTGTTTTTAAAAATTATTCACCTACAAAATATTTCAAAAACATAACCAGAAGAGAAAATCGCTTAATTTAGTTAGTGAATCATTTAAAAAAGTATACAACCTTGAAAAAAAATTTAATACTTTTAAAAACTTATTTATGCCAAAACTAACCACACTGGTCTTGCTAAGTTAAATTAAATATTAAATATTATTAAGTGTCGATTGGCTACTTAGAACTTAACTCAGACATTTTGAAACAAACCCTTGAAATCAAAAATTGTTTATAATGAATAACAAATAAGTGTGAGTTAAATTGTTTACAATTACAAATGTTTAGGATTTTCGTTGGGGTTGCATTTTTCGTAGATCTTACTTTATTAATATAAACTGATTCAAAGATATATATAATTATGTATTATATATATTCAATCCAATTAAGGAATATACTCGTACAATTTTGGAAAAAATATTATATTTACAGATATAGTTCGAGCTCCCGCTACTAGAAAAGGTCCTGTAACTATTATGACGCCTAATAGACGAGGAATGGGGGGACAACCGGGACAGCAAATGGAACACGATGAACAGCAACAACAAATGCAAGGACATCCACAGCAAGTAAGAACACCGCCCCGCACACTCAAGTTTTTTTTTACCGGGCCACCACTAAGTTGAAATCTGCTTTAAATACATTTAATAATTTAAACCTAAATTATATTGAAATAATATAGCATCTTCATAACTTGTGGAATATAAAAATGATTCTGCGTTTCATTTTTTTTTTTTTATTGAGAATGTTTTAAGGCTGGTATTTACCAAGCTCTCGAAAGTTTTAAGAACTCAGAACTCAAAAAATCATCCCTCATTAGCTTATGAAAAGGAAATTTATAAGACCTAATGAGGGAAAATTGTTTGAGTTATGAGTTTCTTAAACTTATAAGCGCTCGGTGAATACCGACCTAAATTCAAACTTGTGAGTGCTAAGAAATAGATATATATTCACAAAAAGCTTCCGTTTTTAATTGATATCGACTTAATTGAAGCCCTATTCAAACTTCTTTAGTGTGCTCGGGCTGTAATATAGCTAAAATTGTATTATTTTACCCTAAGTATCAATTTAAAAACATTTTTATAAGATATTAGGGGTATTCATGCAACGGTGGAAAACTCGGATAAACCTCGGAAACTAGATAATTTTATCTCCGCAGAAACGAGCTGTCAAAATTTGTATGCGAAAAATATTCTGCAAACCAGATAAATTTATCTCACAGATTTGATGCAGAAGCGAAGAAATAAACCTCATAAAGTGACGTTTAGTTGTGACAGCTGATTATTGCTCACATTTATGCAAGAATTTTCATGGGTGCTCATGCAAACATTAAGCGGAAAATTATGTCTTTCTGCAAAGCGGAAAATTATATCGGTGCATGAATACCCTTATTATTTCTAAAAATATAAAAATATGGATTATTATGTCGCTTAATCTAAAAGAAAAGCAATTTTTAAATACGAGTAAAGGATTGCCCAGACCAATGCGAAACAATCGAATACGACGATGACACAACAATAACAACACGCTGCTTTGATTGACAATAACACGTTGTCTTTATTGTTTTTTCGTCGTCACGGCAGTTTCACACCGGTTTCGCATTGGTTTCGCATTGGTTTGGAATAGGTAGAATTTTTAAGAAAAAGTAGGATTTTTTTACTCGTACTACGTTCCCAGACTTCAGACTGAGGGTCACTATAGTATTTTGCTAAGCTAATAACGGAGGATTTTTTAGGTTATGAGTCTATAATAAATTGATGAGTGCTCAGTGCATACCCAGCCTAAGAATAGGTAGTTGTTGAAAACAATGTCTTTTTCTTTTAATTTTGAATGATACTTTATGATTGTTTTGGAAAAGCTTTATATCCATAAATTTTGAAAACACAATAACTCCACAACTCACGCCCTTCCTTCAACTTGGACGTTTTGAGGGTCTTGGACATCTTCAGCGTCTTGGAAGTCCTAAGCGTCTATAGTATCTTGGGCGTTTGGAGCGTCTTAAACGTCTTGGGTGTCTTTGAAGTCATGAGCGGGCTCGGGCTTCTTGGACATATAGAGCGCCTTGGGCGACTTAAGCATTTCTGGCGTCTTGGGTTTTGAAAGAATCTTAGGCGGTGTCTTGGGCGTCTCGAACACCTCCGGCGTCTTCTCAGTGTGTTGGGCGTGTTTAGCATCTCTAGAGTTTAAGTTTAAATGTTGCGATAAATAGTCGAATTGCGACCACTAGTTTTTATTATATTAAAGATTCAAAAAGTTCTGAAAATTTTACAAAAACGTCCTTGTGAATTCTAGGCAATTATTTATTTAAATTATTTTATTCGGAAAACTTAATACATCTTGACAGATTTTAAAATAAAATTACCATTTTTTTTCGGAATCAATTGAAATAATTGAAAACTTTAATAAAAATTACAAAAGGCAGGCACATTTAGTTTTTATTTATTTTTTTTTAATAATACTAACACAATTGAAGACGAAAACCAACAATATGAAAAACATAAAAACATTAGCGTTTTCCAAAAATATCTTCATCATCTTTGTTTTTTTTTAATTTTATCGCAATGTTTTATTGTTTAAGCATAGTTTATATTTCAAAGTGAAATGAAATAAAGGATTTGCAAAAAGTAAGGTTTTGTCAGAAATATTTTGATATATCGATGTTTCAATTGTTTCGATTTTGTCACTAAAATATATTTTATGTCAATTTTCACGGATAAAATTTGAAAATTTCACTTCGCATCGATTTATAAACTAGGGCTTACAGAGAAAACTGTTTTATATTTTTTTGTTCACTTATGTAATTTTCATGGGAAGTCTATTATATATGTGCCTACTTACATTTTCGGAATGGGGATTTGTTTAGGGTTTAATTCAGGACACCGTACTACAAACTTTAACTTTGTTAATAAAATGTCAGAGATGCACTTATCAAAACTATAAATAAAGATACCTACTCCTACATACAGCATATATGTTTTATAAAAGTTTATATATTACATTAAAATTAAATAATACATTCATTTCTTAACAATTAAAACATATTTATATATTATACGTATTTATTCATAAAATTTTAAAACAATTTAAATAACACACCTCACAAACAATATTATTAAAATTAAAAAAAAAAAAAAACTAATACACTTTAAAGCAAACTGAAGGAGGCTCTGGCATATTGGGTGGGTTGCTCGGTGGTTTCTTCTCGAAGAATCCAACAGCGCCCCTTAACGAAAATGTAAGTTTAAATTTATTTTATCGAAAAGAAAAAAACAAAAATTTATTAATTTTGTTATTCAATTTTGGTTTTGCTTTGCTACAGTTATAATTTTTGCACTTCATATAATTTTTTGTTTGTTCTTAAAAATAACAAAAACCAACATAACACTTAACATTTATAGCGTTACTTTACATTTAGTATTTAAAGTAGTTTAATATTAATTTATTATGTACGTTCCTATTAACTTTACTCAAAAAAAAAGTAGATAAACTGATCCCCCAGCGTTGCTTGAGTAAAATTAGCTTATAGAAATTATGTTAAGAATATTTTTACGTATGTGATGAAAACGAATAAAATTGCTTGACAATTTGTAATTGGCATTGGGTCCTCGGCTATTGAGAATCGGCTATTGTGATTAGTAAATAGTAACGTAAACTCTACAGTCATGATAGAAAAAAAAATTCACATAAAATTTATGTGATTTTTATTTCTAGTGACTTATTGCTTTTATATTCAAATTCAATTGTTTCTTTATTTTTCGAGGACTTTAATGTGTTTAACTGCATTTGAAATTTTGTTAATTAGTATTTATTTATTGTTCTTTTAACTGCTCTTAAAAATTAAACAAACAATTTCTCTCGAGTTCTGTTAAAGAATTTTTCTAATTTTCTAGTATTGATACCTATAACTTGCCTTATGGTTTCAGTTTTAATTAAAAAAAAATTAATTTGTTTCTAGAGATCAGAAATTAGTATCAACCTTTATTTTCAATTGGTTTTTCTCAGAGAGTAACTACATTTCTTTAGAAAGAATTTGGTTATGTTGAACTTTATTTTTATTTTCAAAAATATCTCTCAATGGTTGAGTTTTTGAAGAAAAAATGAATCGAAAAGGTCAACCTTTAACCTTTTTCGCTGAAAATAAATCAAAAATGGTTAATGCAAAAAACAAATTCGATTGATGAGAACGTGTTTATTTTTGAAAATAAATACATTATGATACACTATGCACATCCGCATGCATCATAGCTTACAAAATACTAACGGATATACTAACGGACATTCTGGTTGATAAAAATAAAACTCAGTGGTTAACCGTAACCTAAAAAAAAAATAAAGGTTACTCTCAAACCTTGACCGATATTTTTTTTTGGTTTAAAATAAATGTGATTGAGTGAGCATTCATGAGAAACTCATCAAATAACAGTTATTAGAGAACCCATCAAAAGGTTGAGATTTATTTCTGATCTCTGTTTGTTTCAGAATTTTTTCTATAACTAACATCCCTCTGAAATAAAATTTTTTATAATTTTTAGAGTTTGCAGTATATTTGATTTCAGTAACTATTCACTGATACAAATTGAACAAAAACAGGAGGAATTTTTAAAAAGTTTTTATTGTTTCTGTTTACTTTATTAGTTTATAGCATTTTAGTATTTTTTTTTTGTTGTAAAAACCCTTCCTCTTGAACGAAATGATAAATAGACCCACTTTCCCTTGTAAACGCTTTTTTGTTTTGAACTAATCTGTAGCTGTTTGCCGCATTAAATTGAATTAACCCCAAATAATATAATTATCAATTACATATCTAGTTATCTGAATTGATGAACTTTCTTACGACCCTATTATTGACTCGGCTCAAAAATCTTCTTAAGACAAAACTATTTTTAAAGGTTTTTTCGAGACATGATTTTATGTATGGTTTTATGAATTTCGAATTCTATTCTATATACAAAACAAAATTTAATAATTCGAGTTTTGGATCTAAAAATATAATTGAATGCTATCGATTTCAGCAAAATTTGAGACTCGAAAACACTTCACAACTAGTTTTGTCCTAAAGGTAATTTTGAAGCGAGTTAAGTTTATTCGCAATTCTTAACTCCGTTCCGAACTTTTACAATGCATGGAATGGTAAATTCAAGACATTCATTTCAGAGGAATTATACCGTCAACGAA
This sequence comes from Syrphus vitripennis, assembly GCA_958431115.1. Lineage (NCBI taxonomy): Eukaryota > Metazoa > Arthropoda > Insecta > Diptera > Syrphidae > Syrphus > Syrphus vitripennis. Next base: position 46,052,937 of record OY288108.1, read on the forward strand.
CTTATAGTTTTTTGTCTTCAAAGATTCTTTTTTTGAATGATCGCTGTATTGAAAAATTACGCCAGTGAGATAAATAAGAAACAAGAATAAATTTAGGGCCTCTTTGTTCACATTGGGATATATTTAATAGAATAGAACGAACAATAATATTTATGAGGACCACCTTAATATACTTAGATAAGGTTAGATCATAATTTTTTTTTGTATATTTTAGCTTTCACTGAAATTAAATTCTTCTCTGAGGGTGTTGATTATCCTGATTTTAAAGAAAACTGCACTTTATGAATGCTTAAATAAATATCAAAATTAAATTTTATAAAAAATGAGAAACGGCTTGTTTTTTTGTTTCATATGAAAAACATTTTCAAAATGCATTTTTTTCATACAATCGATGTTTTGTAAATTTCAATTTAATTTTTTTTTTGGCGCAGAAGAATTTCTAGTAAAGAGGTAAATAATCGAAGAAAAGAAAATTCTGGTCCACCCAAATGAACATGACTGTTTCGAAATTGAAGAAGATTACAAGAAAAATAGTATAAGTTTAAAAAACAGGTGTTTAAATCCATTGATAGTTTGCAAACAGTGAGGGGCATTGGTTTAACCCAGATAAATTTATCAGGAGTATAAATTTATAAGCCTTTTAGCAAAAATCGGTTTTAGTTAAAACTGTTTTTAGTGGATTTTGGTGCAACTGGCCAATAAACAATAAACGTAAAATATTTTTAAATAAGATAAATGTTTAGGTATGGGTTTTTTTATTGATTGATTAAAAAAACGCGGCATTTAGTAAATACTTTATTTAATTGCAGATGAGACTTATTTTTTTCTCTCAAAAATGAAACTCAGTGGTTAACCGTAAGCTAAAAAAAAAAATAAAGGTTACTCACAGACCTTGACCGATATTTTTTTTGGTTGAAAATAAACGTGATTGAGTGAGCATTTTTGAAAAGCTCATCAAAAAACAGTTATTAGAGAACCCTTTAAATAGTTGAGATTTGTTTCTGATCTCTGCTGTAAAATCGTTGATCATAACCTATAAATGGTCAAAACTTTGAATCAAACAAAAAAAAAAAGATATCATGGTGCAGACTACATATGTACACTCTTATAAGCAAACCAAAACAACAATTTGAAATAAATATATTATGTATTTTGAATAATTTAATTTCTTATCAATAAGACTACGTTAACGAGCTGAGAATTTAACAAAAAAAATATTAGCTAGAAGGAACAAAACCTTTTGAATACAATTTGAAAAAATTATAAGTGGGTTGTACTGTAATGAAGTTTTTATTTTGATACTAAGTAAAAAGCACCGCACATACTGTTGGCTTGAAAATCGATAGCTATATAGACACGTAGCTGGAACTGTACCTATATACTCGTAAAACATAGATAAAAGGTGTACAAGTAATATGACCTTAAGGTTGGATATTAGAGCTAAGCCCCCGCCCCCTTTAATTTAAAAAAAAAATATTATTTTTTTCATGAATAATACAAATTAGAAAAGGCATGTATTTAAGTTAATACCCATAACACCTTAAAAATTAATTAATTAAATTAATTAAATTAAGTAAAAAAGTCATAAAAAAATAAAGGTAACATACCTCTGTTTTTATGGATTAATAATATCATAAGTAAAATAAAGTTTTTTTTTTCAAATAAAATTATCAATTGTTTAAATGAAATATTCAATGTCATTTCTTGAAAAGGGATTTCATCAAAACCCAGCAAATCGAAACACTTCTCAAATTCGTCCAAATGCACCTATGCAACAACAACAACAACAACAACAACAACAACAACAACAACAACAAATGCAACATCAGCAACAACAACAACAGCCACAATATAATATGCAACAAGGAATGAATAACAATAATCGGTTTATGACACCACTTGGTGGTCCACGCGCCCCAATGCTTGATCAACAACAACAAAATCTTCAACAACAACAAAACCATCAGATGCAACAACAACAGCAACATCAACAACAACAACAACAACACCAACAACAGCAACAGCACCAACAACAGCAGCAGCACCATCAACAGCAACAACAACAACAGCAACAACAACACATGCAACAGAAAAAAGCACGCTATTTTATTGCAATGTTTGATTATGATCCCAGCACAATGAGTCCCAATCCAGATGGATGTGATGAGGAACTTCCATTTCGAGAAGGAGATACCATTAGGGTAAGTTTATTTTGTTTGTACGCTCATCATTAGGGTTCCCATTTTTTGAGTTGCTTAATTTTAAATTACTTTGTCAGGTATATGGAGATAAGGATGGTGATGGGTTTTACTGGGGCGAGCTACGAGGCAGACGAGGATATGTGCCTCATAATATGGTCACAGAAGTTGATGAAACTCAAACTAATCTAGGAGCATCTGGTTCGGGACCTGCCATTGCACCGATTGCAACTCCAGGGCAAAGCATGCGAAATGTAAGCAGAGATCGATGGGGCGATATCTATGCGAATACACCTGTTAAGCGAATGGTTGCACTATACGACTATGATCCACAAGAACTTAGCCCAAATGTTGATGCGGAAGTAAGTTTTTAAAAACAAAACAAAAATTTTGTGTTGAGTGGGTTAAAATGTTTGTCAACTTTTTGTTCAATTAATTTATAATAAAAATTTCAACTTCAGCTGAAAATTTGGTATTTCAAAAGAAGTACATTATTTGAAAGATAACTAAATGCTTCGTAAAGGCCACTAAATTTTATTTTCATAATAATTAAACATATGTATGTTCGATACACGACTTACTTTTTTTTAATCGATCCACTAGATACTTTCTTTAGAGACACCTTGTATAAAAAAATTGAAAATTTCTGTACTGTTTCTTAGAAACAAAGATATGAGGAAAGTAGGAAAGTTACGGTTAAAATTTTTTAAACATTTATAAATGCAAAATAGCAATTTGTTTCGTTTACACTTCTTTTTGTAAATTTCACAGGATGTCATGTAAAAATGACATTTAGATACTATAATGTCGTTTTCAATTGGCAATCCGGAATTGGTTTTCGATTTGGAATCCCAATTGAACAGTTTTTTTCGATTTTGAAAAATTTTAATTTTGGTGTGACTGTATTAGTACCTCAAGCAATCACTTCACAGTTCGCACAATTTGTAAATTTAAAAAAATATGACATTTATCAAGTGCGACATTTAAATCTTTGAATGTGTGAGTGATTCTGTTTTTGCTTCTGATTTCAAATCCAGAAGAGAAATTCTCTTTTTTTTAGAATCAGAACTGTCACTTTTGCTCAATTGAACGCGTTCAGAATGCTTTTTTCTGCTTTCAGATTGCCAATTGAAAACGACATACAACTGTTTTACTACAGCTTTATTCCTCTTATGGACCAGTTTTTGCTTACTTCACCTCTATTCCTCGCGTATTTTTTTTTTATAAATTAGCTTTTCAAGAATAGAGGCACTGTTTAGCTAAAACGAGTTTATAAATAAGGTTGATATTGTATCTACATATGCATGTACATACATATTTGTTGAGTCTCAATCAGAATTAATAGTTAGAATCAGCCGATTTACTGTTTCAATATTCAATTAAATTACCCTATAAATAAGTTTACTGATTATTAATTAACATTTATTGTATGGTCACTTTTAAACATTAATATTTCTTTTTTCGAATACTTTAGCAGGTTGAATTAAGTTTCAAAACAGGCGAACTTATACTTGTATATGGAGAAATGGATGAAGATGGATTTTTCATGGGCGAACTAGATGGCGTGCGAGGTCTGGTCCCGTCAAACTTCTTAGCAGAAGCACCCGAACAATATAATAGTCAGATAGCTTCCAGTGGGACAAATATGGCACAAAGAAATCTAAACAACAGAGGGAAGGGACAAGGACCAGGAGCTAGAGGACCACCACCTCCTCCTCGAGAAATGGTTATGTCCGATCCCAATCAACGTGGCCCACTTAGAAAAGGTTTGATGAACTCTTTTATTAATGTTTTATTCTTATTTTCTGTAAATTATGCCTTCGATAAAAGGAATTTCTTACACTTTTGTGTTGCAAAACAATTTTATTTCATAAATGTTCTCTTATTTTAAGAACTCAACGCTTCTATCCTAGAGAAAGTTTTCTTTGACAATGAGCCGCGAGTACAGTAATGATATTTTTTAAAATTATCTACACTTAAAAAATTAACAAAAAAAAAAAAAAACTACTTATTCATTGGGCTATGTTATGTGTATCAGTACCTATTCTATATATATACGTTTTATTCTATATAAAAGCAGTTTCGCATGACTTGAAGTTTTCTGGGTTTGGATTCGACACTTTGTAAATTATTATATCAACGTTCTTTGTACACTGTATTATACCAATGTATGCTTGGGCGTTTTGTGTTATGAATTGAAATGAAAAAAAAAAAATGAAGAATATATTATATTTTGTTGTGAGCTTTAGAATATTTTTGTCCACAAACATGTTTTGTATTTTCGATTGGTAAGTAAAAATATATAAAATGAGTGAACTCTATAACTACGATACGTTAGTTCGTTTTTAACGTAAATGGAATAAATATAATTTAAGTTTAAGTTAAACCAGCAATTCAACTTTTGATGCACTCTCATTTAAACATGGTACTTCCTTGGGTCCTCAGGCTCATTATGTGCGGTTCCTGGAGATGTACTTCAATTCTCTCAATTACCGTTCTTTGTTAAGTCTTCTAAGTCAGGTCGCTTATATGCCTGCCTGAGAGAAAGTATTGATTGCATCGCTTGGCTCGCAATGCAAACTCGAAAAGTATCGCCAATCCACTCCTATAAGACTTTGTATGATAGAGTCAATGGTTTTCTGACCTGTTCTCGCCCGAAATTTACCATAAGTGATAACATTTCGACAAAAAATCCGGAAGATGTTGTTCAGACATCTATTTAGGTTCGTTTGCAGCTTTCTGGTGAAAGCAGCTGTGATTTTCACTGCACCTCACAAATTTAACATTAAACTGGAACAGTCGTAGCTTGCTCGTAAGCATTCCGGGCGCAGCCTTCGCTTTTCTAATTCGGCTTTAATATTTAGTTCAGTTTCGTGATCAGCAGTGTTAATTATTCCAATCACAAGTCATTGACAGTTTTTTATCTCTACTGGTTGTAAAGAAATATCTACGAGGAAGTTTCAAGGCTGATCATTTTTTAGCCCAAAGAATTCAGTTTCTCTTTCTCCTTGTTGTCATTTGATGGAGATCCATGATCCTATGAGAGAGCAAACATACGTCCTCTGCGTAGTCTAGGTGTTTGAGGTTTGATTACAGAGTCCACTGAATTCCTCCGCTTCCAATGAAAAAAAAACTGCGTGCAGAACATCACTAATCACCAACACAAACAACATTCGTAACAGTATACAACCTTGTCAAGTCCTATTTTGGATTTCAAAATCCTCTAACAAACTTCCTTTGTGGCATTAGGTTCCATGATACTTTAATAATACCAATCAATATATTCGGGATGACCCACATAAGCAAAACAAACGAGATAAGTTTGCTATTGATACTGTCATTCTGTCAACCGCTTTGAACTCCTTGAATAGTAATCTATATTTTCTTCAGTTTTCTCATCGCGTAATATCTCCTTTGTTTGGGAACTTGTTTTCCACTCTTCAAAAAAATAAGTGGGTGCTGTACCTCAATTGATTTTGGTGGTGCATCTCAGACCCCTGCGATAATACCGTCAAGAAATTGTAAATTTGGAAGAGGGGTTAGGTCCAGTTGACTGTGGCTTAAAACCGCTGAAAAGTGCTCCTTCCACCTGGTCCTCATCCGAAAAAAGCGTGATCCGTCTGTGCCTCTTATGCCAAATGTTGTTTATAGCTGTGGTCTCTTTGGTAATTCTGTACACGGTCTTACTGTCACACCATCTTGCAGACTCTTCTTCTTCTATAGTCAATGCGTTAATGCTAATCACACCACACGCTACGGTGAACTTAATGCAATATGTAGACTCTAGCAGATGCAAGCCATAATTTGCTTTGAAAATTTCATGGTTCCCTCCACTCTACAATTCCTTCAAATTCATAAGCCACTTTCTCAAATTCAAACTGAATTGTAATATTCCTTTATTTTCACCTTTCACCACAGTAAATATGTAGGAGTAAGAATGTACATATATTATATTTTCACGACTAAATTATTCTTGGTTCTAGGTCAAATGGCATTTAGGTGTTTGTTTCAATTCCGAGCATTCCATCACTTTTCTCTTTTCAATCAATCAATGTCAATTTGTCTGTACACCTGCTGAGATAACTCGACGGTTTATTTATATAATTTCTCAATGGTTTTATTAATCTCTTTACACTCAACTCAACTCAAATACCTAAGCTTTAGTGTAGTTACACCAAAACATCATAACACAATTTAGTATTTACCCTTAATTTAGTTACAGGTGGTAACCCTTATCATATACATCAAATATATAAATGTGTTTTCAATTGCAAATGTTTTAAATTTTTGAAAAATTAAATTGTCAAAATTGCACGCCGTTTTTTGACTTCAATTAATGAAATGTAAATAAAATAATAATTTATATGCTTCTGCGAACTTCACACATTGGTTCGTTTATTTAATTTTGCAGACAAGAAACCATTGCTAAACCATTTTTTGGCTTCTATTAAGTTCGATAAGGTTTTTATATGCACTACCTTTGTATATATAAACTATAGTACTCTCATGGTGGAAGTCGTATGGGACGACATCTAAAGTGTGCCGGCAGCCCTTACTCTTTTTTTTTTTGCGGAGAGCTTATGGAGGTTTTAATTGGTATTTATTGATATTTTTTGGATGCAATAATCCAAAAAATCGTCTCCTCCTAACAAAAAATTGTTGAAAATATAATTCCTCAAACAAAATTGGCCAATATTTTCCTTTTTCAGTCAGAAATAAATATTGTCAGGGAACAACCAAGTGAAAATATTTCTGTACCAAACATCCATCAAGCTAATGTACCTGTAAGTGCAGGAACAGGCCCCAGGTATGAATAGCATAAAACTAAAGGTAGAACTGTAATCGTCGAACGTGGTAGGAAGCTAATGTCAAAACCGGACGAAAATTAGCTTTCCGAACACATTAAAATGGAGAAGTCAGCCATATTATATGCTTCCACCATTTTGATTTTTGTATCTATTTCTCAATTCACTTTCGCAGGAGCGGTCGATGAGCGCTCTTGCTATCGATAGCAAAAGTTAACGAAGCCTAACGAAAGCCACCTAAATCGCGATAATGGGCGCGTTATATAAATTCCTCGTATTCGCTTCGTTTCTTACGACCACTTCAGCTGACGTTCGACAATTATAGTTCTACCTTAAGTTTGGAGCATAATTATCTGTATTTGAAGTACTTTTAAATGAAGTTTCTTATAAAGTCTCATAATTTTAAGACTTTTCAAACATAAAGTTCACTAAATTCCTTACTTTGAAAATCCTTTTTTTTTTTTAATTTGAATGTTTGACAATTTTCTGACCTGAATTCTAAAGGCCCTATTTTGAACACAAAAAATATACCGTGCCAATGAATTCTTCGTTCCCAAATCATATTATCAATTTCATTCATTGCCGTCAAGAGAGCAGACACAAAGTTACACAAAAGGACCACTGTGCAACGAAAGATGGTCTGTGCAAGGCTGTATTAAAATCACTGGGCAAATTCTTAAACGCAACTTTTGCAAAGCAAACCACATGCAAAGCAAATGAGGAATGCAGTTGAAAAGGCAAAGCAAGTGAAGTGCGCAAGATATTTTTACATTTGCCGAAATACATTTGCATTTGCGCATGAAAATAAAATCTACTGCATTTAGGGACAAGCAGGGATGTTTACGTTTGCATTTTGGAATTGTTTAAGAATTGCCCACTTTTTTAATCATAAATTCGAATTATTATGAATTGGCCATTCTGAAGTTTCTGCCATATCTATGCATTTCTATTTAAACAATCATTCGAAAGAAAAAAAAAAGTGTGTATACTATCAGGTGTATATCACCGTATAGTCTATGAAATAGTTTAGCAATTTAGCATGAAAAGAAAACGTAAAATAGCATTCGTTCATTGCTTTACTTTTTAGATGAAAGCTTAAAGGAATTTAATTTCCTTGAGTAAGTTTTGAAACAAAAATGAGTTAAAGAACACTCAAAGAATAAGAGACCCAACATAAAATTATCGAAGAAAAAAAAATATTTTACTGAAAAGGTATGCACTAGCAGCAAAGTCTTTGAAGAAGTTAAATGTGAACGCAAACCTATGCTTTGGAAATGAAGATGATATTTGAAAAAAGCAACAAAAAAAAAAGTACAGAGACGTACGTTAAACTGGAACATTGCGCTCTAGAAATTACTTGCAAGAATCGAGTTTCTAAATTTTACACCTAGTCCATGTAGACATGATTATTTAAGCGTGGTTTTATTATAAGAAGATGACATCTACCATTTTATTTAAGAACTAAGAAGATTGAAGTCGATGAAGACTTGAACGGCCTTAAGAAAAATGTTGATATGAGTGATGGGGAAATATATTTTTAATATTTAATAGAAATAGCTGTATTTAAAGTGTAAACATATTCGAAAGTAATTATAAAAAATATAAAACAACGATTCATATGAATATTATGGCTGTACTTCGAAACAAGCCAACAGGATGAACGTATGACACTTTCGGTTATATTCTATCTTCATCACCTGTTAAGGCATGGAGGTCTGGCTTCAAACTGTCACAGTGTTACACTTTCAAATATTAAAACACTCAAACTTTCGCATGAGTGAAGAGGAACCGGCTCGGAAAGTCCTTTGTGGTACATTCTATGGTAGACGGCAGCGTGGTAGACCATGCTTGCGCTAGAGAGATGGCATAGACCAGGACGCCCGAAGCCTTGGGATAGGTGGAGAGACTTGTTGAAGGAGGACAGGACCGGACCCCGGTTGTCGAGCCGATGATGATGATGATGAAACTTTCACATTTCAACAACCACACCTTCAGACTGCAATACAAACCTTCACCTTATTATTACATCATCGGAGTACTATCATTGTGGCATTCGAATGGGGCGACATCTAAGGTATGGGGACAACCCTTTCTCAAATTTTCTTGCGGAGATCTTATGGAGATTTTAATATTTGATATTTATATAGATACTTTTTAGTTATGACAATCGAAATAATATTCTCCTCTTGCTCCTTCTTGAGGGCAACCTTCGATAATAACTCATTGTTTTTTCGTCGTTAATACTGTTTCGAATCGGTTTCTCATTGGACGCTCCTATAAAAGTGAACTGACAGTTGGTGGGTGGGTGTTCGAAAAGGTTCTTTTCGTTGGTTCATGACACTTACTTCCGACAACTTTAGACGATTATAGTTCTATGTATGTATCTTGAATCTCAAACGAGAACATTCCTGATAGTGTCACACTTAAATTGCCAACCATAATCAGATTACATGAGCTAGTGTCAATATTTAACGAAAAGCTACCAAAGCATCGGTAAAATAAAGTTTATCCATGATTGCGTCTCTTGTCAAAATGACATTTACGTACCTATCTAATACAGGTAGCGTATAGTAAAACATTAACATAAAAAGTGGGAGCTGCCATCGAAAATGTTTTATGGAAGTACACAGCCGTGGTACGTCCTTACTTAACTGTTCGATTATGTTGTCGCCTGTACTAAGTAAAACATCAATAAACATAAAAGAAGGTTCTAAGCCCGCAGGTAGTGTTGGGAACACAAGAGCTCTACGTTCCTTGTCAATGGATGACTTAAGCGTTTTTTCTACAGATCTTGATCTTCTGATTTGCATATAAAATAAAAAACATAAGAAATTGGATTGTCGGTTTTCCAAAACATGCGCTCATAGCAAATGTTATAGACTTGATTCCAACACACCTGTGTTCGCAAACACTGACCACTACACCCCACTGTGCGCCTTAGTAAGGATTTAAAATTCATTTTTCCACCCAGAAACAATAGGGACGATGACGGAGTGATGAACTGATGATACAAACATTTTAACTGAGAGTGAGAGTTTAAAATGGAATGTGGTGTCGGGTCGGTCCAGGAGTCCTTAAATGCCTCAGATCATTTCGGCTTCCTCAATTAGCAAGTGTTTCATCATCATCATCAACGGCTCTACAACCGGGGTCCGGTCCTGGCCTCCTTCAAAAGTCTCTCCACCTATCCCGGTCTTGAGCCGACGCCATTCAGTTTCGCACCCCAAGGCTTCGGGCGTCCTGGTCTACGCCATCTCTCTAGCGCAAGCCTGGTCTACCACGCTGCCGTGTACCATAGAATGTACCACATGTACTTCATGCGAGCTATGTAGGTGCCCTGCCCACCGGAGTCTACCGAGCTTAATTTTTGTCACAATGTCCGCTTCAAGGTAGATTGCGTACAATTCATGATTGTCCCGTCTCCGGAATCGTCCTTCCTCACATATGGGGCCAACAATTCTCCTTAAAACTTTTCTCTCTAACGCGGCTAAGAGGTCGGAATGTCTTTTGCTAAGCACCCACGTCTCGGATCCATACGTGAGTACTGGCAGGACCATGGTCCTGAACATCAGCAGTTTTGAAGTTATGGTGAGATTACTGGATTTGAAGAGCTTTGATAGACTATAGTAGGTTTTGTTGGAATTGAGCAGCCACCCGCGTATTTCTTCTTCTATGTTATTATCGGCTGCTGCTATTGACCCAAGGTATTTAAAGGATTGCAAGTGTTTGTCAAACTATAAAAAATGTATGCAAAATATGATCCGAATCAAAACCAGAATGCGGTATGAACATCTAGGTTCCGGGTTTCAATGGCGTTGAGGACTAGGAAAGGATCAGCACTTAAAAGCTCATTTGCGGAAAGAGTCAAAATTCCTCTCAACGTTAGAAAACACAAAATCTCTCTCAATTTTTCCCGCAGAATCAGATAATATATTTAGATAACTATAAAGTCACACCTATAAGAAGTTCCGAAATAGTGACGCATTGCAAATTGCAACAGAAACTGGAGAATAGGAGAAGCTGGACGTTCCTTACAACACGAGTACTTATCGTCGTAGCTTTGAGGACAAACGGAAAAGATAAAGATTCATTAATTTTCTTTGCTAATTTCCTGCACTGCAACAGAACGCGTGCTAAGTCTTTCGGAAAATTTTCTTTGATGACCTTTCTAAAGATCAAAGATTGGTCTATTATCTGAACGCCTCTGAGACGAACCTCGACGAAGATAAAGATACAGTTTGGCCAGAAAATACTAAAGATGTTGCTGTTTTCTAGTGGCAGTGGATGTAACTTTAAAGGTGTCGCATCCATAAAGAAGCATGTATTTAACATTGGAGTCGAACGGTCGGTCGTACCTTGGTATTGACGCTTTCAGAACAACTTCCCGATTCGTTTGCTTACATATATAGTTTGGTTCCGCCGCGTCTTCAGTAGAAATAATACTTCCATGACATTGAAAATTTTCTACCATCTCTACTCATTGTCCACACAAAATTACTTGAATAGATGAGGAAGTTCCGAGACTGATCCTTTCTGTTTTTGCCGTATTGATAGTTTTCCCAACAATACCAGATTCTCTCTCCAACCTTGTTGCCATTTTATGGAGATTCATGGCCCCATGAAAGAGCGAGCATACGTCATCCGAGTAGTCCAGGGCCGATATAACAGAATATGCATCACATTCAGTGTTCGAAACTTATTGAACTCCGAGGAAGCATAGTGCATGCAAATTTGGAATAAACAACAAAACTATACGAATAAATAGAAATAGAAATTTTTTTTTTTAAATATAAAATTTACATCGAGTCCATTTTACGTCCCAGGTATTTGAAGTGTGATTGCAGAGTCCAAATTTTCAGTCGAAAAAATGCGTTTAGTAAATCACTAATTACCATAGGAACAATATTGGTGACAGTATACAGCCCTTCCTAGCCCCACTTTGGATTTCAAACTTCTGATGGCAACCTTCTCTTACACTTGACGTGATATTTGGACCCACCATTTGTACCCTTGATCCTTGAAAATATAGCATTCAATTAATCTGGGATGACCCTTTTAGGGAAAGCAAGCCTCATAGGTTGAGGTTAATTGAAACGTACTTGTTCGACGTTGGGAATGGCTTCAAGGTGTTCTTTAAGTCCTATTGCATATAATATGTTCTTTAAATACATGGCTTACAAATTTCAAAATTTCATAAATGGTTCCCCTTTCCAGGACGTTTCTAAATCAAAATAATATATAAAAACAAGAATTTAGCAAAGTTCAAAATAAAATCTCCTTTTTTGATTGATCTAACTTCAATTTTTTATATTTTATACTTGCGACCATAGGTACTATAGGGCAAGTTTTAGATTCGTAAAAAATTTCGATATTAATCGGTCTGTCTGTACCTCAACCTACAGCCAACTACTGGAGGGGGATTTTCTTCAAACTTTGGACTTAAGGTTTTAAAAAGATTTCCTAGAGAGTCGTACGTATATAACCGTGAAGTCAAAACATATCTATCTCGAAAAAATAACGAATTCAATGAAATTTTTTTTTTCAGTGGAGTTTTTCAAGTTCATGCCATAGAACCAGATTTTCGACTTTCTCATAAACGATTTGACGAATTGTGATAAATGTTTATGAAATAAGTCTTGTAAAATTTTAATAATATCCAATACCATAATTTTCAAAAACAAATATTTTTTTTGGATTTTAAAAAAAAAAGTCAAAATTTTTTTGAAAACTCAACATTGTGTATTTTGAAAATGTGTAAATTTTTTTTAATCTTGTTTTTGAGTGTGCATATTAAACCAAATTTTATGAAAATTCTTTACCTAAAGATATATTTTTTTGAAAAAATGGTTCCAAAGATTTTTGATTTTTTTTTATAAAATTTCTATTTTGTTTTTTCTTATGGCGTCTTCAATTTTGTGCTCAAAGGTCTTTTTTGGCTTATTTTAGGGAATTTGTATTTTTTCTTTTTTGTTTACTTTAAAACACCTAAATATAGGAACAATTTCGTGCGATCAAGTCGTACATTTATTTTTCAAAATATACAAGCCATGGTATGCCAGTTTTAAGTATTTTTACTAAACATTTATAAAATAAAATTAAAAAAAAAATGTTTTTAGACAAAATAGTTTTTTTTTTAAATCCAAAATTTATATTTGAAAGGTTTTGCTATGTAACATTAATAAAAATAGTATTTTATGACAAAGATTTTTTAATACATGAATAGATAACAGTTAAGAAATAAACTGCTTAATTAATCGTCAAACTGAAAAGTATTTTTTTGTTTTTGAAAAAAACTATGGATTCAAATTATTATTTTTGAAAATTTTATACGAACAAATAAAAAGCAGGTTAACATTTTAAGATAACGCATGTGTCAACCACCAAAAATTACAAGTTCTGCCGATTCGTCTCAAAAGCGGTCGAAAAAACGCACCTGAAATCAGCCTCTTTATATCCCTTGTGGACCCAAGGCATAACTAGATTTGCGCTTTTCCTTGGGAAAACTTATAATTATTGAATGCTAAAAGTCTGCTAATAGCCTTGAATATATTAAAAAAAACAACAACTTTTAAAGTAAATCTGTTTACGGAATTATTAAAAAGTATTTGTTTGGCCCTCAAATTTCATTTCGAGTATTTTGTAAAAGGTATCTCATAGCGGAACTTTTGTCAAAAGATAGGCACTCTTTAGGAGCAATGAAGCAAAATTTCAAAATAAAACAAAAAATCTTCCAAAAACATGGGTTAACATACACAGTTTAACAAGTCCCTATATAATATATCTTACCTACTGTATTTCAAAACTAATTTTTCTTAACAACTAAATACATGTTTACCATATACTATATATATTTTACTGTTTTAAAATACACAAACTCAATATTTCAGTTTATATATATAATAAATTATTAACAAAAACAAAAAATTAAAAAAAAAAGCTCGTAAATCAACGTTGTACAAAATTGATTGCAAAAATTTAGCTCAAGGTGTTCGCTTAATGCATTATTTTTCTTTGTCAAACTTTTATTTTGCACTTTTAATAGATGCCGCACTGATTCGCAGTGTGAAAAGCATAAATTGATATTTTGTTTTAGAAAAAAAAAAAAAAAAAAAAGAAATAAATGTTTTTTTCGAGTAAAAAAATCATTTTTTTAAATGGTCTGCTGTGGTAAATGTGAAGTCTTTATGTTATTTGTTGCTATAGATGCTCGCCCTGCTTCCCCTACACTGTTAGACAACACGGGCCATCCTGCCCCCGATCACTCAACGCAGGTAAATACTCTTTCTAACTTACCCATTATTTCTTTTTAAAAAAGCATTTAAAATCATTTTTGAATTGGAATATGCTTTCAGTTTCTGAATATAGACATAAATAGTAAATTTTTTTTTATTTATTTTTTTTTTTAAATCACATTTATTTTTTTGTTCTTGATGAACATTGTTTTAATTTTATGTTTTATTCTTATTTTTCAAACATAAAGTTCCATTTCATTTTTGATTTGTTAAATCAATATGTTTTATTTGGTTCTTGCGGAGCATTGAAAAATACAATAACTGTGCTTTATATATTTTAAATATTATACATCAATAATGCTTCATTCTTAGTTATATTATGTATGTAAACACATAAGATAATATTTACATATTGTAAACATTTATTTTGCTTATCGCTTACATATTTGTGTTAATGTTAATTGTAAACATTTTAAATATTTTTAAAAATTTTAAATTGCGACATACCTGCCTAACTATATTTTTTTTTTTGATTGGTTTTCTTTTTGAATTGTTCATGTCTGTGATACTATATGCTTTTTTAAATTTAAATGTTTTCATTTTGGTTAAATATTATTATTTTTTTTTTTAAACAATACTCCTCTCATCTAACCGATACTGACACCAAACATGTATACCTTTTTTAAACTGAAATGCACAAAAAGTTTATAATAATTATAATTAAACATTATAACAAAATAAAAAAAAAAATCTTATGGGGTGCGTTAGTTTAAACATCGTACACACAAAAGCATTCGTACATTCCGTATAAGTTCCTTTAGAAAATTTGAATATTTTGCAACGTTGGAAATTGCACGTTTGCAAATATATTCAGTTTATATATATAGATACAAAAAAAAATACATATGTTTGCTTGAATTATCCAGATCTTATTTCTAGCTCGAAGAAATGGGTTTTTTTTACATTTGCTCATTGTTGATTCAAACCCTAAAATATTGTTCCATTCAGTAGGCCCCATATTTATACCCAAATTGAAAATCTAAGCAGCTTCGCTTTTATAAAAAAAATATATATATATATATATGCAAGTGTTACTATAGATCATGGTTGAAAAATAACATGCATTTTTGTAATTTCACTTTTCTTTATTAAAAAAAAAAAACATTGTTAAAAACTTTAAATTCATTTCATTCATACTGTCCCATTTTGGAAATTTCTATAATAATTGCAAAAAAAAAAACAAAAAAAGTTTTTATTTGATATTTTAATATGAACTAATGAATATTCACAGGTGATGCAGGGGGCCGGAGGGATGAACGCCGGTGGCAATAACGCGATGTACCAACAGTATCCATCTCAGCAACAACAACAACAAGACTATAATGCCCAACAATATCACCAGCAACAGCAATCTCAACAGCAACAACAGCAGCAGCAGCAACAACAGCAACCTCCACCGGTATCACAGGCTTCTGGGGGTCTTTTCTCAGGGGCTACTAGCCTACTTTCTGGTGCTACACAGGCTGCCACGGGTGGTCTTTTTGGTTCAAAACCAAAAGGCCCACCCAATGCTGACCAGCCAATGCAGCAACAATCACAAGGGCTTGGCGGTCTGGGTGGGATATTTGGTGGAGGAAACCAGCAGCAACAGCAACAGCAGCAACAACAACAGCAACAACAACAGCAGCAACAACAACAATATAATGATATGCAACAACAACAAAATCCACAACAGCAACAGCAACAACAACAACAGCAACAACAACCCGGTCAAGGTCCCGGTTTTATGTCAAAATTAAATGTTATGGCCGCTGCAGCTCCCGGAGGCGAAATGTTGTCAAAAGCAAAAGATTCTATTTTTGGGAAATTTGGATTTGGTAAATAACCCTGGACATTATACAATTCTATTTTTATAATAGCTGCTACTTAAAATCTAATAAGTTAAAACAAAAAAATATGCTAAGATTTGATATCGATGTTAATAATGTAATATAAACAAAAACAAAATTAAAAAAAAAAAAAAACAAAACCCTTCTTTGAATATAGTGATTAAAATATAGTTTAAAATAAACAACAACAAAAAAAATATCATAAAATTTATCGGTGTTGATGAAAGAAATTTTAAAGTAGAGAGAGAAACGATAGAGATACAAATTCTTTCTATGTACATTAATAAATAAATATATATATGTGTATACATGTAATATTAATATATATATATATATATATATATAAATATAATTAAGCATTAGAATAAAAAATACAAAAAAATATCTATCTTATTATATTAATATGTATATATGCTATTTAATTAAAAAAAGAGAAAAAAAAATATAAAATATATTAGAACTGCGGAAAAATCAACCAAAGATTACTTAACTTAAACAACTAATTTTTCTTATAAATTATTCATATCCTTCTTCCTTTCTTTAACTAGAAACATATTGTTATTGTTATTTATTTTTTGTGCGCTTATTTTAATTATTCATAATAAACTTGCAGTAAAAACATTTGATTGAGACACCAAAAACAAAAAATTAAATAATGAAACAAAAGCTTTGTCAGATAACAATTCCCTACCTAACTCTATACATTATTTGTATTTGAAAATTTTTCCAGACTATTTTCTAAGCTCTATAATTAAAGACTTATTTTACAAAATATTTATAATTGAACATCAAAAAGAATTGAATAAAAAAAAAACAAAAACAAAGAGAAAAAAAATATATTATATACTTTCAGCTAGAAATATGAAAATTGTTATTATTATTATTATTATTATTATATCAATTAGTTTTGATTGTAAAAAATAAATAAGATTTGATCTATACATAATAAAAATTAAGAACACGTTTTATATGTTGGACTGAACTATTATAAATATAACAATTTCATGTTTTTGTAAGTTTTAGTCCTTATAAATTTAATAAAAAAAAAAATGAAGAAAAACAAAAATGAAAAATTAAAGGTTAATGTAATGTCTGTTACTGTAGTTGTTTAATAATAATTGTCTATTATTTATTATTATAACAAAAACAAAAATATTTGTGATCTGCATTTATATATAAAAAAGACAAGTTTAAGTAAAGCTATTTTAAAGGAAAAAAGAGAGAAATATTATACACATGAGCAAACTAATTTATGTTTTGTTACAAAAAAAAAATATGAACTTTAAAAAAATAATCATTTCGTAATTGTAAAAGATTGAATTGAACAACAAAAATAAAATGAAAATAAAAATATACGAATTGAAGTTATGACATATACATATTATATAAAATGCAGTTATTGAACGGTACCTAAGCTCCCAAATTATATACCATTTTTTAAATACAATTCATGTACCTTCCTATACATATGTATGTAAATCTTTTTATTTATTTATTTATTAATTTTGCCATTAATTAAGCTGTAAACATATGTAAATATATTGTAAAAGAATCTTTAAAGCAAAACAAACAAAACTATATTAATTCAACTTTTGACATTTTAATTTTAATAAATTAAATGACACTGGGGTCGCACAAACTTGCTCTTATGTGGAAATTAATTAATAAGTAATTAAAAATATACATACTATATAAATTAAAATATAATTTGCAAACTCTTTAAACAAAAAAAAAAAAACTTTCTTATTATTGAACAAATTTGGTGCGCAAATGTTTAATTTGTTAAAATATGATGGTTTGGAAATAAAAATAAAAATAATTAAACTAAAAAAAAAACAAGGCATTGACAAAATCAAATTTATAAAAACAATTGTATGCCACAATCGGATTTTATTATATCTTTTATTATTTCAGATTAAGCCAAGGTTGGTGTGATAGGCTTATATCCAGTAAGAGTAAGGTCTTTTCTCTTCCCTTATCGTTTCTGTCAATGAGAGCTATTCTTATGTAGTAGGTACATACATTTGTGAAGGTATATAGTGCTGTTGTTTAATTTAGTTTAAGTACATTCAAAAGTGCAGCTTTTAAAGTAAACAAGAAAATACTGAAAATAATGGGCAATTTCCTAAACGTAAAACTTGAGCAAATCTTAGCATAATTTGCGCAAGTTTTGCGTTTAGTCACAAAATGCAAACGTAAACATCCCTGCTAAGCAGATTGTCCCTTTATGTAATGCGCAAATGCAAATGCTTTTGAAATTTCAACTCCTTTTTTCATTTGCTTTGCAAATGTTGCGTTTAAGAATTTGCCCAATCATTTCGAAGTGCATGCCACAACATTTCATAATATGACGTTCAAGAAAATTTTTATTGTCACTCAAAAGAGAAAAGTCCCCAATGGATATGTTTACAGAAAACCATCGCTGAGCTGAACGATACCGTCTTGGAAAAAAGGAGCTTGCTTATCTCTATCTAGGAATATGTAATGTGCCAAAAAAATGGTTTATCCTAGACTAGTTTTTTTTCAGCATTTTGCAATAAATATTTCAAAAAAACACAACACCGAAGCAAGAAATATCCCAACTGAATAGATGTATGTAAGTAATTTGAAGGGCCTGTAAGACCGCTATTGATTTTGTATGGCGCAAGGTCGGTGTGTTATCATTTCATTTAGAAATGAAATAAGGCCGCGATTGTTAAATGAAATAAAACCGTACGGCCTAAACTGAAATTCAATCCGAATCCTAATTTAATTTTTTAATTTTTTATGAAATAAAGCCGCGCGGTATTATTTCAATTTTCAATCGTGGCCTTATTTCCCAAAACTCCCTGGCAAGGGACGGCTGGTAGGAGGAAATTGTTAGTTGAAGCTGTACAAAGTCATGAACGGTGTCTATTGCAGGCACCATCTAATAAATACGAGTATAGTTAGTATATATAAAGTATGTATGTGTTAATGGGCGTGGCATGAAGGTTTTTCAAACACTAAATATTTTAACCAAATCTTTCACAAAAATAATAATAGAAAAAACAAGGCGTATTAGTGTGGTTTATTCTTATGCATCCAATTCAAAGTTCTTTGTAAACATTTAAAACATGCTTTACCAAATTCTCTTAAAAAAAAAGAAGAAACAATTACATAAATGAGCGTTTTTGCTCTTAATTATTATCATCTTATTTGATCACAAGATGTACATGTACAGCCTAAGGTTACTCAAAAAATTTGAATTGGTATTCACTAAGGTTAAAAGAACCAACAAAAATTGAGCTTTTTTATTTAATCAAATAAGAAAGTACGTGTACGCCATAGTGTTCAATATTTTGCTTGCATACTCATGGCATTAAAGATTTGGATAAAATATGTGTTTGCTCTGTTTATAGATTATATGTATTATGTACTTGTTTATTTATTCTGATTTAAAATCCATAAATGGGACTATAGTGAATAAAATTTCCCGTCCACTATTTCCTTTTAAGTTTGTTAATTTGTTCGTAGGACCATTTACTGCAACAAACTTTCAAACTTAAACAATTAGTCGTAACGCGTCGCCGTATACTGCAACAAACTATTAAATTTTAACATATAGCGTCGCTACTAGCGGCTGCAACTCAGTTGTACCAACATTTATGAATTTCTAGGAATTTAAAACATTTACTAGGACTTTTTAAAATTTGCTCGACGGGCTGAGCGGCCTTTGTATACAGCCAGTTATTCATATTCTATTCAATTTGTATTGGGCCATTGGGCGTCATTCGATTTTATTAAAAAAATGTATTTTCTATGTCTTTGATTATAAGTCATGACAAAGGTCTCGATTGCATTGTTGATTTGCTGATAGTCGTGTCTTATGATCGAAATTTGTCAATTTTTCTGAACGATGCGTAAGCAAAGTAAAGTGTCGACTTGGAGGCATTTTCATGTGTAGAATGAAAGAATTGTGTCGATTTCGCTCGATAACAAAAAGCTATAGCATGTAAATCTTGTCTTCATTTTTTAATGCTTTTTTTTTTTGCTTTTTTTACAAAATTCCACCTCCCACCGAAATGGAAGCAAATATCACACTCTTCCATATGATTTTTTTCTATCAGAAAAAGAACCACCCTAATGAGTGTACATCACATACATATCATTCTATTCTTTGCACGGAAAATACTAAAAAAAAGATTAAATGTTTAAAATTAATTCAAAATTTATTATCTCAGCTAAATAAGATATTAGAAGCGATAGGTTTCCGATTACAAAAGTACATATCAGCCGTGTTTTGGTGAGAAAGAGCAACATTTTTACTCACTTTTTGTTTTGCTCAGAAACAACAACAATCACTCAAACCAAACCCTTCATTTTTTGTTAGTTTCTTTACATCTATTAATTAATCATTTTGTGATAAAAAAGTAAAGTTTTTGTTATAAAATAAATAAAAAATGCACTAGATTGGTAATTTGTCTTAAGTATTTAATAAAAAAAAAAATAATGTTTTTTATGTTTGTTTGTTTGTTTGTTTTTAATTACAAAGAGGATAGATAAATTAAAACAAAAAATATTACAAACTATTTTTTTAATGAGAAGTAAATGAGTAACTGAATTTGAATTGCAAATCTTATTAATTTATTTAAGCACGGACTCATGTTATATTCGACGATCTTCCATTGATGTTAGCACAATATTTAAGCAAGATAAAACTTCAGTAAAATAAATAATTTTATTTCTTATTTTTACAAAATATTGTAGCAACACATAATATACAATAATGGAAAACCTTATAATATTTTCACAACAAATAAGTTATTCATCACACGATTCATACACACAGTCTGTTTCATCGGAAGACAAACACATTTTAGAGCCTCCAGCACTGCATTTAATTTTATCTCTTTCTAAATTAATAAGATTCCATAAGCGCACTTCGATCCCAATTCTGAAAAAGAAATATTGATAAATTGAAAGGAATTGATTATTTTTTTTTAATGTATTTAATACATATTTTGTTTTTCTTTTTTTTCAGTAAATTCCCAAAATGTATAAATTTTAGAATTTACCGGTGAGACCTAGAATTTTTCAGCAATATTTTTGTTTGTTTTATCAGAAAGAAAAATA
The DNA here is from genome assembly GCA_958431115.1 of Syrphus vitripennis. Classification (NCBI taxonomy): domain Eukaryota; kingdom Metazoa; phylum Arthropoda; class Insecta; order Diptera; family Syrphidae; genus Syrphus; species Syrphus vitripennis. The sequence continues at coordinate 46,074,155 of OY288108.1, forward strand.
CTTTTAAATCTGAAATTAATAAATGGATGGCCATTAAATTGCGGAATGAATTATGAAAACAAAACATTTCTAAGTTTTACCAAGGTTGCTAAAAAATCCTAAGTTTTACCGGCTAATTTTAAAATTTCCCCATTTCCATAATTTATAGTAAAAAAGGATTAAATCTTTTCTAAAACAAAATAAGATAAGTACCTACATATCAACGATTCCATGCAAATAATTCAAACTATTTATTACCTTAAACCCAGCCTCTCAACATCGGATTTCGTTGTATGAAATATAAAATCCTTATAAGAAAACTGTTCTAATAAAATTATCGATGTTGTTTCCTTATCAATGCTATTTTCTTCCAACCATTCGTTTAATCGCCTGTCCACATGAGTTTCTCTTTTTAGTATTTTAGGTCTAAATAATATTTTACTGTTGTTTCTTTTGTGCGTTTTTTTACATCTTGCAGGTTTAGTTGAGATAGAAACTCTAGAAAAAAAAAATATTTTGTAATTAAAATTAGTATAATTTTGGGTTAAGAAGTGAATTTTTATTTGCATAATTCAAATGGATAACAAATGTTGGTGGCACGACATATCATGGAGAACCAGACCTTAGTAACTTACAACAAAGAACAAAGCAACGATTGACTGCTCTTCTAAGAGAGCAAGGTGTAGACTAAATTTCCAAAAAAAAAAGTGTTGTAATATAAATACAGAAAAAAAATTTCAACACCAGGGGCCAAATCGGCTAAATAAATATAAATTACTCTCTGAAACCGTTAATTCTCTAGAGTAAGTACTTTGAAATTCAATTCTTTATTTAGAAGAATGCACAAACCAAGAAAAAGAAAGTTTTTTGTTGGTTCTTTAACATACTTTTTATAAAAAATTGAAATTGAGTTTTCGACGTTACTAAGCGATACTCTAAGCACGTGTGATACTAGAAACAATACCACGAAACACAGGCGTCTTTTGGATGCCAAGAATATGATCGTAAGAAATCTCAAGTGAACTTATATTATATGCATCTATTATTCAACAAACAAACCTAGGCTTACGACCTCAAAGGCTTTTTACCTGCGTCAAACGTGCTTATACAACTACAACTTCTCACTCCAAACTCTTTTCTAAATTTTAAAAAATCATTACATATTTCAAAACCCTGTGCGAACAAAGTTCCTGGCACAGTTCACATTTTTAAATATGCATAAATCCTATAATATTATTTAAGCTCACCTCGAATCATCACAGATATCGTATAATCGTTCTAATCCAACTGTAACTTTTTTAAGTACTTCAATTTCTTCCTTTTGTTGTTCAACATAAACTTTAAATATACTTTGTATAGACTGTTGTGATTCAATTATTCTTTCCATAACATGTTTCATTTCATTTGAATGTGAGATTTCACTTGTATGTTTTCTATCTAGTGATGAATTTGAATCTTTTTCATTTTTGTCAATAGATTTCAAGTCATCATAACTTGGCATGTTTTCTTGTCCCGCCAAATTAGCTCCAAGTTCTTTTAGTAAGTGAGAAAAAATTATTTAAAATTGAAATTAATTATATGTTATTATATTTTTAAAACAAACCTGGTGAAAGGATCATAATTCCAGCTTGAACAGCCTTTTTTACTAAATTATCCAGAGCAAACATCCAATGTGGTTTAATGCAATGCATTCTCAAAACGCTTATAACAGCCTCTTGAAATGTATAGAGGGCCAGATGTAGATGATCAATAGCCGTTGTGTCAAAATCTAAAGTTGCTTTAAGCTCATTGATTGACTTTTCAAGATTCTCTGTATTTTCATCGACTATATACTGCCGAAGACCTCGTATCATTGCACATAGATCTGATTTTTGTATTGCAAGTTTGTTTTTATTGTCGATTTCCAATTTACCAATCCACGAATCACAAATTTTAGCTTCGTCATTTTCGAGAACCTTAAAAAGGGTTTTTCTTCTTTGTGAATCCTTTTTCAGCAAATAGAAACCGTCACTTTCATGCGTTTCCCCAAAATTACTTTTCGACGAAGTAGAACTTAGTTCAATTTCCGGCGATAAAAGAAATCCTGATGAATTTCGTCTGTCTAAGGGCTGCTCTTCGCTAATACAACTAGTAGTAATGTAACTTTTATCAAATAATATAATATGAAAATAATTAAAATATGAGTTTATAAGCATTATAAATTAAAAACAAACAAAAAAATAAGGCAAGCTAAAAACGTAATTTAAACTAATTTGTTTGGTAAAAAATACTCGTTTTCTACTTAATACACGTTCTTGCTTATTGGTTTTGCTAAATAGCTTAATTACGACGCTATCGGAAAGTGACAAGACCATCTGAGAAAATGACCATGATGAGAAAATTCGTCAATTGGAATACTCTGTATGCCATTTATTTTTCGAGATTCTCCTGTAGTCAGTTTTATACTGACTTTGAATGATGAACTTAAATAATGGGTTACACTTTTCGATAGCGACATAGAGAAAATATTTGTTTGAAAAATCGAGTCTTTTTTTCCCGTTATAATTATTAAAATTAATTAAATGTTTTCTACGATGTACGCCAATTTTTAATTTAGTGTTATAATCTAATGTTGTTATACTACTTAAAATTTGGATTATGAAATGATGGTTTTTGTTATATAAGACAAAACATTTTAAACTGGTAGTGCTTACTCAAGTTCGGGTGTTGTAGGTGTATTGCAATTACTATTCGAATGGTGTTTTATTATTGCATTTGATTTACTTGCTGATCGTTCTGCTGGTACTGATATACTTCTACTAAACTCGTTTATATTGCTCCCTCCGAGTCGAAGTTTAGGATGTTTGCTTAAAAAAAAAGAAAAGAAAACATACAAAATAGAATTTAAAAAAATTAATATTAAATTTAAATTGATATACAGAGTAGAGAAGATAATTCTTTTTTAGTGTTACTTTTGGTACTGATATTATTCTATTCTTTCGTGTTTTGGCTGTTAGGATTATTACATTGAGGCTCCATGGAATTAACTTCAATACAAAAATGATTTTTTTACAATTCGCGCAAACTCAAAGGATAATGAATACCACTTGATTTTGATTAAACACGAGCGATTTGAAAGATGACCCCGATGCATATTGGTTTTAAATATAACGTAATTAAAATCGAGTAGGGCAAACACTAGCTTAAAAACAACTCATTTAACAGTACTCAAGTTAAGCTCAAGGGTAAACTTATTTGCATTCATACCTAGACAAGAATTGCGGTAAATTCTTTTGGCGGTAGGGCTGCAACTGTTGATAGAAGAAGCGATTAGAACAAGGTAAAAACAGGTTTGGGTTTGGAGTTAGGTGTTTTTGACACAAGATTGTTTATAAAGATTAAAAAGAAGTTTAAGACAAATGCACGCATTTTTGATAAAAAGCCAAATCCTCCAAAAAGATTTTGAAATATCATGGCAACCCATGAGGAAACCAAATGCAATTCTAAATTTAAAGAAGCTTCGGCAAATTATGTTTTTTTTTTTTTTAAATTCCCTCGCACTATTTGTTAATCACAAATTTAGCAACGAAAAAATTTACATTGTACTACTGTTTGGGAAACTATACTTACTCAGATATAAAAGGATCTTCTAATAAACTCATAGCTGTAGGCCGATCTAAAACATTTACTTCAAAGCAACGAAGAATAAATTTTTGTGCCATAGGTGAGAGTTCTGGTGGTATAGTTGGGTGTTTCTTATAGAATCCTACTTTAAACAATGCTGCTTCGGGCGAACCAAGTTCAATAAATGGTGGTTTTCCTGTTGCCATTTCAACATTTGTACAACCAAATGACCAAATATCAGCAGCTGGCCCATATCCTCTCAGTCCTTGATCTATAACTTCTGGAGCCATATATTGCAAAGTTCCCGTAAAAGTTTCAACTATTGGATTTAATCCCGCTAGTCTCTTAGATGTTCCAAAATCCGATATTTTTACGACTCCACTATAAGTATTAACAAGAACATTATCACCCTTAATATCCCTATGAACAATTTTCTGTTCATGTAAATATCGAAGGCCTTCAAGAATTTGCTTTGAATAAAATGCCATTGTAGATTCACTATCTTTAAGTGGTCCCCACTTTTCTCGAAGAAGATCTGATAGAGATCCTCCAGGAACTTGTTCCATAAAAATTTTAAAATATCCATCTTCTGATAGAGAACCTAAGTACTTTATAGAAAAATAAAATAATATTACACATTTCAACCATTATAATATTTTTAAAGTAACTTACTTGAACAATATTTCTATGGCGCAGTTGAGAATGGAGTTTAATTTCTTCATGCAATGGTTGCACATCCTGAGAATTTTTTTCGGGTATTTCCTTTATGGCAATCCGAACTTGTGTTGAGAGATCACGCGCAGCATAAACAACTCCATAGGTTCCTTTACCCAATACAATTTTTCTATTTTGGTCATCAAGATCATATTCATACTGTGATCGTTGTTATTGCAATTATAATAAAAAAATCTAATTCAATTAAATGATTTGTTATTACCTCAATTTGTTTTTCATTAACTGAAAGATTCACAAACACTTCTTGATCTGATGCCATTTCTAATACAAGTTCATAAAATTTTTGTCGGCAAGCCGTTGTTGGGAAATATATTTGAAAATCATCGGAATTATGATGCACATACAAATAGGCACATCTATCATCGCGTTTATATAAGCTTACGGATTTGATTTGACTAGCGGTGAAAACAAAGTCATGTAGTTTTTTGCATGAGTTATCTTTATGCCTTAAACATAAGTTAACAATTTGTATTGATTTCTCCTCGGCATCCATATTGATTGTTATATAACTTGGCATATTAATTTTTTGTGGCTCAAATACCTAGAAACAAAAAAAATATAAAAGTTTATCTCATTTGGAAAACTTGAATGCAAAACGCGAGTACAGAGGTAGATTTGAATTATTTTTTTATAAAAATTAAATTTCTAAGACGTATTAAAATTTAAAACATATTGGAACCTGTTGCACAGTTTGGTAAAAAAATTATAGGATGATTTGCATAAGATGCATTTTAAAAACAAAGGGCTGTCTTGCCCCTCGGGGGGGGGGGGGTAATACGTAAATTTGATTGTTTAAGTCTTCGACTTTGAGAAAAAAAAACAAAATCTAATCTGTTCCATTTTTTTTGTGATGTCAAAATATGTAAAAAAAAAGATTGTGTGAAAAATTACACAATTCTTATTATTTTTTCATTGATTATTTTTTGATTTATGGTGGTTTTCATAAATAAGATACCAACATCTATATAACTGTCTTTTTTATGATATTGTGACTTTTAACATTTCCCATTACACTTCATTCAAATTAAGTTATTCAAACAATTAAAACCCAAACACTCACCAAAATTGGAAATCGAACATTATTTGGTGCTTCAGAACTAGTGGCAGCTAAGAAAAAGTCAATCCAGAATTGAAAAACCTGTTCTTTCATATCAGACGGATGGTCACATGATTTTTTTCGAAATCGATGAATTAAAGCGATATTTCCAATAGTTGACTTAAGATACCAATTAGGTGGTTTCAGTTTAAACATACATTCGGCGGCTTGAATTGCTTTTGTATAATCCTCAGCTAATACCGATATTTCAAAAAATGTAGCTACATCCCAATATTCATTTAATGTAGAAAGGCTTCCTTTTTTTCCAATTAAATTATTCAATGTCATAGCTATATGATGTAATTCATCGGTATTTCCAAATTCTTTTCCATCTATAACCAAAAGTGTAGCTAGATTAATTCCCGCATATTCATTGGGTTGAATTTCAAAACTTTGTCTATACCATTTGATTGCATTTTTTAAACTCACAGTATCAGTGTAATCTGATTCTACAAAAATATCTTTATAAATTCTCCCACAAAGACAAAGCATGTCGGGAAATTCATTTTCTTTTTTTTCCAATGCTTTTAAAGATGATTGTAATGCTTTTTCTCGATCTCCTTTTTTGTTTCTTCTATTTAGGGCAAAAGCATAGAGAAAACTCATATTACCCGTCTCAACATATTTCCGAGTTTTGGGAATACTTTTTAGATCATTCACCAATCGAACCATTGAATCGTAGTCTTGAACATCGCGCAATGAACACATAAAACTGTGAACAACTTCGCCAGATAAAACATGTGGATCGTCGAGCCTTTTACGCATTTTCGATAAGATTTCTGCCAGCTTTGGAGTATTCGATGCATATTCTTCTCGAACGCCTCTTAGATCAGCTAAAAACTTTTCTCGCATATGTGCCCTAAAACAAAATATAAAGATTTTATTCAATTAGATGATAATATTTTAAAAAAAATCAGATAGTAAAAAGTTTACCGATAACAATTCAAAGGACAAAACATTGAACAGTTTCATTATAGATTTTTTTCTAAGGCTAATACAAATAAAAATAATTGTAACTAGGAAACATACTTAGACTGAATTTCAACATCTTCAAGGATCCGTCGCAATCTAGTGGACAGTGATGATAGTTGAAAATCTCCAGGTTCTTTATGAAAAGTTGTCACATAACAAAACCCTTGATCGCATAGTTTGTAAGGCAGGAAAGTGTAGTTTCCACATGATATCTGAAAATTCATAAAATTAATCTTTACTACCTTCTTTTATAGGAAATTTAATAAGAAATTGTTATCATTTTTAATTTGTTGTTATCGATGGTGAGTATTTAAAAAAAAGTAATCAACTACACCAAACAGTCGAAATTCGGTATTATTCTTCAGTTTCTCGTCCAAAACTGGGTGTATTTAAACGTGCAAAATAAAAGTTATTACTCAACTATTCTTGTCTTATTCATTTGCTGGACACATTCTTCCAAAGAAAAATGATACACTTAGAAAATAAATTCTTTTCATTATATTTTAGTCATAAAAGATGTGATAAACACCAAAATGTATTTAAAGATAAAACAAAACAGGCAACATAATAGTAATAAAGTAAGGGAATCAGTAAAAATGCGATAGCAACATAATTTTTGATATATGGAATCTAATTGAATCTAAATCATTAATAACTACTTTTGCTTGCTTTTTAACGCAATTGGTTTATGAAAAATTAATTTTTTTTGTTCGATTGTAGCGAAATAAATTATTAAAAACTTTCAAACTGTTCATTTTCGATGTTTTCATTACGAATACGAATTCTTCTTCTTCATTTACCGGTGATTGTCATGATCTCTAATGGGACCACATCTATCCCACTCTACAGCTTCACCCTAAGATTCTACTTGTGGGTTTCGCCGGGTTGACCTCAGAAAACATAGACAGGCCTCTCGCGTTTGGATTGCTTCATGTCTGAGGCCAGCATAGGTATTTTTTTATTTTTCGCCCAAATGTGAACATCCTCCCATACATCAAGTGCTCGTTATAAGGACACGGGATCTTCACTTATGAATGGCTTCATCGTTAGCAAAGAACATCTGATTCACTTCTGGGTCCGGCACTTTATCCTCCAACAGAAAATCGAGGAATGTTATAAAGGCAAAAGACTCGAGACACTTCCCTGGTGCACATCTACTCTAATTAGGAACTCTTCGGTAATTCCTGCGAATTGGTCCACATTTAGAAAAAAACAGGAAAGAAACCGCCAATAAAATTATAGCTTCAACAAAAATCGAAATAGCTTTAAACTAAAAAAAAATCCCGCAATTAAACGCATAACAAATACACAATATCAAAAATATATATAAACTTCATTATTAAGCGATGGTATTAATCGCAAATCAACTAATTCACAATCCAGGCGAAAATTGAATACATTCAATTGATGCTGAAGAAAATTGTGAACACATAAAATTTTTAAAAAAATGTACGGTATATGAATCTATTCAACTATAATATAGTAGATAGAGAGAAAAAAAACGACTTTCTAAATTCTCATTTCGAAAATGATTTGTGATCGTTTTTTTGAGGTTCGCCCTAGACATTTGTCTACCTAAAGCAAAACACCACTCATAATAGCTACGTTTCAAATTGAAAAAATTATAATTGTTCATATGTACATACTTACTTTTAAGCATAGAGTTTGTTTAGATTGAACATCATTATATGTAAGAATGTTGCCTTTCATTCCAAAGCTTTCTCTTACTCCCAAATGATAAAATAAAGAACTTTGTTGTGCTTGGATACTTAAATCGACAACGACAACATCAGCATTATAGAAAGTCTCAAGAACGTTAGTTTCTCCAAAATCAAGTCTTTCAAACTGCAAAAATAAAAAATTTAAATAAATAAAATGTAAGCATTGATACTTCGAGAAATTTAAGATTTGTTTCAACATTTATAAGTACCGTTATTTCTTAATCTAAAATTAACAATAATCAATTATTTTTTAGAAAACTAAAAAATGGTATTATGCGCGCAAAGCATCCCCAATGTTTAAACAAATTTTACCAAAAATCTTTTTCCAAAAACACCAAAATTTGGTATTATTTTTGGACTTAAATTCAACAACATAATCAACAACAATAGAACTGTCTAAAATTTACATGAACCATAGCAAGTCTAATTGGATCTAGATCAGACCAACACCCGGTGGTTACCACTGGGAGTAAAGTAAGCGTAAGCACAAATTGGTGCATATATACTTTTGGTATACTGAATATCAACAAGTTCACGCAAATTCATGCTTTTGGTTTTTTACAACCCTCCTCAATCAATTTATGCAAATATACATATACTCGTAAATGGTCCAAATTCAATAAGTATGAATGAACAGAGTGTAGAAGATAAAGTCAGCGCATCTTCTATTGCAACATATTTGTTTGCTATAGCTAGCTTTTAGTGAAACAAACACAAATGCCCTTGAATAAACATAGCACTGAGTTCTCGAAATTTATGAGATGTTCAAAATACATACTAACTTGGTGCAAATTGAATAGGAAATTCACAAGTATTATGATTTAATAGAATTGGGCTGATCTTAAATTGTCTACCAGACAATAGAAAAAATAAGTTAAAGTAAATTCTATTGTAAAAGCAAGTAATAGCTAGTTTTTGAACATTTCTGAAAAATAATTCACCTAAACTCAAATAAGTAGGTATGTACCTATGTACATATTTTTCGTAAAGAATTATTAAACAATAAATAAGTACAAAAGGAGAAGGCATAGTGTGCATTTATCTTACCTGAACTCTTTGAAAATTAACATTGAGAGTAGCACAGATTAGTTTAACTTCTTTTAAGGCACCATTTCGACCATCCAAATTATCACCAATTTGGGTATCGATTACACAAGCAACATCCATGATTTCTTTAGAAATTGTAAGGAAGCCAGAACCTCCTTCGACCATTCTTAACAGTTTATTTCATTTCTTTCAGTTTAGTTTAATTTATAATTTATTATTTGAATGAATATTTTCAAAGAAATGTGGTTTTGTATTTGTCGTCTTCAAGGTGGTGATGGGGGTGAAGAAAGCGTAAACACAGAGCCTTATTGCTTAAGGTTTGAAAACTTATTGTTTAGTTTATAAAAAAAAATAACTAAATATGGATCTCAACATTTTACTACTTTTAATGTGTTGTTGAAGTAAGGCTGAAACTTGCTACAACTCTTTGTATACCTCTGTTGAGTTTAAATTAGTTTGGTTTGACACAGTTACGTCTCACAAACACAGGGATGTTGAAAATGTTCACGTTCCGGAAGCTACACATGCTAAAATCCACATAATCTAAAGTAAATGCGAAGCCGTTGCGAAACTATCGTGACAACGAAAAAATAATAACATCAATGGACACTTTTCAATCATGGTAACGTGTTGTTATTGTTGTTTGATCGTCGTATCCGAATATTTCCCAGACTAATGGGAAAGCCTGAAGCCCTGAAATGAGATAATTCTTAAATTAGAAAAAAAGTGTTCAAATTACAAATAAATGTGACTACTCATTGTTGTTTTCTCTTTCTGTCTCATAAAGAAATTTGACATTTATGAGGCTGAACCCAAATTTATGTTTGTCTAAATGCTTTGACCTAATTTCCGAGATAATTTCGTGCAAATTTGGCTGAGATTACCTCATTTTGAAATTTGTATGTGAAATAAGATAATGAAAACAGGCTCTAAGGGATCAAGGCGGCTTTGGCAATGTTTTTAATTAAATGAGAATGGTGCATGAAAAGCAAGCATGCTGCGTTCAGCCGCGTGACTTTTGTTGGGGTAATAAGGTGTTCATGCAAATGTGTAGACTCATGGTAAAAGTAAAAGGTGGTAAACGCTGTAAATTTACTGTCAGAATTTGTATGGACATCTAGTTTACGACTTTTGCACAACAAATTTGTTTGGTAAAAGAAAATGGTAAATGTGTAAGCTTTTAATAAAGGTTACTTGTCGTTCAATGGTGAACATTTACCGAACAGCTGATTGTTTACCACATCATTTACCATTTTTATGCAATTTATTTAAAACGGGCATTCACGAAACATGATTGTTTACTTTACTATATTACTAATTTTCTAATTTTCCTATTGTGGTTGCATGATTCTATTATCACGGTAAGGTTACCAGCAGCAGTTGATACCAAAACAAAAACTGACTACGTATATATGTACATATATTGTTAACTATGCCACAAACCTCTTAATTTTTAATAACTAATTAACAAAAATCTAAAAATGGTTCATCAATCTTTCCAAAGTTAATTTTCACACGAATAATTATTTTTATGTTTTCTTTAAATCACTTTAAAAATCTCTTATACCTTTCAAACGAAGAAACAAAATTTCCAGAGATTTGTTACCGCGGAGATTTTGTTCACCCATCTTTCTTCCTGCCCTTTTCACCAAGAAACAATGTTGCTAGCAATTTAAATGCCACGTTTGAAAGGGATCAAATTATTTCCATCAATAAATTTTAATTCGCTTAATGCTGCTTGATAAACGGCGATAAATTAATCACTTTTTTTAAATCCCTTTTCTTTTTTCTTTAATCTTAACACCATTTCAACTCAACTGCACTCAAATCAAATTTCGAAAAACCGAGGTCGGAAATCCAACCCCAATACAACTCAATCTTTCGATCCCGCATATAAACGTATCGTGCCTTTCCTCAAGTGTTACGTCACGACTTGAGGTCGAAACTACAACAACAAAAATCAAAAAAATCTAGTGTCGTTATCTTGTTTTCATTCATGCTGTTTTTGTTGTCTCACACGAGTGGGAAAAAAATTGTTGTAAATATACACAAAAATTCTGAATTGTAAAGTTAATGATTTGTAACTAATTCATCTCATAAAAAAGTTTAATCATTTTTATTTAGCATTTTTTAATTAATGGAGAGAGAAAATTCAGAACAGATTAAAGAAAAATGGAAGGACCGATTCCAATGTCCATCTTGCGATAAAACACTGAAATTGGACGAAGTTAAATCTCATTGCGAGTTGGAAATGAATCTATTAAAATATCCGTGTTTACCAGAGAATGGTGTTAATTTAAATAAAAAGAAGAAACTGAAAAATGAAGAGAACTCAAATACAAATACCTGGGGGATATTCCAAAGAGTTAAGAAAAATCGTCAGTCGAGATCTGAGGTGAGTGATTTTTGAGATGCATGAAATATGATTTCTATTTGCTATAATCTTAGCCACGTTATTGTTTTTTTTTTTTTTTTAGAAGTGAAGGTTTCCGTAATTGTAAGCGAATCATTTCATATAAATTCCTTGTTTTAATTCGAGTTTTTTGCCTGTTGTCAGGCGTCATTCGTGGAGTTAATTTTTACTGCGAGGTAAATGAACTTAACTACTCGGGAATTGTTGCTGCCTATGGTAAGGTTTTGTCTTATATGGTAGGTAGATACTTGCTTGTTTTGTTCTTTTCGTGGAAGCACTTAGTTTTGGCTTCTCTAATTTTCTTATTGAAGAAAGTGTTATCCACATAAACGCTTAGCCGGAGTATGTTTTTGAAGAAAATTAAAGAAATCACATGAAGATTCCCTCTCGAAATCTTGTGCACGTTTGGAATAATTCGTAAGAGCTATTACCTTCAAATATGAAGATGTAATCCTTATATAAAATTTTTCAAATACTATGCTCAAGTCAGTGGTTTTATATTCTTTTGGTGCTTTTTTGTAATATGCATTACATTAAACAAAACCCCTCCAAATACCATAATAACAGTAATTGTTTTTGTATTCTTGATATGATAGGTACATTTTTTGATATTAAGTTCAGTCAAATTGACCGCAAAAATTAGTAACAGCCTGAACTTTGCATTTTGTTGTTTCTGTAAGTCTTAAGCCTACACATTTATCCCTTGTTTTCAATTAGTTTATTTCAATAGTATGAATATTTTGGCTTGCAATTTAAACATTGTACTGTCCATTCGATAGAGAGCGATTCGCCAAGTTTTTTACTGTGGTTTTTGGGACTTTGCTCCACAGGGAGTCGAAACTAAAACAACAAAACTGTTTCCATCCGAGCAATTCAAATAAACCCAAATATAAAGTAATGATGATGAAATCGCTAAATGTTGTGGTAATTCCGATGTACGAGGAGAAGTGAAAAAGTTCGTGGTTTGTTTGGTCGTCTAGCATTTTTATTTACCTCGTTTGGTTTGCGCTTTTGCTGGGGGGTTAACAAGTCGATAGGAAAGCCGCAGCGAGTGAAGTGCTCCAGCGAGAATTGGGAGAAGGGCTTAAATTAGCGGTCGATAAATCATGGGTTTATCATTTTAAACCTAATCCACGCAGGTGTCATAGAAGTGGTTCAAATAAAGCAAAGAAATTCAATTTCGGATTTGGAAAAGATACTCCTTCTTTACTCTTCTTTCAAATCAAAGCACAACTTACGAATATCTTACATAATATGTATATCTGCTTTCTGATACAAATTACATTTTTATTTCATTCAACTTTTGTTTGCAATTAACAAACATATTCAGTGATGGATATAAGTGTAAATTTGTATATTGAACTAGATTTATGTTGTCCTTGTTTTAATTTCTAGTTATTATAAATAAATACTTCTATTTAAGTACATGTATGAACGTAAGTAGAACAATCATGCAACAAAAAAATTATATGTTCTTTTCTTTTTGTTCTTTTGCAGACAAGGTCACGAAAGAGGTCTCCAACAGAAACAAAATGTCCTGTATGCAAAATCCAAATTGGCCGTGATGCAAGTGAACATATAGAAAACTGCTTACACCAACAAATTAATTTGCAAATCGATGAAGGGAGCGAGGATAATACAGAAGAATTCGAGGAGTATGAATGGGCTGGACAGAAACGAATACGTGTTTCCAGTTTATTACAAGGTGGTTATGCTTCTATTGGTATAGGAACTGTGATTAGTAACACAGAAAATGAAGATGAGGATTTAAATGTTGATGATGATGATAGCCACATTTATGGGCCTCCGCAGTACAACGAGAGCGATGTTATTTCTTCCAACAGTACCAAAAATGATTCTTCAAATGACCATAATATTAATAACTACTCAAACAGAATTAATGACTCTGAACAATGCAACAATTCAAAAGAAGAACAAACTAATTCTTCAGTGGAACATCAAGACGCGACAAGCCAAGAGCAGGAAATTACAGATTTAAAATGCGCTCGACAAATAATAGATTCATTGAAGGAAAAATTACGGAAGTGGGGAAATAATAAACAAAATAAATTTAAATGTCTTATATGCTTAGAAGAGTATCATAATCCTGCAATATCTGTTTCCTGTTGGCATGTTCATTGTGAAAAGTGTTGGTTGAGATCGCTTGGCGCTCGAAAGCTCTGTCCACAATGTAACCTTATAACATCACCGTCAGATCTTAGACGTATATACATGTAATTAATATTTAAACTTCTATTATACATACTACATAGTGAACATAAAAATTTGTTTACACCAGCCTAACATCAACTACTGTACAGAATGACTTGAAAATTTGTACAATAATGCATTTATGGCCACATGAATAAAAAAAAACTAGATGTTAGTTTTAGCAGCTGTTGCAGTTTACAATGAATGAATCATAACATTAAGAGAAACTTACATAGGCATAGGTAAAATGTGGGAAGTAGTAGCAAATGCAGTTGGAAACAAATTAAATTAAAGTAAAAACTCGCAATGCCCACGAGGCTATGAGCTATTTTTCATTCTATTCAAAAAATAAGCACCGCCGGGCAATCCTAGTTTAATACATAAAAAAAAATATAATCTATGTAGTTAATATAGTTTTTACGCAATATTCGGTTATCATGATTTCTCCAAGTTAAATTCATGTTTTAACAATTTGCAAGGGCCCATATAAAAGATTATTCTAAGTTAATAAATAAAGCTTTATCATTTATTCAGTAAAAGACGAAAGTTTCATATTTAAAAAAAATTATATTTTCGACATAGATTGTCGGAACGAAAGCGAATTTCTGGTCACAAATCACCTTAGTTTTTAAGATCATGATGTTTTTATGTACTCACTGATTTCAGAAGAGAAGGTTGACTAAACCAAGGAAGCTTTTAATGATCTTCTTGAGAATTGTTACAAAATGTCAGGAACTAAAACAATTTCAAAATGTTTGTTTTCTAAGTCTGAGCAGTTCAGGCATTAATATCAAGTGCAAAGAACCCGTGGAAACACTGCTATCGCCACGGCTATATGAAGGACCAAGAGAAAACAGAAGAGGTGTGATGAATAACGAATAACGGAATTCTGAAAGCTAGAACGAAGGCTGGTAGATCAAGGTAAAAGTGAAGAGAGACACTTCGACTCCTCCATAACTGGTGGGAGAGCATTGAAAACGAATGGTCGATTCTATTGAGAGGAAGAGTGTATGATGTTCTATCAGAGTGATTTGCCTGCCGAGATGATGAGATGGAAATATGGTACAGCAGGGCATCGGTAGTTCGAACACTTCAATAATACGACCATCTATTTTTTACATTAACAGACCGATTCTGGCAAGTCTCATTGGATCGTGATTTATTTTAAAGCAGCTCACTATTTTTGTAACTTTTTAAGTTGGGACCTGCTCTGAAAGAGATGAAAACTTCTATAGTTTTAATAAAATTACTCAAAATAGAAAGTGTGAACCTGGGCCACACTGTACTGTGTAAATTGATTGTACTTTCGATTCTATTTAAGTCATTTCCGAATTGTTGGAAGTTTAGTCAGATCCCGGTAATTTTCTAATTTTCCTCTAAATCCTCTTGGTTGTGTTAAAAACTTATAATTCTTTGATATTGTTTATAATACCTTCAACTTAAATTAAATTGTTTGAAAACACGTCAATAAATATTGTAACGTTTTTTTCAGCGCTTATTTAAAAGCTTAAATAAATTTCCGAATAAAATAACACTAAAAAGTTGGCATTGCCACGGGTATACTATGAAAAACGATAGATTCTGGAAATATTCTTTTCTAGGCTACTAAATTAGAAGGTAGTCAATATTCTTACGTTAGCCAGAACACTGCTTTCAATTTGGACGGTTATGGTAAAAATATTTGCGACAATAATAAAAAAGAGGGATATGACTTGGAACTTACACGAACTTATCTAAATAATTTTTTTTTTTTCGGATTAAAACATGCTCGATATATGTAAACTCATATAATTATGCCCCATCCCAAAAAAAAAACAGAAGTGGCCGTAAACTTCGCGTCTATCAGTCGGGTACTCTCCCTATAAGTACGACGGGCATGCTAACTGTTTACATTCCTCAAAAATTTACTAAAAAAAAAAGGCAGGAACTCTAGATTGACACAAACCCTCTTTATTGATTTTAAAATTGCACTTTATGAAAGGTCAATGAAGAGAACGTTTTAAACATTATCTTGGTATCCCTGCTTTGTGAAGAATGACAGCGCGGCGCTTACAGCTCCGCCATGGTCAGCAAGAACATCAATGAAAGCATTATTCTTGAAGTACGCAGTTTTTGTGTGGTATTTTTTTGAGTGGACATTTTATAACTAGTCAAAATTATGGCTGTCAATTGTGTTATAGAAAAAGGTCGAAAACTTCAGATTTGCACAAAAAAAACTGACTGGCTTTAGTTCCATTTAAATTCAAAATAAATTACCACTTCAAAGAAGAAAAAAGCAAGAAATAAATATTTTTTATAAATAAGATAAAATAAGATGAATGATACATACTAGAATTAAAATTTAAAATGAAAAAAATCGTTATTTTTGAGTACTGAATGAAAAAAATGTTATCCTAGAGAGAAAACATTTGTAAAATAAAGATAATATAAAATAAAAACGTCCGAAATATTAGCTTATTATCATTAATCAAAAATCGATTCAATTTGATGAGTGACAACGGCAATAGGGGTGATAATTTTTTGATTTGTCTGTTTGTTTCATTTTGAAATTTCTACCGTTTCAATTTCTTTTAAACTTTACTCGAATCTCAAAATTTATCTGTGAAAAAATGGTTCACAAATTATTTCACGCGCTAATTTTATAACAAGCTTATGTTTGAGATATTCAAATCAAAGAATCCTAAATAGGTGTAAAAAAATCGAAAATTGCATATTAAGAAAAGTTCTTCCAAATCAAGCTGAAATATTCGACAGAAACAACAATGAAACACATTTCTAACTAGGTCATTCTATTTTTAGAAATTAGTTCCTACTTCCACTCGAAATTTAGATATTTTGGCGACTGAAGTGAGATGACTCACCTCGGCGACTCATCTCACTTTACTCGCATCTGTACATAATAACTGCCTTTTATGGCAGCCCATTTTCTTTTCTCCACAAAAATTGTATAATTTCCAGCCTAAAGTCTCTGGTAGCTAGTGCTGTTAGTTGCTTATATTATAATGTAAATTTACTTTATATTGTAATAAATAATAATAATAATAACTGCCTTTTAATCATATTTTACTATAAAAAAAAAAAACATCATATTGAAGTCACATCATCCTAAGAAATAAGAAAATAAATCTATTAAAAGTTTTATTTCATATTTTAAGGTTTTGTTTTTATTTTCCATTATATACCTACTTCCTTAAAAGCAACTCTCGATGAGACGTCAAAACTCAGTTGCACTTAACTGTCAAATATATATTTTTCAGAACAGGTTTAAATGAAAGCAAAATTTCATTCCGAGTATGCTTTGAACGCGCCTACTCTCATACTCTCATCTGTTCAATTTTGATAAAAATTTGGATGGTTCGTTTGAAGGTGGATTCTGGATTATGTTGTGTGATAGTGATAACGATTTTATAAATCAGATCTCAATAGAAAAATGTAAAATTCTATCTCAAAAAAAGTTATTTGCAAAATATAAAAATAAAAATATAGTAGCATTTTAAAATGAATTTAATATGATTAAAATAAGTAACTACTATTATTTGTGCACTCATCTCTTCCTGTTTAATTAATAAATTGAATATCTACGTCTAATCACACTTTTTTTTTTAATAAAAAAAAATCAAATAAGTTTCCAGCATCCTTATTACTCTGTTACTATAGTGAATACATATAAAAAATTATTTTTTTTGTCAGCGCATTTAACTTCTTATAAAAATTACATCGAAAATTATAAACAAAAGCAAGACTTATTAAAAAAAAATAAATCAAATCGTAAGTAATAAAATTAGTTAAAGGACTTTAAAATATTCTCTTTTAGAGATGAACTTTCTTTTAAAACATCTGCAGTGCATGAATATTTTATAAGGGTTTCGTTTAATGGGTTAGGTGCTTAGAATTCTTATCAAAGTGATTCTTGAGTGAATAAATTTAACGGTGGGTGGGAACGTATCGATAAAGTAAATACCAACTTTTAGTTATCTTTATGTTTTTTTTTTTTTTTCTTTTAAATTTTTCTTCCGTGTATGTACATATATTATACTACAGAAAGTATGAAAATACTCACGTCAAAAAATGTAGAGCATGATTTGGGGCGGGTACGGTAAAAAATTGCAGTGACCTGCTTTCTATATATACCTATAGATTATGTTACCCCCCTACGCCCTTAACTCCTTGTAAAATTTAGATGAAGGAGATGATGGTTTCTTACTTATTGAGTACTTTAGTTAAGTGTTAAAAATTATGATCTGAGTTTAGGTACGTATGAATATATTATAATTTGTGTGTTGCTCATATTTGTTTTTTAAACCTTTTTATTTGCAAAATAGGTATGTACCTATATTGAAGATTAAAACGCAATTTTCCGTACATAGCATACCTAGCAATGTACCTACTTATTCATAATCTTCGAGTTATGTACAATAATAAATGCATTTAAATAATTATAATGAATTACAAAAGAAATAGATACCAAAATTTTTAATACATATCTACCTACATTATGTACCTACTCAATCTAATAGCGCAGCGCCAACATTTAATTCTTATTTTTTTGATCCTTTTTATATTTAGGCATATAAAATAAATTGATAACAATTTTAATGTATTATGATGAAAACAAAAACAAATTAATATCTGCTTTATGTGTCTCATATAAAGGTAATTGTTGCCTTATAATAACAACTATTTTTTGGCTTATAGCAGAAAATTTCACTTTTGAAAAAAGAACCGTCTAGAATTTCCATGGATCTATGCTAATAAATCCTGATCAAAATTTTCAAAAAAAAAATTATTAATTAACTGATTTGAATCTCTGTATCAATTTAATTGAATTGAACCCATAACACAATTTTCTGTAGATTTAAATTATTTTATTAAGGGTATTCATGCAAATATGTTTAAACCTGGATAAGTTTGGAGACCTAAAGAAAAAACAGTTCGAATTGGATAAGTTAAGCAGAAGACTTGTAAGGAACTCCCTTGATTTTAAATAAAAAGGAAATCTAGATTTCGAATTGGTGAAACTCGAGCTGTTCGCATGCATGATTAAAAGTATTATTTTTATTGAATATATTTTTATTTATAACAAATTTCAATTGAGTGCATTAAATATTAATACAGATAATTTATTTTACTTTTTCAGGTGGATGCATTTAAAAAAAAATCTATTTAACATTATACGTAGAACAGTTCATTTAAATAAATTAATCAACTCAAGTTCAATATTTATCACATATGGCATTTAAATTCTTCATAAATTATAAAATATATGCTAAATAAAACGCATTTAAGTTATTAACCAGTAGAAGGTTAATAGATAAGAATTCTAATGTCTGCACATGAATTGGATCCTCCGACCAAGAGGGGAAAAATTTCAACTGGTCACATGACACACTCACTGAGTACCCTGTCTGGGGTTGATGCCACAGCATCAACTCCTAGACATAGCGGTGGAAAAAAGCTGGCGGTTCGGATACAAATGCTTGATGATTCAATAACAATGTTTCAAGTTCAGGTGAGCTTGCTTTGTGTTGTCCCATATACAACTTATCCAAAACAACTTTATTTTTTTTTTGTTAATTGACAAGCGATTTTATTGAATAGCTTAACTTATATATTTTTGTGAAATTTGTATTGCAGGCAAAAGCTATAGGGAAAGTTCTATTTGAGCAGGTTTGCCGTCAACTTAATCTTCTCGAGGCTGATTATTTCGGTTTAGAATATCAAGAACAAACAACTCGTACTAAATATTGGTTGGATCTTCTCAAGCCACTCAATCGTCAAGTGGGATTATCGTTGGTCGAACCATTACTTCGCTTTTGTATTAAATTCTATACACCTGATCCTGGACAGCTTGAAGAAGAGTATACGAGGTAAATCATTTTTTTTTATAAATATTTTTTTTAATAAAATTTTACTATTATTTAATAGAATATTAGTAACACTTAGGCCGGTGTTCAACTAGCGCTCATAAGTTAAGGAGATTTTTTATCTCATAAGCTCATGAAAAGGACAAATTTATGAGCTAATGACGGAGGATATTTTGAATTATGGGAATCTTTAACTTGAGCGTTCGGTGTATACCAGTCTTAATTTATGAAGTAATTTTAAATATTTGTGCTTAAAAATTTCACTACTTAATCATTGTGTTGTAAAAAGCACTTTTTAAATACTTATTTTACCAAAGCATGAACTTAACATGAAATAAGAATTTAAAAAAAATGGAAAAACAAAAATTGTCGATAAAAATTTTCGTTTCGATCATTTTTTTTCAAAATTTGATTAAAGAAAATTATAAAAAAAATTCTTGGACAATAAAACACGTTTTTTGAACATCGGAATAAAAATTGGTCCAAAATTAAATTATGGAAAAAAATTATGAAACAAAATTGTCAAAAAATTAATATTTTGAATATTAAAAAAGAATTCTGCCAAAATAAATTTTTTTTTTAACTGTCAGCGAACAAGAACAAATGTTTTTGAGTATTGGTGAAAAAATGTTCTTCCTGAAAAAAAAATGCAAAAAAAAAAAAATTTGAAATACAATGTGAACAAAAATTGTCCAAATATTTTTTAATTCATTGAAGCACCCTAATTATTTCTGTCTTTACATGAACCTTCAGTCTAAACTGCTAAAGCTTTTTTTTTAACTCCAAAAATAACGATATTTTTTCAGCGGGGTTTTTTAAGTAATTAAAAATATTTAATATTTATATTTGATATAACACAATAATCAAAAAGTTAAAATTTAAACTATTTAACTACAATACCTATTAATTATTTTATTATGATTTTGCATTTGCAGGTATCTTTTTTGTCTTCAAATAAAACGTGACTTAGCGACTGGAAGTTTACAATGCAATGATAATACTGCAGCTTTAATGGCAAGTTACATTGTTCAAGCATCATGCGGTGATTTTGTACCTGAAGATTACCCTGACCACACATATTTATCATCGCATCGATTTGTGCCACATCAAGATACTCTAATGCAAATTAAAATAATGGAGCATCATAAAAAGCACACGTGAGTAATTATTTTATATTTATGAACGAACTTGCTAACTAACAAGGTTCAGCATATTATAACTACATAAAATGTTACTTTTCGTTTGTTATTAAATTGT
Source organism: Syrphus vitripennis (assembly GCA_958431115.1). Classification (NCBI taxonomy): domain Eukaryota; kingdom Metazoa; phylum Arthropoda; class Insecta; order Diptera; family Syrphidae; genus Syrphus; species Syrphus vitripennis. The sequence goes on from OY288108.1 coordinate 46,095,053, forward strand.
TGGCTTTTGACTTTTATAGTTCTACCTCTTTGGTACCCACAAATTTCTGGTATTCATTTAAGCTTTTCCAGATTGCAGGTAGAATTATTATAGTCGGCAGCATATGGAAAATGGAGCTTATTGCAATTTAGTGACGCACTTAAGTGACTTTTCCGTACATGGACCCTCCTGAATCATTTGTATTAATTTTATAATTTTCTTTAATGGACGAAACACGAGACGTTGTCACCCAGTTCGTCGAACAAATATTCAAACTGGGTAAAGTTTGGATCGGTTCTGCCATTTTGCCATACATATATACATTAATGTCGTTTTATTTCATTGCGACAGGGATAAATCAGTATTAAAAGAAAGACAAAATCACAATAAGTAAATAAAATATATCTGTGATATTTGGTATAAATATAGGACATTTTAACCCTTTTTCTGTAAACGCATTTAAGTTTTCATTTCAAAACAACTTAAAAATATTTACTTAATTTTCAATCGAGGGATCAGTTTAGGTTCTAGTTAAACGTAAAGTGGCCTTAAAAGTAAATTATGTGGTAAAATATTTAGCTGTTTTACCATCTTCATTTACACAAACAAATTGTTGTGTAAACGTGGTAAACTTAAACTTAATTTGCAAACGAATTTTGACCGTTGATTTACAAAGCTGAGCACTCTACACTTTCTCTTTACACTTTCACAACGCTTATCATGCGTTTACATAATTCTTTAAACACCCCTAAATTATGAAAAAATATTACATGTTTATTTTTTTTTTTCTAGTGGCCAATCACCAGCCGAAGCCGATATGAATTTATTAGAAATAGCAAGACGTTGTGAACTCTACGGTATGAAAATGCATTCAGCAAAGGACATTGAGGGGGTGCCTTTAAATTTGTCCGTTGCTCATATGGGAGTTGCAGTTTTCCAAGGAATCACACGCATCAATATATTTTCTTGGGCGAAAATTAGAAAAATTTCATTCAAGCGTAAACGTTTTCTCATAAAATTACATCCAGAAGGATATGTAAGTTTTAAAAACTATTATTTATCCAAGTACAAATTTTTGATTATTGAATTTCTTAAAGGGATATTACAAAGATACCGTTGAGTTCTTTTTTGATGGCAGAAACGAGTGTAAAAACTTTTGGAAAAAATGTGTGGAAAATCATGGCTTTTTCCGTTGTGTTTCCGTTATGAATCTACCTAGAAGAAAAACCAGAGTTTTATCAAGAGGAAGCTCATTTCGGTAATATAAATAAAAAATTGAATTCAAAAATTTCAGTTTGTAAGATAGAAACTTATAATTAACCTATACCCTTTTTTATTTACAGGTACAGCGGCAAAACTCAGAAACAGATAATCGAATTCGTCAGGGAAAACTATGTGAAAAGGCAGAATTTTCAAAGGTTAGTTTTGCTTAATATTTGCTTAAATGTTGCTGTTAAAATTTGGAAAAAAAAAATATTTAACACAGCTTAATCAACATCTTAGGTTAATAACTCAAAAATAAATTAAGTACAAAATAGTTATTTAAAATGTCTTATAAAGTTAAAGGAAAAAAAGAGAAAATTTCCAATCAAAACATCATGTTTGATGCTTTTAGTCTAGTTTCGTTCACTTTTCCTTTCAAAGGAAAAGAGCACCACCCGAGCTTACCACACTTAAGTGAATATGTCATTTGGCGAAGAATAAACAAAAAGAAAGATTGTCCATTTTTCTGGAGAGCAATTTTGCTGTAAATTCTCTTTTTCACTGTTCTGAAAGCCACTTTTACATAGTAATAACTCGAACCGAGACCAAGAAAAATTCAATTATGAAGGAATAATGTAAACAGAATTGTTGTTGATTGATTTTATTTCGAATTTTTCGAATTTACAAAAGCATATGAAGAAAGAAAGAATAAGATCAGGCATCTTTTCAGATAACCCAAGTTTGAATATATCAATAAGTCCTCCAGACAACTGCATTCTTGTCAATGGAAATTTTGATATTTTCGTTGAAATCTAACCCGCAATCAAAGCCGTCGTCACAAAGTATATATAATAAATTTTCGGTTGGGTGCTTTTCGTTTAGTCGTTTTCGTTAACTACAGAAATCAACTTCTCTATTTGAATATCAACTTTTTGTTAGTTTATGACATTAGCTTCCAACAACTTCGGACGTTTATAGTTCCTATTACCTCTATTCCGAGTTAAACCGAACCCAAGGTACTCAAACCCTTGGCGTAGGAAAAAAGCAAAAATAAACAAAAGTTTAATCATTCGCTAACGACAGATTTAAAAAAAAAAAACTGATTACTTACTTAAGCTACTTTTGGGTCACAAACCTCCCAATTGAATAGAATCACATTTTATTTGTTATAGTTCGTCAGGAAAGGAAACGCAGAAGGACTCAACAACTCAACTCCTTTGTGTATGGCCCAGGTTTGCTAAGACCAAACAAAAAAAAAAATCTCGGCAAACTGGGCCATATCTCATCTCTGCCACTAGCATCCTAAATATCATGATAGTTGAGGGTGGCAACATTCAAATTCAATACATTAATTACTCATGTACGGTACCTTCAGTTCTATTCAGCAAATTGGTTCCAGTTGTTTACCGATGCTCAATGAATTGCTCAACAAGTACACGGGTAGTGTACAAAATCATAACCGTGCGGCCATAATTCATTTTGAAAAATAAAACAAGGCCGCGATTGAAAAACTTTTTTCACAGCACACCTATTGTTTTCGATTGAAGTCGATTTGGTGTGACTGATTATTCTCAATCCATGTAAAAGGTACTCCCCTAGTTGTTGGTGGTTTGCGGGATCCTTTACTCTATTGTCATTAAACTTAGGCATTCTGGTTTTCTTAAAGTCTCCGAACTGAAGTTGTACGTGGTCTTACGGTAGCAATCAATCATGATCGGCCGTGCTAAAGAGGGTTTCTAATTCGGTTGGAAGTTGCTTGTCTGTTCGTCGACACCCAACTGACTCTGTGACACGTCTTTAGTGCAAACATGGATGCTCGTATAATAAAGCCGTTGGTATTGTAGAAGTCAGCAAGGTGTTCGCCGCTATCGATGCGGTTGCCGACACCATTTTTTCCCTAACATGTCACGTACGTTAACGACTCTGATAAGAAGTTTGTTTAATTTAATTATTAAATTCATATTTTTTTTTTTTGAAGAATGGAACATTTTTACATGGTTTAATTTATTATTTACTTTATTATTGTCGTTTAAAATGTTTTTTTTTTTATTTTTTAAAAGCACATTAATTATAAACCAAACAAGAAAGTGTTAATTTCAAAATCTACATATGTATGTACATATATTTGTTTAGTTTTGAAATACTCCCCTCTTATATAAAATTTTGGAATATTTTCGAAATTATTTTTGAAACTACACAATTCCCCATAATTGGCCACTTTCAAAGCTCCTTGGATAGCTGTGTTGTAATGCCATATGTGAGATTCAAGCTTTTGGATAAATGCCATGGTATACCAAATTGCGTTTTCTTATAAAATAACAATTTGGTTTATATTATACCAATTTTTTTACATTATTAAATTATGTTTATATTTTATTTTATTTTTATTTATTATTATTTTTTTATTTGACATTGACAGACAAAATTTCTTTATAGGTTAGGAGGACTTTAAAACTAATCTACAAAAGAAATTGCAAGTGCCATTGTTGTGATGACAGGTAACGCAAGTTGGCACTATACGATGCTTATGTTTTAAGCCAACAAACTCGCTTCTGTTGAGTAATTATTAAAAAAAAATAAAATTATACTACGCGAATTGAAATGCCATGTTCATCAAAATGCTATCTTCAAACATACATAAAATGAGTTCATGTGATACAAACTCAATTTTGTATAGGTCAGATGATATGGACATGGACTGAGTAAAATCACTTTCCTGCCTTAATAATTTCGGGAGATTACTGGAATGGTCCATAAAATTGGTCGCATAGAGTGATTGTGTTTTCTTGCAATCAGGTGATGATAGAACTATAAGGGTATGCTTCCTTACAAATGAAAAAGATTGTCCGATCTTCACTATCCGAAAGTTTAATAAAATAAGACGTGTCAACTTGAAGGCTTTAAAATATATTTTTAAAAATGTATGTACTAATTGCATTAAATAAAACATTGTTTTGTATTTTTTTAAATTAATATTTTACTTAAATGATTTATAGTAATTAAATAAATACTGAATTTTTTAGTTTGTGGAGAACCAGAACCTATGGTTCATGACAACTCTTTACCATCCCTTCGTTAAATTTCAGGATGCGAATGTTGGGGGTCAACAATAAACACGTTAAAAGTGGTATTCTTGACAGTTTTTGAATTCCTAACAAGAAGTAGAAGGTAGTACTTGCCCGTGTAATTTTTTTGCAGGTGGTATGTTTGTGGTTTCATAGCCAGACCCAGAAGGCTTTGAATGCCTTTTTTGTAGTTTGTATTCAATTTCTGATTTGCTCACTGATTAGCATCTTTTGTTTAATATTGTCTGGAATGATGCTACAGACTTTTCTCGCCTCTCTGCTTTCCACTATTTTGTAAATGAAGGTGTGAATTTACTAGAAATGACAGACTGAAGAATGTTGTCTGATTAGACTTCCTATCTATCGTCTTCAGGTGTGCTTAGCTGTACTAAAAGAATTAGATCATCTCCTCTATGCAATGGCGTTACAGGCCTGACCTAAAGAACGAGTTGGGTAATATGGCTATGATGCAATTGATGAAAGTCATGTGCAATTTGGTTAAATCTGGAATCACCTCTCAACTTTAAGAGCCATTGAACTTAAATAAAATTACCTTTAATGAGCTGATGAGGGAGAATATTTTGAGTTAACAAGCTCTTAATCTTAACAGCGATCGGTGAACGATCATAATGACATCATTGTTGTATACCCACCTCATTTAAGAACTATCTTCCTCCTGATGACTGGTGGAACTCTAATTTTTATTGTTTTATAATCAGAGGCTGGTCTAAATGGATCTTTAGCGGTTATATACGTACTATACGATTGTTAACACTTTAAACTTAAAAATAGATACTTACAGCTAATAAACGATTTATTTTAAATTGCCACTTATTATTTAATCGATGATTAATTTAAAGATAAGCTTTTGTTTAAATTATAAAAATATATTAAACATTCAAAATAACAACTTTTTGTACTACATTCCAATAAATGTTTGTATAATATGTAACTTAAAAAAAAAATAAATATTGTTTAAGAAGCTTTATCCAATAACGGATACCCGGTTTACCAATGCAATTTATACAGGTAACGGGGTAGTTTCGGGTATCCGTATATTTTTAGTATATCAATCACAGTTTATTTTATCAGCAAGTTTTTTTTTATGTTATTGTAAAGATGGTTAATTTATGTAGGTACCTTCTTTGTTTTCCAACAAAATGATTTTTAATTTATAGTTTAAATATTTCGAATACCCTTTAAGCACTCTAAATCCTGAACCTACCCGGGTAACCGTATGTGTAGTACTTGTAAGGTTTTGGGGATAGATGGGGTGACAAAGGGGGCTGGCTGGATGTCTAGGACAAGTAGAATTTAACAGGGATAGGTGAAGGAGGGGAAAGATGGCTTGAGTTGGGGGTGTCGCTTTTTTAAATAATCACTTTCAGAGTTTAGGTACTTGCTTCTTCGTTGGATTCTCAGAAGAACCCTTAAACAGAATGTTTTTTTTTTAATGCAAGATACTTGAACATTTCCCAAATTGCACTGAAGTCTGCTTTCATTATAGCATCTACTCATCGGTTAGTAAATTGCCCCAAACCTTCTGGGCTGTTCTTCAAATTTTGTTAATTTAGTCTTTGGTGAATTGAATTATATTTAAAGAGTACTTTACTAACTTTATTATCCATGTAAACCATTTGGTGAAAATTTGTATTTTTTGCACCCCTTTCTTTGTTTAATTTAATAGTGCACTTAAAAAACTCCATTACCCAAATTACCTATATGTAATATGTAGTTGCACTTCAGTTTTTATATCCCGTTAGGACATATGTACATATTTATCTCAAAAAATTAGTTCTATTTACATGGGCAGTTTTTGTAAATAAAATATTTTTATTAAAATACTATGATAACTTGAATTATGTATTCATGTTTAATAAAAACGCTGCACTATGGTGCACAGTGGCATTTTACAAAAAGATTGTTAATAATCCATCAACTATTTATTTCATGACATTCAAATTATTAACAGCCGTTTAAAATGTTATTTTCAACTTAATATGATCTGTTTTTTCTTCATCATAAACTGGCACATAAGCTCATATGTTGAATGTGTTGGGTTCTTTTTCTGGCGAATGTCTTCTTCCTAGGGCCACATCTATCCCACTCCACAGCTCCACTTATGCGGGTTGGCCTATGAAAACGTCAACAGGCTTCTCGATTTTGGATTGTTCCATGCCTAAGGCCAACTAAATGCTGGTTGCGTTGCAGTTATTTGATCCAGGGAGTTTTGTGCCTTGAGAACCACTGTGCCATTCAAATAGATGTCCGGAAAAAGCTTGTTTAAATCGGAGAATGGGCGGTATCCATTTCCTTCTTGAACATTTATCCCCAAATCTAGTGCTCGTTGCAAGATCTAAGATGATGGCTCCATCGCAAGGAAAGAATAACTGATTTGCTTTCGGCTCCATCAATTTATCCCCAAGTAGAAAGTCAAGGAATGTTATAAAAAGCTAAGGACTGGTGCACACCTACTTTAATTACAAGTGATTCACTATGTGCAATGATTCACTGTTGAAACATTTACCTTTGCTTGCAGTTCAAAATTCAGGTAAAGGAGAACTTTGTCCATTACAAACTTCCTTCCTCCATCCCTGGACCTAATTATGTCTCTGTGTCTCCCCTTGCGGGACATAGGGCCCTCACTATTCCTACGCACCATCGTGTAAGGTTTCTGGAGATGTATTTCAACTGTCTGCAGCTCTCTTCTCTAGTTGTGCTGATTGCTTTTGGACCGTTATTCGCCAAGAGCTTTTAGGTTGGTTCGCTCGTCTGAGTTAGAGGACTGCAATGCATCGGTTAGCTGGCAATGCACTCGACTTCCTTTCGAAGCGTATGGGTAATTAATCCACTGCCACTTATAATGACAGAGTCAATGGGTTCCTGCCCTGCTCTCGCATGAAGTTCATCATTAGACTAACGATTTGTTGCACCCGTAAAGAAGCACGGATAGAACATTGGAGCGAAACAGTATTTAAGCTTATAAAGCTGTTTCTGGAAGCAGCCTTTGCTTCCCACAGTCGACTTTTAATATCTAGTTCAGTTCCGTATTTTTGCCGAATTGATTTTTAACTCAACGATTACCGCTTCTCTCTCTACCTTCGATGGAAATCCATGATCCTATGAAAGAGTAGTCTATGTCGTCCGCATAATCCAGGTGTTTGAGGTTTTATTGCAGTGTCCATTGAATTCCTCCGTCTCAAGTTGACAAAACTAAGTACATTATATCACAACTTACCAACAGGGCAGTATTGGTGACAATACTCACCATTGCCTAAATGCATTTTGAATTTTTAAACATGACTTAATAGTAATTTGTGATAAAGAAAAGCGTATCCCAAGTTAAAAAAATAAAGTTGAGCTATGTGTAAAACATAATAAAAAAAAGTTTTACAATTAATATTTTTAGTTCGACCTCTTCATTTGTTTTTTTTTTTAGTTACCCACTTTTCTGTTATTAAAATAATGTTAAATCTGTGGTTAAGTCTTCAACTAAAATATAAATAGCACATCCAGTCTAGCATTTTATTTTAAATATTTCTTATGTACGAGTATGCATTATTATTTCACAATAAGTAGTATTTAAATTTTAACAGAACTAAAAAAAAGTGTAAAATATAATAGCTCTAGCTTGTAGGATGAAGAAGTTTTGATGTTAGTACAGGCAGACAAATCTATATTATGTATATGTTACCGTTAAAGTCCGGAATCCGTTAATGCTGACATTAACTAGTTAACAATAGTTAGTAATAGTTAAAAATTGTTTCAGTTGACTATCATCAAGTAAAAGCAAAAATTATTAAGTTTCCCCCAAAAACAAACCAATTTCCAAAGTCTTGAAATAAACCGTTACAGAAAATTTATTAATATGACCTATTCAAAACGTATAATTCTGAAAATTTTGAAAGTAGTTGCAAGCAATCAAAACAAAAATAGTACCTACATGAAAAAAAAATTATACCATTTTTGCAAGCTTTTTCATTTACTCTCTTTCTTATAAATGTGCTTTTTTAAACTCATACGTTTCAAATCTACTTACTGAGCAAAAACAAAAAAAAAAATCGGCACTCAATCTTTTTTTAAATAATAAAACGAGAGAAATTCTTGTTTTTTTTGGTGCAGGTCTCAGTCATTCCGTCAAGGACCACTGAACGCTAGTAGTCGAAGTCAATCGCATTCCTATGTGAATTCCAGCATTTCAGCCAATCCCCTTCTCCCCATTGACAGTGGTTTGTATTTGTTTTATTTTAAATATTTTTTTTTTGTTACTTATCTTTTTTATCAGTTCATTGTGACCGATATATTCTTATTAAGTTCTTAAATTATTTTAAATAGAAAATAGATTTATTTAAAAAAAAAAAAAACAATTCAAATTTTAATTTTTGATTCTCAGCGGAATGGGACGCTCGCAATCCTTGCAACACCTCGACGATGCATTTTATGACGAAGAAATCAACGGATATCTGGGGTCACCGGAAAGACAATCTTACAGACCACAGGCATTCTCAAGTACATATTAAAGAATATATACAAAGTAGTTCTCTTTTTTTTATATTTTTTATAATTTGCAAATTAAAGGTAACAGCAGCCCTGGTGGAGATTTATCAGACGAAGAACTGTGCACCGGAATCGCCAATCTTAGAAGTGGAACACCGACGCCGATCGAAGGTGGATATGGACCAAATGAATATGCAAAGATCTGTGTCCCCCCTGGGCCCTCAATCATGGAACTCAACCATGGACAGCAAAATCAACAATACAAAAGACCAAGATCAGGCTCATGTGCTTCTCGGCAAATACAATTTAGGTAAAATACCTAATAGATTTGACTTAATAAAATTTCAAGAATTTACAAAAATTTTAAGTTGTAATAATTTTTTTCGTATTATTTTTGAAAAAAAGAAACTCTTGTTTTGATATTACCTACCCTTTTTCGATGATAATGATTAGACTTGACAGCATTTTTTTTTTCATACAAAAACAAAGAAATTATTGTTTGCTGAGTGGCTATACATTTTCACCTAAATTAAATTTTCTATTATTTTAAAGATCAGAATACATTTTCACCTAAACTTAATTTTCTATTATTTTAAAGATCTGAATATGTTTTAACTTAAATTTATTTATTCGCTTCAAAGAAAAGCCCCAAAACTTTATTTTTTTTTACGGTACTGGTTTTTTATACATATAGAGACTGCTTAGCTAAAATGCCTTTAAACGCGAATATGTTATTTTTAAAAACTATAACACTTTGAAAGAAGCATTTTAAGCTTAAAGTGTTACAATAGAGCCTTGATTAAAGCTAAAAAGTGTAGTGAATAACCTCAAGATGTTCCGCAGATCTCTATTTACTAAAGTTTGAGCTTTCTGCCTTATAACAGCGGATGTTACTTTCTAAGTGCTGCATCCGTTATATGTCAAGGAATTCAGCTTTTTTTTCGGTACCCTTGTTATCATTTGATGGAGATCCATGATTCTATAAGTGAGTAAGTTGGACTACGTCATCTGCGTAATCCAAGTGTTTGAGGTATGATTGCAGATTCTCCTGAATTCCCCCGTTTCCAGTCGACAAAGCTGCCTACAATACATTACTCATCACATTCGATTCTTGCTATTATCTTGGCTACTGCAGGTAGTAGGCAAATTCCTCTCCAATATTCGCACTGCGTCAGTACTCCTTTCAATTTTTCCAGTCTTCAGGAAAGCTCTCTGTTTCCCAGGCTCCTCAATCAGTGGGTACAGTAGCTCACTTGATGTTGTTGGCGCTGCTTATAAGAGCTCGGGGAACTCGACGGAACCACTTTTCTGTTCTTCACGATAAAGATTTCATGTTTATTGGAGGTACATGCGCATTCGCTTTACTAGCAAAAACGCGATTTAAAAACAAAGAGGGACTACGGCTTCCTTGCGACCGACCAACCACACGTTAATTTTTTCCATAACATGACCATGTTTTCCCATAACATGACTGAGCCCATCGTTTTTTTTGCCAACTTTAGCATTCAAATATCCCATTACCATTATGAAGTCTCCACGTGGGATACTATCCTCAGCAGAAGTCAGCCGTTTAAAAAAGACCTTCTTCTCTTTGTTAGAAGAGATGTCCGTGGGGGCGGTAAAAAATATGATGACTTTCCGGAGTTTGTCACCTAAAGGCTCGTAGCTTTTCAGAGCTGTTTTGAAAAGCAGCAATCCAACGCGAGACTCTCGAAGGCTCCCAGGTACAATTCCAGTATAGATTAGTACAGAGACTTGGAGACCTTAACTTACCTGATCCCAACCATCCCACTTCACTAACTCCTGAGATGCCCATCTTTGTACTCCTTCTCTAACTGGAGGAATCTGGCATTTTAAGAACCTTAGTCCTCAAATTCCATAAAACAATTTTTGTCCGCATACAATAGCCAAAATTCGTCAATGTGCTATTGTTCCTTATTTTTTTAAATACCTTGTTATCTTTCTAAAATTTCGTAGAACTGAATATTGTTAAGCAGAACTTAAGAAGATGAAGAAGAACTTGAAGAACGGAATTTTGAAAGAAGAATTCTAAAAAGAAGGGTTTTCAAAAATCAATTTTGACCCAGGCGGAATTTTGACCGAAATCCGGTTTCGACACTCAGAAATCGTATACCAAAAAATCTAGGAAATTTTTAAAATGTCAAAATTAAATTCAGCGCATATATTTTTTAACATCTTAACTACCCCTTAATAAATTATTTGTAATTTTGAGTATTTTCAAAAATTCCTTTTTCGTTTTTATTTTGTTTGCAGTTCAGTTAAATATATTATAGTGGTGTTTAAAGCAATTTTATGATAGTGCATGATCAAAGATTTATTTGATAATGATAAGAACTTTTTGCCAACAAACGAGGATAATTTATTGTTTTCCATTTCTCAATGTTAACACTCAGGTCAGAGCCAATCATCGCTCGTATACAAGAACAACAGCCCGCATCGAGTCTCAGTGGGATCCCAAGCTTGTGTCACTGTACCCCTTCAACAATTACAAACAACCAAAACAAGCACCAACAATTTCAATCAATCAAGAATTCATTCGGAGGATCTCAACAACTCTTCGGAGTTCGAGCTGGAAGAGGAGGAGGTAGTTTCATCGAGGATCGCAAGGACTTCGGACTTGACAACAACGTCTACTACAAGTCAGGAGAATATTGTTCCACAACTGGGCCGGTCACAGCATTCCACACCAGTCCATTATAGCAGTACGAATTATTTGACGTCTAAACAAAGTTCAATTAATAATAACACATCAATAGAAACCGAAACCGATAACATTATTTATACCGACATTAATGATATATATCATTATAAATATCCAAATGAATACAAAACAACTGCAGCTGATGAACATAAAATATCAAATGAAAATAATTTAAATTTAATGAACGGTTGCGATATTTATGCAACAGTTAATCGAAAGACTAAATCTAAAACCAAACTACATCATATAAGTGATGAATTTTTTGATCAATCCATCAAAAAATACGCATCGACCAAAAGAAATAATCTAAATGACAATTTATCTCAAGTTTATCCAAATTATCAAACGAATAACCGTTATATCGATACAAGATTTACAAAGCAATACACGAACGATTCGAATGACATGGTCGACTCATCTTCGGATTCGTGTGCATTTAAGGAAAATCTAAAGAATGTCGAATATAAAAATATAACACAATCGGAGCGCTATATCGTTCCAAATGACACTCAATATGTTTATTGTAATACTCTTCCATTGCCAAAGAAATTCGAACTCTCTTGTGTGAATTCGGTTGATTCATACGACAGCCATTACAAGGCACATGAATCATACGATACACTTCATCAAGCTAGAAAAAATCCAAAATTTTCAATGTACGGTAATGACTCAGAAATTAATCAGGCTTCGACAACTGATGAAAGGACACTAACATCGTCAATGGATTCGAAGAATTCATCCGAAAAACTTGATCATGAACTTTCGAGCATTCACATATATTCGGCTGCTCAATATAAACAAAAGGAAGAGGAAAGCACAGACTATTATATGGAGAAGGAATCATGGTTAAAGAGCAGTTCTTGCAGGGATCTTCTGAAAGAAAGTGAGAAATCCAAGCCAATCACAACAATTGTCAAGGGATTTCTATCGTATAATAGAATCGAATCGCCAGTTACTAGATATGATGATTCGCGACATTCCATGTATTTCAATAAAAATCAGTCTAGCAATACGTATCAACAATTCTCATCAATCATTGATTCGAAGGTTTATTCGTCGAGTTACCCAGGTAGCACACGCAACAATTTTGTGCACCACAAGCGAATGTACGGAAATCATTTGGATTACTCAGGATCACAGGATGACATTTCCCACGACAGCTATGAACTTTTGGAAAAGTATGATAATGACAATGATAATGATCATGAATTGATGTTTGATAAATATATTCGATCTGATGATAACATTCGTTCCTGTTCAATTGATTCAGGCAATTTTATTCCTAGTGACGACGAAATTGCGTCAGGAAATCAAAAGTATCGCTCAGCCATGGATGTTAAGTGTAAATCTGTAGCAGACATAATGAACGAAATTTGGGACTCAGAAGATCCAAGATATTTGCCACGCGAAAAGCTAAGTGTCAAATCTGATGGAAGCTTTTATAAAAAAGTCAGAGAGGCTGCTCAGGATTCTCAAAGTTCGAGTCAAGAGAGCCGAAGCGATATTTATGAAACAAAGGCTTCCCGCAGCTCAGGCGGCAGCAAGAAATCACGTGATAGCTTATACCATACCGATAGCAAGAAGTCACGTGAAACAACGAAAAGCAAAGCATCTCTAGTTTCAAGCAATGCATCTAAGGAATCCCTTACTGAGGATTTCCTATCACGAAATTATGAAATGCCCATGACAACTGGTAAAAAGGTTAAAAAAGACACAAAAAATAATCAATATCAGCAACATTCAAGTGTTGAATCTAAAAGTGATTACTACGATGCACAGGAATTCTTTGAAAGCGATTCATTTAGCAGTCGACCAAAAGTTAAAAGCATCGGCTGCTTACTATCTGACACACAAGGTTCACGGCTAAATGGATTTTTATGCGAGAACTGTGATACCACAAGTTCAAATACGCTTCCTTCCAAGAAAACCAGCAAAACGTCTAAAGTTCATTCAATTAGTCTTCAAAATGTAGAAATTGAAGTGAAGAGTGCCAAATCGTTTGGAAGCAAATCCCCGGAGAGTATTCATTCAAGCAAAAATTATCAAGAAGAAAAAATAGCTCAGACATCCTTGTCCTCGACGTCAATTAACGAAGAAAATTATTTGAAAGGTCATGACAAAGAATGTCAAACAACTGTTGCATTTCGCCGAAAATCTGATAGCGAAAATATATTTAGCTTCGATCGCGATAAAATTGAATCTTTGACTAGCTGCGTCCCGCAAAATGAGAAATCTGAAATTGCCGACAAATCTAAGAACAGTCCAGATTATCCATTGACTCCAGAGCTCCTGTCTGAATTTGATAAACAGGTACAAACGCCCAAAATGAAAAAAGTCACACGTAAAGAAGAACTTATGGCGAAGACTCATTTTGAAGAGTACAATCCCAAAGTGATTAACAGTCAAGCAGCTCAGTTGACAAATGTTTTGGTACCATTGACTTATAGTCATGCAACTGTAGAGCGAACCAAAAGCGATCCAAATTCTTTGGCAAACCGATCGGGGTTATGTAAAAATCAACGGCGTCATGTATTGATGCATCAAAAATCTATTGATCTTACTCCCGCTGATTCAAGTGATGAAGATTATTTTTACAAGCAAATACCTAGTGCACCACCACAATGCAAAGCTTTTGGTAACTTTGAAATACCAAAGAATTACAATATGATGGCAACTCCAGTAGATGTAACAAAGACTGGATTTGAGACTCCGAAAAGTTTCTTTCACGAGTTCGAATATCGTGCTGCTGCAAAAGTGTTGAAAGAAGAAATTCCATATGTTCTTCATAAGCGTCATGTTATCAATGGTACGATTTCTTCACCCATTGAGAAGAAAAACCAAAAGCCAAAAAGTCCTAAATCACCAAAGTCTCCAAAGTCACCAGTAACGCCAAATAATAACTTGAAAAATTCTAATAAAATGTTGCCAGACATCTTGGACAACGTACTTCCAGAATTGAGAGAAGAATTCTTGTTCACCCAAAATGTTGACCTTTCGAAAATTGATCCAATTACCCTGGAGGTTGATAAATCTATAGCAAAGGTTGAGCTTTTGAGTCCCAAGCGTGCCATATCCAAAGATATGGATAGAAAGCTTTTGGAAAAACTAAACAAAAAATTGAGCAAAATTGAAAGTGACTCAGTGACGAGCTCGCGAACTGAGAGCATTTATAAGGATCAACAAAATCGCATCTTGGAACAAAAACAATCTGAGATATCGCAAAATTTCAAAAAAGAAATGAATTCCACAAAATTCGCTGTGGCTAAAAGAATTATTTCAAAAACGAGGCCAGTTAATAAAGTAAAAAAGAGTAAAACTCGAATAACATCGTTTTCTTCGGATGACGAAAGCTTAGACTCAGATGACGTTTTTGGATCAGCTGAGCCAATTCCATCGACCTTAGAGTTTTCACCCCCACAATCAAGGAAAGAAATTGAGCCAATTCTGCGAATTGAACAAAGTAAACTTATATCAGCTGCTTGGGGAAGAGGTCAAACTATGAGTTCTACGGAAATCGAAGGCTCTCCGCCACAATGCAGACGTTTGGCCGAACTTGAAAGCCGTTACGACAATCTTAGACTTGATTCAACTATATATTCTAACGCAACAGAACTTCGACGAATCTCAGAACGCTCAATTTCGATCCCGAGTTCCGAAGAAGAAAATTATGTTTCAAGTAAAGGTATTTGCGTCAGCACTGGAGATTATCAACGAAATGAGAATATTCCCTTCCCCATTGTTATACCTATGGATTCAGTGCAAACTGAAGATGAAATATTTGCCGCGTACAAAAATGGCACCAGTAAAACAACGGAAACTATCAACTATACATTCAAAAAGAATGATTCCCAGAAATCTTCTAAAATCGAAATCATAGATCCTCCCAGTTGGTCAAAGGAAAATGTTGCAGTTGTGCTTCCACATTCTTATCTGAATTTATCCGAAGGTTCTGGTCTTGCAAGCTTAGAGAAGGAGAGATCGACTCTGGATTCACCATTAACAGATCGAAGAGCCAAAAGCTTAGACATTCCAGTTATAAAAATGCATAAACTACCACCCATAAATGCATTCTCCTTTAAGGATGATACTATTGAATTTGAGGAAGAAGCTGATATTTTAGAAGAAAAAGTACTACATCAAAAAATAAATAATATTGAAGAAGAAACTCCTGATAGTGTTCGTTCTTGTGAAGGCTCTATACCTTCGGCACAAGTTTGTCACTCGCCCTTTAAACGTGATCCGATTTTGGGCACTGTTAATATTGACTTTGAAGAAAATGACCTTCTTCATCAATTAGCATTCATTGAGAAAATAGCCTTGAAGGGAGTTAAAATTAAAGACCGAAAAAAATCTAAAATGGAATTGAGAAGCGGTGATCATCTTATTTTGGACATTCCGAAGTACAATTTTGATTATTCACCATTGAATTCTTGTAATAGTTCAAGAAAAACATCACCCGGTGTATCACGAGCAAGTAGTTTGGAAAGTACTGGCCTTAGAAAATCTAAAATACGCTCTAAGAGCTCTGATGCGATGAAGCTTAAGCTAAATATCGGAAACACCACCCCCAGCACGAAGAAAGAAAAAAAGAGTGTTTCAAAGGAAAGTCCAAAGATAGTTGAAAGTGAAAGACGATTAAGTAAGGAAAAAAGTAAATCACAAGAGGAAACTAAAGCTGATATTGCCAAACGCAAGGAAAGACAACAAAAACTTTATGAATCCGCAATGAAACAAACCATAACAATGCTGAGTCCAGTTATGGACAAACTTCCTCCATTTCCCACACCCGAAGATAAAATTTCTGTTAAGACAGAAGGTGATAAAATTATTATAGAAACAGAATTTAAAAGCAAAGCCAAAGATCACGTGTTGATAGCCAAATCCCCTCGAAAGCTCGATAATTCCCTTGTCAAATTTAGCAGAAGTTTTGACGAAGGTGGTTGCATAAAGAAACTTGAAAAAGCCAATCGAAGCTTTGAAGATCGTAAAAAGTCATTTGAAGATTCTGAGAAGTCAGACACAGCAAGTGATGTCGCAGCCGAGTCGCCAAAAGCAACAATAAAAAGTCAATCGTTTGAAGACAGCGAAACTTATAACAAAGGCCTAAGGCCATCCAGTCAAGAAAAAAAATCAGATGCCAAGACAAGAGTGATTGAAAGGAATAAGAACAAATCGCTGAGTTCTGAAAGCGAAGTAAGATCAGAAGAAAAAGTTGAAAAAGTTAGGAGTGCAGTTGGTGACCGTAAAATTTTCGCTAATCACTATTACTTAAATGAAGAAATTGATATGCAAGCAGTTATATCGGAAAGAAGGTCACTTGAAATACTAAAACGGCAATCTCCTAGATCTGAAGACACAGCCAGGGATAGCGATGGCAGCCACATGCCTTCAACTGGAGATAGTGTTGATTCTTATGTTTCTATTGATGAAAGCACTTCTGATAGTAAACCATCATATACTGCCGAAGATTACCCGCATAGGGTTCCAACAATAGAATGCGAAGAACCTTCACTGGATGATGATGATAATTTAAACGAATGTCGTCAGTTGAAAGTATCCCGTTTTAGTAACTACCATTTAAGCTTAGATCGTAGCCGTAGTGATGAGACTGGTTCATGGATGACTGTTGAGTGCGAAGAATATATTGGATCCGATATGTCAGATAATGAACCACGAACCCTCGAACCTGATCGAGATTCTTTGGTGAAGCAAGCAACTTTAGATGATGCTGGTGATTTGAATCTCGTAGCATCACCTTGTACATCTAATTCTGAACAAAATGTACAAATAGTACTTCCGAACGTAAATCGGCTATTGCAGAAACCTTCAACAAAAAATGCTGCAAATCAAAAAGAAAACGGAGAATCTGATGCGAAACAAAAAGGAGCATTCTCCCAACAAAGTGACAAATCAAAAAGTTCAGATTCGTGCACGAGTGGAGAAGGACCAGTAACTAGTCCAAAATTAGGAGGTGAGCGATGTGATTGGAGTCTATCGTTCAGTGGGAAGGAAAAGAGTTCAGTAGACGATGAGTCCAGCGTCAGTTGTTCAATTGCACGTCCACTTGGCATTTCCCAAGATTTTGGAGAGCTAGAAAACAAGAAATGTTTGGAGCTAAAAGAACAAATGCTTAAACTTGATTGTGAAAGAACTAGTAAAAATGAAAACTTACCAAATTCAGAAACAAGCACAATTACAATCAAAAAAGCATCGACACCTGTTTTAGAAAAACAAAGTCCTGTAGATTTTGGAACAAGCACTGAAGTGTTCCAAGATGATATAGAAGAAAACATAATACAAGCTCTACCGAAAGATGAAGGCAGTCCAAAATTAAACAGTTCAGTGACAATTCCTTTTATATGCAAACCTATTCGAAAAAAGACCTTAAAGAATACTAATTTGACTGCTACTGACCCCGGTGCCACTTTCGGCAAGACCGGAAGTGATCAAAGCTCGCAGGAGTCCAAATCAAGTTTTGACTCAAAAGCATCTTTGAGTATTGAATCAAAAGGATCATTTGAAACAGAAAGTAGTTCGGGTTCACTTGGACAAGCCCAACGTCGAGGTGAGCTTTTACAGAAAGAGCAACAACCCACATGGAAACCTTTCACAATGGAAAGTTCTGGCAGTTCGAGTGTAGAAGAACCATTTCAAAATATAGACCATCAATCATTTGATGACATCGATAATGTTATCAGCTTAAAAGATTCTTCCGAGTGTGATTATAAAGATCTTTTGTTTAAAGGCCCAAAAGGAAACGATATGCAGTGTCCAGATGAACTTATTGATTTTCCAACTACATTTGGTTATCCAGGAATGACAAGTTCTTTGAGTGGTATTGGAATCAATCCAACTGATATAATTGGTTATAGTACCGGTTTTGCAACTGGAAGAACACTTTCGCGTATTTCTGAACGAAGCACAGCCTCAGAAAAGTCAAGCATCGAAGATGATGTTAGTAAGGCATCAACGCATTCAGTTAGCATGCGTGATGAATCAGCTGGGTCAACAGATCATCAACCAAGTTTGAGTTCAGATTCTCGCAGTAATACTAATATGGCTTATATATCGGACGCCGATAGAAGAACGTCGGCGGAAATGCCAGATATACCATGCGATTCAGCTACAGGTGAACGTTTGTCTAGTATAAGCAGTTTAAACGAACATAGGTCTTCGACTGTAATAACTGGAAGATTTGCTGTTACTCAAGTGGATGAACAGATACCTGAAGAATTTGATAGACATACCTTATTGTGCCTCTCGAACCCTGGAAGCCAAGACTCTGAAGATTGGCCACTACCGGAAATACCATATGACTTTGTGCCAGTTAAGCCTACTGAACTGATATTTTTAGTGCCTGATCTAGATAAACCAGTACCCAAGACATTTTGTTGGAAAGCTAGTATGTCTTTTCAATCTCAAGACTCCCAAGATTGGCCTTCGCCTACATCGAATCCAGGAGAATTATCTTTAGCAGAAAATGTCGAACCTTATTATACACCTGATTCTAAAAGTAATGCAGACACACCTGTTGAGTTCATGGATTTACCAGAGTGCAGTTCCGAAGACCCGGAGTATGCTAAAACGTTTAACACATGCATGTCATCGCCTGAGGAAGCAAAAGTCTTACCATATGCAGATACATCTTACTTCATGTCGTCAACTTTTGATAACGAAAGGGAAATGGATGACAATTGTTTTTCCACAGTAGAGTACGTCCCACCGACTTGCTTAAGTTCTGTATCGTTTTTACCATATTCGTTCAAAGATAATTGCTGTTCAGCACTCAAATCTGTATCAGATAATTCTTTATTAAAAGAAAATACATCAGAGGGCATCATTGTTTTGCAGCCAACGCGCTCTCCTAAAAATCTTAGTCCGGTTTCTGCCGAAGAGACAATTTCGAATGATGATGTGTTTTTGCCAGGAACAGCAAGGATTCAATTATCCCCAGACGAAAGTCGTGGAATGGAACTCGGTCGAAAACATACTCGAGGATCTAATAACTCTGATACATCAGCGGATGATGTGCTGTCACTATCGGGGGTAACGCTACATGAAGACCAAACAACTGTGCGCAGAGTTTTCGATAAACGTCTAAGCTCTTCCGGTTGCTATAGAAAATGCAGCCATTCAAGTCATTCTGAAGAAGAAACTAGTTCAATTGGTACAGATCTTGATGGAACAGTTCGCATGGGTTTGCAAATGAAAAAGTGTACTCATAGTTCACATTCAGAAGACACTTCAATTGGATTGAGCATATCGGAATGGTCAACTGGAACTAATACTGTTCACCAATATGCCAATCTGTCAGGATCGGATAGTCTTTCGGCGGTTTCCAATCATTCATTTGGTGTTAAAAGCGAAAAATCAAATCATACTAAATCAAGCGTGAGCTCGTTTAATAAGTCTTCTGAAAGCCTAAATGGAAAAAGTGCCAATTTTTCGAGCAGCAAAAAATTGTCCGCAGATAATGGTTCATCAGATGGATTGCGATACGATATACTTTCGAGTTCTGAAACTGATAAAGATTCTGCGACTAAAAGTGATGAATCAACACTCACATTAACAGAAATGGCCCAAACGGTTACCGAATGGTCAACATCAAGCAGCCGAACCCTAGTTGCAGGCCAATCTGTAGCGCCACAAGCACAAGAGGTCAAAACTCGACGTGGTAGCTGTATTGACTATATGCCCCTGAAAAATCCCCGAGAAAACAAAAACGCTACTTCACTCGGAGATAAAAATAAAGGACAGTTTCCTTTGGTTCATAACAATAATAAAAATGCTACAAATATTGAAAATGAAAATCTTCGTTCTGAGAATATTTCAAATAATGCCAATAAAATTATTGGAGAAATTGAGAAACCGCAGCGTGTGCTGACATCTCGAATTGTTGGCATGAAAGAAAAAAGTAATATTTTAACTGGCGCTTCTAAAAAACGTCACTCATTAGAGATGATGTCGAAACGATATCAAAGTCAAGAAATTCCATCGGACGGGGAACCATTCAATGAATATTTATATCCTTCAAGTGAAAAACTTTCTGCTCGTTATCAAAGTCAAGAATTTATTCCACTACAACAACAAAAACAAAAACCTTCAACTTCAACCGATTTGCCGTTTAGTCCAGAGAATTCTCCAATACCAGAAAAAACATCACTTCTGAAATTTAGAAGCTATGAAGATAAATCTTTGTCTTCAACGGAATTAAAAGAATCCAAAACAAACAAACTACATCACTCTCAGTCATTCCATGAACACTTTTTTTCAGAAGAAGACTCAACTAGTGAAGGGAGTCGTGCAGCTGCTCTCACAACTGCTCAATCTACATACACTGATACTGATAAAGATAACTCTCCGCCACTATATCATCGAACAGATAAAACTGTTAAACCTTCCCTTTGCTATTCGAGTAGTCATAGTTCTGAATCTCCCCCTAACCAAATAATTCAAAAGCCTTTACGAAAGGAATCCATGAATCGACCAAACTTAACTAATGCACCACTGAGTGGAAATGATACCGACAGCTCATTGGATTTGCGAAACCAAGAACAAGAGGTAAGAAGTCGCGGCTACCGTAAAAAACGTCCAATACCCAGAAAACGTATGCGATCGGATCGTTTTCATACAGAACAGGAAGGTATTGAATTTTCTGAAGATTATCTCTCAGAGCATGAATTACCACAAGCTTATATAAATCAATACCGGCAATTCGAGGAAGAACAAGAACTCGAGTTGGTTGACTATAATGATTTTCAACCCTATAAAGAGTTTTTCAATAGCAAAATTGGTGCACCTGAAATGAGCTCAACTAATTTAGACGAAATGGGTTTCCCACGTTATGACCGCTTACAACAAATAACCAGTCGAATTTACCCTCAATCCTCAAGCAGCCAAACACCTATGCCCATACCACATAAAAAACCTATAAAACCAACTCGTCAAAAGAAACGTCAATTGAATCGTGAAGAATCTATAGATAGAGCAAATGATTATCATGAATATCGAAGCCCACAATGTATACAGAAAATAGAAAGTGATTCTGAACATAAAACGGGATTGTGTGACAATTTTAGCAATAGTAATAAAGAAATATTTCAGCAGTTTCCCGAACATGAGCTTCCTTACCCAGACTTTCTATCAGATTATGAAAATGAGGAAGCGGACACAGATCAAGATAATTGTGGACCTTTCATTCGAGTTGATCCGCCACAAAATTTTTCAAATTCATCCGACTAAGCGATTTTCGATAATATTTAAAATTAAGATGAGTTTTGAGATTTTTAATCGCTGAAATAATTTAGTAATGCGAGTATCTAGTCTCAATTATATACTTAAAATAAATAAGTTTTAAGTGTTAAAAAGGCCTAGTTTGTTATATTTTACATTGCACGTCTATATGCATATAAGACTCTGGTGTCATACATTTTCATAAACACTTATATATAATAATTGTCTTATATTACTGTTAAAAAATGTATTTAATTTTTAAAATAAAAACCAAATCTTTTAAACAATAAGAACCAGTAATAAAAATATAGAACGATAAACATAGTGTTTTTGAATTTATGACTTATTACTTAAATAATTTAATAGTATATTTGGAATGTTTCAAAAATATATGTTTTAAGTGGGAATGCTTCCATAGCTCAAGAGTGATCTGGTTTTGATCAATGGTAAGTATTTATTAGAGCGCGTTATTATTGTCTTATAGCTTGGCAAATAGATTAATAAGTCTATTAATTTTTTTAGCACTCGATAATTACTACCGTTTGTCTATGTTTATCTAAAAGCGTCTATTTTTAACAGGAATGCTGACTTAAAAAAAAAGTAAGTAATTAATTTACATATTTATATTCTAGCTTTTGTTATCAAGGCACTTAAAATACCCGTGTCTTCTTTTATCGTTAACTCACCTTTTGGAGAGCACTGACCGATTTACACAACAACAACACAACAACCGTAGCTCTGCTTAGGGTCTATTCAGTAGCCACACTTGCGCCATCGCACCAACCAAGTTTAAATATTCTGAACCACGAGAATTAAAATTAGCCAAAAATTAAATTGTGAAAAAAAAATTTGTCACAAAAAAAATTGTCAAATTCAATTTTTTGTCAAAAACAAAAACTTTTTTGTATTTTATTTTTAAGTGTACACTTGTACATAGAATGTCAGTTTATTAGACTTGACCTTTATTCCGTCAATTTCGGTAGAATATCGATATTACTGAGGTGTAATTCCAACAAGGTAAGGATTATCATGCAGCTCAAATAGTTACAATTAGAATTACAATCTACAAGGCGAGCTATCCCCAAGATACAAACGAATCGAAGATTGAAGCAATCGGTCGTGTCAATGTAAACAAAGCAACATTGGATATTCAAACGATCTTGTTTCGAAAATAACTGCATAGCAAAAGTTTCAAAATAATACAACAACAATATTTATATCTCAAACTAATTTTATTTTAGCAGTAAAAAAAAGTACATCCTATCACTTTTAATTAATAAAATGCCATTTCATTCAAGTAGTTTTAAGTGGTTTTTGCTGGGTGTTCGAAATGAAAAATAAAAGAAGTCATTATGTATTTTTTCTGCGAATTTTTAATTATCTGAATCTTAAGGGAAAAATGTATGTATGTATATTTTAAAAGCACTTCCATGGAATAAATCAAAGCTTAGTAAAACGACATGATACTAAGTCAATATAAAAATGTTGCAAAGCTGTATTGTGCATAAACTCTACATTATAATTTGAGGCTCAGGAACGCTCGAAGCTATATTCTTGTGTGGTAAGACTTGGCCACCGTTAATGTAAATTTCATCTTTAACAATTACATCTTCACCTAGAACAGTTGTTCCTTCCAATCGCACCCATTTACCAACGATCGAACGCCATCCTACAATACAGGAATCCAACCAAGAATGTGATTTTACAATAGCTCCTTTCAAAATTGTAGACCGCTTAATGCATACACCGTCTTCTATCACTACTTCGGGCCCAATTGTTACGTTCGGACCGATACGACATCCTGATCCAATTTTGGCTGATGGATCTATTAAAACGTTACCAACTATCGCTGGTCCAGTATATAGTGCAGAGGGCTCTTTTTGACGCAGCGATGTCAAAAAAAGGCACATTCCTGCGGAAGAAAAAATCAAATAATATACATATTGCCTAATGCACGCAAGAGATATACCATACCGAAGCTTGCACTCAATATCAGAAAAAAAACATACTCTATTTACTATGAATGCTAGAGTGGTCTTTATAAACACGTTCGCTTAATTTTGATCAAAACGCCTCAGTAATTTTTTTTCAAATAAACGAAAAATAAATGTTAACCCATTTAATGGATCCAGTTACATATTTTTCATAAGTAATTTCAAATTTGCAAAAATTTTGAATTTTTTATACAAGATTTAAAACATAATTATTTCTTCATACAAACTTTCACCGTGTTGAGGGCCGGTCCCCACATTCTGCAACTCTTACATCAATAACACTAGTTTACAAAATTTTGGGTCACCGATGCTACCTAAAAAAAAAAACATTTTTCTTACTAATTTGGGGTTGCTGAAAACGAAAATGACAATAATACTTTTTTCAAAGAAGCGTTTTCGAGATATGCGCAAAAAAGGCTTTTTGGTCTATTTTTCAAACACTGGCTTATATCTCTTAAGTGATCTTTTTAAATCGGATGAGAATTCACCCCAAATGAGTAAAAAAAAAGTTGTTTTTTTTATGTAGCTTCGGTGACCCAAATTTTTTTAAACTGGTGTAATCAAATTAGAAATAGCATTCTTATTTGCCAATATTTATTTAGAAGAAACTAAGGTGCGGTTCAATAAAAATTCCGCATTAACTTTTATAAGTACCACCACAATTTTTAGTCATAATCAGTTATCCTCTGATACAAAAAACTCAGTACTATTGCACTCAATCTTCATAATATATTATGTTATTAACTTGTCACTTAACTTGTCATTCAGTTACCGAACAAGTTCTCCGTTTAAAGACTTTCACACATTACATTTAAATTATAAACAATAATAAATAATAAAAATAATACTATACATACATACATAAATAATTTAAATTAAATTTCACACATTAAATTAAAAAGCAATATTATGTACAGTTTAAAAGTATTATTATTTATAAACAAAAAATAATTACTTCAACTCTCGGTGTTCAGGGTAACTACACCATAATATATGAATTTTCCGGGCTCAAAATAAAGGCAAAGGCTTACTGCTCCATTTGGGTCCGGACATTCTTATTCTATAGCGTGGTTGCCATGAACAGAGCTAAAATAACTATATTTTGTCTATAAATAACGTAGTTTATGTTTGAGTTGAAAGAAAGAAATAATGAAAATTAAATAAAATTTGGTATTAATTAACACAACACAACACAAGACAATACATTAACTTACAATCATTCCCATTTACTTGACCTTTTTACCATTCAAACATAATCACCTTAATCACAATTAGGAAATTAAATAAACAAAAAATATTATAATCTAACAAACTGTATCTCATTCAAAACACCACTAGTTAATTCACACAACAAATTAATAGTAATTAGATGATAATTAATAGTAATTAGATGATTAGTATGGTATTGATCGACTCCCAACTTAATTGTACGAGGGGGGGGGGGAATAAGTCCTTGAAAATTTACACCTACCACCTTTTAATCTCAAATACAACGATGATCCAACAACCATGTACAAAATTTACACATTAAATTCTTCTTTGCAAATTAAATTCCTCCTTTTGCGAATTGAATTCGTTTTGGTTTAATTTAAAATTCTCATTCTGCTTTTTTCTTGCAATTACAACAGGGTAAGCTTTGTATTAGTAAATCGGACTCAAATATCAATCAGACCTGACATTACGATGATATAGAACGAAAAAAAAAGTGGGTCCTACAATTCTTTCCGTCGGTCTGTACTTAAACCTTTGTTCAGCCTAGGCCACTTCATACCCCTTAGACTTTCTGCACACAAAGCGTCTTTTCATAAACTAGACTTGAAAAGAGCATTTAATATTTGAAACAAAAAAATCAGGGGTGGAATCGCGTAAGGCGATAGTTGATTGTTGACTATCAAAATGGTTGCTTTTGCTCCACGTAAGGTGATTTGACTATCACTTTTTTGCTATGGTTTGTTAGTGATAGCTATTTAGGTGTCACTTTGAAAATTGACTATCAAAAACAGTGACAGTCAATTATCGCCTTACGCGATTCCACCCCAGGTGTTTTTTTAACTAAAAAATTCGTAGAAAAGCGGAACCTCTAAATTCTATCCAAGTTTTTTGAAATTCTCATCAAATAGACTTGGGGCGCAAGCGAATACATATGTACATATTATGAAAATTACAACATCGGAAATATGAAACAACCGAGTGTCAGCCATGAACGAGTATTTCAAAGATTTTATTAGAGAGCAATTACAAATTGTGTTTTTCTGTTATGATACGTGTACTATCAGAAAGTAATAAAACCTCTGGCCTACAATCATTTATCATATCATTTATCATATTGTTGGATTGATACAAGTGTCTCTATCATTCTGCCTGCCATTCAAATGAGCATTCATTTCAACACAATTATCACACAAGACAAACTATCAACATCTCAATCAGAAATTTTATGATGTTAAATGCTAAGGAATGCAGAAATGGACAAAAAGAAATATTTTTCTATACCTAGAATAAAAATTACCTGAGAGAAAATCTTTTGGTTGTCCAATATCCATCCAAAAGCCAGCAAGCTCCATAGCGTAGAGCTCATTTTCAGCTGCCATAACCGGAAAGATTTCTTTTTCAATTGAAGTTGGCTTAATTTCTATTCGATTTAAGATCGATGGATTAAATATGTATATTCCGGCGTTTATTTTATTGCTAACGAATTCTTGCGGTTTTTCAATAAAACTATTTATGCGACATTGTTGATTATACAAAACGACTCCGTACTTAGATGGTTCTTCAACTTTTGTAACAACAATTGTTCCTTCCTTTCCGTGAGCCCGATGAAATGCTTCAAGTTGTTTAAATGGAAAATCACAAATGACATCAGAGTTTAACACAAAGAATGGATCATCACTAGCATTTAGAGCATCTTTAGCTAGAGCTAAGGGTCCTGCAGTACCCAAAGGTTCTGTTTCGTGGGAGAATTTAAGATCTATACCCAGTTTCTCGGCTTCCTGTTTCAGTTCACATTCCATTTGTTCGGCACGATAAGAAACGGCCAATATAACCTAAGGATTCTTGTGAAGTGTAAGTACGTACATAATACTTCTATGAAACCATGTATATATTGAAAGGTTCCATCTTACCTCTGAGACACCAGCACTGATTAAAGCCTCTAGCTGGTGCAAAAGCATCGGTTTGTTAGCAAATTCCACCAAAGGTTTGGGTGTACTGAGGGTCAAGGGTCTTAGCCGTGTTCCATAGCCACCAACTAGTATAAGGGCTCGGGTTCCCTTCTTTTTTAAATGCGAATTTATTTCACTCATTTCTTAAACAAAAACTATGAGACAATAATGTGTTAAAAATTATAATTATGCCACGACTTCAAACTGAAGATTAGAAAAAAAAATTGTTTGATAAACACTCATCAACTACTGATAAACAAAAAATATAGAACGGCTATTAAATATTTTGTCACTTCTTGGGAAAAGCTATTAAAGCGTTCACACTTTCAGACAGGTGGTTAAGATATGATGTATGTATAAGAACGTTCAAATATGTTTGACAACCCCGGCATTTTGAAAGATGAAACCATTTAGTACAATTTAGTACAGTCGTAGTTGAAATGAGTTTGAGCCTCACTCACTTCGACAGAGCGGCGTTCGAGTGATGGGCCGATAGGGCATCTGAGATCCTTTTTCTTACAAGTCAGCAGATAGATGTTTAAAAATCGGCAAATCAAAGGAATCTGAGAAATTTTTGGATATTAACCTTCCTATTCTGGCAAACACCACTGACACCTCACATGTGACAAGTGACAACAGGCTCACAAAGTTTTGACCTTCTTCAAAGGAGGTCACAACTTCTATTTTGACTAATTTTTTTTTGAAATATCGAAGTAGTGATCTCCTTCAGAACAGATACTTAAAAAAAAGAAATAAAACAGAGTTGTGACCTGTTTTGAAGGAGATCACATCCTTGTGTCAGATACGTACATTTCTTCGAACATGAACAGTATTTTATGTTTTGAACTCAAACATTTGTATAGGGTGATTTGTAAATACTGTTAAAAAAGGCTTGGATGTTACTTCGAACAAGAGGAGAAAAGGTATTTTAAACATTACTTAATTAATTTGTTGCAAAAAAAAAAAAATAATTGCTGTGAATAAAAAAAAATAGGTATACAAAATATATGTACATTATGTAGATATTTGCTAATTCAATTCATCGCTTTATTCTTTTAAATGTTTGTTTCATTCGGTCAATCAACTTTCAAATAATATAAATGTATATAATAAAACGTTGTCTCCTCGTAAAATATTTGAAATTGATCAAAGTGCCGCTTTTAACATTTTTGTAGGTTAGTGTTGTATTGTTAGGTCAATAATTTGGCATCTTTCGCAACAAATTTTCCATTTTTATAATAAACTTGAAGGGAGGTCTCCACTCAACCTTTTGGTTGGTATTGATCTCACAAACAAATCCCCCTCATTAATGCTGGATTTGATTTCTGCAAAAAAATTAAATGACCCACAGAAAAAATTACGGTTTTTTTTAGCTAAACAGAAAACAGCAAATTGTACTGTAGGGAATTGCCTAAAATCCTTCATACCGATTATAGAAGTCGCATTACAGCATTAGGTGTGAATGTGAGTTGAGTCTCATCTTTTTCTTTTGAGGATACATAATCGCGATTAATAAGAAACCGAAATATTGGATACCGCATTGAATGTGGTTTAATGTGCTTCGCATATTCAATAATCGGAATGATCACTGATCTCTAATATGGAATTTGCAATATTTGCGGTGCATTATTTTTTTCTTATTTACTTATAGATTCCATTTTCAGCATGTTTATTGTCCAATTCAAATCCAGAATCATTTCTCTTCTATCCAGAAGACCAATTGTCATTCTTTGATAAAGCTTTTGGATTTGTAGATCTTTTCAAAATTGACTATTCGAAATTATACCAACGGATTTAAATAAGGGTAGCAGTTTATTAATTTAATCTAGGAAAAGTAAAAAATACACATGTATTTTTGCTATTTTTTTTTTACAAATTATTGGGGTATTTTTATTTACTGTAATCGAGCTGATGCTTGAGTTTTCTTGTACAAATTTATAGAATTACATAATTTAGAATGATTAAAAATTCTTTTTTTGAACTTAATTATTTTATTAATATCTTGTAGTTGAAATATTTTTTTTCAGTTTTTCTTTTCATTACCAACCTGTTAGTCTGTTATCAAAATACCGAAAAACGACATGGATATAATATAATTTTACATACAGTTTTATTTTTGAATACAAAACGCAATTCTTATAACGATTATTTTTATTATATCTAAGCTTAGGCAACTTGATCTTGTCCGTTTGATGCTTCTTGAGTTTTCATTACTTCTGGCAGATCCGGTGGTGATGAATATGATGTGATATCTAACTGTTCAAACTCACCGGATTCAGTTCTGAAATGCAAGAATTTATAAAAAATTAATTTAACAACGTAGTAAATGATTTTTTATGTGAATTTTTTTATCTGTACGTATTGATTTTTAATACTTTAGTATAACAGTTTTTTCAAAATTTGCTAAATAAAACAAAGCAAATATACATATGTATGTTTTTGTTATCATTTTTGTCATTTTGATTAGTAACTTTCGTTATTTCTTTGTTTTTTTTTTTTTTTGTTTTGTTGAATTAATTAATTTTGCACTCGTTAAAAAACAAAAATGATTCAGGGCCGGTGTTTACCAAGCACTCATAAGTTTAAGAGACTGATAACACAAAAAATCCTCCCCCATTAGATCATAAATACTTCCTTTTTTTTAAGAGCTAATGAGGTAGAATTTTTGAAGTTTTAAACTTGTAAAAATTATGAGTGTAAATACCGGAGGCTATCGAGAAGTAATTATTTTTTTTTCGCCTAAATTTGGGAACGTTCGTTCCTCTCGTAATTTATTGGAATCGAAAATTAATATTCATTGCCACCGGGCCAAACAAATTTCAGCTTACGAGCATATTAGAAAATTGTTGGCATTTCTACTTTTAGAAGATGGGAGGTTTTCCTTTTTTTTGAAAGGCTTAAAACACACAATCATTAAATTAAATCGACTATACGTTTTCCAACTTTTAACTAATTTACAAAATTCAATAAAGCAAAACCTACATTAACCATTATAGAATCTATGTGATAGCTTTAAGACTATGTATTAAAAATGCCCAAACCGTTGCAAATTTTCGCGTGACAACGAAAACAATACATAATAACCATGTGTTGTATTTTTCACGATTTTGCAATATAATAATGATTTATATATAACAATGCGCTAATAATAATTTTTATTTACATACCTTCAAAACCCTACTTAAAAAATTTCATTAAAATCGTTGGTCCCGTTTTAGAGATAATTAAATATATAGGCACTGTTATTTTTGGAGCTAAGAAAATTGCCTCTAGGCAATTACTTAAAATCCTTAAGTTCTAACATTGAAGATAATCACTTTAGTATTTTAGGTCGAAGCACACACATAATTCTAATTCGTAATTTTCAAAATAAACTTAAAGCTTTACATAATGCCCACATCTACGGCTCCATCACTAATATAATTTATTAAGTGTTACTTTTTCAAATCAAATTATTTTGTTCGTTATTGAGGCTTTAATACTATAGGTAGATGTTATGGAAAGAAGATTTGTAGTTTTATAATTTACATTCAACAACTGTTAACTTTTCTTTGACAAAACAAAAAATTGAAATAAAATCTAAAGTAAAAGCAATACAACAATAGTAATAAATACAATTTTATCATTCATTTAATTTTTATATTTAGATAAAATACTTTTTATTTTATGAAGTGCTAACAGTACTTCCAAAGTATGCTCTAATTGATTTGAAAGAAATTAAATAGAAAAGAACGAGATTAGTCTTTGTTTTGACATAAAAAACATTTTCATGATTGTTTAAAAAAAGGACTTTATGCAAGTTCGATTAAAAAATAGTAAGTGGTTTGATTATCCCGTGAGATTTGAGCTAAACTATTGTTTTCGCCTCGCTTGTTGACGGATTTGGTCATATAATTGCAATATTTCTTTTTAGAAATAATTATTATATTAAATTTAACAATTAAATCGCACTAACCGAACTTTTTTAAAGCCTCAATTTGAATTTCATTATAAAGCACAAGTGGTACACTTGTGCGTATACGCACTTCTGAAATTGTAAAATTTCTTCCCAAGCCTTATTCCTATGCTTGCTTTAATTTTTATTGATGTAACCCTACAATCGATTAATCTAGATAACAATTTTTCTTATAAATGTTCCTCCATTTATTAAGTAAAAAATTGCGCTCAAACTTTGAGTCACCTTAATTAAGCTGAAAAAATAAAAATTTCAGACTAATGACCTTAGAACATTAGGACTCATTTTGATAGACATTTATCGATTACAAGACGGAAACAAAACATTTCTTCCGAATCCAAACAGCACAGATAAGATGATTTCAATTGTTATGACGTGTGTTGCGCGCGTAGTTTTCCTTCACGGCAAGAATGGATGGGACTCACACAACACAATTATGCCGAATACGAGGGACATAGATAAAACGAGTTGAACATTTATCTTTGGTCGTAAAAGATTGTACCCCAGAAAAAGAATATGTTTCTTGTAAGGTGAACATTTTGAAAGATATCAATCAAATAGGAATAATTGAGAATCAACAAGAACGAGCATTCACATTTCTATTATTCTAATTACTATATTTTTACATAAAAATTTGTATTAACAAGGTCATTCAATTATTTTCTCAAAAAGTAGTGGCCCGTAATTGAATTCGTTGGAATCAATTTGGTTAGTTTTGGAATTTGAGTTCATGCAAAGTATAGGAATTTTTACTTTGTAAAAATAAGTAACGTCATTAGATTTTGTCATATTCTTAACCTCTCAACGCTGGACTGCATGGAGTTTATATTTTGTTATTAAAATTTGTAACTCCAATCTGATTTGGAAACTAAGTTTCAAAGTTCAAACAACACTACCATTATATACATTATTTATTATTCTCACCTCAAAACTAAACCAAGTTGCGCTGGAGCTTGAGCTTTTGCAATTGCCATAGTAATTCCATAGTCCTGTAACAATTTATCATTTGCCATAGGATCATTACCATAGTAAAACAAAATTTGGTCTGATGGGCTGACTTTTAAAATTCCTTAAGACGACAAAGAAGACAAAATTAATTAGATATATCAGACATTGAGCAATATACATTTATGTGCAAAGGTACCTCCTATCATTCTTTTCAGCTCTGTTACAGAAGTATTTTCTTTGGCATCAGTGAATATTGTAGTTTTGTGTCGTCTGATCATAAGGAAAACATCCTATAAATTAAAATATAAATAAAATAAAAATGACACGATTTTTTCTACTCATTTAAAAAAAAAATGAAAAACTTTTACCATGTCTAAGGATTTAGGTGTCAATCACTACTGTAGTCCCAAAATTATGAAAGCAAATATTTTCTGGTATTAAATTTTTTACCAGAAATTCAAAGAAATTAGAACAACACCACTTCTTCAGTCAAATCCAAATTAGCCAATTTCCAAAATCAAAATTGTTGTTGGCGATGACAGTAGAGAAGGAGTGGGGAAAGCATTGAACTTCTTTCCATTACGTTTTTCTATTTTGCATGAGGAGTCGAAATAAGCTTCAACAATTTTTCAATTGCGATGTGAAATGTGAACGCTGAAGTCAAATTTATATGAGAATGTGAACGCTCCATCCGAAAATATATTTGATCCCATTTAATTGCAAGGTAGAAAGATCGAAAATTTGGGATTGTTCCTTTACTTATTCGGTATTTCTTTCAACAAAAAATCAATATGTTCAGAAAAATTAGAATGGGACATATTCATAGTCAAACTTTAAAACCGAGTCCAACTGTCCTCGAGTCTAAAGTTAGAAAGGTTAGAAATAGCTGCTATTCACAAAGTATTTGGCAGCTCTGTTAAAGTGTTAAGTAAAAAACAGAATTCTACAACAATTTTAGTACTAGGTATTGCCTGTCAATTAATGTAATGCAATCCATTTTTTGACAGATATAAGACGTATTGAAGCGAGCTTAAGCTCACTTCGCCCTTTTTTATACCTGTGTTGAGTTGAAATGAGCTTCAACCTCATTTTACCATGGTAAAAAATGGTACCATGCTTGGTAAAAAATGAACGGTTTTTTGTGAAATTCAATAAATTTTGTTGTTGGTCATATATCAAAATTGGACGGAGAAAAGACAGAGATGAAGGCGCGAAAAAAGCAGTTAGCTTCCATATTATGTACCAAAAAGTGTACGGTACTTTCCGCATTTGGGTTTTTTGCGATTTTTTTTCTACTTTTTATAACTTTGAAATTTCAAAAACAACAAAATCTATTGAATTTCGCAAAAAAAAACTTTTATTTGCCTGTAGTCAAATTTTGAAGTTTTGGGAACTAGGCCATCTTAAGAAAATCAATTGATTTTGTTCTTTTTTAAATGCTGTTTCTTTGTTCTTTTTCAAATGAAGTAAATAAGACAGAGCGAAATGCATGAGAATCCCAATGCAATATTATAATAAAGTTATTTTTTCTACAGCGTGTGTCCACGCAATCTGTGAAAATAGGAAGGACTTTTTTTTGCTCAAATGTCAAAGTAGAAAAGACAGTGACAATTCCGCGAAAAGCTCCATAGCCTATATCTTTGAATCATTTTTATATTTTTGAACTCAAACCATGCTTCCAATATCATCATCCAACCCTAATCCAACTGGATCTTTGGACTTTACAGAAACAGTACTGTGTACATAAGAGATATGACATATGAGTCTACAGACTGCATCTGCATAAAATAAAAATAAAAAAAGTTAAATACATTTTTTGAAATGAAATGCGAGTTAATTATAGTTTAATATAAAAAAAATTTAATACAAAAAAATAATGAAGTACGGACGATTTCGAATAGTTCAATGGGACTTAATGCTTCTCTTTGGCCAGATTATGTGCATGCAATTTTGCACATATTCTATGCTTGGAGCTGTTTTGCTTTTGTTTAGTTACGTTTTTGACGAAAACCTACCAGTGTCTTCATTTTTTAGATATGACGTAAATATTTACAAACAAATAATTTAATTTCAAAGCTGATGCATTATTCTGTAATAGGTTTTGTGGGTTTCCAAATACGATGGCAGGATAATCTTTTTTGTTTTTGTGACGAACTCAGTTTTGGCGGCGCTACTATTGTGGGTGGTTGTAAAGAGAGCAAAACTTTGTCTGGATTTCAGGTAAGATGGACAATTCGAAATATTGTGCATAAACTATTATTTTGTCACGTATTTATTTTATAACGTTGTTATGGTTTGGGAAACTGTCTAGAGCTATTAGTCTCATTTTTCTGCAATAAAAAACTTTGAGAATATTACAATAAAAAATGCTTGTAAGATAAAATAATGAAGATCATAAAATGAATACGGCCGTCCTTTTGTCATCATCGAATATTAGAAACATTTTCAGTTTTGCGCACCATCGTGCACGGTTCCTGTAGATGCATTTCAGCTCCTTCCAACGCTTCCCGAGCTGATCCTTTTCGACCGTTCTTCGCCGAGTGCTTCTAGTTTGACCTGGTCGTCTGCCTGTGTGTGTGAAAGGGTTCCATTGCATCTATTGACTCGCAACGCATTCGATACCCTGTCGAAGTTTATTGCCAATCCACTGCCACTTACGTTTCATATGATAGTGTCAATGGTTTCTACCCTATTCTCTAAGATCATTATTTGTGATACGATTTTCCAGAAAATCGTCAAGTTATTTGAGACCACATAACTTTTTCCTCTTTTTGGACAAGCAAATGTTGTGATATTCTTTTAAATAATATTTTTTTTAATGCCGGTATTCGCCAAGCGCTCAGATGCTTAAGAGACTCATAACTCAAAAAATCGTACCTTGTTGGATCATAAATATTTCCTTTTCATGAGCTAGTAGGTAGGTAGGTCTGGCTGTCAGGAAAACAACTGAGACGTTTAGAAAATTATTAGGTCCAATACGATACTACACGAGAAGAATGAGGAAAGCATTCTGATGAAGCGAGAGATTATAATTATTTCTATATTAAGTGGAGTATGAATCTGGGAGGTGTCGAATTATTTCCTCTTCCTCTTCGCCAATGCTGCTTCTACTGAAGTTAGTTGGGGCAGTGTCAACAGTGATAACAAACAATTGGAACGCCAGATTTCTTTATCTAGAGGTTTTTCGATCTTGATTTTTCATGAGCTAATAAGGAGGATATATTGTTATAAGTCTCATAAACTTATGAGTACTCGGAGAAAACCAGCTTAAGTTTTTATAATCGAAAATTATTATGGACGCGTAAAAAAATCGAGAACGTGGAAGAAGTTGGTCCCGCAGTTATTGTCGCTCTGTGTGTACCTTATAATATAGCCTTAACTATTGCAGCACTTTTCTTCAAACTTTTAACTTCAGGTT
The DNA here is from genome assembly GCA_958431115.1 of Syrphus vitripennis. Classification (NCBI taxonomy): domain Eukaryota; kingdom Metazoa; phylum Arthropoda; class Insecta; order Diptera; family Syrphidae; genus Syrphus; species Syrphus vitripennis. The sequence goes on from OY288108.1 coordinate 46,130,228, forward strand.
TTTAGGTTAGGTATTTCCTAGTGACGAAATTTAAATCTAAAATGGCTCTAACGATTTTGGTGGCATGTTTTTTTTTAGCAAATATTTAAAATAATTATTTTATTATTAAATATTATTATTAAATATTAAAAATTTGCATAGCTAACTCTTAACATAAATTCGTATTTTTATCAATTTTTCAATTGTATTTTTCTAGTTCCACTTTCCATGTATTCCATTTACTTATTTGCTGGTGGTACAACTCAGCGTTTCCGTTACATATGTCATGGTGGCTCTTAAATGTTATAACATCTGCTATAATGTGTATAGGAGGAGAATTTCTTTGTCTGAAGTCAGAATTAAAAAAGATTCCTGTTGGTTATGCAATTAATAACGGAAAATCGGATGTTTAAATTTTTGTTTTTATTTGGCATAGCAATGTTGGTAACTATAACATATTTTTTTAACGATAAACATAATAAAAGTTGCATACATCTTTCACAGGTCATTATTTGCAAATCACATGTGGCTATTATTTTGACAATCACTTATAAACACTTATTAACTTGATGAATTCCAGACATACACCAGCGAAGTTATTCTTCGAGTATAGTTTTGCATAAAACATCTTTGAAAACAACATAAAATTGTTGGTAACTACAAGACAACTTAAACGAAAAATGCGACGAATATATATCCGAACTACCAAATATAGTAATCTTTCAAAATTCAAATGTTGTGATAATTTTTATAAATAAAAAGTAGCTTTTGTTTTATAAAACTTATTTTCTGTTATTAAATACTATGCTAATTTTTTATAGCACCTATATGTATAATTTTTATGTTTTTTTCGGGGTATCGCTATTAACTAGTATGAAGAGTAATACATTTTAAAATAATACCTCATGACTTTATGAAGTGCCTCCTATCTACTGTTCTAATTCGAAGGAAAATTATAAGAAATATTAATAATATAGAGATTAAATCAGTTTTGTGCTCGTTCTATTTTGTTTTAAGATATTTAATTTTCATTTGTGTTTTTATTTTTTTAAAAATAATTTAGAATATATTTATTGACAAAAAGGCATTTTTAGGATAACAAAATTTATCTTTCATAATAAAAAAAAGAAAAAGCCTAATTGTGTTTTTGTTGCACAACTGATATAAAAGAAAAAATCTAAAAGATGAATGTACATATTTGAAACCACTTTTCAAAGAAAAATAAAATTTTGTTATACAATCCAATTCCAATCTAACATCTATAAAAAAAATTCCATAACGTCAAGTTTTTGAAATACACCCGTTTAAAAATTGAAAAAACTTAAAAAAAATAACGTTTTTTGGAACATTTGGATAAAATACTGGGTTTTTTACAAAATAATATTTGACTACAGTAGTAATAATATTCTTCAAAATTTATTTTTAATAATCAATTGTGGAAAACCTTTATCTAAAAAAAAACAACGTCATCTTACAACATCAAATGAGTCTGCTAATATCCATGATATTTCTTATGACAATATTGGCAGAAAAAAAGCGTGTGTTCAGAAGGTTGTAAGACTTTGAAGACATGAAAGTATTGCAAAACCTACCAATCGCCTCTTCTTGGGTTAATAATGATCATTGGGTCATATTCATTTGGACTCGGATCTAAATTGTCTATGAATAACATAAGCTCCAGGTTAACTTAGAAGAGACAAAGAAACAACTTGTCAGACGACTATGAATATCCCGATCCCCCATTATTTTTTTCTTCAGCGGATTGTGAGACACCCTGTATTTATATGAAGGAGAGAAAAAGAATCTTCTCCTTTTGTGCATATTATAAGGCTTTTCGCGAATTTGTCTATCTTTTCACCTTTTAATCTTTGAGTATATATAAATATGGAGTGCTCGTTCGTATTTGTAATACTTAAGACTACTATAGGGGGCGTTGTTTTATCTTCATAGCAACGGAGTATTTGACAGCTGTAAAAAAAGTACTGAAATAAGTACTCCTTACCTCTTTTGCCGAAAAGTAATTGAATGTAGTTAAGGCTAAACATAGTTATTTTTATTTACATAAAACAATGTCAGTGAAGAAAATGAGCAATTTGTTTTCACCACGATTTTTCATCACACTTATAGGCTTTGACTAGATTCACTTACTTTTCGTTGAAAGTGACAAAAAATGAAAATTAAAAATTTGCGCTAGAGTTCAACGTTTACTTTTACAATTCTTCCCACTTTTGGGGAATTTGAAGTTTAGCCTTTAATACTACGTTTTCACCAAAGACATTGTATATAAAACTTATAGTACTATCATCACGACGATTTTTGAGTTGTGTTGTGTGGTCGTCTGGGGGCGCACTTGTATATACACAGAACGGGCAACCAGAAAATTAGTTAGTTGTGTGATCGCTAGGTGGCCGACGTGTGGAACGTGTTCATGAGAGTACTATGCAAATTCATATACAATGTACACGGGCATAAAACTCACTCTTGCGGAATCTGGCCCCTGTTTCTGTTTATAAACAAGTGCGCCCTCAAACGAACGTGCTGATGAGATTACTATAGATTTCATAAACAACGGTTAAGGCTAAACATAGTTATTTTTATTTACACAAAACAATGTCAGTGAAGAAAATGAGCAATTTTTTTCACCACGATTTTTCATCACACTCACTTTAGGCTTTGACTAGATTCACTTACTTTTCGTTGAAAGTGGCAAAAAATGAAAATCAAAAATTTGCGCTAGTCCTACGTTTACTTTTTCAATTCTTCCCACTTTTGGGGAATTTGAAGTTTAGCCTTTAATACTAAGTTTTCACCAAAGGTTAATCTCGTTGAGGATTAGTAAATCTTCTGAAGTGTTTCCACCACATTAACTTAACTTCCCTTACTTCTTGATACTTTTTTGTAAATCGGTTTCTGAAAGACCGACACTTCGTCTTACTTACCACTTATGAAACTTTTGATTTGTTGATACCGCTGGAATCTGGAAAGTTGTTTATTTGTCTACGATTTTTTTGTATTTTACTTTCCATAAGTGTCAACGTCATTTTTCATTTATCAAATGTGAAATAGTTTTTATAAACTTTAAAAGTAGAACTACAGAGAATAATTTTTGTAAACTAAAATGGTATCGTTAATAAACACAATAGAGACATGCCATGATGACATGATTCATGGCACCGAACTTGATTATTATGGCCTTTATCTGGCTACGTGTTCATCAGATAATTCAGTTAAAATATTTGATGTTAAAAATGAGGAACACGTCCTAGTAGCTGAACTCCAAGGACACAGAGGACCAGTTTGGGAAGTTTCTTGGGCTCATCCCAAGTTTGGAAATGTCCTGGCATCTTGTTCATATGACCGCAAAGTTATCTTTTGGAAAAAAACCGGCTCATCCTGGCATAAATCGTAAGTTTTGTATTAAGTAAAAGTATAACAACATACTCAGGCATAAACATTTTATGTTAATAAATAAATGCTCTTAGTTCAACTAAGTACCCATATTGCCTCAACACTAACTTTTTAATTTTAAATGCAGATATGAGTACAGCAGTGAATCGTCAGTTAACTCCATTTCCTGGGCGCCACATGAATTTGGCATGATTCTAGCCTGTTCAAGTTCCGATGGATCAATCTCATTTCTAACATTTAACACGGAACACAGCACATGGGACTCTGAAAAGATTCCGAATGCTCATTCCATTGGATGCAACAGCGTATCATGGCACCCTTCTTCCGCATCTCTTACAATGGGTAATCTCCCAAAACAACCAACAAAGCGTCTTGCTAGTGGTGGTTGTGATAACTATGTTAAAATTTGGGTTGAAAAGAGTGGGCGCTGGTTCGAAGAAACTCGTCTGGAAGCTCATTCCGATTGGGTGAGGTGTGTTGAATGGGCTCCTACTTATGGAGGATGCAAAACCCAGATAGCTTCTGCATCCCAGGATCGTCACGTTATTATTTGGAGAAGTGACAATATGATTTCTTGGACATCAACAACTTTAAATGTTTTCGATGATGTTGTTTGGAGCGTTAGTTGGTCTTTGACTGGCAAAATGCTGGCCGTAACTGGTGCTGATAGCAAAATCTCTGTATGGAAAGAGAACAGCGATCATCATTGGAGCTCGGTAACTGATTGAACTGCATTAAATGTTTAAGTTTACAATGGCAATGAATAAGGATTCGTGTAAAATTATAAAAGTAGAATAAACACTGAATCAGGGGACAAATTCAAATTCTTTAAAGAAAAAAATCCTACATAGCCAGCCTCTATCCGTATTCATAATATCGTTTTTTTGGGTATCAATTTTTTTAAAATGAAAAACATGTAAATAAAACTGCGTTAGAAAAGTTTTTATGTTTGAGTAATTTGAAATTATTCGTTGGACAGAAAGGTATGATTTTCTAAAGGTGTCTTTTAATTAAAAAAAATAATATTAATTTAAAAGTTTTTGGTAATAACCGCTCCCTTAGAGGCCTGCACACCATATCAATGTTACGGAACAATAATGCTTGAACAAATCTCTATTCAGGCAATTAATAAGTAATATATTTGCACAGACAAATAATTCCAAAAATGCAAAAATAAGATTCCAATACCTAACAACCAAAAATCAATGAGAACCGGAGCATTTTTTCAGACGGAAGGAAATTATAGCCAATTTTTTCGTACAAATTTACGTTGGACTTGCAAGATTCCCCGATAGGCAAAAGACATAGAGGCTTTATCAGGGCATCGGTTGGGTAAGCCTTTACACTATGACTTACACCCTGAACAGAAAGCGGACAAATGCTGCAGCAACTCGAATGCAATTATATTTGGCATCCAGTTTATTCCAACTCCTTCGCATCGCAGGCAAAAGAAATGAGTAAGAAAACAAGTTGTCCCGTAAGTCGTAAGCCAGAATGTAATTTCAAAAAGAATTTGAAGAGGAGTGAGTCGTTGTGAAAGCATGCCTCGTGTGATAGCTACATACATTTTTTTTTCTAATGGCAGTGATTTTAGGGCAAAGAAAATGATTGACGTTAAAATTTTTTACGAAATGTGAACTAACCGGAAGTGTAAAAATTTGTTTTCACCACGACTTTTTTCACGCAAAAGCCTTAGAGCACATATAACATGGAGTGCTTGTTCAATTTCAAACGTGAAGCTTTTATAGGGGGCGCTAGTTTTACTAATTTCGGGTAGAAGCAAAAGCGCGGACCTTGAATAAGAGTGCGTTATCCCCACTGATTAGTGGTTATCCCTTTCCAGAATTTAATTTAATTTTTTTTGAATTTTCATCCCTCTTCAAAAAAATACAAAAAAAACTATGATTGAAGTTTGACAGGTCCGCACTGGTGCTTCCCGAAACTCTAAGAAAGTAGATACTAGCGCCCCCTATCTGTGCTTCTGGCGTTACAATGTATTTGATATAGGAACAAGCACTCCATATATACTCTAAGCTTTTTTTACGCAAAAGTACTGCCATTGTTTTGTGCAAAAAAAATGAGATTTTTCCCCACATGAATTTTTTTCTCAAAAGAACTATACTAGGCTCATGGTTAATTTGTTTGCTGAAGTTTGGAGGAACCTTTGTATATGAAAACTATAGTACTATCATGGTGGAAGTCGAATGGGGCGACATCTAATTTACCTATGCAACCCTTACTCTTTTTTTTTTGCGGAGAGCTTATGGAGGTTTTAAATGATATTTATTGATATTTTTTGGATGCAATTATCCAAAAAATAGTCTACTCTTGCCCCTACCACCAATTTTTGACGCTTAAAGACTCCCCAAATCGAATTTTACACCTCACATTTTGCAGCGCCACCACCAGGACCTCTGCAACCCTAAAAAAAACTCGCCATGATAGTACTATAGTTTTCATATACAAAGGAGGAACTGGCTCTTACTCCAGCTTCTTTTAGGGGCGAGTTATAGCGAACAGGAAAATGGATCAGGAAAATTTTTCTGATGGATTATTTAGTAAGTTCTCGATCGATTTGAAACACATAAGCTGAAGTAATCGATGACAAATGACAATTTTAATGCACTATGTAAAAAAAAAACTGATTGAACAAAGGTTTTTTGATACAAATGCATATTTGTTTTCCTGATGAACTTGCATCAGGAAAATAAACGAATGCTTTTTTATCAAAAATCCTACGTTCAATAATTTTTTTTTTTACATAGTGCATTAAAATTGTCATTTGTCATCGATTACTTCAGCTTATGTGTTTCAAATCGATCGAGAACTTACTAAATAATCCATCAGAAAATTTTTCCTGATCCATTTTCCTGTTCGCTATAACTCGCCTCTTACCCCAAATATGGAAAGGTAGTTGATTTTCAGCAATTATATAACGTTGGGTGGAAATACGACATTTATTTATCAAAATGAAATCTAGAATTTCAGCCCACCTCCACAATTCCCCAAAAGATATAAAAATTATCTGTCAGACTCAATTTCTTCACACAAGAAAATAGAACAGTTTTCACATAAAATTGTGGTGAATACATTTTTTTTATAGTTTTTCACTACATATCTATGGTGATAAGATAAAAGCTCATTCAGAATTAGATTTCGATATGAAATCTGGATGTTTATTATACTACGTTTTCACCAAAGGTTAATCTCGTTGAGGATTAGTAAATCTTCTGAAGTGTTTCCATCACATTAAAAAGATTTAAATAAGATTAAATTTGACAGCTTCCTTGAGAATTCAAATGGCGTTCTCTTATTTCTTGTGAAGTGAGTGAGATAGAGGGTTCCATCTGTGTCAAACAGAGCAAAAAAACTTGTGGAATACGTTCCACAATACAAAGAGAATATGAATTAACTGATGTTCGGTTTTCGAAACTATTTGTCCATGAAGATTTATAAACGATTTATTTGAAATCTCCTTGAAATCTCAAGATTTATTAATATGGTAAATCTTCGAGATTTGTACAAGATTTATGGATAATCTACTTAAATCGCGATTTAGCTCTTGGTGAAAACGTAGTATTAGACTCTCAAGCTTTGAGAATGCTGCAAGACATAAAAAACCTCTTAAAATCAAATTCACCACAAAACAACTTTCTAATCAGATGTTTTCATCTATTTTTCTTCTTTGACATTGACGTCTGGTGGAGATTGGTTTCACAATATTTATTAAATTCAGTACATCCGAGAGGCTATTGAACGCATCCAGGCTTTTGGAAAGTTGAGTCACCGATTCGATTCAGGGATTTTGTTTGTCAAACTTTGACGGAGCACGGAGGGTGTATATGAGCTTACATATTTATATTTTTTTTGTTTAATAGTAATTTTTAGTGTTGTTTTCGAAGATAACTAAATAAATAGTTTATAATTTTCTGCAATATATTTTATTTTCAAGTGATTAAAATTAATCGTGGGTATAGTTTCCTTTCATTTACAGTGTACGAAATAATTTTGTGTTGTCCCAGTTTTCCTTGCCCCGAACTATCGTATTTAAGTGCATGTAGATGTTTTAATTAATGTTTTCTGTATAAATGTTTTCGTGCTTTCGAAATAAATTAAATGAAAAGATCATAAATTATGAAAAGTGTATAGTTGTTTTTTTTTCCCTTCATAATACTTGACTACAATATCACTCTTTCAAATGGAAAACAATTTTCCTAATAAAAAAAATATCGTATACCATACCACACAAAAATATAATACATAAAATTAATGGTTAACTTCGATACACTACTAAGCTGTTAAGAAAAAAACTGCACTACAACTTTAAATAAATATGAATAACAAAAGAGACGTATTGTTGCTCCCAAAAGAGAATTTAGATTTAACTAATATCACACGCAATGAAAACAATTTTAATGTCCCAGGAATTGTGTCAAGCATAATAGAACTAGATGCATTAAGGAGATGCAATTCTTTGCCAATATTTATTTCCGATGTAAGTATATAACTTAAATTTTGCTTAGATTTTATTAGACTTTTGAAAACGGTCTAGTGCTAGTGCTAGTCTCTCTATTATAGAAGCTAAAAACTTTCTAAATTAAATACAATAGAGCAGATAAAATTTTTTCCATTCAATGCCAGTTGATGTGTAGTTGATAACGAAACAAATATGGATCTTTCCAAACACACGAATTTCGCGATGGGAAAATATATACCCAACGTCTGCAACAAAATTCTTGCATTGAATATTTTGCATTTGCACTTGTTTTTTTGTTTATTTTTTTTTCCAAAAACAATGCACTTAAAATTTATATTTTGTTTTGATTAAGCTCTGGCAGCAATGAGGTACAAAGTTAATGGAAGCTTTGAGACATTACAAACATAAATGTCTTCATGTTGGTAATTACCAAAAAAAAAAAAAAAAAAAATCAGCTGGGATAAAGCCAATTGAAAAGAAAAATCTTATCACTTGAAACATATTTGTAGAAAAATTAAATGCTGACGTGCTTTTATAAAGAAGAATAGAGCCCAGCTACTACATGCATTCTAATTTTGGAAGTTTGGACAGTAAAATTTAGATTTAAACTTATTAATTAATCTCCGGAAATGTAGAAGCTTGGTTTAAGTACCAAGGTTAGTTGTATTTGCTGCCATCACTATTGCAAAACTTTTTAACTGCACGTAATAAAGCATAGGTATCTTATATGTATATTAATGTTTAAGACCATATAAGACCGAGAGTTGGCAACCGATATTCCGACCTGGTCGGTAGGTTTATGGATGTGATTTTTTTTTTGTCACAGAATGATTGATGGCCATAATATACAAAAATGAGAGTCCTACACTCCGGTCCAGATGCTTAGTTCTCCATTCACTAAAAAAGATGTAATTTACTAAATCAGAATGTTTTTTTTACATTTTTTTGCGACCAACCTGGTAACAACTTTTAAGCTGTATCAAGTGTTAGCAACGGATTTAACTTGTCATAACGATGAAAATAACTACATATTGTCACAAAGAAATGTATTGCCTTTAAATACAAAAACATCGTTTGATTAGGTCACTCCGAACCGGAATGTGAGACGGTATTTTTTTATTTATGTCATTAAACTGTTTGTCACTAAATTTTCATCCATGTACTTATGTTTGCATTTATGGGGTGGGAATATCGGTTGCCAGATCAAGGTATACATATATGGGCCATTTCACGCGAAACCTAGAAAGAAGAGGTGGTGAGTTTTGAAAGACACCCACTTCGATATATTTTTTTTTTAAATCTTAAAATTAAGCTTACACAATATATAAACTATATGCCAAGTTTCAGAGCAGTAATCTTTATTTATTTGAAAAGTACAGTACATTAAGTGAGAGAGGGCCTTGCAAAATCTAGTATTTTTTTTTTGTATAGAGCAAGATTCGGCAATTAGATGACCGGGCTCGGGGACCGAACCGCAATGTAAAGTATATAGGGAACTTTGATTTTTTAGTAAAAATTGGAAAAGAAAAATACTTTCTTAACATTTAAGGCAAATTTCATTGCAATTCCCATGCAAAAACTTAATGTCACTCAAAATTTAGTTGTTAGTTTTTTTTTTGTGCTATATGGTCAGTTAGTACATTGACTTTTTTTTGTTACATAAAGCAGACTATACTTCTTTGCAGATTTTTGGTGTTATAAATTAGAATAAAAAATAATGTAATGTAATTGTAATGTAATAGTTTTTACGGCGCTGATGAATTTTTTCAATACAATTTTCTGAAGCTATCTATATTCCAAACTTTGTACCTAATATTAATTATGAATGTAGTGTAAAAAACTCTTTTAATATTGGAAATACTTTAAATTAGATTATTCAATTATTATTTTAACGATTTTCGATCATAATTGATCTAATCTGTAATTTGACTCTCCTCAACGTGCACAAAGTCCTTTGTCTTTTTTGTCACAAAACAACGAATTACTATTTAATACCAGTTTATAGTAGTTGTTTTATTAAAGAAAATTAATACGAATTTCAATTAAGGCTGGCCATGGGGCCTGGACGAGACTAGCTCCTAGACCGAGAAGATACTGTATTTTTTGAACCCTAACTTTCTAAGAGTCTCGTTGGTTTTTTTATTCTTATAAAAGAATAAATTGAATATTTTAATTTAAATACTACACAGATTGAAATTATTGTTCCCATTTTTCACACAAAAATAGACTAGACCGAAAAATATCCTTATCCTAATAATAACCGAGACCGAAACTTAGTTCTACGAGACTATCGGTCTCGCAAAAGAGACTAAAATTTTCTAATTTTGACGAAACTAACACGAGACAAAAGTATCTCTTGGGGCGTACGTCGCAGACAAATGTATTTGACTGAAATCTTTTCAGTAAGATTTATATTTCACAAAAAACAATAAGGCCATCAGTGAATTCTATTTTATCATACAACGAAAAATTTTGTTTTAATGCAAATTTTTTTGCTAACAAAATAATAAATGAAAAAATATTTGTTTTCAAATTGTGATTATAAAAAACCAAGCAACACTATTTTTCATCAAAAAAGTTTAATAACACTGTTTAATTTATAGCAAAAGAATGCGTAAATAAATAATTAAACAAATTATAAATTAAGCACTTAAGTTCTATCATATAAAATTAATCTTGTTACATAATACGTTAATGTTTTCTAAAAAAAAACAGAAATATTTTCTTCACGAGCTGCTACCACATGTATTTATTTATTTTTATAACGGGCTCTACTGAATCTACTTTGAAATATTGTTTAAATATATTATTTTATGACACTGGACCAAAAAAAAAATAATGTAACAAAAGTGGTCGAAATCAGTGATTGTGATGTTACAATGTTGGCTAAACGGCCCTAATAATAAAAAAAACTGAAATTTCAAACCAAATTCTCAGTTAAGCGAATTGGAACAGTAAGCCATTCCTTTGTGTTGAGACAAGCAAATTCTAAATACATGGATTTATCATTCTGAGAATATGGTTCGCAATTTCAGTTTTTTTTTTATTAATAAGGCGGTAAGAATGTAAAGTGAAATTTTCGGAAAGTATTGAATAATATGCTAATAACTGTTTCTATCATATACAAATTGGGGATTTTCTTGAATTGTATATTCTATTAAACATTTCTACCATCAACAATCAATTTTCATAAACGATTGCCAAATTGCCGTTAATTGTTTGTACAAAATAAGAAAAATTTTGAAAAATACTATTTGTATTCGAAGTATAAAACTAACTAACTATGTATGTTTTTTAATTTTACATACAAAATTAAGTACTATTTTTTTTTGCCAATATCCAATGCTCTTATCAATTTAAATTTAAACACTGAGAACCAAATGTTCCATAGCACTTATACTTTTGAAGATATGTACTCGTACATATACGCAAATGTCCAAAGCAATTTTATGTGGACTTAGGCACTGAGTTTTCACTAAGTTTAACTCCGTTCTAACCTAAGTTAAATTTAAACTGGTAGCTAAACACGAGACTTAAAAAGGACATGCGATGTGTTAATACGTAAGATCGTTATAGGCCAGGTTATGACTTCTCAACTTAGTTGTAAATTTGGACAGGACTTTTTTGCCCACTCTGTTCATGTTTAATTTTTGCTTCTTTGATGTTTGGTTCTTTGAGCTATCGTGTACTGTTTCTTGAAATGTGTTTCAGCTTTCTCCAACTCTTCCCCTGTTGTGTTGATGTTTTTAGATAAAGCTTTTTGACTTGTCGTAGTGGCATAAATTGATACAGCTAAAAACCATTTTTTTTCTACTCTGAGAAAAACCAATTGAAAATAAAGGTTGACAATTATTTCTGATCTCTAGTTTTTAACATACTCCCTTTTAGTACCTTTTTCAAGTTTTTCATTTGCTGGAGGCGACTCCTAAAATAGAATAAGAGCCATTTTCCCGCAAAAAATAACAGTTCAAAAATTTTATATTTTTGGTTGTGTCTCAATGCCGACAGTTTCAGCAAGTATAATCCTGAGATCTTATGTTTTTTGTATTATTTTTTTGGTAGAACCAAATATTATTTAATGGTAATTGTAAGTAAAACAATTAAAAAGAGCATGTTAGTTCCATAATAATCGTAATAACCCTGAAAAAGTGTTAAGTGAACTTAAATATATGCCCTTTACATTTGAGTTCTAAAAAAAAAAAACAATTTGAAAGGAAAACCCTGAAAGTGATATTATTCTTGGATTTACGGATAAACTTTTTTTTTGAATAATAATTATAAATAATATTTTTTTTATTTGCAGAATATGTATTGCGATTGGAAGAAGAAAAGCACAAACCGTGTCCAAAGTAGGTTTAATACCAGAGAATCAAATCGTCAATCTAATTATTTAACTGACACATCCGCATTGAACTTCGATCCTTTCAATATTGATACAGAAACTAAGTCACTTCAGGAATTGCAGACTGAAGTAGATGCACTCATAGAATTTCGAAACATAGTTATTGAAACATTTCCTGATTTAAAAACAAAAATGATGTCAATGCGTTCAGCAGTTTTATCAAAAAGGTTTGTGTGGATTTTTTCTACCTATGCATTTGCCATAGCCATGAAATGGTTCAATTCTGGAACGATCTTTGAGGATATACATATAATAAATAAATATTTTTAAAAACTTATATGTTAATTTATTATAAGTCTGTCTTTAAAATAAATTTACACCTTTATCATATGACAGGAATCAATCAAAAACAAAAAAAGTTCGAAGAAAATCGCATGCATCTATAAACGTACTGGAAAATTCAGTTATATCTCCAGGAGAAGTAATAGGCGAAGCGTTACCATCATTCGTTTCTCGTAGTCGGAGTAACTCGAATTGTTGTAGAAAAGAACCAAAGAGTGGTGAAGGTAGTGGTAGCACCGTACAGGATTCTGGATTTTCAACAGAAACAACTTCATCTAAGGATGGCTATAGCGCTCCAGCATCTTCTAGCGGCTTGTTGGTAATTTAATACCTTGAAATAATGATATTGCAAAATTTTAACCAATTTTTTCTTCTTCTTATTTTCAGGGAACAAATATGTCTAATCGTCTCTTACGTGATTCAGATGATGAATTATTGAATCTTTTAGATGTAATTTTCCGAAAGACACTAAGATTTCGTCAGAAATTTCCTTCCATGCCACACTTTGAGTGCGACAAAAATGAAACCTATGTTTCCTCAGCATGTATTCCAAACATTTTAAATTCTAGTAGTCTACATCCAAAAGTTCTGCGTTTCAATTCAAATTATCCACTTAAACAAAATTTGCTTAGACTAAATAAAGAGCGAGATAAATTACTTTTAAAAGTAGCAGAACTGGAATCGGAAATAATAAAAAACCGAATAAAAATCTCAAAGATGGAATCAAAATTAGAATTTTTCACATCTGGGAATAAAAATCTCGAAGAACAACTAAAAGCAGCTCTAAATCAAAATCAAGAACTAAACTTTGAATTATTTCAACGCAAATGTGATAGTGCTAGGTAAATACAAAACAGTAAATTTATTCATAATATTCATGAATTTCTATTAACAATATTTTCAGCCGAAATAATCTACGGCCGCCACCTACAATAGCTGTAAAACGTCAACGTGAAACGTGTGTAAAACGTCAATGTTCAAAATCTGTAACTCGTAACATAACCGGTGGAACTTCTGGTCAAATAAGTTCAAAAACATTATCTGAAACTAATTCAGATGAAAACGATAGATCGCAGCAATCTACCACCAATTGTGATCGTATAACTTCGGAATGCAATATTAATTCTGAAAATTTAGAAATTACAAATAAAATAAGAGGTATTCATCCATCTACAGTTAAATCCAATCCAGATTTCGTTTATAAAAATAGTAAAAACGACATACAAAGCTTGGGAAAACTTGATGGAATATTAAGTTCTCCAAAATGCCTGTGTAAGGTTCGAGAAACAGATTCCAATAAAATTGCAGCAATATTACTCGAAACAAATCCCCTAGAACTGCAGAGGCATCTACTAACGCTTACAGTTGAAAATCAGGTAAATTTTTATCAAAAAACTTTTAAGTTTTTGAATAGAATTATCGATCCACTATCCATAAACAGCAGTATTTTTGCGTCAAAAGTCAAATAACGATTAACCTAAGCATTTTTTCTTCTTGCAGGCGAAAAGATCATATCCTGAACTACGTGGTCCAAAATCGATACCACTTGTTATAAAAAAGAAGTCGTCTAAACTCTCATTACATCAAATGGACAATTCATCCGATTATAGACATGACTGTGATGACAGCTGCTCACATGAACAGCCATCTAATGGCGAAAATGTTATAAATTATGAAAATGTTGAGCCTGTCAAAGATGATAATAGTATTGATTCTATTCGCAATCACGACAATAAGATTGAGAATGAATGTGAAAAAAATATTCAACTTGCTAAACGACTCAAACCAAGCAAAATCCCACTTTTTGGTTCGAAAACACTCCACTCATCAAAAGCAATCCACAAATCATTAAGCTTGAGCACAGGGAATATATATTTTAAAAACAGTAAATTTAATCAACAAGATTCGCTAACATTGAAAAGTCGAGGATCATCTTCATCGGTTGCTGCTGGTCCTAAAATTGTTTCAGCTCGTAGTGCTTTGCTGAAAACAAGCCGGGATCTAGAAACAGATAGGTTTCTTCAGTTAGATTCACTGGCAAAGTCCAAAAAAAGTTCTAAAACTAATGAATATATTCAAACAGATAAAAAAACTGGATCCTCTACAACACAACTTATCATTCAAAATAAACCTTCGAGTCCTCTAATAACCTATCAAAGTCGAAGCGATACGGACAAAAAGGTAAACACTATATTTGAGTCCACCGAAAGGAACGTGAGTAGGATAGATACGAAAGTCAAAACGGATACTGAAAATAAGATTGGATATTTAACCCAACCTGGTGTTCAATTGCTAATTGGGGGAATCACTAAAAGCAGTTATAGAAGTTCGATAACTAATTCATCAAACAACAACAGCATGACAGAAGACGAACCATTTACTGATGAACATATCGGAAGAGTCCGTAATTTGCGATCCACACTTCTGGGTTGGTTAAAGATTTAGTTGTAACTTCTATATAAAGCTGTTTTTTTTTCATAAGGTGTATTATTATTTTATTAAGATTACAAAATATAGCTTAAATTGAAAATCATTTAGCTTTGCATAAGAGTACTGGATTTGCACGTCTTAAAAAATTGTCATATTGTTTTATTCTTTGATTTTCTTACAATTTTGACTTCATCGTAAAATGCTGGACTTTAATGGATGCAACAATAATCAAATGACTAAAATTTGGCCAAGGTATTGTATTTTGACAGTGATGTTAAAGTATAAGAGTGCTTTGTGAAATACTAGCCTTAGAATGAAAAAAAAAATTAAAATAACGGTAACAGTAATAAAAGTTGTTTACCTTTTTCGAAAGCCACAGGTGCTCTTAATTGAATATTGAACTAGATGGTTTAATCTCATAGCTTGTGAGAATATTACTTACTTACCAATGATCTTTAAGAACCCTCAAGAAAAGTCAAAATAAATAACCAAACATAAAAATTCTTAAAAAATAGGACCAAGATTAAGCAATTTAAAATTTTCTCCAAAGCTAGGAGATATAATTTGGTTTTCATTGTTCTATTAGAAACAGTTATAGCAAGTTTTCAATAGGCCAAATGAAGTAATTTTGTTATTAATGTCCAAATAAGCTTCCAAATTGTCGCATTTCCCATACGAATTCACAATCCCAAATCAGATAAATTTAACGAAATTTACATGAAATTATCTCGATATTTAGATGATCGATTTTAGACAAATATAAATTTGGATTCGATTTTGATACAGTCTTACAAATTTATGAAACAGAAAAGGAAAACAACAATTAGATGTCAAAAGAAATTACCTCATCGCATTTTTCAAAATTACTCCATTTCGAATCTAGTCAAAACTTAGTGTAACTGTAATGTAATGAATTAATAAATCACCATAACATTTTCCCTGCATGAGATACAAACTTTTAGCTGTAAGAAAAAAATTATAGTGCTCAATGAAATCTTTTCTGTGATAAAGGTCACGAACTCACAATGTGTTCCATCAAAGATAATGATATAGAAACCTTCACTACATTCACTTACTTTTCGTCAAATGTGGCAAAAAAATCAAAATCTAAACATGTGATAGAGATTTCTGTGAGTGAAAAATGTCTGGCGAATTGTGTTGAATTAATCATTTCAGATTGACTTAACAACTCAAACAACTTTCCCGCACCCAGATATCTCTAGCGCATATTTTTGTTTTCTGTGTGTTCACCTTTTTGCAACTTATGGCCGAAAGTAAGAGAATGTAGTAAGGCCTTACATACATACATGCATCTTGAGCAAGAAAACTTTTTTCGAAAAATTGAACGAAAATTTGGAAACAGAAAAACACTCCGTTTGGCGGAATTACAGTCAAAAACGATTAACTCAGAACTCGCAAACGAAAACGACATGAGAAAATAAAAAAAAGTTCTCTCTA
Organism: Syrphus vitripennis; assembly: GCA_958431115.1. Lineage (NCBI taxonomy): Eukaryota > Metazoa > Arthropoda > Insecta > Diptera > Syrphidae > Syrphus > Syrphus vitripennis. The sequence goes on from OY288108.1 coordinate 46,146,664, forward strand.
TCATACTTAATTTTTTTTTTAGTGAATTACAAAAACTTATGGCCAAAATATGCGCAGTGTTGTTTTTTAATGCCATTTTTCTCCTAAATTCGGAAATCATAATAAAAAAATAATTGTGGATGAGTTTTTTTCGGGACACGATTTTTTTAATCATATTTTCGAAGTAAGCGTATCATATATTGCGTCCAGTACAACAAATCGGGTAGGAAATGAATTTGGTTGAACATCTTTGAACTTCCAAACAAACAGATATTTGGTTTTATATAATAGGTTGAGTAGTTTGAAAGATATGGGCCAAATTTCCGAATAAAAATAGTTTTTTGACCAAAGTCGAGAAGTTAAAAACAGTTTGTTTGCCAAAAAATTAATGATATCGCAAAAAATATTTTTTTTTATTTAATATTGAAAAAAAAAAAATTTAAACATAAACATTTTTTTAAGTTTTTTCTCATTTATATTTTGCGACCAAAATAATTAGCAAGTTTAGAATATTATAACAATTAATGTCTTAAAAAGTTAGCCTTTTTTAAATATCGTTTTTATTTTTTTTATTCGATTATACTGAGCATAGGGATAAATAAAAATCGGAAACATAAAAAAAGCGTTTATAGGTATTTGCCATTAGAAACTTCAACCGCCAGCCGTTCGATAAATTTTATTTATCACACAGGTAAAAGTCTTTTTCCTCAGAATCAAAAAAAGAATTGGTCTCCATTAAGTGACAGGAAGTGAACATTATGTATTGTAGATATATGTACATATATTCATAAATATAGCCCCAATGTATTTCAACAAATGAAACGCAGTACACTACTTATGGTATTTATAATTTTACTTTTAATTTATATAATCATTATTATCTACACACCATTCAGAAACCACATTCAACTAACAATACTTAATTACATATTTTTTTAAATTTTATTTCTTCAATCTTTTAATTTTTTGTTATATTAGACAGGTAAGATAGAGATTTCATAAGTTGATAACTCTTTGAAACGGGTATGTTTGAGTCATAAGTACTGTTGTTACAATCCACATAGAACCACCAGTTGCATTTCAAAATAGATTGATCAAACAGTGTACTTTCTGGACAAAGGAATGATTTCATAACTATTCCATCTTCTGTTATCGCACATACATGGAAGACCTGAAAAGAAAGGAAATAAGTTAAATTATTTTAACAGCTTGTGAAAATCGAAAAGTTTAAAAGTATGGTCCTGATTTATAGAAGAATTTAGAATCGAAATTTTAATTTTTTTTGAACCTCGCGTAATCACTACCTAAAATTTTAAACGCGAAAAAACTGTACATTTACTATCAATGGTAGTTCCTGCTGGTCAAAGTGTTCAGGAAGACAAGAATGGCAAATGATGTACTGGGACATGAAACACGAAATAACGGATAAATTTTCTTGTTGCATGTAATTTTCTTTTTTCTTCAGATTAATAGCTTTAAAAGCTCAAAAATAAATACAGAGAATTCACTGCGGTTATAGGAACTTTCGTTTACTTTCTAATTATGGAAAATTTCACTCGAAATGATTGGTAATGCAGGTAGAGAGGGGACATTTTCGAACCCTGTAGGTACCTACATTTTTCGATCTTAAAATCTATCAATAAGAAGAAATTAAATAAACCATTACCATGCAACCAAGCTCAATATTTGCATACAATCCAGGAAAATACTTCTGCTCTGAACATGTGAATCCATTTGCAGGGAGATTAACTTTTGATCTAAAGTTGTCATCAAAATTCCTATCGTATCCCGATGGGTAGTATTCTTTTGGAGCATTCATAACCTGTAAGAAATAAATCAAAATAGCAATAGTAAAAAATAAAATACTGAAGGAAATAAACATTTTTTACAAATTCGTAGGTAAGCTACAAAACAAACATAAAAAGAGGCTGGGCGCGACCCACACTGATAACTTCCCATTTGTGATCTTGAAAACTTTATATTTAGTTTTTTTCAAATAACCAAATTTTCTGCGAAACAAACTTTAGCTGTTAAATTCAAACAATCATTATTTTAAGATTGAAAAGCATTTTAATTATTTGAAGAGATTTACGAAATGCACATATATTATAGAGATTGTTGATGTATAAGTTGTTTCCACTTGACCCAGGAGGTAAACTTCCACGCGTTTTTTTAACGAATGTGGAATTTTCTTAGTTCTGTTTAAATTTTTGTTTAAAATGTCAGTTAGCTATATGTCAAATATATATCCGCTGTAAGAAATTTTATTATGTATAAAATTAAATACCTATTGGCAAAGTCAGTATCATTGCTCGTTCTCAAGATATTCGAGTCAAAAACCAATTTTACGACTTTTTAGTTTATTTTTTTTTTATATTTTTTGTCAAAAACTGTCAATTAGATATTTGTCAAAATTTAAAATATTTTAGAAGACACAATTGTTGTTCGTTCTCAGGATATTCGAGCTGAAATACAATTGTAACTACTTTTCTTTAGAATTTTTAACAGTTTTTGATTTTTTGTTAAAAAACTGCCCATTCAATATTTGTCAAAATTTTATCAATTGCGAACAATTATGTTATGTAGAAAATAAAACAAACAAGAAGTCAATATCGTTACCCGTTTTTGAGAAATTTGAGTCGAAAGACAATTTATACCAATTTTAGGTAGAATTTTTTTGTAGTTTTTAATTTTTTGTAAAAAAACTGTCCATTGAATTTTTTTGAAATTTTCACCAGTAGTCAAAAACAACATTTTTCGTAAAATAAAATTATTTTTAAGTTAATATCGTTTTTCCATCTAAGGATATTCCAGTTATAAAAAATTTTTTTTTAGTTTTTTTGATTTTAAAAAATAACGGTATATTGATTTTTTTCCAAATTCATATCAAATTTGTATGACGTCATAATGTGTCGAATAAAATTTATTTCAAGTCAATAGCATTATTTGTTCGTGAGATATTTGAGCCCAACCAAAAATTTCACTTCTTTTTTAAACTGCTATAGTAAAAAAACGACTCATTGAATATTAATAAACGCCCTTTCAGCTTCTTTCGAAGTTATTATCTGTAAAACAAAATTTATTTCAAGTCGATATCTCTACTTGTTCTTGAGATATCGACGACGAAAAATGGTACCAGAACGTACGAACGTGCGAACGTACGAACGTACGAACGTACGTACACACGCACACACAGACATCTCTCTAAAAATGATTGATATAGGCTCTAGGGACCTTGAAACGTCGAGAAATGTCAAAAATTTCAATTTGACAAATCGGACCGATTACAATAACTCCCTATGGGAAGTTAAAAAGAATAAACGATTAAAGGCTTACCCAAATCAATGCGAAACTGTCATGGCGACAAAAAAAAACAATAACAACAAAGTGTTGTTATCAATCATAGCAAACTGTTGTTGTTTCATCGTGGCATTCGAATGTTTCGCACTGGTCTGGGCAAGCCTTAAGGCTCCATTGCGAAAGTTATAACGATAAAAATTTGTGTCGGAACGGGCGCTCTCATTTATTGCCATTTTCATAACAGGAGCGTTACAAAATCTCGTATATTTTAAATTCTCGATACGAAATCCCGCAAAATAATAAACAGTTGTAAGCTTTCAAGATTTTAGTTTGCGAGTTTTTGTTATTGCGAGATTATAAAATGTATAAGATTTTTGAAATTATAAGATTAGAAAAAGCGAGATCTTGTAATTGCGAGATTTCAAATGAGAGATTTTAATTTGACGGGATTTCCTGGCCATCCCGTTTTTAAACAAACCGAAACTTTTGATTTTATTAAATTAAATTTAATAAATAAATTAAATTAAATAAATACTTTTAATATAAAGAAAAAAAAATATTAAAACTGTACCTGAGTGCTGTTTTTCCGATGACCCAAATTTGAAAGATCAGACATTTCTATAATTTGATTTTTGTGAGATTTTTCTTCGTAGTCCTCTTTGTTTTTTGTTGCATTTTCAAATCCCCTCGGTATGGCATCTCTATTAGTAAATGAGTTCATCATATTATTTGTTGGGAACGCATTTGTTTCATTTCCCTAAAAATAAATTTAATTTAGTTTTTAAGAATTGAATTAAATTTAATAACAACAGATTTAATACCAGTAGTAAATACATATATATAAAGGAGATGACGCACTTTTGGGCCATAAGCGTGCAGGGACAAGAGTGGTACCAAAAGAAAGGTAAATACTTGTACATCAGAACTGTGAAGTTTTAGGAAAATCGTAGGTGGGGATTTCGAGATTTTGACGTTTGAAGTTCATTGATCAGATGCACTTTTTGTGCATATATCATAGAAACCGTTAGATACACGCATATGTTTTTGGTTCAAATATGTTTTTAACCTTTCAAATGGTGTTTAAATCATGAGCCTACGATTTTTAGTTTTTGAAATATTCAATAAAACTCTAGAAACTTTGAAACCTAACGGTGAAACAAGATATGATGTCACTTAAGATTTTTCCGAAATTACTGATTTAAAACAAAAAAAAAAAATTAGTTTCAAAGCTTACAGCTTACAGCCCCATACAGTTTTGCGTCATCTCCTTTAAACATTTTCTAGCTGGCATCATGCTGATGCTAACATAATTTTCTAAATAAAATCAAAACGAACACACAATACAACAGTAAGGAGTCGCTAGCGAACGAACCCTTTTTTGAAATTAAAAAAAGTCGAAGGGACCTTCGAGTTAGCGTTATCATGGACTGTCGCGTCACAAAATTAATTTTACTTAAGAAAAGTCAAAATTCAACGTGGATCATGGATTTAATTCAGTTCACACCCGATTTTACTTAAATAATCTTAGTGTTTGGTACAAAAAAAACTCAAACTGACGGTACTGGACAGATACCTAGTTTTCAGCTTGTTTTTTTTTTCATGTCAAACAGACCTCGGACAGTATTCAACTAATCCTCTTATTTATTAGATTTTATTTAGGAAGTAACTACATATTTTCAAAAATGCTTCATTTAAAGACAGCTATGTGGAAGACCACAACAAAAATTGTTTTCGAACATATTTATTAAAGTTGGACAGCTGTCTTAAGTTGTACAAAGTTTATAAATAAGGCCACTAGTTGCTGCCCACGTTCTGTTTGACACAAGACAACGCGAAGTACCACCAACTTTCCAACTGATCGTGTTTATGGTACCTTAAAAATTTAAAAACAAAAATGCAAACTTGGTGGTGAGCATTATTTTGATTGCTTATAAAAAATATTACTTAAAATAATCAGGGGACTTTAAGAATACAAAATGAGTTGCATAACTTCTCCCTATAACTGTAGAGTAGATTCTAGCAAATGACAACATCCATCCATAAAAATAAAATTCAACTTTTTCAAAGTTGAAGAATTGGCCTTTTTTGTTTGATTATTACCTGGTTTTGTAACATATTGGTAGTTACAGAAAATGTACTTTCAGTTGTTCCAGACGACAAAATCATATCCGATCTGCGTATGATAGAGCTTGACATCGTAGGGATCGGTCTGAATGTGGGCACGCCAAGTGGTAAAAACATGACTTCAGTCATCGATGATATGTTTTGGTTATGACCAAAACTTCGAACATTTTTCGAATCAGATGGGCTTTTTTTTGGCACCTCGATTTTAGGCTGAAAAATAAGAATAACGTGAAGATTTATACAAAACAATATTTTTAAAAAGTTTTAAATCAAAAAAAAAATATTTTTTTTAATGGAACTAGTAATGATTTCACGCAAAAAAAAAATTAGAAAACTTTCACACAGATAAATTCAATTAATTTAATTTAGCTTAGTACTGGCAATGATAAATAATAAAATATGCCTGTTTGGTAACTAGAAATTTTCACCAATTTCAAGTTACCGAACACACCTAATGTCTGTAAAAATGTCTTACTACTGTCTGAATATTATTTCTGATACTATTGTCAGAAATATCACTGTCAGGAATAGAGATCTCAGAGGGCTCAGCAATCTCAGTTACCTACCTAAACATGATTTTTCAGCAAATTTTTCAGTTTGATTGACAAACAACTATCTTGCTATTTACTAAAACTTTGGAGAAAAAAAAAATAAAAACACTGTTCCTACCTACTGACTGCACTTAAAATGAATAGTTACAAAATACTCACCGGAATACTTCCAATCTTGTTGACATAGCCAGTCTTATAGTTTAAAGCTCGTCTTCTGTTTCCTTCTAAGTTTCCTAAGGATTCACTAAAGCCAAGTTCGTCTCCAAAACTGAAACCTTTGATTAAAATATAATTTATATATTTTATTTTATATACGATTTTAAAACAAGAACTTATTGAAAGGAGACTATGAAAAATACATACATTTCAAATTTTTTTTGTATATATAATGATAATAAATTTCTATTCTTCTTGGACAAGAATTTTGTTTTGTTCACAATTTTATGAAGGATATACGAGTTTGTTTTTTATTAAGGAGTCTGTCATTAAAAAAAAAAATTATTTTTGGAATTAATTGACGCGTTTATATATGTACAATGTACATGTATTACTGCACATACTTATAAATACAGTGGTGGCCATAGAAATAGCACACCTTTTTGTAATTTTTTATCTTTTATTAAATTTGAATATAAGGAACAATTAGACCGTGTTTCGTGTCATTCACGACCAAAAAATAGCTTGTGGAATTAGTTATGCAACATTTAATTTGCAGGTTTAACTAACTCTGTTTTAACTCAGTGGTAGAGTTTAAACAGAGTTAGTTAAAATTGAAACTTCAACGGTTCCTTTTGTTTAAATTTAATAAGAGGTAGGTACAAAATTAAAAAAATGTGTGCTATTTATGTCACCACGGTATATATTTTTTTTGTTAAATTAAAATACAAAAAAAAACTAAATTATAATTGTATTGCTATTCTTCTTTTCAAAAAAAAAATGTCTGCAATCTGGTTACATATTTTAAATTATTATATTTTAGCTATAATTTTTACTATCAACATTATTTTATTTATACTGGTTTCGAAAATAGGTAAGAATACACTTTACTAAGTATTAGAAAATTACTTACCTAGTCCAAAATGTGCTTTTAATCCTCCTAGATTTCTCACTCGGAACAGTCCAGATTTCTTAAAATTGCAGTTTAAGATAAAACCAAATTCTGATTCCAATACGCATACAGCAATAGTGAGGCCTAAATGAAATAATTTAAATTGATACTTAATCCACCTGTTACTTGTTTCTTAATTTTAAAATATTTATCTTTATTTTTTTTAATTAAAGCTCTATTAAATTTTGAAACTATAGCATTATCAGAACTGTTGGAGTTTAAATATCTACATAACTATCATTTATTATCCGTTTTAACAAGAAGTTAAAAGCGAAGTATGCAAAAAATCGGTTTTTGAAATTTCGTTAAAAGAAGAAAAATAAATAATAATAGTTAAAAATCAATCCTACCATCAAGTTGGATTTTTTGACATTTCACATTAATTTGTCTTATTTTTATATCAATTCAAATAATAAAGTACAAAATAATGGGGCAAATTCTGGCATCCGTAAGCTCCTTACCTCACTGAACAACGAACGTATGGAAAACACTTACTGCCTGATATTCGACCCCAAATAATTTTGTCATGATTCTGAACATTGTTTGAAATCTCAATTGTTCTATTCATTGATTAAAGCCAAATAATTATTAAGTATTCAATGAAAGCAAAAATTTTCATCGAAAAATATAAATACTCGTATAATAATACAAACAAAAGAGCTGAGCAGCAAACCTCGATCAAGAATAACAAAAATTTTAATTTGAAAAATTGTGCAATAAATAATGTTTGAATTTGAAAGATGGGGTTTATTAGTTCAAAAATAGTTGTTTTAAATACTAGTGGAACCAGTGTTGCGTTGCTTCGCTTAATTTTTAAATATTTCCAAATGCAACATTTTTTATTTTTGACCAAATTTTCGTTGAATACAACATTAGTTCTGCAATTGCATTTTTAAGTATTAAAATTCATTTCTGTTTAAAAACGCCTCGGAACATGTAAAATACTTTTAATCTTAAATTATAAGTAAATAATTTTATTTTTAAAAAGGAATGCATTAAATATTACTTAGAAAATGCGAATTCTTTTTCGTATTTTTAAAAATTTTCATTTTTGAAATTTCTCAAAAGAATTTCAAGAGCCCACTACTCTCAAAGGTAGCTGCATGTACCGCGTATTTTTTATCAAATGGTCTAAAATATTGACTAGCAGAGGGTGACTAATTTATGTTATTACGATGGGTCTATTTCTTTAATACTAATTTTATATAAAAAAAAAAATAACAGCAAAGCCGAAACATTGAAAATACTTCACTAAAATAATGAATAATCGGGTTTTACCTCATATTACTACCACTGATTTATTTCTTTTAAATTTAGGACAATAGGTCAATACTCTTATCTACAGTGCAATTGCAAGAGCAAGTAGGTACGACCCTGTCGTGTGTTTTACTCATTTATGATTATGCTACCACAAAACAAACTTCAGATTTTTGAAATGGAAAGCAGACCTATTATTTCAGAAAATTAAGTTAACTAATTAAACTAGGTCGCCGTCGTCGTCGACGGTCGTCGGTGACGCAACATACATATGTTTCGAGGTTCGTAGTTCGAATGTTGTTTAATGCAATCTTTTTTTTTTTGTTTCTAATAACTTATAACTACTCACTTAGCATTTGTAATAAGACCAATCCAGTGTAAGCAGCTCTCATTTTTAAATTTTAGTAGGTTATAGTTTTCTGTTAAACTTAATTCACTTCAAGTTACCAAAATATAAACTATAATTGGTATTTTTATTTTACATTTGTAAATATAATAAAAACAAAATGTTTTATATATTTTTTTCACTCATAAATTATCAGCAAGCAGCAAGAAAGGTAAAATCAATAAAATGTGGATCACTTTAAGCTCTTCATCTCTTTTCAATTACATCAAAAAAAAAATTCTTTGGGCTTAGCACTGAACAAAAAAAACTCTTTTACTCGTACTTTGGCTTCAAGCTACAACACTGCTACACATAAAACGCACCTCTTATTCTGTTTTGCAGAAACAAAACACTATAGATACACCAACCATTTGAATTGAATATACCACCAGAAAAAAGAGAAATTCGGATATATTCCCCCCTTAATCATTTTCAATATGAGCGAAGTGAATAATATATTTACAAAGAAAAGACTGTAGATTTCTACCTATCTAAATACCAACCTTGAGGAAGATACATATTATGATGAACGTGTTTTTTTTTTCGTTAGAGAAGAATGCGAATGCATAACATTGCAGCCACACTGTCATTAAGAGCGATCGCCAGTGTTCGGACCTTACTTCATTTGGAGTAGAAACATACTCCATTTTGAATTAAAGCAGGTAAATTTAAATATAATGATCTTACATTTTTAAATGCTTTGAATCATTTCCTATCGAATTAAATTCAATAATTGAATGTTTAATAATGTGAAAAAATTATAATAGCTATCGGCCAATTGATCTGAATGCGGAGCAGATCTTGGTATGATCAAGCAAAACAAACAGGATAATAGTTTCAAAGTGGTGAACGCATGTATAACAATCTGAATTTTCTTGTGTTTGTTTATATAAAATGCATGATCGGATCGTATGAACTTGCTCTTGATGTTAAACGTTGATAAGTTTATTAATACAAAAAAGAAACATTTAAACATGAAATCATGTAAATTTGAAATCTAAAAATCCGTTACTTCTATAAAACGATTTTTTAATGATACGCTTACAAGTAAACAGTGTTTTATAAAACAGAGTATTCAATTAAAGTGAAAAAAGGAATCCTCTAATATATGCAGAAAATAATTGCAAATGATTGGTTTTGTTCACTCCGGAACGCTCTTAACAAAACAAAGTCAAATTCAAATGCATTCATATTTCTAAAAATGCTTTAAATAATTTTGTGTCAAAATATAAAAGAATCTTTTAAAGTTATATTTACAAAACAAAAATTGTCAAACCAATAATTTCCTTTCATTCCCTTTTTTTTGCAAAAAACCTGAAAGTACGAAATTTAAATAAAATTTTTAAAGTTGTTTTCGAAATACACATTACAATTTCTCTTCTAAGGAATCACATAAGAATCCAAATTTGAAGCAAATGTTTAAGTCATAGTTTCATCGGTGGAAGCACAGATTTACAGATGGTACATAAGTTTATTTAACCAAAAAGACTTTGTTTGGGAATTCTCCTTCATCATAAAGTTTATCTCGATTTTTTTGCACAAATCCAATACCACTTACTTCTTCTATTAAGCAAGTATAATAAAACTTAGATGTATCACCAGCTGGGTTACTTTATCACATTAAATTCAGTTTAAAATGCACTAAGCTTTTCCTTGTCTTCTTTAATGTTCATTGTTCGCTAAAGCTTTAACTGACTGTTAAAGCTCTACGAAATATGTTGTGTGTTTTTCATTTTCCTTTGTCTAATATTCGTACAGTGTCGAAGTCAGCTGTAAGTAAAAATTTGTAGGTATGTATGTATACAAGTTAGCAGAGTAAGAAATTAATATGTAGCTGTTTTTTATTATAGCTTCTGATCTGATCACAGGGCGCTTTGAGGATAGCGATTTGGAAATTTAAAAATTTTAGTTTTAATTCGTTTAACCTAGATTTTCTCAAATTGTTTTAGTTCTTAGATTCAATCTGGATTTTAATTCTAATTACATCATGGGTTCTGACTCCGAACACATGAAGTTAATAAGAACTAATGCTAAAAGCTTGGTATTTATGGGAAAAACAAGACACACCTACCTTACTTTTTATTTTTTGTCTGGTGAAAGAAAAAGACACGAAGTTTTATCAAAATTTTCTTTAGCTCTTAATATTATTGAAAAGCCCTATTGCATACTACTTGCCTTAAAATTAATCTTACGAAAAAACAGGTTACGAAAAAAAGGGTTTTTGAGATATATGAGAGTGATATCTGCTTCAAAGTGTTATTTGAAACTAGTTCAAATTTTGAAGTTTTGATTGCCAAAACATTTTTGACTAATACTAATTTAAGTAAATTAGAAACTCGAAAACCCTTTAGAACTACATACATAGTTTCGTTGTATAACTAGTTTTGAAACAAGTCAACGGGCTGTCATGTCACTATGGTTTGCCATTTTTTTCATTTTCTTGAGGCTCAATTTTCTCCTGCTTTTATTAACTTTTAATTGCAATTTTAGTTGAGAAGCTTGTATAACACTTCCAAAAAATAATGTGATATATAATAATTGCGATGGAAAATAATTCTGTAAAAATTGTTTTGATAGTGAGAAGAAGTCTGCACTTCATTTCAGTATCAAATCATTTATAGAATTTTGGAATATAAAATATTAAAATGCAGAGTTATGAATTCACAGAATTTTCAAATACAGAATTTCGTATTTTAGAATAGAGACCTTTAGATTAAAAATGTTTTAAAATATTGAGTGATGACAGCTTACAAAACGAAAAATTCTGCAACTCAATAGGAAAAATATTCCAGACACACCAACGTGTATATTTTCAATAAACTCTTTAAAAACTATAAATATTATTTTTTAGGAAGACAAGATTTTTTTGTTTTCACCAAATTCTAACGGAAAATTCTCATCTTAACTTCACAGCAAATCACACAAAGCATTGAGTACCTACCTTTTTTATCAAAATTTAATTTTATAAGGAAATAAAGGTTGTTGCTTTTTTCTGTAGGCTATTTTAGTATGAGAAAACTAAAGCACTTTTAAAACATTACCAAATTCCAAAATATACTAAAAACAGCAAAGGAAACCTATCTAAAACACAGAGAAAAGGAATATAGAAGGGATGCATAAAACTTAAAACTCCTTTCAAATCACACAAAGCATAAAAAATCTTATAAAAAGTTCACCACGGGGAGTTGAGATTTATAAGTTGAATTTGAACAGGTGCAGGTGGTGATAAAAATCCAAGTTAAACAAAAATATCAAATATAAATTAATCTTCTTCTTTTTAATTTACAGACAGTTGCCATGATCTCGACCGGAACCACTGCTTCTATCTAAGGCTCCACTTGAGGGGTTTGAATATTTTTAATGATGGAGGATAATCTTTGATGTTTTAGCACAAATCGAATAAAAAGATAAATATTTAAATTTTTTAAAAGAAGCCAAGTGGCACAAAAGAACAAATGCGGAGCAATTTGAAGATTTTATGGAATTTTTAACAAGGACTTTGAAACTATTTGTTAGAAAGGAGTGGAAACAAAAATAATCCAACGTACTACCTGTTGCGGAAGACATTTGAGACTTTTGGATCGATTTCTGTGTTTGAAAAAAAATTAGTTTAAATCCAAAATTATCTATTAACGCAGAGTTTATAATTATTTAGTGATAATTTAATAAGATATTATAATATAATTTTATACTAAATAAAAAAAATATTCTATAAATTTAGTAAACATAGAAATATATTCAAATACTTAGTTTGAACTTTTTGGTAATAAAGTCTTTTGACTTGCCATTAAAACGGTATCTTAAAAATATTACCAATGACATATATTTTTCTAGCACCTCTTTAAAAATAACTCCCTCACCTTTAATATAAAAAATAAAATTTATCTTTTAACAGACTAACTCTTAAAGACAACGTAACATGCTTTCATGTGTTATTAACTTCTTAGTTTAGCATTATTTTTAATAATTGCAATAACGAAAAATGTTTTTTAATACTGAGTTTTAGTTTGTTGATCAGACTTTTTCTTTTTATCATTATTTTCACTAATTTCCATAGAACTATACGCCATTATAAATACTGGCTAAATAACATTTTCACTGACGTGTTATAAATTATATATTCTCAAACTGGGCCCAAAAGTTTGACCGAACTTTTTGTATACATAAATACAGATAAATAAATAAAGCAACTGTGATGTCAACTTTTAGCAATGTTATATTTCAATTCACAGAAACCAACTTAGCATGCACCATTGTATATAAAACTTATAGTACTATCATCACGATGATTTTTGAGTTGTGTGCTGTGGTCGTCTGAGGGCGTACTTGTATATACACAGAAACAGCAACCAGAAAATTAGTATGCGCTGTGATCGCTTGGGGCCGACGTGGTGGAACGTGCTGATGATAGTACTATGCAAATTTATATACAATGCATGCACGCTAAAAATAAGAAAAGTGAGTATACGCCAAAGTGAACCACCGTTTTGTTTTTGTTCTTAATGATTGTAAAGCTTCTCCTAGAATCATTCTGTGGTTCAAATTTACATGAAATCATCCAACGCTACTGAAAAACAAATTCAGAAAATTTCAAATTAAAAAAGGCAATAATTGCATATTTATTTATCTTTTTAAGTAAAATAAAGTAAAATAAAATAAAATAAAATAAAATAAAATAAAATAAAATAAAATAAAATAAAATAAAATAAAATAAAATAAAATAAAATAAAATAAAATAAAATAAAATAAAATAAAATAAAATAAAATAAAATAAAATAAAATAAAATAAAATAAAATAAAATAAAATAAAATAAAATAAAATAAAATAAAATAAAATAAAATAAAATAAAATAAAATAAAATAAAATAAAATAAAATAAAATAAAATAAAATAAAATAAAATAAAATAAAATAAAATAAAATAAAATAAAATAAAATAAAATAAAATAAAATAAAATAAAATAAAATAAAATAAAATAAAATAATTAAAATAAAATAAAATAATTAAAATAAAATAAAATAAAATAAAATAAAATAAAATAAAATAAAATAAAATAAAATAAAATAAAATAAAATAAAATAAAATAAAATAAAATAAAATAAAATAAAATAAAATAAAATAAAATAAAATAAAATAAAATAAAATAAAATAAAATAAAATAAAATAAAATAAAATAAAATAAAATAAAATAAAATAGTACCAAAATAAATACAATGATTTTGAATGAAATAAGCTATTAAGGTAATTATCAATCACTGGTGATTTTATACAGAAATGCTAAATCATTATTGAGCAAACATTAAAAGACTTTGTGCAATCTGCAGCACAAAGAAAAGAAAACTCTTATGGGAAACGAAAACTAAAACTAGTTCCAAAGGGGTTGAAACTCCAAGCTTTGTACAAATTGTTATTATAAACAAAAAAATGTCATCTAAAATTTAGGATCATAAAACCAATTTTCAATAAAACAAGAAATTCATAAAACCAGAAAAATATCTAGTTTCAAGGACATCAAAACTAGTTAGAAGACTTTTTCCTTATCGGAAAAGTCGAAAAAAAGAATCACTTTGTAGATGGCATGTAAAAGGAAGGATTCGCGAATTGATTGTATAGAAATATTCGGAAGAAGAAGACGACTGGCCTCCGACGATTTTTCTGAAAATGATGAATAGAAACAGAGCAAGAAATATGTTGAATTAGAAGAGTGTTAAAATTTGGCATTATATCAGGGCATCAAGGATGATAATAGTTCACTGCTAAACTTCTCCGTATTAAAGAAGCGCAATATCGACGTTTTGTAGACTTTTTCATAATCATATAAAAACCGACCAAAATTCAAGTAAGTACTCTAAAATAAATAAGAAAACCTGATAATGAAAAAATTTTCAAATTTCAAAACAATTTTGGAAAACGCAATGTTGAAAACTAATTTTTTGGAATTTATTTATTTGTATTTTCAGAGTTTTGAATTACAGAATTCGATTTCAGAATTTTAGAAAACAAAATTTAAGACTTTCAGAATTTTGAATTACGGAATTTTTGAAGACATAATTTTGAAGTTTCAACTTTGGCGCTCTCAAAAAATATGACCCCAACCGAAAAATATTACATCTACCTGATATCGTCCCGTCTCACGGACTGACGTTGATCGCAAATTGTCACTTTTGATTTGGACAACAACCTAGATTTGGACACCCACGCTTCTAAGCAATCTTTAATGCATATTCTTACACCATCAGAATTTCTAAAACAAAGTTGGCATAGCGGCATTTTTCGTCAATTTTGAACAGATTTAGATAAAATAATTGAAACTATTGTAAACAATTTTCGAAATTTCACATAAATTCTAAAAAAAAGTTCATATTTTTGCAGCGTGAGCAAAACATTTTTTATTCAAAGTAAAAAGAAAATTTTTAAATTCATATCATTTAAAACATTACCAAATTCCAAAAAAATATTAAAACCAGTAAAGGAAACAATTCGAAAATACAGACAAAAGGAATATAGAAGGGATACATAAAACTAAAAACTGCTCTCCTGTAAAATACTAAAAAAAAACGATATAGGATTAGTTCGTGAGAAGATGATCGAAATATTTGTCTATCAAAAGCAAAAGTTAGCTAATTCAGATTTTAAAAGAAGTATGTTACGCAGTTTTATTTTACTGCCACCAACATTCATTTAAAAAGATAAAATTAATCTTTTTCATTTTTGCATTGTTATTAAAACATTTTACAGTTCAACAACGAAAACCGGTGCCCTCCCTTACCCCCTTCTTCATCATCTTTATCTTCTATTTTATAAAACAAAAGAAATGAAAGATTCACTTGACAAACAAGAATTAAATTTAAAACTATCGGCTTTATGCTTTCTATTACTATTTTCAAAAAAAAAAAAAAAAAATATGAACGAAAGTGCAAGTAAGCTAAGCTAACCAAAGCAGGTTACATAAAACATACAAAAATGATTATTTTAAATTATATATGTACATATGTATATATTGTTAAAGATATATGTATCTAGATACTTCTTGTCTAAAACAAATCTAACAATTGAATAATATATTATTTTTTTTTTCTTAAAGAAAATATTTTGTTTTATAAATATAAATTTTAAATACTTTATTTATTGTCTAAGTCTATATTGACCAAGGAAAGCATATACTATAAGCTTCTTCTTTAGCACCAACATCAAACGCAGTATACTTATACTTGAAGTAAAATGTTCAAAAGAACGAAAAAGAAAGAGAAAATACCTAAAAACATAGGACGAGCGGAGGTTTCATTGATGATCTACCAACAGACGGGTAAAGTAAGTCGAAGAAATCGTCACGAACTGGATGAAGAGTTACTTTCTATATTAAGAAAAAAAAAAAAAAGAAAAGAAAACAAAAATGAGTGAATTTCTGGTGAAAAGTTTATACTAAATTCAATATTTTGTGAAAATATTTATTTATATGTTTCAAAACATCGAAGTTTTGGTTCAAAAAAATACAAATTAAGTGAATATATCAGAAAGAAAAGAAAAAACAAACGATTTGAAAAATAAGAGTTCACAGAGAATTTCTTTATCGTTAATGACGGTTTTTATTCAAATAACTTAAACAAAAAAAAAAAAAAAAGCAAAAGTGAAAGTCAGTGTGTGTCTTGTGCTAGTTTTTACTTTCTGATTTTAGTGCGAAAATAACTTAAAGCAAACAAACGGATATTCTTCAAATATAATATAATAATAATAATGGCCACAAGTAATTGCCAATATTCAACAAGATATTGTTGTAAGTTAAATATTTGTGTTTTTCTTTTTTAATTATGAGGTTTATGGTGTGCCTAACTAACATTGTTTCGTGGAATTATAAATTTAAATTTATGTTCAAAAATATTCTTTTACATTTTCTAAAAAAAAATGGAAAAATAATTTCTTTCTGTTTAAATCATGATTGTGGATTAAATAAGGCTCATCAAATAAATTAAAAAAAAAAGTTTTACAACTAACAAGAATTACCTATATAATGTGTAATGTGTGTATAAGGGAATCTTCACCTTATTATTGGGAGAACGTTTTGTGTGATAAGTTGTCTGGGAAGGGAGGGGGTACTCAGTGAAAGTTCTCATACCAATTCAAAAGAAAAAAAAAACATGTAAAGCATAACATACATACATGTTGATTTAAGAAAATTATTAAATTTAATTTGAGTTTTTTCAATTTGAAAATAAATAAATATCCAATTTAAATAAATAAATACTAAAAACATAATTGTTTACATCAGTTCGAAGTTTTAAAAAAAATTTATTTTTGATTTCTTTGTGAAAATGATTTTATTAGTTTAAGCCACTGGATCAAAACTAATTGCTAAAGAAAATAAATTAAGCCTAGAATTAAATTTGTATCTTATGGATTTTTCATTAAAAAATATTGTATCGATAAGTTTCTTTGCCCCTTTGTAATGAGAATAAGCCATATAAACCATATTATTGTATTTCATGAACAAAAAAAACAAGCCAGAAACGAAATCTGGCTAACAAATACATACAAACGTTGCGCGAACTACCATTTCCATTCGATTCAAAGAGAAAGTAAAGATAATAATGGAATGAATAGATCGTCGTCGTCGTCGTCTTTCGTCCAATATACCAATATTATATTACAGTCATTCGCATCGCAGCAAAAACAACAACGTCATGATGTTCCTTCTTGTTGTTTAAATAAATTTAATTTATTTATGCTACATACATAAATCTTATTTCCATATTGTTGTTTGTACATACATATATCTATAGACAAAAATTTTATATTTCTAAAAAAGGAACTTAATGCCCGATTTATTATTGTTAAATGAAAATGAAAACTTAATAAAAAAAAAAAAGATTCTCTTCTGAGTAACAAGTCTTCTTCTTCTTGAAAATTTAGTAGTAGGTAGCTAGGTAGGTAGGTATACGTATAAATGAAGTAAAAATAAGTAAGACTTAATATAGGCCAAAAGAGAAATTTAACCTACATTTTTTTTTAGGATGCGAAGGGCGATTGTAAGCAAGCACACTCACTGTGTGTTTTGAGAAGTAATTATGTATATGGATGTTTCTGTTTCTGTTTCTGTACCTGATGTGCACGTGGATGCTTAAAAGTCTAATGAAAAATGAAAGTGATGGGTTCTTTATTGGTTTTTTTTTTTGTTGTTCAGAAATATTTATAAAATGTATTTATAATGTAGTTTGGTTGGATTTGGTAGTTACAAAATGGTTTAATATAAATGGTAGAAAATTGTAAGTAGTAGAGGGTTCGGATATAAGATAATTAAAATTCTGGAGCACATTTGCGAAGTGAGTTTGTAAATGAAAAACATTTTAAAATGTTAAAAAAGCAGATTTTATAAATAGGAATCGGCGTAGGTTCATAAGTATACATAAAATATATACAAGTTACCAAATTGCACTCTTATGATTAAAATACAAAAATAATATAATAACCGTATCTTCTTCGAAAATGGTCAGCCAAATCTTATTTTTAAACAAAAAAATGCTTTGTTATTGTTTCTTAGCAAAAACAATGAAAGTTATAAAAAGTTGTTGCGCTGGTTTTGAACCTTTGAACAAAAATAAGGTAAACCTGTTATACGGGAAGACCGAGTCGTTATTCTGTATTCCAATATTCTACATGACTGAAATTCGCTTGGATCAAAAATTCTGAGTTCAGTTATTCTGTATTTTGAAACAGTGTAAATCCATAATTCGGTTTTTAAATTCGGTAAAAACAAACTACTACTTGTATTCACTGAGCGCTTATAACTCAAAAAATTGATAACGGTTTTTTGTAGAGTCGTCGAAAACAAGCATTTTTTTACTATGGGAGGGGGTCTATTTTGAAAAAAGTACTAAAAGTAGAAAAAAAAATTTAAAAAAATAATGGTAATACTTACAATTAAGTTTAATACTTTTTTTTTAGCCAAAACTTTGAACTATAATAAGGCACTTTTTAAAACAGGTAAAATGTTTCTATGCACAATTTTCGAAAAAATGAGTTTCAAACACAAATTCGGGGAAAAAAATACAAAACAGTTAAAAGTGTAATTTGTCAAAACCATAAAATTTAAAATAATTATTTTTATAGAATTCGAAAAACTGAAAACTAGATTATTTTATGAGTTCTAGTTTTTTAGAAGTTTCAAAATTACTAATTTTTTTTTAGCTTTTTGACTGCAAGCCTCCATATATACCTCAATTGTATATACATATAACTTTTTTTGTGTTTTTTTTTTTTTTTGATGAAACCATTTAGAGTATTTGATAATCTTCTTTTTTTTTGTCATATGATTTCGAGTGGGACCATAATCCTCCCACTTTATTGCTTCACCCTAAGGCTACATTTGTGGGTTTCACCGGAAGAGAGTTTTACATATAATATCTAAAGAATTTTAAAACTAAATTTTGCATTTACCGATTTTTGAAATAAGGAATTTATAAGATCCGAATTTTGGCACTTACAGAATTATGACAGGAACCCCTGTTGTACATTAAATTAACTTTTTTGTATTAGTAAATATGTAAATATTTACTAATCATCTGGATCTTTCAAGTCCGATTTATTCTATTAGATTTAATATCAAATTTTATGGTCAACATTTTTTGGCATTTTCTTGTTTTGCTGCTTGACTGCCTGAACAAGATGAGAAAAAAATGTTCCTTCCATAGTTGAAAAATAAATAAATGCCAAATGCAGCATTTTTGGCATTTACTTACAGCTCCATGTTTAGGTAAACATACATAGGTGGTGGCTATTTAAGGCTGAGAGTGCTCCGCTTCCTACATAAAAATTTATCTGTATACCATTCTAACTTTCTTTATAATAATATTTTCAAAAATGTTACTTTACCCTCCTTAATAATAAACTATGTAAATAGCATTTAAGGTCAATTAAAGTCAAAAAAATAAATACACCACTTTTGCACTCATTGCCTCATTTGACCTTCAGGGTTATACTTTTTATAACTTCTTCGGTGATGCCCATTTTGAAACCTTACTGAATAAATTCTTAATTATTTACTAAAGAAGGTTGTTACCATCACACCTAAAATGTCACTAAAAAAGATTTAATTAATAAAGTAGAAAACGACAGTAAATGACAACAAATCCAAAAAATTTACACGTCAATACACCCATATTCTTTAGCTAAGTCCAGATAATTATCTTAGCTTACATTATATACCGATGGAAAAAATATTTAAAGGCTTAAATTATTGATGTGTTATCGATACTTGGTACAGAAATAAATGAGAAAAAATGGCAGACTATTGGTCAAAAAAAATAAAAGCATTTATCCAAATTTCAAATAGGGATAAGTACTCAACAGTGAGACTTTTTTTTAACAAATGACTATTCCTAAAAAAACTAATTCATTTACCAAGGTAATGTTTAGTTCATTTATTGCATATTTACCATGCATAAAGAATAAAAGGAATATAACAGTGAAGAAAAATCACTAATAATGAGACATACCCGTTTGAAAATTACATAGAATTTCAAAAATTCATAAAATTAATCGACTTCTGCCTTGATGTTCGTGCACCGTCAAAAATATATTTAAGAAGTAGGTACCAAAAAAAATGCATCGAATTGCATTGGAATAGTTCATTAAGTTAACTACGTTAAAAATACAGAATTGAAACTTTAATTAGTCCAATGTTTACTTCATATTTTTCAAGACGCTGAGAAATTACTTTAGAATGTTTTTTTTTCTACTTAAACTTTAATAACTGGACTTTGCTCAGCTGGCTACGCGCTAAAAGTAGTTCGTTCAGAAGAATATTTGTTTTATGATTTATTTATGGAGTTATGCGGAATGTCTCATTGTTCGACCTGTCTCACTGTTGGGTATGATCCCAACAACGAAAAATTTCGCTATGGTTTTCTTTAGTACGCTGCTCAATGATAGCTATTTTCTTAAGTTAATGTAGCTTAAGTAATGTGTGGCTTATTTACTTTACTTAAGATTGTATTTGCAGCCTAGGATGGTCGTAACATCAACGACACCCTACGAACTCTGTCCTTATCGTTCTGTAAAAAAAAACGGAGTTTGACAGATAATTTATTTTTGACGAAAATGTTTTTTTTTCTCACCACATACATACATTTTTTTCCCGAAAGAACTGTATACTATGCTTAAGCCTATAATGTGGTGAGAAAAAAATATTTTATATTCGTCAAAAAAAAGTAAAATTGGTTCGGTAAAAAACTAAAAGTGCCATAAGAAATAACCGTGCATATAATTTTTTTTATATGAGGAACTGGACTAAAAAAACAACACCTTTTGACAGAAAATTCATGTATTTGAGAGGAAAAAATCTGTAAATTTTACAAAACTGATTTTATAATACATACCTACATCGATACTAGAGACAAATAAGTAAAAAAAACAACAACAATATGCCTTTGGACCACACATTTGAGGAGTTAACTTAGCATGCAAAAATGGATGCAAATTTTTTTAAAAACTATACAGATATTTAAAGATTTAAGTTAAAACCACTTAAATCTGAGATTTTCCTACATTTTGTTTAAAAATCGTATACTTATAAGCTTAATTCGATTTTTATTTCGCTTATTACTCAAGGCCAATGTCTTATAAACAAAGTTTTCAATGAAAGTGAAAAAATACAGTCTTAGGTATTTACATATGCAAACAAAAGTGAGCACTCCAGAACACTAATAATTACGTATTGAGGCTTCGACAAACCAATGAGAGACAGTAAAAAAACCGCGGCCTTATTTCCATCCTTTGGATTTTTTTTCCGAATGAAAATCGGAGCAGGGGTTAATTTTCACCAACCAACTTAAGATTAATAATAATCAAATTATTATTTTCTAAAAATGGGCTTAGAAGTTAAAATACAAATTAAAGCAGTATAATTAATTTTTAGATTAAAACCAAATCCTCATGACAAGTCGTATAGGTGCTCTATTATATTATTCTATTATTATGTATTGCATGGAATTTTTGTATTATCTGCTAGCAAACCTTTCTCAAGAACTTCAAACCTATAGTCATAACTTTCTTTTACTTTCTTTTTTTTCATATGAATGTATCACTAGCAGTCAATTTAGAATATTTTGTATGTTATATACACAAAAACAAAGTGAGCGTAGAACAATCAATTTAATGACCAACATAAAATTTTTGATGTGTGATGGTGGTATCAAGGGAGTTGGTTTTCGAAGTTAAAAAATTGAAATTAGCCAACGATGTTGGGCTAGGTATTATTTTTATTTTCACTCAATAACAGACACTGAATTTTCCGTTTTCCAATTTTTACACAGATTTGTAAAAATTAATGCATTGATACTATACATAAGTAGCCTGATTTTGTTTAAGTAATCATCTAATAATCAACTTTAACCTAAACTTAAATCTATTGTGCTCTCATATTATTTTTTATTTTGTTATAGTCGACTTGCAAGCTATCACCAAATGAATCTTAAAATTTATTGCGAAGCAATAAGAATAGCTATGTGCCTTTGTGAAAAATGAAACAGAAGCATTTGGAACATTCATATGTATTTCTACTTTTTCAAGAAATTAAAAATTATTTTTTTTTAAAGATACATATAGAGCTAAATGGCTCGAAGCCGATTTGAATCTTAGATTTTTGGCAGAAATCCAAATGGCTCGGTGTAGGTAAATAACACAATCCATGCGTTAATCACGTTTGTTCATCCTTATACTGGTTAGGATTTAGATTTTAGCCAAATTTAACTTCGCAGTCCAGCTAAGTGAGCATTTAGCCAATTTTCAACACAATAAAACAAAAAAATATTCAGCTTTGATTTGACTATACATTTTTGATCTTAAATAAAAAAAAGATACGGTTTTATCTTTATCATATACAATTCTCATGAAAGGCTGAGTGAAAAAAGGCTTGAAAAAAAGCCTGCAATTGATTTTGAATTGCGCGAAACCACAATAATTATTGATTATAATCAATGTCAGCTGGGAAAAGATTGAAGAGCACCTCAATTTTATTTTTGAAAATAAAATAACCCCGTACCTATAGTTTCATTTTTTGATCGTAGCCTTATTTTAATTTTAAAAGACGTATAAGATCTTATTCCATTTTTCGATTAGGGCCTTTTTCATGTGGCTTTATTTACATCCTCTAGCAAATATTGATGAAACTGAGATCTAAGACTCGTGTTGTTTTGTTTACTTTTCGCCGTCATTAAAAAAAATTATCAAACAAACGGGACTTTGAAAATATTTATTTTTCTGTAAATTTTTTTTATTAATATTTGTGAATCAGATAAGGGTTTAATAAAAGTCTATGAAAAAACCGTTTTTAATGGTTTCGGAGAAGGGGAAACAATTCATTGTGATATGTTTAAAAAGTTTCTTTTAAAAATTGAAGTCAGCTTTTCAAAACTATCCTTAAATTTTGTGTGCCGTTAACATTTATTTATTTCATTTCATTCCACATTAAAAAATACCTGAAACAGCATGTGTCATATGGTTAGGTTTAATTTTTATCCCACAATTTCCCCTTAACGCTTTCCCCATTTTAATGATGATACCAATTTTGTGCAAGAACTTTCTGTGTTATTATACATATTCCCGCTTAAATAGCAAAAAAAACAAGAACCTTAAAATATAGGTATGTGTTTGAAGAGGGTTGATTTTAAAATTAATATTTGGTTTCCTTGTTAATTTATTATACATATGCACATGTACATACATTTTCGCATTTGTTTGTTTGCGCTTGATATCGTCAAAACTGTCAAATTCTGTCATTTCCAAAAGATCTATATTTTTATATACCTTCGAATTAAATTCTTGCTGCTAATTTCAAAATTAAATCGATATCCCTTTAAAACAATAACATTCATGTTAAATACAACAATCGGTCACAATCACAACTCCGCTTATGTTAGCAAAGACAACAACCATATTATAACTATATTATAACTGTTATATAAACTGGTGGTGGCGTTTTATTTTCGTAAACAAGTATTACACTGTGCTATAAATTGATTTTTTTTTACTTTTGAAGTGACCTACAGTTGACGCTCTTTATATTATTTATAATAATTCAAAGACCCTCAAAATTATAAAACGAGTATTTTGTCAAAAAACTGTTTCAAGCTTTTAGATTTTTTTTACACTTTCGAAAAGTTAAGAAAAATCTTTGTATATGAAAACTAGTACTATCATGACGAATATTTTTTAGGGTTGCAAAAGTCCTGGTGGTGGCGCTGCAAAATGTGAGGTATAAAATTCGATTTGGGGAGTCTTTAAGCGTCAAAAATTGGTGGTAGGGGCAAGAGTAGACTATTTTTTGGATAATTGCATCCAAAAAATATCAATAAATATCATTTAAAACCTCCATAAGCTCTCCGCAAAAAAAAGAGTAAGGGTTGCGCAGACACACTAGATGTCGCCCCATTCGACTTCCACCATGATAGTACTATAGTTTATATATACAAAGGAAAAATATAAACTTGCGCGAAACAGTGTTACTACAAAAAAAACAATAACAACAACGTTGTTGTCAATCATATCTCTTTTCTTTCTTTTCTTTTTTTTGTCGTCGTATGCGAATGTTTCGGAACGGTTTCGGTAGTAAGCTACAATTTGTTTAAAGCTACATTTTGAATTTTGAAAACCTTTTTTTATCTCCATACTATTGCTTTTTCTTTGTTTTTTTTTTTCAAATACTTAACTTAATAGAATATTTCTGAGTTAAGCCCATCAAATACCTTTAGAAACGGTTATTTTATTTTCTGTTTTGAGTTGACCCGTTTATCTTTACATATATTTTAAGGAAATTGCATAAAAAGTACATCAGATTTAAAGATACAAAAAATGTTCAATAGGTATTAAAATTGTACAAAAATATGCAAAATAAATTTCTTCAAAGATTCAATCAAAAAAAAACCTACAATTTTTTAAAAGTACAAACAAAACTTTAAAAAAAAATTCAATTGTACGAATAATGATCAAGTAATAAATAATTGACACCTGAAAACAATATGAAATTTTTTCAAGTGCTGTAATAGTTGTATTTTATTTTTCTGTAAAAGTAATTCCACATCAAATCATGTGGAAAATAAAACTTATCTAATAATAATGTAGCTATTCGGTGATACTCACAACTTCCACTAGGTCACTTCAAAAGTAATTTTCCCTTTAGCCCAATTGTTATTATAATAATTTATTAATCATTTGAAAATCTGAAACAAAATCGTATTAACTTATTGTTCTTTTTTTTTAGGGGACGCAGACAAAGTGAAATCACTAATTCGATTACGAGCAGAACTATCTCCACTATTCACAGGAAAAAGAAATGCTTCAAAATATGCATGGGCGTAAGTACTTAATTTTTAAAAATATTTAATAATTAATTTCTATACGAAGGTTTTTTTTTACAATACAAATTCTATATACTAGTGAAATAAATTTTAAATTACGTTATATCATCGCCGCCGCGCCGCGCCGCCGTTAGTAGGAATTTAAGTTAATTTTTTAAAAGACGCATTTCGCCATTTAAAAAAAAAATATCAATGTGTATGTATTGATCTAATATATATTATGTATGTATGTTACTGTAAATTTCCGAAATGATTGAATTCTACAATTTACTGGTAAGACCTAGAATTTTGTAGCATCTTTTGTAAATTTATTTCTGTGTATAAAAAATATGGTGTAGTGTAGAAGGATTTCAACTCCCTTTTTGGAGTCCTTGCCCGCTCACTCAGCTCTATACTTCACTAAGAGCATCTTCAATCACTTTGTTTGAAAGTACCTTGCCTAAGATTTTTCGCGATTTCTAAAAACTGAAAGAAAAAAATTCTTCCCAAAGCAGAGCATAAGGCATCAGGATTTTCTCGTTCAGTGTACTTTTATTTGCTTACTCTACTCTACATTAAACATTTTTTTTCTTCAATCTAATAATTTTTTTTATAAAATACACCCAAATACTATTTTCAACTGCCATATAATGAAATGAAGTGCAGTGCAGAACATGGCCTTTCATATGACATAAGTTTCATTACAGCTGAACAACGTTGAAGGTGTAGCCGAAATGCCCATGGTGATTTGAATTTATAAATCACTTACTTTTACAAGAAGGTTTTTTTTAGAACAATAAAATGCTTACAAGTGACAAACTGCAATATCTCAGCAAATATTTGGTATCACACAAACATTTAAATAAAAACAACTACATATATTTATCCAGAATTTAATAATATAAATTCAACTGCTCAATTTAAACAAGTTGAATAATCAAAATGGAAATTGGTGGACCACTCATAATTTCGTAGCTTATCCAACTGTGCAAACTTTATTGCACTGTTTCTGTCAACAAAAGATTTAGAAAAACGACGTTGTTGTAAAAAATTGTTTTATTCTTTTGTATTTACGTATCTTCAACAACACATCAAAAATTTAAAGATATCCGATCCTTCCTAGGGTAAAACATCTATATTTACTGGACTATGTGGCACAATCTTATTTGTGTGTCAAATTTTCTAAAACCAACTTAGTTCAAAACTTAAACTTAGAAAGTAACGCTTGGAAACTAAGCACAGCAGAAGAACATATTTTTATAATTTTGAACCGAATATTTCATACCTACATATGTATATATGCCTTTTCTTTTCAATCAGTAGGAAATAGGAATCGGTTTAAAAAATAAAAAGGTTTAAAACGGGTAAATCGCTGAGTAGAAGAATACTCAAAATTTGTTGTACATGCAACAGGAACAACAAAATGCAAAATCAAGGTGGTTACACCTTTTTGTAGGTAAGTCAAAATTAAGTTCAACTGTACTAACTGCGCGGAAAGCTTTTTATTTTTTTTTTGTTAAAAGAGTTGCCTCAAACAGATAACTCACAGTCTATTTAGGTTTATCCCGCTCTAGCTCCACCTTTATATTTTCTTTTTAGTAAGTCTAAAGTTCAAATTTTAGAATATCGATTCGATTGGCTTCTATTGATTATAAAATATTTTGTTTTATATTTATTTCAGTGTGGTTGAGAGAGAGTTAAACGTTCCACTTCCACTTTCAAAAATTATAAAAAAATGGAATAACTTGCTACAAGAATACAAGGTAAGTATATCATAATAGAAAAGAATTTCGCTATGTAAAAAATATAAAACAAATTTTTTTTCTTTTTATTTTTCAAAAACAGGCTATAAAAATCTCTGAGGAGCCAAAAAGAAGAGAATGGCCATTTTTTACATTGATGGATGTTTATTTTAGTGACCAAGTAAATGATCCGTCCTTACGTTTATTTTCATCAACAAAAACCTTGAAAGAATCATTGGATGAAAGCGTTTTTGAAGATGACCCGATTATAGTATCAGCAATTGCTGCCGTTACATCTGGTGCCTGTATGGAAATAGAGGAACTTTTGAAACGCCAAAAAGATCGAAGAGCAAACGAAAACAAATTTGTTCCCGAAAGCAAATATACTCCGGAAAATCATTTTCTAACTTCCGAAAAAGGCATAAATTCAAAGCCAACAAGTTACAGTGTTAGTGGTGGAAACAAGGCGAATGTCGTAACAGTGAAAAATTTAAATTTTATGCAACAGCAGCAAGTAGATAATGAAAATAATCTCAATAAAAGTCCCTCTGATCAGAATGATCTCGTTAAAAAGGAGAAAATTAATATATCTCCAAAGCCAATTCTCCGACAGCAACAACAACAACAATCACCACCATCTCCAGCAGTTCAAAATAAATACTCCGATCCAAATTCAATTGATCAATATTTATTATCTTGGAATAATTTTTTAGGTAATATGTCCAGAGGTTTCCATACATTACAAAAAGATGAAAAAATGGTTGATGTGACTATAGCAGCGGGAGGTAAAATTTTCAAGGCCCATAAACTGGTAAGCAATTCACTTTTAATGCTAAACAACTAATCATGTTACTTCCAGGTGCTATCAGTGTGTAGTCCGTATTTTCAAGAAATATTTTTGGAAAATCCATCAAATCATCCAATTCTATTGATGGCCGACGTAGAAGCCAATCATATGGAAGGACTCCTCAATTTTATGTACAGCGGGCAAGTGAGTACCAATTAATTCTCGTGCTATTGTATTATGTTGAAGGAAACTCCCAAAACAACCATGTTGCGAAGTGGCATTTATCAAATAAACAAAGCCCGAAATTCTGGCTCTTCTTAAAAACGACCTCATCGCGATGTAGTAAGCTGGTAAAGGCAGTAGCTCGAATTTCGGGGTGAATCTGTTTGCAATGCATCGCGATGTGGAAAATTCCAAAAGTTGCTAAACACTCTGGTTCAGGCATACAAATTTATCAAATTAGATAAATATATCTATACTATCAGAACTGGTTACGAACACCACAATTCTGATGAATCCAACACGGAAGGTACTCTGCTCGCCTTGTCTCGATTCGATTTCAAAAAGAGTCACCTATCTATAACAGTTCTGCATCGCTACGTGATAGATAGAGTTACCACAAATTAGGGATAGGGTACTACAATTTTCTTTTTTAATTTTAGGTAAATGTTAAGTATGAGGATCTCCCTGTATTTTTAAAAGTTGCAGAAGCTATGAAAATCAAAGGTTTACATACGGAGGTAATTTTTTTTTTTAAACTTAATCAAGCTCATGTGTAAAAGATTTGTTTTTTTTTTTGCATGTACCTACATTTACTACTAGAAACCTGAAGGGCAGAACCTTGGTGAAATACAATTTTCTCGAGATGACACTTCAGCTGATATGCAGGCTTTGAACGCATCATCTATGCCAATTAATTTCATGGACCATTCAACAGGAGCATCACTTACAACTGAAAAGGAACGGCAATGCCACACTACTTTTCATCCGATTGATCGCAATAAGAACTTTGATCTACAGCAGTACAATCCGAATGCATTGAATTTTGAGCAAGCATCAAATAAGTTTTCAATACTCAAAACAAATGGAAGCAAAAAACTTTCTGAACATCTGAAGCAGCAAAAGTATTTAACGAAACGAAAAATCTTTGTTCACTGCGAAAATGAGTTTAGAGAAAAAAGAAGCGTTGAAATATCTGACAAGGGTCCATATAATAATTCACCATCTAATTTGGTACATATGACACAAAGAACACTGCACGATGATAACCCTAACAACGAAGAGATTTTAAATTTAGCCCAAAATGGAGCTCCGAATGTTCCGAAGAGATTTTTACCTGCAATTCCAGTGGAACCTAAAAATGACAATACTTATAATCAAACGTCTTACGTTGAAATACGAGATGAACACAACAAAGATGCATATATGGATGATAAAATACCATTCTATGGTTCTAACAAATCGAATGAGGATGGCAATAATAACACTCTAAATACATTCAATCCAAATAATAATAATAATAATAACAATGTTGATGCAAGTAAAAACTACCCGAACAATAATTGTTATAATCCTCCTAGAAATGCTAACGTTTTTATTAATTCGAGTGAAAGAAGCGAAAACGATGACAACAATAACGGCTCTACCGATTCAAATTACGACACAAAAGCAAATATCATAAAACAAGCTGACAATAATAATAATGTGTTTTCAGAAACTCCAAGCGATAAGGATAAAGAAAAAAAAGACAGCAGTACGGAAGAGATAAAAGTAAAATCGTATTCCAATCTTTATTAAGTAAAATACATGATAAAAAAATATTTATTTGCAATAGCATTTGTTTCATGCAAATATGATCCGAATTAGGATTAAAATGTTTTGTTGAAAAAAAAAAATAAAATTTTCAATAATCCAACAATATTATATTTATATACATTCCTTTTAAGTACATTTATGTTTTATTAAGTTTTTTTTTATTTAAGAACGCTATTTATTATCATAATATAACAATCTGAACAAAAAAAAGGTTTGTTTTTGGTTTCATAATATTATAATTATAAAATTCTAATTTTTTACATTGTTTTATAAATATGTATGTTAAATTCGCTTTATTAAATTATTTCAATCAAAATGAATTTTTCATGTACTAATTATTATTTCTCATTATCGTCCATCATTCTTTGAAGTATTTAATAAATTGCAATGTTTAAGTTATACTTATTTCATACAATAAAACAGGAAACTGCATAATATTGATATTTATTATTTGTTGGAGATTCTAGTTATTTGATGAATGCTGGTAAGTATTTTGTGCTTAAACTATTAAAAGTATGTTTATTAGGGTTTTCCTTATATGTATGTATATGTTATTCGGCCCTATCGAGGTAACCGTCGGAGCGGAATTCTCTCCGAAATTCTACGAATCGTAGACATTTTGCAATGAAGTACTTCAAATCGCTCTTTTTTTTTTAATATTTTCTAAGAAGTCCTCCAACAAGTTCTTGGCGCGGAAGTTTTTCTTTTTTCCGATGACAGCTACTTCGAACCGAAATAGAATCTCCGACGAATGATGCGTTGCGGAGAAAGTTCCGTTCCCTTATTTTTTTGTCCATACAAAATATTGACAACATAAAAATAATGCATTCTGCTAATAGCGTATCTTTCGAGAAAAAAGTTACTTCCAGATAATCATCTGGAATAAGCAAGTCCATATGGACTTTGTTATATTTGTTGTTACAATTTTGTACGGACTTGCAAAAAAAACCAATCTATCATAAAACATACTAACTACTGCATTTACCCATTTTGTATGGATGTGTGTCCGAATTTCATCCATTTTACATTTTTGATGTTTGAAATTATTGTTAGGTTAATTATCTATATCTTCAAGTAATTAAACATTAAAACGATAGGTTATCTCTATGCGGCATTTAGTATGCATTTAGTTAGATAAGTAGACTGAAGATAAGAATGCAAACTTTAGTTGAATTTTCAAAGACAAATTTTTAAAATTGTCTATTAGCATATTTGTGCATCGTCAGGGGGCAATATGTTATAAGAAAAAGTTTATATTTTTAATTTAAAGTTTTCAAAACTAGAATACACAGATTTTTTCAAAAGCATATTTCCCATACGCTAAACTGAACTGTTGAAAAATTTATTCGATACAATTATGCTTTAAAATGAAATTTACTAAATTAATCAAGGTTTATATTAAAATTATATTTTTTGTCTTTTTTTATTTTGAAACTGTAATGTAAGTATGTACTCTATTTATTTAAGGAGGTGTATACTAAATCTTAAATGTAGACGCAACTTACGCATTTTCCAATCAAGCTAATTGTCAACTGTATACATCCATTCTTCTTCTTGTTCAGCTCTTGAATCTTGAAATCAAACATTCACAACAGACACAATCCGGTTTAAAATATTTTAATACCAAAAATTCTCACTTTCACTTTCACTTTGGTTCTAACAATGACCTACAGGAATCATCTTTTTTATTGTTGCACTTTTAAATTTGTTATTTTTTTATAATTCTTTCGTGACACCTTTTAGATTTTTCAACATTTTTAAAAAAACAAATCTTAATTCAGTCGAAATATTCTTTTTTTTTTAATTTTAATCAATAAAATACATCATTTTAACTAGTTATCAAGAAAATATTATTTAAATTAATTGTTGCCTTATTGTTGGCTCCGTTACTGAGTAATACGGACTTTTGCCTCTGGTTCCACACTCGTACTTTCACTATCATCTGTACTTCCTTTGCTTTTGACTTGTTGCTTTATATAAACTGGAAAGGATTTTCCTCTAACATAGTCTTCCGTAATATGAACACCTTTAATATCAGAATTTGGAACGGTAAACATGGGATCAAGTAATAACTGCTCCTGTAATCGTAAGAAAAATCAGTATAAAAATAACGTCTTTCTCTAAGTTTTTAATAAATACTAAAGAAGTAGTAGGTATTTGTTATTGGGTCGCTTTTTTTTGTATTTTAAAATAAAATTGCAAATTAAAGATAATTACCATTATTGAGCGAAGTCCACGAGCCCCGGTTTGCTTTTCTAAAGCTAAAGCTGCGATATGTTTAATAGCATTAAGAGTAAATGTTAGCTTTACATCGTCAAGTTGTAGTAGAGCTTTATATTGTGGTATAAGGGCATTTTTTGGTTCCGTCAATATCCGTATAAGTAAACTTTCATCAAGACTATGGAAGGGAACTATCACTGGAAATCGACCAACAAATTCCTGGAAGAAAGAAATTATAATTAAAAAAAAAACATTAATCCAAGATGTCAGATATCAGATACGACAGACATACGTTATTTTATCATATCTGAATTTTTTCTATGAATAGATAATATAGTAGGGGTTTTGTGAATCATGTTAAAATGGAGAAGTTGCATTAAAATGCTGTAATGTCTCCAACTTGGTATGATACTTGGCAGACGCCGGTGGTTTTAAGAGTCTGGATAAACGTTTTTGAATTGCAATTAAGTTTTTTTAGTGAGATAGGTTCCAAATAAAACAATATATTCTAGAACTGGATATAAACATTTAAGTGTGAATGTGCGCTAAATGGGATTTTGAAATAATCTCGAAAAACCAAATTCGCAAATCCTAAATCTTCACACTTTTAAAAATTCAGGAGCTTGAAATACTCGAGTACAAAATCCCCGAGCTAAAATCTACAAGTTTGAAATACATAAAAATGACTAAAAATCCCCAAAATTCATCTAGGTTTTAACGTAAAACTCAATTTTGGGCCTTAGAAACAGATCTAGATAGAAAGTAGGCGTCTTCCATGTTGTTTTTGTATTGCATGTTCAAAGGTAATCCAGATCCGTAGATCCACACTTATTGTACGAAGTTTATGTTTGCAAAGTATAAAATTTTATTTTTTTCTTATGATGGTACACAAACGTATCAAGACAATTTTAAAAAAGTATGGTTTTTAAATATTATTATTATTATATACAAATCCGAAATTCTTAAGTCACGTCAGTGTAATTTGGACCTATGTACATATAATACAAAATAAAAATAAAACTTTTGCTTTTTGCGAATGATGTTAATGAAATCCGACGATTCAAATTATTAAATAAAATTTTCTATCAATCCACTAGGTAACCTATTTACAATATTCAAAAAAAAAGCAGACATTTTTACTTACTGGTATCATTCCAAACTCTACCAAATCTTTGGCTTCCACATTTTTTAAACATTTGTCACCTGTTTTTTGTGAATTATTTTTCGGAACAGATGATTGGGCGGCTCTTCTTCCTTTACTGACTGTAGTTGGTGCTCCGAAGCCTATATACTGATTAAAAAAAAAAAATAATAATAATATTTATTTATCAAAAGCAAACTGCACAAACTTTTTCGTTTATTCTTCTTGATATTAGTCGATCCAACCCATTATATGCTCCACTTGCAACAAAAAGTATATTTGTCGTATCTATTTGCACTGTATCCCCTCGTAATTTACGTGGCGAATTTTTTTCAGGAACATTAACGACAGTGCCTTCTAACATTTTCAACATACCCTGCTGTACACCTTCACCTCCAACATCGCGAAGTTGATGAATGCCTGGCACAGCACCAATTTTATCTACTTCGTCTAGAAACACTATTCCTGTTTGTGCCTTTTCAACGCTTTAAAATCGATATAAAATCTTAATATTTATTTAAAATTTGTTTGTTGAATGCATTTACTTGTAATTTGCTTCTTGAAGAAGCTTGGATATCACACTCTCAATATCTTCTCCCACATAGCCAGCTTGGGTGAGGGAAGTACAATCACAAATTGCAAAAGGAACATCTAGGCATCGGGCAATAGTCTGTGCAATCAGAGTTTTGCCAGAACCTGTTGGCCCCAACATAAGGATATTGCTTTTCTCTAGCTTAATATCATTTAAATTGTCTTTAAGATTATCCGAACCGCTTACATTGTTAAACTGAGATTGATTGGATCTAGAGTTGTTTGTTGTATTACCTCCAACCAGTGTATGACTCATTTCGGATACATAAAGCAAATCTGATCTACCTAACTCTTCTCCGGTTTGAGTGTTAATATCTAGCTGGGGATTATTATGGTGAATACGTTTATAGTGGTTATACACTGCTACAGATAGTATCTTCTTTGCATATTCTTGTCCAATTACATGCTTGTCCAAGTATTCCATTATCGACTTCGGTGAAGGAGGAGTTTTTCTTTGAGTTTTTGTTCCATCTTTATTTTTTTTCTTAGACTCAAGTTCCGATAATACCACAAAAAAATGATTACATTTGGTACATTTGACAAATCTCGTGGAGCTTATAAAAGTTTCAACATGTGTACAAGGCGTGCCACATTTTGGACAAGATAAAACATTTTTGTTTGGTGGCTCCTTATCGCCACCACCAGAACTACTACCAGATGTTGGCGAGCTTTCAGAGCATTTTTGAACTGACAAATGAATGTTTCGTGAAGATTTTATGGTATATTCTTGTCCATGACTCAAAAGCAAAGTGGAGAAAAGTGCTACAATAAAAAAATATATGAAATTAATTTAACATTTTGTAAAGAATAAATTATATTTATGGTGAGTATGACAAAATTTAAACATTTCATATGCTAACATTTATGCACGTTTGAATGAGTCACGGGGCACGTTTTATGAGCCTAAGTTAGTTCGTGGTATCATCACATATCAAAATAATAACCGAAAAAAAAAATTATCGAAACCTCCTGAAAACAATAATGCATAGTGCGTCAATATCATTTCAGAGTATTTCATCGACTCCTTCTAAATACACAAACAAACTAAAATGATATCGACACACTGCTTCTCAACAATCTGAGTTAGTCTTCAAGTTCCTTAAAAACACTTTGATAACAAAAATCATAACTTTGATTTTGAAGAATTCAAAAATAGTTTTAACTTTGGCATTGAGAAAAGCAATATCATTCAAATGGTGGTTTGAATCACCTCGCGTTGTTCGTTTGTTAAGCGATCCATTATCGTAAATGGCAAAAATTCAACCAATATTTTGCGACTTCAAATGAGCTAAAACCACGAAATGAATGACCCTGTACTATTAATTTCTTGCAAATAACCATACCTTGACAATTCTTTTATATTAATCCTTACAAGGGGACATGTAATTTAATAACATCAGTAAACTACTAATGTAACAATGAGCCAAACAAAAATCGCGTCTCTTACGGAGTTTAGAAATTAAAAATTTGCATCGTGCGGTTACACTTCCGTAAGACGAAAATAAGTGTTTTTAATTTCTTAACACCAGAAGAGAAAAAAGTTACTTTTTTTGACATGTGAGGGGGTCTATTTTTCCCAGAAGAAATTTATAAAAAAAATGACTAAAAATGGAAATAAATATTAAAAGAAAAAAACGAAAACACCTACAATGTCATACCATAGAGCCAAAACACCATTTTTTAATCAAAAATTGTTTCAGTGCAGTTTTTGAAAAATTAATTTTCAAACTCAAAATTTTGCAAAACAACGTCAACAATTTTTTCTTTTCAAAATTTTACGTTATTAAGTGCCATTTTTGTTTCCAATAACCAATACTTTTATATCTTAGTCTTAGTACTTATGAACATTTGCACACCCACCGATAATGCGCGATATGGAGCTCGAATATTTTTCCAAATAAAACATTTAGTTAAATATCAGCTTTCCGCCTCTTAGTCATTCACAAAGGTCGCTAGCTCCCAGACAATAATATGTGAAGAGTGTTACTACTCATTATTAGTTACAATCTGATCAGTCTCCTCTGGCTCTCATTGAGAACCATTGGTGGTTGTTGGATTTTAGTGTATTCATTGAAGATAATAAAACCAATTTGAATGTAACTGAGTGGTTTTGTTTCATTACCAATATATTTTGAGGGAGCGGATCATAATAGTGTTTTTAAAAATTCTGTATGGTCAAAATACTTTAAGACTTAATTCTGTATGTCATTATACTGTAGATGTAAAATTTTGTTCTTCAAAATACTGTATTTTCATTACTGTATTTTTTTTAAAAGAAATTTCATAAACACAGATACATAATACCAGTTTTGAATTAGTTCTGCTTTTATTAACAATCAAGTCATAGTCATAACATTATAATTACATTAGAAAGTAATAAAATCCTAATAAATAACAATTCAATTTTTTTTTGGAAGATAAAGAAATACGGTAAACATTAAATTGATATAAAAATTTGACTCATGCTCATGGCACTCTTTACCAAGACAGTTCATACCGATAGACACTTCATATCCAGCTACAATTTATTCCTAAATCAGAAATAAACTCAACCTCACATCTACCCCAAATTCTATTATGTGAACATGCAAGGAGTCACATTCGTACCTAACTTTTAGAATTAATTTTTTTTTTTGTATGTAATGAAGCGTCCTTCTGTTCTGTATGAAGTAGGTTGGTATAGTGTGCACTGGTATCAACTGTGGCCATTCTTTAAAAATTGACGTTAAACAAAAAAAGACGGAAGACCTCATGAAATAGTGATCAAAAAAAGTGAACAAGTATAGAATTTTGTTTTCTGACCAGCACCAGCACCACTGCTTTTGACCCGTACTCGAAATATAAATTTAACAGAATATAGTACTTTTACCTTTTACCTAGTCGATTGTAGGTACTGAAATATTTTTTTAATTTCCAAAAATCCAATTCATTTTTAATAAAATTTGGTATTTGATGGTGTTTTTATTCAAAACGAATTAAGACTTTATTAAAAGGAATATAAGAACAAACTAATAATAACTAATTCTTTTATAACAATACAATAAAATATGTAACTAAAGTATTTTTTTAGGTAAATAAGAAGGTACATATGTACCTGTACTTATATTTGTAATTTTAAAAGTACCGAGTAATTTTACTAGCATTTAAAAAAATCACATATGCAGTGCTTGTATTTAAGATTTAATTTCAAAGATCTACATATACCTATATATCGAGATATAAAAGTAGATACATATTTATTTGAATTCATCACAAGTAGGTAAGTAAGTAGGTACCTATTAGTTCGAATATTTTCAAAGTAGCTGACCTGTGTTGCTATTAAACAAAAGAAATTTTTTATGAGTCTCATAATGAGCCCTCGATAATTATTACTGCGATTATAATTCAAACGGTATTTCACAACATTGATGTTTTTTTTCACATCAGAGAGAAATCTAAAAAAAAAAGTTTGAATAAGAAATTGAATAAATGTATTTATTCCATACGTCAAAAACGTAGTATATGTGGCTTTCGAGATAGAATAGAAAAGGAAACAACAATTGTTGTTTGTTTTCGTGGTATTCTTCTTATTTACTCAACAATTCAACTTTTTGCAGTCAATATAGAACATCAATAAATTTAAATTCTGTTTAATTGATAAGATTTCGTACCTGACACCTATGTATGTAGCTAGCTTATTAAAGAAAATTTGTATTAATTTAAATAAATTCTTATTAATTGGGTAATTATGTTTTCAAGAGCATTAATACGTCTTTATTTTTTTTTTTTTTGTAATACGCAGTGGGCTGTCAAAAAGAAATGTAGGTATTTCAATTTTTAACAACTTCTAAAAAAATTTATTAAACTATGATTCTCTTGATAATTGTGAATAAACATGCGATGATTTAGTGGTTTGATTAGAGGTGACCACGGATATATTTGAGCAAAAAAAAAAAAAATAAATGAAATAAAATGCAGTGACAATCATGATTTTGCGAATTTTCGTCGCAATAAAAATAATTGGTGAATTTATGAAGGCATCTTTGGGTGCAGAAATGTTTTAATAAAAATTCGGTAGTAAGTTAGAAGCTCACCTCTACAGGACCTATAATTCGAGTAAGCACTATGTTGATGCAAGTAAGAATAAAATAACCGCAAAGAGCTCATTGTTCTAAAATATTTTGAAGATCACAAAAGTTATCTGAAGGTATACAAAACAACAATTTATAATTACATCATTACGCAAACTTATGTTGGAATTTTATAATGACGTTCATACTTCCAAATACAATAAGACATCAATACTTCCAGTTTATAAGTTTATTCCAATACCCTTCCATATATTATTTTGAAGCTAATCTTAATCTTTTTTCGAACTTTTGTGGAACTATGTATATTTTAGAAATGAGCTGGTTGTGATTTGATTTCATTCGGAGCAGAACGGAGATAAATGATCGATCCTTGATAAACATTGGGCTCGGTAAAAAAACACGGGTTAGACAATTTACAGGTTCAATAACAAAGCATTAAAGAGTTTTACTTAACCCAGAGACATCCCTCGGCTTTACATTAGCCTGGATAGAGATGAGTCAACAGCGATATTTTCATACTTGTTATCGATAACTTGTATTGAAATTTCATTTTATTTCCAACATGGTGCACACAAGCCTGATTGGAAGTAATCTAATATCGACTGAGTCCAATGGGGTCCACTCAGTCGAGATATTTATCAGTGCTTAACCTCCAGCGATATTTTGATACTTATGAAGCATCATTAATTATTATCACTGGTTGATCCATATTGATCTTGGTCGATAATAAAACGCGGCTAATATGTATAAAATTATCGCTTTTAGTCCATATTTCAAGTTCTTAGGTTTTTTTGTAACATTCTCTTGGGGGTTAAGAAATAAGCGCAACTATTATATGGAGGGCTTTTGTACATCATAGGGTTCACCTGCAACTTCCCTCGGGGCATAGAAAAATACACGACTTTTGAGATGATCAACATACATTTTTAGCCAACTTTTCGACCGGATTACACTCAAATCGATTCAAACAAAACTCATTTCAACCATCATTTGCTACATATGGCATATTGGAAAAATTGGAAGTGTATTGTCTCCTCTGTCTTTTTTATATGCTTAGCAGCATCGTCTACAGTTTTTTTTTCCTATTTGTCAGAAAACAAATGATTTTAACTTGACATAAAAAATAAGATAATCGAATTAAAATAAAATGTGGGACGTTGTAAGTAAAGCATTATTGACTTCCAAAGATGACGACGTTGAAAAGTTATTCAGAGCGAATAAGATATCTCCACCATCTTACGGTGAAAGACAAGGTTGGATTCCCAGAAATGAGTCCGACTTTTGTGACGGAGGAGCATATCCTGAAATTCGTGTTGCTCAATATCCTTTGGGTAAGATCAATTTCTCTTTTAAAAATAATGGCCCTTACTTGATATCTTAATTTTGAAGGCATGGGACTCGATACTCAATTACGGAAAAAAGAGACCACCTTAGGTTTTCAACTAGATGAAAATGGAAAGACTAAATATGATGCTATTGCTAGGAATGACCATGCAGCCAATAAAATTGTCTTTTCAAATATATCGCAACTTCTACCTGCCGACGTTTTAACTGAAGAGCTTCAAAAACCAAATGCAGAAACCCAGGAAGAGACCACAGAATCGACTAAGCGGGCTCTAGAAAAATTAACCAGTCAAAAAATAAATGCTGCAATGCCATGTAGACAAATGGGTAAAGCTCTTTCAGCTCAATACCTTAGGTTTACCTCTGTCCAACAGGGACACGAGTTTAATTCAGGTGCCAAACAACGAGTTATAAAAATGGTAGAAGCCCAAGTTGACCCAATGGAACCACCAAAATTCAAGGTCAACAAAAAGATACCTCGAGGACCACCCTCTCCACCAGCTCCAGTACTGCATTCGCCCTCTCGTAAAGTCAGTATGAAGGAGCAGAAAGAATGGAAAGTTCCACCTTGTATCTCCAATTGGAAAAATGCTAAAGGTTATACTATTCCATTAGATAAGAGATTAGCAGCTGATGGTCGTGGACTTCAACAACTTCATATTAATGAAAAATTTGCAAAAATGGCTGAAGCATTGTACATAGCAGATAGAAAGGCTCGTGAAGCAGTCGAAGCTCGAGCTCAGCTTGAAAAGAGGTTAGCACAAAAAGAGAAGGATAAAAAGGAAGATATGTTGCGGGTAATGGCACAGAGAGCTCGAGAAGAAAGAGCTGGCCTCCGTGCTCCCGAAGATGCTGACAACTATGAGACCAAACAACGAGATGAACTCCGAGGGGAAAGGCACAGAGATCGCACAAGAGACAAAAATCTATCTCGTGCCGGTCCGGACAAGCGATTGAAATTCCAACGTGAACGAGAGCGTGACATAACCGAATTAATTGCTCTTGGAAAATCTGCAAAAGTTGCAACTAGTTCAGAAGCACAATTCGATCAAAGATTGTTTAATAGAACCAAAGGAATGGATTCTGGATTTGTTGATGATGAAGCGTATACTGTTTATGATAAACCCTGGCGTGATTCAACCTCATTGGCATCTCATTTACATCGACCTAAAAAAGACATGGATACAGATACCTATGGAACGGAATATAGTAAAATCATTGCCACCAACAAATTTGTTCCAGATAAGGAATTCTCAGGTGTTGAACGTTCCACATCCAATGTTAGAAGGGCTCCAGTTCAATTTGAAAAAGAAGATGATCCCTTCGGTTTGGATCAGTTTCTTAACATGGCTAAAAAAGCTACAAAAAGAAATGATAATGAGGAACAATTCTTTGATAGCAAGAAGCAGAAACTAGGTTAAGTTGGTTGGAATAAAAAAAAAATTATATACGCTATTTTACGTATTTGAACATTAAACATTTTTAAAACAAACTTATATCAAAATATAAAAAAAGTCAATTTACTGTAAAATATACTAGTTCTTTCTTTTATGTATGTACAGTTAGTAAAAGGTTAAAAGGATGCACAACATTTTTAAGTCGCTTGAAAATTCAAAATGTGGCCTTTATTCATATCTGAGGTACTGTAAAACTCTATTTATTAACAAAAATTGTCAATCAGGGCTTATGGGCGAGCTTTTTTTCCAAAACAGTGGTATCTGCGTATATAATGCCTGCTTTGATAGCTTGATATTTTCCCCAAGTTTCCTTGGTTTCGGTTCTTTCCTATGGGTTTTGACATCAAATCGTGAGAAATTGTACAAAATTCTTAAGGAATTTCAAGTTACAAATGGAACCTACTTACAGTAATTTCAGGAAACTGCCTCTGAAAAATATACAACCCCATTGACCACGAACTATGCAGAGTTTCATTTCGCAAACCCCACAAGTGTAGCCTTAGAGTGGAGCAGTTAAAAAAGAAGAAGAATACTTTGTATGTATATGAAAAACCCTTGTGGTGGCGCGGCATTTTTTAAGGTGTAGAATTCGATTAGGGGAAACTTTCAAGCACGGGAATTGGGGGTAGCGGCAAGAGTAGAATATTATTTCGATTGTCATAACCAAAAAGTATCAATAAATATCAATTAAAACTAGAGCTCTTGATAGGCGGGTACCCGGTACACTGACGGGGTACCCGGCAATTCCGGGTATTACCCTAAATTTTCATTAAAAGCCAGATGGCGGCCAAATGAAATGTGTCACAAATGTGAAAAATATGATTTTGAGCTTGTTTAATGTTACACTTTGAATTTATATTGAAAATATAAAATAATATAAAATATTTTTTTGAAAACGAGAAAAAAAATTGCATCATCTAACACATTTTTTTTTGAAAACGACTTTTTAATTCTGCCTGTACCTTAAGAAGCACCCTATTATTATTGTTATTTTTTCATCTCTTATCTAAGTTATAATGGTTCATTGTACCCGGGTACCCGGACATTTAGTTTCACGGGTATCCGGGTACCCGTTCAGTTCACTGGGTACCAGGTGGAAATATTAAAACCTTCACAAGCTCTCCGCAATGAGGGACTTTACATGTCTCTATTCGACTGTCACCATGATAGTACTATGTTTTTCTTATACAAAGAAGAGTAGAGTTCATACTGTAGCTTTGCACAAAATATTTTAAACGGCATCTTCTATTTTTGAGGGGGGCTTAATTTTTCTTTAAACAAATGCTACTCGAATACAATTCAAAAATCGACCTCTAAAAAAAAAACAATTTTTGTTAAGAAAATAAACATTTGTTTAGTTATTTTTTAAAATAATTTAAAATTAGTAAATAACACTCCACAAAAAATATGTTTCACATTTTATATTAAAAAAAAAAAAAAAAAAAAAACAAGTTAAGTAAAGAAAAGTCTTTAATAATCACATGGAGATGAAAGGCAAAAATTAACATGCGAAAAATGTTTCTTCGCTCCTTATTTTAAAAATAATTTGATTTATTTTCTCAACGTATGCACGCAATTTAAATTTTATTTTGAAAATAATTATAAATAAATAACAATTGAAAAGCTTAAGAATTCCTTTTACATTACACTAAGTTTGGTATTCACCGATCGGTCTTATGTTTAAGAGACAACTCAAAATATCCTCCCTCATTAGCTCATAAAAGTGAAATATTAATACCGTAATGAGGGAGGGTATTTTAAGTTAAGAGGCTCTTAAAGTTGAGAGTGCTCGGTGAGGACCAACAAAAAAAAAATAAACATGTTGTTTTGTCGTCAACGATTGTTTTGTGGCAGGTTTGGGAGAGCCTTAAAATAAAAGAAAGCCCTGTACATTCCTCTTATAGCCTTATATAGCTTAATACTCAACAAGATTAGAGTCCGTAAACATTAAATTTGGAAATTGTTTTTGCCCAAAAAATTTCCATACAAATGGTAAGGATAACATATACATATATCGTCGGTGACGTGTGTAACTCCAGATTTTTCGAAAATGAGATTTTGATGCCATTTATTAGATTTAAGCATATACTATAATCCCTTGAACTGTGAAACCCCATTTTCTTTATAATAACCGTTAGAATGGCAGTTTAAAAAAATGTGTAACTACGCGACGTATCAATCTAGTAGAGAAAAAGAAAACTATGTAAGTCCAGAGCAAGCGAAACATTTTTCAAGGTAAAGTGTCTGTCCAAAAAAATTTGTCATTAAAATTTCAAGAAAATAACACCATTAACTTTGTTTTTTTTTGCTCTCCTGTAAAATTTAGTACAATCAATGGAATTACACACTTTGCACGCGTCACCGACGATATGTGAAAATATCACCGCTTAGGTAAAGTCCCAATTAGGTCTTATTCCCCGTAATTTAATCAATTTAAAATTAGAAGTTGTTTTGCAAAATATCCTTAAGAAAAAAATGAAAACTGCACAATGTTAGCATTATTTAATGTGAAGTTAAAGTTAAATTTAAAAAAGTCGCCTATCCAATTTTGAAAAATAATAAATACTGAAATTAGAACGGTCATAGTCTGCTATTAAGCATTTCAGGCTTATATTTTTTTTTTACCCAAAACCCAGTATATGTATGTATAACATGTTGCTATTAATCTTACATCCAATCTACGAATCATTGAAACAAATAAGGAAAACCAAAATAATAAAGTTTAGATTCAATAGTAAGGTGTAATTTTGAGTTTTCCAACTTTCGAAACATTACAAAGATACATATAAGTATATGATATTTATTTAATTTAATAAAAAAAAATTAAACAAATCCAAAATTTTTTGATTTTATCGCCAACAGTAGTTTTGTACGTAATATTGTCTTATTAGAATACAATGGGATGTACAGCCGAGATATACAAGTGTTAGCTGTAGGCAAATGGTAGTCATCTACTGGTCTTATAGTAATGGAGGGCAACGGTTGAAACCCTTCTTCTGATGCGGGCAATGCTGGAGATCCGGTCCAAAAGTAAAGCTGAAAAAAAAGAAAAAAACTTTAGAGTTGATAAGACATTATGGGTTTTATTAAATTTACTAGATCCTGCCGCTCAGTTGTGTTCATTTTTTCAACAATACACCAGAACCATTTTTTGAATCTTAAAAGTTTTTCTGAATTTTCACTGGATTCGTCATTAAATGTTGTATATGAGATGAGCGTGTTGACATTTATGTCACCAACACCGTTTAAAAGTAGCCTCAAATCTTCAGAAGTTAAAGAATCTAATGCACACTCTGGTATAACATCAAAAACACCTGATTTTAAAGCCTGAAATTTAAAATGAAAATTCAGTTAAATTATTGTTTTAGATATTTTTTGATTTCAATTACTTCAAGGGCTTTCTCTTGCGACTTAACCATTCTATACTCAGCGTATAGACGAACGTAGCTATATATATTCGCAGTAGTGACTTGGATAGCCTTTCCATTTGGAACTAGTTCAACATTCCCACCGCCTTCTTCTTTTATCAGATCGATTCTAAGAAAAAGAAAATATTTCTCCTTTAAATTTCATTTCCTATAATATATTAAAAATATTCAATAAACTTACACAAAACATAAATCTAATTTATTCAAAACATCAGAGCCATCTGTGTGAGATCCATGTATAAGTTGGCGGAAAGATTCATAAACAATGGGATCAAAAAATGCTAAATCATGAAACCGGGTTTGTTTTCCTAGTATATATTTAAGAACGTGTCGTTGTAAATACAGTGGGAATAACTCGTTTTGCAATAAACATAACCCAATTAACCTTGGAAAAGAAAGAAATGAAGAATTAAATACGAAAATTAAATTATGAAAATATATTCACATTACCTTCCAACATTACGGAAAGCATTAATTCGTTCAAAAGATGCATATCCTTGTCTTGGACTGTAAAATCCCCTTTTTCCTGGAGAATAGAAAAGTGGATCGTTGTCTTCAATTTGCTCCAGCAAAACGACAGGCACGTTCTTTTTTGCTTCTCCTAAAAGAAACAAATTAAAAAACATAAAAAATTAAAGATAAGAAAAAAAGATTGGAAGTAATTTCAAATAAAATCTTGAGTTTAGAT
The DNA here is from genome assembly GCA_958431115.1 of Syrphus vitripennis. Taxonomy (NCBI): domain Eukaryota; kingdom Metazoa; phylum Arthropoda; class Insecta; order Diptera; family Syrphidae; genus Syrphus; species Syrphus vitripennis. The sequence continues at coordinate 46,190,979 of OY288108.1, forward strand.
TATCTTCACTTTGCGAGAGACTTTTTATTAGTTTATTATATATGCGTGATGCCCTTTTTTTATGCTTTGAAATAGTTTCACTAACAATATATGTACACTAGGGTTGTACTTTTAAAATCATTGTTAAATTCTTTACTTAACCAGAACTTGCAACTTTTGTAACAGTTGAGTGAAAAGTCTAAGAATTTTAAGGAGGGATCAAAATTGAAGAATGACCTTCTGACCTACACCATAGTATACAAATACGGCAGCTAGTATTTTAAAGTCAATTAAATTCTCGAAATTAAAATAATATCGAAGACGGTCCTGAAACATGAGCATGAGAGCAGTCTTCAGATTTTTTGCTTTTTTTTTTATTCGCCTAATAGTTTTACCACCAAAAGAAAGTGATTTTTCAAAACACATTATTATTTTTATTTCCTTTCAACAAACGCGGCATCGTTTTTCCATGGTCGTACGGAAAAATAAATGAAGCTCTCATTTGATATGGCTGCAATGTTAGCTTTTAACTAAGCCCTGACCCGACGCACGATCGTCCACCACAGTTTCGTTAATTTTTTTGAATATTTCTTCCAAATTGACAGAAGCTGATCTAATTTGAAAAAAACAGAATCTTCACAATATTTATCAAAATTGAAACTATGAACTGAAATAGTAAAATTTTCTACAATTTTTCCTAATTTGGTAACGAATATTTGCTCGGCTGGGACAGGTAAATAAATACGAAACAAATTTAAAATACAGACCTGCTTCGGCTTTTTGTTTGTGTAATATCACATCCAGAGCTTCGTTAACTTTTTGCCTTAGTGTATCTTCAGATGAAAGAATCACCAACAATTGAGCCGGTGGCGTTTCCAATAACATTCCTGTAATTTTTGATGCGTGGGTACTTGTAATTGCTGCAATCTGAAAATAAACAAAAAAAAAATTATTAACTTTCGATTAATTTTCTGTTTGACTTTAAGTTTAAAATGATCCTGTTAAAGTTAAGGAGCTTGAAAATAAAATCCTGCTTAGTTTTTATTTTTGTAAAAAAAATTATTTTATACTTACTTTTGGATACAAGCGATCTCCTAGTTGTTGAAGATGTACAGAGAGGTGATCATTATTTGTAGTTACCGGACTGGTGGAATCTATATAGGTTATAAAAGAAGTATTTATGTGATTGGTTTCTTTATATATTTTTTTAAATTTTAAATCCTAACGCTTTATTGAGTTCTTTTGTTTGTGTTTTCGCGAAAGTATCGATTAGCAACGAAAAAAAATTCCCAAATATTTTTGTAGCTACAAATTTTCGTAATCTTAAAGTTTTATATAAAACCAGTTGAAACTGAAGAAACAGACCTAAAAAACATTCAAAGCTAATTAAACGTCAAAGGCTAACAGCTGTCTGCATGTTGTTTCTTTTTCTGGAATTGTTATGAATTCTTATTTTCATTTGTATATATTTGTTTAATATTTAATCACTCTAATGCAAATATTTATAAATTTACAACAAAATAAAGTTTACCGCAATCCAAATACATTATACATATATATGAAATGCAATTCGGTTTCGTGGAAAAATTAAGGAAATTCAATTGGTTTTTCTTTTTTTGTCAACAGAGAGTTTTTTGACAATTGATTGACATTGAGGACGCCCTGGACCGGGCAAAAACTGAACTGAACCATCTTAAGCATATCTTACTATCTTTTTATGATGAACATTCACAATTCAACATTAACAAAAAACCAGTTACCTGACTTTCCAGCCGAGTGGCAACCATTAAACTAGCGGTATTACTAAGCATTTAAGGAAGTTATAAAATTTAACTTACCCTGAACGTTAGTAGCAAACGGTCTAGCCGAATAATTCAATGCTTTCTTCTCCTTATTTGTCCTCCATAAAATTTTATTTCCACTTCCTTTTCGTTGCAAAGCTGCATCTCTTCCTATAACACTGCGATTTCTCAATATACTTGAAAAAGGCAAACCGTATTTATTAGAAGATCCAATTTGAGCAACTTCCAAATTAGGAAGTTTTTCATTAACCAATAAAGCTTCGGCCATTGACGTATAAAAACTACGTGCGACACCTGATCCTTCTCCCGGTTCTTCTTTAAATGTTACTTTGACTCTATTGAAAGTTAATGGCGGATAAACTCGACGGTTTTGTGTTCCAAATTGAGTGTTAAGTTCTTTAAATGTATGTGTAATAAGACTATCTCGATTCCTTTCGAGTTTAGATAAAACAAGATCCCGTTGTTGTCCATTTCGAAGTTTTTCCATTTGACGTCTGAATCTTGTTTCTTTGACTGGAAAACCTCTTATTTCTGGAAAAATGGAACCATATTCTAATCCGACATCATCCATGAAAACACGTCCAAACAAATCCAAGGAATGTTTCCACCTGCCGAGTAGTACATTCCATGTTGGTGGTTTCACAGAATTTTGTCGCAATGATTGGAATTTCTGCGACATATTTTTTTTATGGCGATTATCAAAGGGAGTTGCATTTGTTGAGTCCTTTTGGAAATCTTTTGAGCTTGATGGAGTCTAAATGGAAATTGAGTTATAATAATTAATTTTTATTGAGTTGATTTAATCTTACAGACTGCCCTGCACGCACTATGACACTTCTTGCTGACTGTTTTAAATAAACGTTTGAAGGAGTTTGACTGCCTGAAAAAGCAGTTCTTGTTTGAACAATAACCTCAGGTCGAATTGAGGGGTCCACAGTATTTTCGGTTGGATATTCTTCGTTAGGTTTCGCACTTGCTACATCACTTTTCGAAACAGTTCCACCTTGTTTCAATGGTGAGGTTCCTGAAGAAATTGGTTTGATCAAACATTAATTTAACTAATCGAATTGAACTTACCAATATTCTTTTTGCTAACATCTCCTCCTTCATGTTGGTCAAGATAGCTCTTCTTTTTCAACTGGACATACAAGTTAGCACAATTTTCGATTTTAAATGCACCAGATTCTTCTATAGTAGGAGAAGTACAAGGAGACGCAGATCGTTTTTTGCATTTGTATATTTCTTCTTCCATGAATTCTTGTTGTTTATTGTGCGAAGAAAGTCCTAAGCGTAAAGGTGGTACTTCCAAAATTGAAGTTCCACTTGAACCTGAAGACTTGCTGCTTGGTAGAATTGGCAATGGTAAATTTGAAAATAAATCTTCTCTTTTTGTATTTGTTTGCAATAAATGTGGTTTGTCAGCTAAAGGAAGTGCCATTTCAAGTGGCAATGAAAATGGATCTGGAGCACAACATCCAAGGCTCAGAGTAGAATCGGATCTTTTGAAGAAGTGGTACTTTTTCTCAGAAGTATTTTCACCCAGCATATCATCGTCAAGGATAGAATTATCTTGCATCAGCAAACTTGAATCATTATCTGCTTCTTCATTGGTGCTAGTTTCCCAGCTTTGATTTTCTGAATTTGTGTCAAATTTGTCAGAGTTTTCATTTCTCATATAAAATATAATGCCATCAAGCACATACGCTATATGACGTAATGCTGTGATATCTAAAACGGGTAAAGAGTCCCTATGTTCTGAAGTGTGTGCCCGCATCAATGACAAGCAATAAGTAAAGAATTCACGTCTGGATGATGTTGACCCTATAAAATACATTAAGATGTAGAATAATAATAATAAACAATAAATAATAAGCATAAGCATAAGCTTACCCAATATATTAATACCGATATTTCCTTGATTTGTACTCTGTGAATTGGAGTTCAGTGATGACGACTGCAAGGGATGAGCTTGGTCTGTTGAATTTGTTAGATAGGCTCCAAATTTGAGTTGTGCTTCAGTACCATCCATTACAGAAAATACCCAATTCCATGTTTGTTTGAGGCGTGTTTCTAAAAGTGACTAAAAACACAAAATTTAAAATATATACATATTTTTTCGAAAATTCAAATAATAAAACTTACTTGAACTTCAATTGATTCGGCGTATGTTACTTTCATACGATTTTCAATATCTTGGTTAAGAATCAATGTAATTGAATTAAACAAATCCGAAATTTGCCGCATTATAATTCCAAATGCTCGTGCCAAGCTACTTGCTGTGGTAGCCATAGAATGGGGTTCTTGCAAATTTGTTGGAGCAGATGAAGTGGGTATTGCAGTGCGTCGCAAGGCAAGTGGATCAATGAATACCAATCCTGAGCCAGTTGGCAAACGAACTGAAGAACGACCAGCTTGATCTCTATTACGAATTGCCCAGTGCATAGAAGATGCAGATGCACTTCCTCTAGAATTATTGCCAGTAGCTCGTCTTTCCAGTTGACTATCAATAAATGTATAACCTTCTTCTGAGTTTTCGTCAGTCTCACCGTCATCAGAACCATCTTCTTCTGGAGGAGACGAATCACCTGATTCATCTTCTAAAACATATAATATTTTATTACTTTGTACTCAAAAAAAATTTTATTGTTAAATTACCTGTTTCAGATCCAACAATTGCTCCAGTTTGAACAATTCTTTGAGCTTCTTGGCTACTTTGATTGTCATCGGAATCGGATTCTGTTTCAGCATCGTTAAAATTAAACTCATTTTCACTTTCATCATCGGCCACGTCATCATTTCGTATGCTCTCAGAACTGACTTCAACTTGGGAATTGTTGCGTAGTCTACTTGTGGGTATATCAACATGAGCCGAGGATTCGACATTTGCTATAAAAAATATATAAAAGCAAATTATTTATGGTTTTGTTATTCCACCTTTCATAAGGATTTTTGAAACATTTTTCTATGCGTAGAAAAGAAAACAATATAGAAAAATAATCTTTTTTACACATGTTAAAAGGTTTCAAGAATCCGGTGGAAGAATGACGTGTAGTACACCCTATATCTAATAAAAACAATGTGTTCCAAATCATCTAGAATGAATATGGTTTATCCGGAATATTCTTTTGAATACAAAATACACATAATTCTTTTTCGAATATTTATTTTAGTTCTCATTTTAGTCATTTCTTACCTTCTATATCATTGTTATCTTCGACCTGTAACACGCCATAGTTTAGCCCAAGGTCTATATTGGCACTGGCTACTCCAGCAGCGTCTACAGACAGAGATCTTGTTAAAATCGTTGCGCCCGTAGTGGGTCCCAGAGGCTCTACACTGAATATATCTTCAGAATTCTAATAGAAATACAATAATATTTTTGTAATGCAATTAAATATAATTTGTATTGAAATTTACATCTAAGTTTGATGTCGACATTGTAAAAGGTGCAGTTGGTCTAACGACTCCTAGTCGAACTGGAGCAATCAAAGCATCAGCAACCTCACAGAGTTCTTCAATTGCTATAATATGAAGTGCTTGGAATACTTTAATACAATTTTGAATGTGTTTACTCTGTGAAGCATTATTCTTTCGTCTATCAGCGGTCGGAGATTTTTCCAAGTTAAATATAATAAAAACTCTAGCTACAGACCTAACAAATCGTCTAGCAATGGATTTTGCTTCATTATTTGCCACAGGATTAGTAGTGTCTTGAATTTCTCGAACTAGGGTAGATATTAGAACATCCAGGTGCTCTGGACTACACTTGACAAATAAATTATGTGTAAATTTATCAAGCAAGGTAGATCCGCTTTGAGACTTTAAATATTTCATAGAACTACCATCAAGATTTTCGTGAGTTTTATTAACTCTTTCATATTGGCTCATATCTTCAGCGCCTGTCATAATCATAGACTTAACAGCTTGCCAATCTTCAAGCAAACGCTCAAGAGCTTTTTTAGCAAATCTGGGAGGCTCTAAATCATGTTCTGGCATTTCAGGATCCGTATCTGTTGATTGGGTTTTTCTACTATTACCCGTAGAGCTTCGTGATCTATTGCAAACTCTGTATTGCTTTTGTTCAATGGATTGACGACCAACAGTTTGAATAAGGAACAAAAGTATCGATTCACCTCTGGTATTGAATTTCGTAACCAAATCCGTGTTCGATATAAGCTTGCATAGTAAAGAAAATCGTTTAGTTTGATTTCCCGCAATCAATGCCTTGCATTTGCATTTTTCCCAGCAATCACAATAAGCTGTTGGAGATGTTCGTTTTAATTTGCAATCATGACCTTTATGACAAACTCGTGCGCATTCAGTACAACAACACAATGAACCAGTCAAACCGCATGTTTTGCATTCAAAGATATTTTGATTGATATGATCCGCTCCGGTCCATGTAAAAGAACAAGTGTCGTTATAGCAAATTACATGAAGAGGTGATTTGTCCACAGACGATCCAACAGGAAATATCATCGACTCCTTAATTCCAGGATTATCTTCCGAAAGAGATAATATTGCATTAAACAAAATCAATCCAGCATCATATGCCCTATTTGTCACAGACAACATCAGAGGTGTCAGACCTTCGGCGTCTTTAGAACTTAAAAGGAAATGCAAATGTGGCCTTAATAAAGGATTAACGCATATTTGTTGCAAAATTAGGGCAGATTGTTCTCTTCTCTGAATTGGATCAGCTATGTAAATTGGGATGTTTACTTTTTTTCCATTTGTTTTCGAGTTTGTATTTGAAAAATCTTCTTCTACAGAATTAGCTTCGTATTCAGATTGCCAAAATGATAAGGGAAAGTATGTTTCGTCTGGTCCTGAAATGGGAATAATTGGATTCCTACTATCGGCATCTGTATTAACCAAACGATTCATCATTTCACGCAAGCTTATAGTACATCCTTCTCTTGTATTCAAAGTTGAGCTTTCTAAATCCGGAGATCTACATGAAGCTGAATTTTTTAATGTCAAGTTTGTGGAGTCATCTGGTGTTTTGTTAGATATTGGCGAACACAGGGCAGCACATGCATGTACTATATTACGTCCTCCATCGCATTTTTCTTTTAGTACGGATGTTAAAAGAGTTTGTTGTTCACCTTCTAGCTGGCTTAGAAACATTACAACACTCTTTAGATCACATCTTAATATAGATGGCATTAAGTGCTGTTTTTCCAAAAACATTATAGCCATGCATACTTTTGATTTTAAATTAATTCCGACTATTGGTAGTGATACAATTGACATAGCGATAGTACGTATTGGCGGAAGGCTCAACCACTGTGGATCTTTTAAGTCACCATTACAGTCTTTCACAAATGGATATATAGTCCGATTACCGTCTCTTAGTATTACAGTGCAGTTCTCATTAGAATCATCACTTATATAAAGTGAAATATTACTCTGCGACTGTCCCAAAAACACATTGCAATCCGTGGGAAAGATACTGCTTTGTTCTTGTTTGCTGTTATGTAAATTGAAAACGTTGTAGTACAATTTGGATGATATTTTTGAGACTGTGTGAACGCCCTTTGAATCTACCGCTAAAGCCAACAGCTGACAAGTGTTTGCATCTGTGCTTGCTATAATATTAAGACGTTTTGGTGTTTTTTGATAGCAATCTGGTCCTCTGGGATTAACTAAGGATTTAATCACTTGGACATCATCTTTTTTTAATAACCTACAGTGTTGCCAGTCATCTTCTTGCGATTCAACATTTGTTCCAACTAATCCAAATCTAACAGCAACATAATCACCGTCTACTTTAAGAATTTTTCCGATTGGTCCATTTCTGTCTTCAACAAAAACTACATCTTTTAAGAGCCAGAATTCTTCGTCCTTTTTGATTTCTAAATCATCTTTGGGAACAACACGTTTAGTTCTTTTGAGTGTTGTTGTATTGCCGTTGTCACTGCAAGTACTTGATGCTGGCGAAGGTGGAGGTGGCATATCTAGACGATCCGTAGATTCTTTATTACTTGGCGTAATCAACGACTTATTACTTGACGGTTGATTTGCACTTGCTGTTTCTTTCTCATGTTGAGCACTACTCATTTTTTCCTGGTAAGTTGGCGTTGGTGTTAATAACTTAAATCGGCATACATCAGAAAAATCCCAAACAGAGTTCATTAGCTGTCCAACTTTAGGTATTCCATTTGTGCAAGTAAATCCAATGGAACCTGTCTGATAAATTGGGCATTTTTTCATGACAACTTGTGCACCAACTGTTATTTCTTCATTTACTAATTTAACCGGTTTTTTTGTCTTTGATCTAAATCGGTCCCACAGATGGCGTCTTTGTTCGAAAGGTAGCACACCCCACCAAAACAAATTATGACCACTGGTTCGGGCAACAGTAAACAAAGCTGACGTATGTAAAGAAGTAATGCCATCTGAGAATATTTCAGGATAACTTTGTAAGCTATGTTCAAACTTAAGACCATGAGTTCCCAAATGTTCATCCATCCAAGTAGCTACACGATTTGTTTCAGTCGCAACAGTGCAACGAATGGAGTTGGAAGAGATTTTTGCAATTTTTTCATTTATATTTAATGACACTGTTTTGGGATGATATACATTTTGGATCTAGAAATGGAAAATATAATAGTTGTTGTGAACTTACACATAGAATATGTTTATTTATTTTTTTATATTTACATCGGATTTAAAGGTTTCATTTTCCGACCATCGCCATTGATGCAACTCTCCTGATTCTGAAAGACCAATAAATTCGGAGAAGAGTGATGCAATTTTTTGAAATCGAATAGCACCATCTCTTTCTGGCCATGCTTGAAGTTCTTCGGATATCCATAGTGGCGAATTATTTCCAACAAATGCTGTTGATCGTTTTCCATCTGTAATTTTAAAAAAAGGTTTATTTTGGTGAATATAAAAGAATAATTAGTAGATTTCTTTCGGTAGAGAACCAAAGAGCACGTCATCTCATTCCTTTTTGTAATTACATTCTAGAATGCCGATGCACATTGTTTTTTTTTTGTGAAAATTACGAAGGGTAGGCAAAATAGAGTAGGATAGGTAAAGCTAAACAGCGTTCCTGGAAACACGTGTATTATGGTTAAATTATTATATGGAAGGATTGAAGCAAACTATGTTTATGAAAGAAGGTAGAAAAAAGAATTTGCGCCGACGTTCAAGCGACACAAACGTTTCCGTTACCATTATTTTTAAATTTATTTTCTGAATTCTTCCAATAGTCTCAAGTATGTTAGGGAAGCTTCTGTCCAGATATGTGAGTTATGTATATTCGAGCTTTGGACCTATATACAACTTATGTATATATGATAGTGAAATGAGAAAAGGAAAACAAAATTCTTAAACCTTCAATGGAAGCCTTAAATTTTGCAGCGTTCTTTGCGAACTCAAATATATTCTCATTTCACCTAAGATGGTCTGTTACTCATACTGAGAATCGAAAGCTGTTGAGTTTCCTTGATTTAAGTACCACTCATTTGGATAGTGGCACATCGGTAGGGTCTCTTTCAAACAAAAGATGACTAAGGAAAGCTAGTTATTTAAAAGCTTTCTGGTCTCGATATAATTCTTGACCTGTGTTTGAGTGATCTTGGAATGAAGTTATGTATATAAGTACAATTCGTCCTTAGTTAGGGGGTAAAGAAAATTCGCTTTTTTTTCCAGTAAAGTCTTATTTGACAAAAGTAGTTTGTCGTTCATAAAATCAGCCGGAACATATCAGTTATTGTTTTTTTTTTAATTTTTTATGTCTGTAATTGACTACTTCTCTGTTAGCAATAATACCGTTTTGTCACAACGCGTTATATTTAATTGATTTTCTTTATTTTATATTGCTATTTTCTCACCAAAAATCGAGTCAAGAACAACTGTGAGTGGCAGGGGAAGTAGGAAGCTTGATGTTAGTATTTGTTGATATTGCAATTGTATTTTTAAAAACCTTCAAAAATTGTTACCGATCGCATGTCAAATAAGCTAACAACTTACCAATATCTTTATCCCAAATCGTATCATCTCTTGCAAACCACCGGCGTTGTCCATAACATTGTCTATCTCTCCATCTGCTAAATGAATCCGCATTAACTGTTGGTATTGTTCCGGAAATATTGCTTCCGCAAGATAGAGTATTTCCCGAAGTCGACACAGTGCTGCCTCTTATAGAATTGCCAGAACTATCCAGATTTCCAGAATTGACTTGATTTCTTTCACTGCGTATACGGTTAAACAACAAACTTGTTTCAGGAGTATGAAACAATATCAACAAAGTATTAGATTTAAAAAATAATGTAATATATATGTAAGTTATTAATTAAAAAAAAACAAGCTCTTACTTTCTTATACTGGAATAGTTGCTAAAAATTTCTTCTGAGAACAGACCATCTGCAGGGTCAACTATAACGTTGCTACTGTCCGTTTGAAAGCCGTTATCCAGCAACGAAATCAAATCGTCTGGAGCATAGTTATCACCTGCTTGTTCTGCATCATCTGCTTCTTCGTCATCGCGTGAAAGTAAATTGTTAACAGCTAAATTTACATCAAGATTTGTACGCTAAAATAAATATTAAAGAAAAAAATGATAAGCTTGCAGATATTTATATTATAAATTTGTGTGTTTTAATGTCCTCGTACAATAGAACATTTAAAAAAATTTGAACACATATATTAATCTAATAATACCTGGATCCAAATTAAATAAGAAATATACAGAATTATTTAAGTTTACCTGTAGCTCGCGAACGATTAGGCTTCTACTCTTTCCTTGTAAAACGACTTCAGCTTGTGAAATTAATTCTTCTGGTACAAAAGGAGCTGGAACCGTTACTAGTGGACGAGTTGAACTTCCACCAATAATAACACCAGAGCTTCTTGATCCTTGTCCATTTGGAGTTGAACGGCTACCTGATCTCAAAAGTTTCGATTTAGATCTCGAAATTTGACGTGAAGTTATGTTAACCGAACTTTTTGGATTTCCAATAGAACAACTGTTGGAACTGCTAGCAGAACTGGAATTGATCAAATAATATCGATTACTTCTTTGAAATTAAAATTTTGAAAAAATTGAACAAATAAGTACAGGAAACAGAAACTACAACCAAAAAAATGCACAAACAAATCAAAGAGCTATAAAGTAAAGAAAGCACCAAACAAACATTTTTTTCCGAGCATTGTTTGCTATTTTTTTTTAGCAAACAATGCTAATTATTATTTTATCATTTTAATTATGAACAGTTAGCAAAACGAACTTTTTGATTACTTTATACAAATGTAAATTGTTTCTAAAGAATAAAAAGATTGTTTCTTAGGAATAAAACAATTCCTGATTATGCATTCCACAATACTGGACCCACAGTTTAGTACTTTCTTTTCTATCTACTCATCCGTCGTGAAAAAGAACCTCTAGGAATCAAGAATTCCGGAATCTTATAACCGACATTAATATTTATACTTTCACCAAAATTCATATTTTCACCAAAATATTGTAAAACAAAAAACTTACCTTTTGTTTGTGTCTGTGTTGCTTAAATCAAGTTGATCTGAATTGATATAAAAAGCAACACGAAAAGCTCTGCCATCCTCTAATAAAATTCCTATGTGAGATGGTCCAATCACAATCTCTTTCACTTGTGTTTTCAATCCTCCAAAGACTTGAGGGTTTGCACATCCGACTTTATTAATTTTATCGGAGGCTTCACGCAATCTAGGAAAAGAAGAATTAAAATATTTAATATATTATAAACATTTGCTTAAATTGACACATAAGTTTAAAACATTAATTTAGACAACATTTTTTAATAGAAATATTTGTATCCGATTACAATTAATTTAATTTATTTCAATATAAATTATGTACAGGTAATAGAATAAGTTATATGTACGAGTATGTTGTCACTTAGGCCCTGGTACTTTGTGTTTATTTTTGACCAATATCTTTGAGAATTTCATAAATTGAATTGTTTTTCAATTTTTGTTTGTTTACAGGCTGTGAACACGGACCATGTTCCAATATATGTTTGAGACTTAGGCAGGTATCGCAAGGAGAACAGGTTGGGGGTTATTTTTGTTAAGGAGGTGTTGATGGTGTGCAGTGGTGTTAGTTTAGCACCTCTATTCTTTTCTCATTATGGTCTCGCCGTTTAAGTATTCCAATTCCAAGTAATACCAATTCCACTTCTGACTTAATCCAGATAATCGTATCCCATTTTTCCGTACAGTGAAATTGTTGTTTCGGGGGATTTGAATGTTCAGAATTTTTTGTGACTACGCTATTCTGGTCAGACAACACTCAAAGTAAGGTATACCGAGAGTTTTTACTCTAACTGAATCTGTCAACGAGCTAACCCGCATTCCAATGGTAAATACACTATTAGTTTGTTATAACCTCTAGGCACATAGGTTCATTGTGTTATATCAGCCAATTTTTCGTGCTTCAACATCTCAAGAGAACTGAATGGCAATATGAGAAAGTATCACAAAGTTATCTGACTCTGCCTGTACTTGAGAATACTGACGATTGCATAGGATATATATTTTATTTGGAAATACAACAAATTCGCTGGTCCAGACAGTATCTTATCCATTGTTTTGAAGACGTATCCTTTCAAGCTTGAAAAACGCCTGCGTAAGCTGTTCTATCTGTCCTATTCTTCTGGTCTCTATCCGAGTGGATGAATACAAAACAGTTTTTTGTGGAGCCTGTTCATAAAAAAGCGAATATTCCTCTCCTTCTATCTATAATCTAATTGCACTTACGTCCATTCTTTCAAACGTCTTTGAAACACTGATGAATCATCAGTTAAAGAAATATCTCGAAGAACGAAAGCTTCTTAATGACGGACAGTGCGGCTTTCCACTGGTTATCTTATGGTATTAGACAAGACAATATTGTTGTACTTGATATTTCGCTGACTACAGAATTTTCAGCTTTCAGCCAGCTGCATTCCCTCCCCTAAAACAATTCATCTATAATACTTGTAGCGCTGGGAATGCTCATGTTCGGAGATTTTTTTTTTGTCGCACTACACATAATATTATGTGGAATATTTTACCAGGTTCAAATTTTACGTGTCCAACCATTCAAAATCAACATTGACTCCTATGTCATTCTCTAACGCTCGCATCATTATAATAGGTCAACGACCCGCACTGTGTTCAAGCATTTTAAGAGTAATCAGAGTAAATTATAAAAAATAAACCCGAAGAGTTGAGTTTTTGTATTTATAATATTGAATTTTTGCCAAGATTAAGGGAGGGTTAAGTAAATAATAAAGGCAAAATCCGTAAACTTCTACATATTCGCCTATGGCTAGAGAAGCATGCATCGGATAACAAAGTTGGATTAAGCACACTTGAAAGCATGGAAAGACATTATTAGTTCAAGGCTGAGTGAAATGTATAAATTAGTACATACATTAGAATAGGTTCATGTTTGGTTTTTAACTTTCCACGTTATCAGTCAACGTGATGTGAACAAAAAAGCTTAAAAAACAATCACAACTCAGGAATTGAAAATTTGAGATAGCTACATAAGTGTTGTTGTATTCCCCGGTAATAAAAAAAAAAAAAAACAGCTGATGCAACAACAAACACCCGAAATCCGAACGCGAGGAAAAAACAAAAACAATACAGAAATGAATTCCTCGTGTTTCGCTTTTCTCGTGCTCTGTCTTAACATCATGTTTTTTTAACAGGGAATTACAACACGAACCCATTTGGATAGCTTTATTTAGGTACCACAACTCGAACAACGAGTACCTTTAACATTTGCGCAAAAAATAATCTACCGCTTTTTTATGTGCACTTTTCTTAGCGAAATTTGCGTTGCACTCAAGTTTTTGTCCAGACAAGGATTAAATTTACAGCGAGTGCTTTTGGAAAAATTTCTTGTGGGACGCACCTACTAAATAAAAAAAAAGTCGACCACGTAGTATGTACAATAAGAAATATGTACTTAAATGTAGACAAAACTGGGTAGTGATAAATAATTTGGAATTAATGGATCCAAGATATAAAAAAGCATTTAAAGTTCTATTGGCTTTCCATGATTTTAGCAAAGCATTTCACATTGATCTAAAGCTAAACGCATTCTCAGTAAAATATGCCTAATAAGTATATTTTTACAGTAGTGAAGTCACTTTTGCAAAACGGCATGATTATCGGTACGCGAAAACTTCCAGCACAAATATACATAGATGGTACTTATGTTTTGTAAGTATACATATATTTGATCAGTATAGTTTTTAACTAAATAATAAACAATATGCATTCGACGAAAATAAGTTAACTTGTCGGTAAAATTAAATATTCGCATGCAGAAAGGAAGTTTTAATAACCTTCAATAATTAACTCCGAAATGGCATTTTGTACATTTACCTTTCTATAAATTGTTCGTCAGTTCCTGGGAGAGGGTGTAATATATATTGAATGTCTGCCATAGTCAAAACATACAATATTTTTTGGTTGTTACAATTTTCCCAATTGAGTTATTTATTAGTTGGTTATTAACTATTATTTTAATTGCAACCTGTTAAATTTTGCTCGTTAGGAAGTGTTCACAAGGAAGTAACAAAATAAATAGATGTAGAAGAAATTTTTCTTAAATGGTTTGGCCATAGACAATCAATAAAGTGAGATGAGAGCCGTGACGTGAGTTCGTGTTTTTGTACGAAACTGAACTGTCACATCACACGCATACAAACGTATGAAGAAAACTCGAATTAAAAAATTTGGGTACATCATAGGTGAATTATTATGAACGGTGTCACAGTGGACTGCTTCTTCCGACTGTATTTGACGTTTCAGCTCGCACATTTCGCAAAAAAAAAAACGAAACGTAAATACTGAAAAGTTAAACAAATTGCAGGAGGGAGTAAAATGTCAAATTGTCCTTGTCCTTGTCTTTTCTCTTTCTAATTCTAAAATATGAAAAACAACAAAATCGAAAGAGCTCCTAGAAAGGCTTAAAATTTTTAAAACCCGATATACATAAACTTACCATAATATTGGCAAATTTTGACAGATAAGTGCCCAAAAAAAATAAAAATTTATATTCTTTTTGCCAATTATCTGTCAAAATGAAAAGGAAAATATTCAGCACATTTTCGACGCAAAAGCATAGTAAATAGTTCTTTTGGGGGAAAAAATGATGTATTGAGAAGAAAAGGTTTCTCAAAAAAAAAAAAATTTATCTGTCAAACTCCATTTTTTTTTGCAAAAAAAACATTAAACGTCACAAAAAAATGAAGTTGTTATTTCGTTGTGCATTTATTCACCACTATATTTTTCGCACAAAACAATGTCCATTCCATTGTTTTGTGCAAAAAAAGGAAATTGAATTTGACAGACAATTTTTTTTCTCCAAAAGAATTGTATACTCGGCTAAATAGTTCTTTTAGAAAAAAAGTATTTTGTGAGAAAAAACAATCGTCAAAAAAAATTATCCGTCAATCTTCATTTTTCTTTGCACAAAACAAAATTATAATAATATGTATTATTATTAAATTATATTACAATATAATATATAACGCGATTGGTTCTGTTTTGCCCAAAACTCACTTCCATAAGGAAATAATTAAATTTTTTAAAATGAGGAACTGAATACTAGGTTTTGACAATGGGCGCATTCACAAAGCTAGTGGCTACGTAGTCAAGGGATTCTGATTGGCTAAATCTAACTACAAAAGTAGTTGAAATTTCCCCTCCGACGTAGAGTAAAATTTCGGCTAAAAAGTTAATTGGCACTGATTTTGACATTTCACAATCAGCTGTTGAAAAAATTTACATACCTATAACTTCATCTTCTTCCGAATCACTCATATATATCTAATTTTTTTATTTGTTTTTATTTAATTTAAAAGTATTGTTTAAAATTCTCAAAACCTTCTCAAATGTTTGCGCTTTTGCGTTTGTTTGCTTTTGCATCTGTCATTAATATGACAGCTCGGGATTGACTAGCTTTGTAGTAATTGAATTTCGACTACGTAGCCACTAGCTTTGTGAATGCGCCCAATGTCACTCCCAATTTTTTGTGCTAAACAAAAATGGGGTTTGACAGATACATTTCTTTTGTCGAATGTCGAATTGTTTTCCCCGCCACATACATTTTTTCCCTTAGAAGAACTCAATACTCCGCGCTTTATTATCGACCAAGATCCACATGGACCATCCTGTAATAATAAAACGATCCATATCCTAAAAAATAATTCTTGTATCTTGAAATAAATAGATCCAGATAGAAAGCAGGATCCCAAATGTTTGTGTAATGCGTGTAAAAGATAATCCAGATCCGGATATTATATAATAAAACACAGCTACTGTGTTTTATCTACCAATCTACTTTTTGCCATGAAATTATAACGATATGGGTCCCTATGACAAGTGTGTTGTACATTTGTCTCATTTTTGTATACTCTTTTATTTTCAGGTATTTGTTTGTCCTTTTTCTTGACTCTACTCGAAAACCTAAAAAGCCATTTAGGTTCTCAGAACGAAAACTAAATTTTCTATCTTATAAATAGATCCAACGAGTTAGTTTATCTCTTTTCATCGAAAAAAAAGGTTTTTAATGAAAACTAGCGTTTTTTCTTTGTTCGTTGATATCTCAGAATCCAATGATCACACAACAAAAAGTTGGACATTTTTAAAAACTGGTACGAATTTTCTATAATAAAAAATTGATGATCAAAAATAATGATTCAATTATTATTATTATTATATTACAATCTTAGTTTGAAAAAATACTAAAAAATGTTGTTCTGTTTTTTGGTAAATTTACAACAATTTTATTAATGTTTTTAACTGAATTATTCGTTCATTATGTAGGTATTCAAAATTCTTTAAATTTTTGAAGTTTATTGATTGAACCGTTTTCGTTTCAATTAATTTTTTTTTTAAATTACGTATCATGGTTTTTTCCTACTAAACATGAAT
Source organism: Syrphus vitripennis (assembly GCA_958431115.1). Taxonomy (NCBI): domain Eukaryota; kingdom Metazoa; phylum Arthropoda; class Insecta; order Diptera; family Syrphidae; genus Syrphus; species Syrphus vitripennis. The sequence goes on from OY288108.1 coordinate 46,207,685, forward strand.
TAATGATAACTGAGATTTTCCTGCATTTTATTACTTTTTATGATTCTTGGTTTTTCTTATTGAATCTAATAATTTTTATGTATTTAACGTGAAATGATGTCAAAAATAATGAAAATAATAACAGACAAATCATCAACTAAATCATAATAAATATAAGCACACAAATAAAGCAAAAAAGGTTTAAAATTAAAAAGTGTGCTCCTTAAAAAAATTTATTGAAAAGGTCAAACTTTAGATGCACAGTACTCGGTCAAATCGTTTTTGGAAGAACTTAGTGTGACTACAGAAGCAAAATAATCTTTACAAGATATTCGGTTCCATTTTCGTTAAGGTTTTCATTTTTACCATTATTAAATTGTTCAAAAACTGCTAAAAATACAATCTTGCTTGAACTTTGTTAACCACTTACCTAGCGATCAATTTAACGGCAAACTTCAAATTTAAATTATTTATTCAAATTTCATGACCGAAAATGAAAAATAAAGTATTTTTAATTAATATCGTTTTTTTCATTCACTTACTTATATTTTCGATTTGATTCATGAAATTTGAACTTTGGTGTAATTGACTGATAACCACGATCGAGGTCACATTTAGTTAAGAACTTTACCGAATATTCTATGAACGTTATCACTTTAATGCGCACCGTTGCGTGACGTCAGCGAAGTCAAACAAGAACCTTTTTTGTTTACTTTGTATGAAAAATTGGGAGGTTATATTTCAAAGTTATTTAAAATTTTTATTATACTTTTTGTTGTATATTGTAAGTGTTGCTCTATTTAAAACCACAATTAAAATAATAAGACTGGAGAAGAATAAGTCTAATGCTTTAATTTTTTTTTATTTTTTTCCTGTACGATTTTTTTATTATTAGAATGACAAACATGATAAATCATGAAATAAGTCTTGACGGAAAGCGTCTCCAATGATTTTTTTTTCGATCTTGACATTTGATTTTCTCCAATAAAAAACATTACTAATGGCCAATTTCATAAACATTTAACAAGCTTTTAAATTTTTAAATGACCTATTTTGTGTGGAACAAACGTCATTTTAAGACCAAAAAGGCTGTTAAATTTTTAAAAGGGCTTTATGAAATCGGAGGTTAAGCTATAAAGCTATTAAATATTACATACGTCCGCACTTGGCGAAACTGTACAGCAATTTTACAACATATTCGTATGAATTTGTATGAAGTTCAGCTGCCGCTTAATACAACATAAGGTCATACAATTTCGTACCAATAATATTTAGCTGTGCATATTCCGCATTTCTAAGCATGATCTTGAAGAAAAAAATAAATAATTTATTTGCTTACACACGATCACATCTGGTTTCGTCTCAGTATCTAGCAAAAATCCATGGATTTAAAGAACTAAATTGAAATCATGATAAACAATAACTCAGGCGACAAAGTTTAATGGATTTGTGTAGAACAGTTAAAAACAAGCATTTTTTAATATGGGAGGGGGGTCTATCTCCCCCCGTTTAGGCGGTAGGGGCAATTTAAAAAATATGTACGCTAAATGGAAAAAAATTAATTAAAAAATAACGGTAATACTTAAAATTAAGAATTATACCTTTTTTAAAGCCAACATTCAGTTCTATTAGCCAGTTTTTAAATAAAGTCAAAACTATGCATAGTTTTTGAAAAATTTAATTTTAAACTCAAAATTTGAGTAAAAAAAAAGTTAAAAAAAATTTAAATTTCAATATTTCAAAACCATAAGCTTATAAATAATTTTTTTAAAATAATTTGTTGCTCTGATTAATTGTCAATTAAAAACTGAAAACTAAATGATTTTATGCCTTTTAGTTTTCGAGAACATTGAAAATAACCACAAGTACTATTTTAATTTATTTATGTTTTTTTTGCTTGGGTGGTCTTATTTTGATAGTAAAATGGTAGGTGCGAGCAGTGGGGTGTGTGCGAGTTTGAGTGTATGCAACAGTGGGGTGTGTATGCAACACCCCTGCTTGGGCCCACTGTAGGATTTGGGTTAGGTGCGAGGTTGGGTGTATGCCACACCGAGATGTTAATCGGTGATGCAACCCCCCTGCTTGGGCTCACTATAGGATATGGGGTGGGTGCAAGTTGGGGTGCATGCAAAGTTTCTTTTGCATTTAAATAAGCTGGATTTAGGAAAAATTAATTTATCCTAGGTATGTTTATCTTAATCCACATTCGATTATAACTATCAAAATAAGACAACGTAAATACTCAAGCAAGGAAAAAATAATTTAATTAAAATATTTTTTTTGGTAGTTTTCAATTTTCTCAAGAACTAGAAGACATAAAATCATCTAGTTTTCAGTTTTTGATCAAAAACAAATTAAAGCAATGAATTCTTAAAAAAAACAACAGTAAATAATGTTAAAGTTTTGAAAAATTACACTTTAAACCTTTTTTTTAACTTTTTTTTGTCCAAATTTTGAGTTCAAAACAGTTTTTTTTTAAAACTATGCATAGTTTTGACTTGATCTAAAAACTGGCTAAGAGACAGAAGTGTTGGCTTAAAAAAATGTATATTTTTTAAATTACCCCTACCGCCTATACGGGGGGAGATAGACCCCCCCTCATATAGTAAAAAATGCTCGTTTTTAACTGTTCTATATATCCGTCTTTAAACTTTGTCGCCTGAGTTATCGTACTCTCCCCAAAAAATTACTACGTGATATCGAGAATATTATGAAATTAAAATAATTGCAGTTAGTTACACACAAAACTGATTGGATAATGACCTGATGGAATAATGTCCTGATGTTCTAATGGCGAATCAATTTTCACTTCGTTGTTCCGACATTTTTTGACAAATAGTTTTTAAAGAAATTTCCAACAATTTTTTTTTGAGAATTTGTTACGGCATTAATTTTGTTTTCGATTATTTTTTTAAGGGCAATATTTTTTTAGACAATTTTTACAATTTTTTTGACATTTTTTTCGGTATTGTTTTTTTTTGCATTTAGTTTGGGAAAATAAAATTATAAACGAAAATTTGTACCCAAAAAATTTTTTTTTCCCAATATTTTTTTAAAATAATAATTTTTGTATTTATGTTTGAAAATTTCTTTCAATAAAAAAATCTTGTTTGTAAAAATTAATTGTTATTCTCCTTTTTAAAACAAAAAGTATAAGAAAGTTATAAAATTATTACCTTCTTTTTTTTTATGTAAATGTATGCTTTTAAAAATATCGTTTCCCCTGAAATACAATGCCAATAATTCAGTTTCCCAGCGGTAACTCTGGTATTCGATTTTAAACACCTTTTGTTTTGTATGTAAATGTTTGGGGTTAGTCTCACTACTATCTCGTGTTATACTCTTGCTCTCGCCTTTCGTTAACTTTTTCTTGGGATTTGTGTTGTTGAGTCTGATTGGTAAATGGAACCTGTTCTGTTTCTAGTTTTACTGTGTTTATGGTCTCCTATTTCCTTTGGTTTTATTATTGCAGGCATTTGTGGTGCGTTTTGATTTGGTTGGTATTAGTAAAAGATGGCACCGGGTACACGAGAAATTTATACACGTTTTTGAGAAATTGGATCGTGTGCTTGTGAATTGTATGATTTTGTTTTGGTTTTACTTTTTCAAGTTTAGTTTAATAAACATTTTTACTACTATGTATATGAATACAGACAACATGTTGGTTGATTTTGGGAGCATTTCATTTGGAAATGTTATTTTTGTATTGTAGTTACCTCTTATTCGGAGAGCTGATGGTACTGTGAAGAAAATTTAAGCAATAAAACATCTTAAAGGCAAATTTTGGGAATTCTAGATATCAATGGTTAATTTACTTACCAATGGCATTTACTGTTAGATTTTCAAGTTTTTGGAATGCATGGAAACCCCTTCTTTTCTCTCCTGAAAATAAGATAGGATTCTTCTGGATTTTATTTCAAAACGATTTTGGTATCCGAAAACAGTTTACAAAAGGACTAATGTGACGAACAAACTCTTAAAAATAAACTATACACTATATAAAGCATTTTGTATACTTCATTACTAAAACAAATTTAAGAATGCTGACCCCTACCATTAATTAGATTTAGGGACGATTTAAATATCTGTGAAATATTGATAAGAATGCGAAATGGATTCTAAATAGTTAACCGTAAAAAGTAGGTAGGTTTAATAATTGAGAAAACCGAATATAACCGGAGAATCGTCGGTATAAAAACGATTTTTTTCAGAGATCAGAAATAAATCTCAACTTTTTGATGGGTCTCTTAATAACTGTTATTTGATGAGCTTTTCATAAATGCTAACTTAATAACCTTTATTTTCAACCAAAAAAATATCGGTCAAGGTCTAAGAGTAGGTAACCTTTATTTTTTTTTAGGTTACGGTTAACCACTGTGCCATGTTTCATAATTTATTTATTTTCAAAAATAAATACGTTCTCATCAATAGAATTTATTTTTGCATTAGCCATTTGGTTCATTTTCAGCGAAAAAGGTTAAAGGTTGACCTTTTCTATTATTTTTTTTGTAAAAACCATTGAGAGATATTTTTGAAAATAAAGGTCAACCGATAACCTATTTTTTTTTAAAATAAATCTCAAACCGTAACCAAATTCTTTCTAAAGAAATGTAGTATTCTCTGAGAAAAACCAATTGAAAATAAAGATTGACAATTATTTCTAATTTTTAATTAATTGCATTATTGTATTTTTGGCAATAACATTATTGTTATTTCATCGTCTTTTCTAATGTTTCGCATTGGTTTTCACAAGCCTTTTATTCATATAATTAAGTTATATAAATTCATGACCAAATATCACGAACATATTAAATTCTGAAATAAATAAACACAAATTATAGTTCCATCAATTATTATTAATAATAGATCGTTGTCTTTCAAATGTAAATTAATGGCTGGTATACAAAGAGCTCTCTTAAGTTTAAGGGCTCTCTTAAGTAACTTGGGCACAGTTTTCGAAAAAATGAGTTTCAAACAGAAAATTCGAGAAAAAACACAAAAAAAAGTACTCTATCTTTTTTTGGTGCTAAGCATCAAAGAGAGTGGAACAACAAAATATTTAAGATAAATTAGGTACATACATAACATAGGTGATCCAATTTTTCTTTTAATCCAAAAATATTTTTAACCAGATATTACAGATATCTCAGAGATTTCAGAAAATGTTTATCTACTTTTATCTTTACTTTGGCAAAAATAATTTAATATCTCAAAAAAAAATAATTTGAGGTCTTAAGAAATTATTTGCAGCTAATATTTTTTTTTGTAAAAAAGAACAATTGCTATGTCTGTTGTAATTTTCCATTAAGTTACTTAAAAAAAGTATTTAAACAACACGGGAACACCTACAATGCGTGCAATAGCTTTTTTTCAAAACATTTGACAAACATAAAATTCCAACATCCCCAACATCCCTGGTCGCATAGCAAGCAAGTATCAAAAAAACGCATGGTTCTTGTGTTATATGTTTCCAATTTCAATTAATTATGATGTGCTTGGTTATTTTGAAACAATCTGTAATTCCAGCTTAAAAACAACTTAGTGGTAGAACAAATGAGTCGTTGTTGTTCATTCAAAATGATCAACATTAATTCTGACTGCGCAGCGTTTTTGTCAAAATCATATTTAAATTGCTCAAACACTTATCTATGATCGTTTTCCCCTTCTCACTTACCGAAACAATATCAAAGTAACATTTAAGAAAATAAACAAATCTCCCTTGTGTTCTGACGTTGACCTAACAAAAATAAACAAAAATACGAAATGTAAAATAAACAAAAAAAAATTATGTGACACTCAAATTTAATTTAATATATGTATGTATTTTGGCTATTCAAAATTTATTTCAAATTGATATGAACCTAATGAAGAAAAAAAAAAATACGAAAAAGAAGTTTTGGGTTCGTGAATGGATTGTCTCAATAGGATTAGAGCTCGAAGCGGTGGCGGTGGTGCGGCGGATTATTGGTGTATAATGTAGATGTTCAATTTACTTAATGTATGTATGTGAGTATTGTGAGTACATTTGTCTGTATTTATTCCAAACAATAAAAATACGCTAAGAGGGCTTCTAACAAACCTTAAACGTCATGGAGTTTTTCAAATGCATTTTTCAGCTATGAAAGCGGCAATGATCGGCAACATCGATTATTTTGTCAATTATAACTTAACTAAAAAATTAGTAACTACCTACAAAAAAAAAAAACTAAATAGGAAATAATTTACTTATTATTAGAATAACTGGTAATTAGAGAAAAAGTAAAAGTAATTGGAGAAAATAGTAATAGAGACATTTTTTTTACAATTATCGAAAAATAATGTAATACAAATAAGTTATAGTGGTTTTTTTAGCTAATTACTTATTTTTGCGGTAACTAGAAACAAATGCGTTGCTTATTATTTCTTTTAAATTAATTAGTAATTTTTTTATGATACAATTTCAGCAATATTGGTAATTTTGAATTTTTCTTTGAGTTCATTTTCCTAAGAATTGTTTTTTCTGTTCAAATATTTTTTAAATTTAGTATTATTAATTTTTTTTTTTTAAATAAGTATATTCTTATTGAATTATGATATTTTCAATAAATTAGATGACTTATAATATTTTTTTATTAGGAAAGTATAGTAAAGATTTATATTTTTTAACTATCTATTGATTATTCTTATAACTATAGCTTGTTTTTTTAAATATCGATATTTTGTTTTGAGTTGTGCCTTTCAAAACCAAATTTTATTTATTTACTTAATTTTTTCTTTAAATAAAAACTAAATTGTGTTATTAAAAAGTGTATTTTCTGCATTGTCGCATTTTGATTTTCAAAAAATAAGAAAATTTTTTAAGTGTTAATTTTCTTAAGAAATACGAATATATGTATTATCTTTATTTTAAAATTATGTAATTTTTTTATTTTCTTAAAATGCATAACTTTTGTTTGCTTACTTAAAAAACTTGGGAAATAAATTGTATGTACATATGTATATTACATAAAGTAAAAGTATTTGAAGTATCATTACTTTTTCCCAAACGGAAAACAAAATCAGAACAAATTTTCGTCTGTAAAAAATTAAATTTTGTCGAAAAAGTTGCCGAAAAAAAGTTGTCACACAAAAATATTGGTAAAAACAAATGTTATAAATTGTCAGGAACCAAGTTTGAATTTTTTTAAAGTTAGTGCCAGACGCTCTAAACAACTGATCTCCCTAAGTATGTAGATTGCATATTAGCTACATCATAGGTGTCCTGATTGGACATTGCATAATAGGTAGAAATGCACTTCGACTTGGAGCCCCTGTAAATGATTTTTGTAGGAGTTGCAGAGAAAGAAGAGATAGTCTCTCATCTTCTTGCACTTGTCCCGCCTTGTCAGTTGTCACAAAGACGAAAACTCCACCTTGGAGAATTCTTCTTCAATGATCTCAGTGATCTAGTAAACTCCGACATCGCTTGTCCCCTAAACTTCATTCGAAGCTCAAATTGGTTCAAAGAGTGAGTTTGATCAACTGATCTATGTGGTATCACAATGGACCAAACTTTGGTCTAAGTGTGTTGGATTTCCCAACCAACAGCCACTTAAACCAAACCTAACCTAATCATGTTCATGTAATCGTGTCTTTTGACCTATAGCCCGTTTATCTTTTCATATTGAAAACACAAACCGATGGAGCAATTCTAAAGACAGTATTCATATTAATCTTTCAAAAGTTTTCTGAAAAATATGGTCCACTTTAGTTATAAAGGAATGAGTTTTTATTATTTTTTGTGTTATTGACTTTTAAAATAAAAATGACTATTTTGTATAGAACATACTTTTAATTTTAAGACTTAAAGGCATGTAAAATCTTTAAAAAAAGGTTTGGTGCAACCGGTCCTAAATTTTCATAAAGAACCTATTTTTTTAAATTTATTATTTTATCTAAAAATTATGTTTTTCTTTTTTTGAGATTTAAATTTTTCTGAAAGTTGATTTTTTTTAACTATCAATTTTTCTTTAAATATTTTTTGTATGTACTTTTGTATATTTTTTTGCTAATGAATAGTTCTTCAAAAAGTCTTTTACTAATTTTTCTTTCATTAACTATTATTATTTAATAATTTTGTTTCAGTTCTAAAAAATTGATATTTCTTGTTTAAATTTCCTAAAATTTAGAAATTATTTTTCTGCATACCTAAATGAATGAATTTTTCTAAATTTTAATGGGTAACTTTTTCTCCTCTCATCGGTTTTTTTTTAATTTTCAACCTTACTTTATTTTTTATCATTAATTTTTCTCAAATTTTGTATTTTTCCTTGTGATTTGTAAGTATTTTTAAATAATTGATTAAAGAATTTTTTTTAACAAATTGTATTTTTTTGAAAATTATTTAAATTGTTTGTGCAAAAATTTTCGCTTAAGGAAAAACTAAAAAAACAAATGCAACTATATTTATTTTTTTTCTACCTATTCAAAAGCAAGCATTTTCACATTTTTATTTTTTTTAAATAAAAATTTCGCTAAAAATTAGATTTTTTTTAAAATTTTAATATATTTTTATTTTTCATTTGTTGGATACCTATTCAAAATTCTTTACTATTTAATTATTAATTTTTTGAAAAATTAGTAATATAATCGATATTATATACACATGTACATATGTACATATTTATCTAAAAAAAAACCAATGCGGACGATCACTATATAAAATTATAAACCGCCGCGCCGGTAAATTGAATAGGTAAACAGCTTTAAAAAACAAAAATATCCTTTTCCCCTTCTAGAAAGCTTAAAGCAAAGCTTTCTGTTAATACAATATTTTCAATTGGCTAGCTTTATGTTCAGAATGTTAAAAAACATTTTTTTTTTCATTTCATTGCCCCTAGTTAGTAATCCTTTTTTTACTAGAAATTTATAATCATTTTCTTGAAATCTGTCAACAAGATAAAAAAAAACCTAGGGTCTATTTCTGCCCGTTATGAAATTAATATTTACAACAAAGTTTCTCAATTACAACAAATCGCCTTAACCTTTTTGTAAAGCCAGAAATCTATGTTCTTATTTTGTTTTTAAATTTTTCTTTTCCAAAAAAAATTTCAAACGAACAAAAATTGAAAATTATTTTTTTTTACTTAAACTTAAAATTGAAAAAGCATTGCATATTAAAAGACAAATCAGTACCTACTTACTGATTAGGTACAATTTTTTAAGAAAAAATAGAAAATTCAAAATCAAAATAAAACGATGAATTTATGGCCGTATTTTTTTAGGAAATGGGCTCTGAAAATAAAATTTCTAACAGTTCTAAATTGACAGGAACCATGGAAAAATAAATTTGGAGATTGAAATACATTTTTCGTTTTAAAGAAAATCACGTGAAAAATGGCTCGCGTTGAGAAAATTAAGTAACAACCAAACATAATAAAATAAAATATTAATTAAAAAAAAGTATATAGGTATGTAAGTGAGGAGATGGAATACAAATCTGAAAAATCTTATTGTGAATTTCATTTGAAATTCAGAATAAATTACAACAATTTTTATATTCACTATACAAAAATATGTGTGAATTTTCCTAGTTTAAAGATTTTCTATCAACACTTTAACCCTTTCAACCGATACCTTTATTGAGTAGGTATCTAGGTAAAAAAAAATGTGAAAACTACTCGTAAGGGAATTTCCAACTGCCTTTAAGAGGTGGCGTGCTAGAATTAAACATTTTATTCACCTTGCCCACTTTTCAGGGGAAAGATATCAAAACATATCAAAAATAAGCGCCACCCAAATGTATTCTTATTTAATTATCTTTATTTGCTCTTAATTTTTTTTTACACAGATATCACTAGATAATACTTTATATTGTATCTCGTCAATTAAAATTTAAAAGTTAAACTTTCAAATGCAAATCCATAAGTCCAGCTAAATTTCATAACAACATACCTATAGATACATCCACACACTAATATGCTCAAGTAAGGTAATAAAATAACACAAAATCAATCAACAAAGTAAGTTTTTCCTTTTCTTTTTGTGTACCTAGGGATTTTTAAGCAATCGCCACTACTTCAAGTTCAAAAATTCCTCACAGTCACAATAATAATTCGAAATTAAAAGCGACAGCACTGTTTGGGAGGGGGAGCATGTGGAATTAGCCAAAGAGACTTCACAACAATTGCACACAACGATAGCGAAAACAACGTCAACATCACGGATTCGCCAACTTTTTAGCATAGGTGGTGGATTCATAATCGTATCGTGCTGCAAGTCGGTTCGTTGGCAGCGCTTTCAATGTATTTTTATTCGGTACGGTGACGTTACACCGCTGGTAAATTGCAATCGTTGGTTTGTTTTCTTCGTGTTTTCTTATTGCTGCAACGACACCGTAAAATACTCGCTCGCTCGCTTCTCCTATTCAGCTCAGTGTTTTATTTCAAGTTTCTTTTTGTTTTGTTACAGAATTCAAAAATAATTTTAATTCAGTTTCAGTGCAAATATAGAAGATAATTATTAAGGTAGTGAATTAAAGTGTTTTGCTTCGACTGAGAGATTTTATTTTTTTTGAAAATTTTATAGTGGTTTTTTATAGAAATTTAAAAACACAGTGCGCGACGAGTTTATTGAAACATTTTACACTAAGGAATTCATCTAAAATTCCAAAGGTTCACATTAAGCTACAATCTATTAACTTAAAAGTGTCCAATATAATGTTTGGTTTAGCTTTTAAATATACATATTTGAAATCTTTTTTCTGATTTTGTTGGGGAAATTTTACGCGTACTTAATATTATTGTTGTTATCTAAAAATTTCTGCGAAGAAAGCTTTTATTAGCGAAGAGAGCTTGCAACTTGCATTCGGTGTTCGGTCGGTATCAGTTGTGTTGTAGTAGTTTTACCATCGCTTGAGTATTTTTTTTTTTTTTTTTTATAAATACAGACAAAGCAGCCCAGAGAAATAAATGCACACGTTTAGTAACAAAAAAAAGCACAATTTAACTGAGAGAAACATGTGCGATCTAGTCTCTTACTCTTATCGATAAAATAATAAATGCACACTTTGGCTGGATTGTTGTTTATTTTGTGTTGTTGCTAGTTGTAACTATATTTATACGGTCAAGAATCTGGTTCTTGGTGTGATCTTTTGTAACTATAATATATAAAGTTTTTTTTTTTGTTTTAAGTTTTAATTGAATGGTTTTTGAAATATTTGGGCTGACAAAATGTCAGATTCGGACTTAATGGAATCCAAAGCCGATACTTGTGGTGGAGCATCAAGCTCAAGTGGAAGTTCACTATCACCGCGTACCCCTCCGAATTGCGCTCGTTGTAAGAATCACGGTTTAAAGATAACTCTTAAGGGACACAAACGATATTGCAAGTATAGATGCTGTAATTGTGAAAAATGTCGCTTAACCTCAGATCGACAGAAAATAATGGCATTGCAAACATCATGGCGTCGGGCGCAAGCCCAGGATGAGGCCAGAGGCTTATTAATGGGCGAAGTACCGCCTATCGCTCCCGTATCTTCATTTTTGCATCATCATCACCTACATCAACATCATAGCAGTAGCCAGACAACGAAAATTGCCGCAGAACATAGCAAAGATCACACAGAACCTGCTCCTGCATTGCAACCATCGTTAGAAGGATCGTGTGATTCTTCATCCTCCCCTTCTTCAACTTCGGGTGTAGCACCATCAACATTAGTCAGGAAGCTAACACCTATCCATGCAAATGGTGCTCATATGCCGTTCGGTAAGTGAATAGTTATACTTGGCAATTTGGGGTATTGTTTGATTAATGAAATAAATAATGTTGATAGGTAGGCGATAATTATTTTCTCGAAATGTTGAGAAAGAAAAAATGTGGGAAAAGTATGAGTCTAGAAAGAAGCTTTTAAATAAATCACATTAAAGAGTTAATTGATAAATTGGAAACAGTAATGGATATGCTGATTTAAATCAATTGATAAGTCAATTAATTGTTTTTTTTTAATATTTTGGTTTCAATATTTGTACCTCCAAACATTTTGTGAATTTTATTAAATGGGGACACAAATTAAGACAAATTTAAACCAGGTATTTTTTTTTGTTTATGAATACATAATACGGGCTACTAAAAAGTTATTTTTTTGTGTAGTAAAGAATATGTCAATTTTAATTTTTGTTAATTTTAAAGATCACCTTTCAAACTTTTTTCGAGAATTTCGAAAAATAAATCTTGGTTAGGTATATATATGGTTGGGGTCAGAAACCCTTACACCCAAATTGTGTGTATTTAGGTTTGTATAATGAGATTTAATCCGGAAGTAAAAACAAGATTTAGTCACGCCCTTAGTAGGTATGGCATGATCTTAAGTTATTGTCATTTCAATAGTGTTTTGATTGCATATTGTCAACGAAATGACTTCAATAAACTTAAGAAAATGATATACCTAGGTATGTTAGGGTTTTCTCGATTTTCTGAATTTACGAGATTTTATGTTTTCTAGATTTTAAGATTTGAAGATTTTGGGTTTTTTGGATTATGTATTTTGGGGTTCTGTTCCAAGCTTTTTCGCGTTTTCTGGCACGGATACGATAACTTTGACGCAAAAAATTGATAACGGTTTTTTGTTGAGGCGTCGAAAACAAGTATTTTTTAGTATGGGAGGGGGGGTCTATATTGCCCTGTTTGGGCGGGAGGGGCAATTTTCTGGAAAAAGTACTAAAAGTAGTAAAAAACTGTAATTTTTTAAATCAGGCAAAATGTATGCACTGTTTTCGAAAAAATGAGTTTCAAAGAAAAAACTCGGGAAAAAAAAAAGTTTAAAGTGTAATTTCTCAAAACCTGGGATTTATTTTGCACAGAATTCGGTTCCTAATCAAAAACTGAAACTTTTATTTTATAACTTCTAGTTTTTGAGAAAATTGAAAATTACTAATTACTTTTTTATTAGATTTTTATTTTTGTTGGTATTTATATAAGATTTTTTTTATGTAATTTATGTATTGTACCTATATATATGAAAAAAATCATATTAAATGTTATGGTTTTGAGAAATTACAATTTTAACTTTTTTTGTGTTTTTTTTCTCCAATTTTGTGCTTGTAACTCTTTTTTTTTCAAAACTGTGCATACATTTTTCCTGATTTAGAAAGTGGCTCGTAGTTCAAAGATTTAGCTGTAAAAAAAAGTATTAAACTTTCTAAGTATCTCAGTACTTTTTTTATGAAATTGCCCCTCCCGCCCAAACGGGGCAAGACAGACCCCCCCTCCCATAGTAAAAAATGCTTGTTTTCTGCGCCTCTACAAAAACCAGTTTTCAATTTTTGGAGCCAAAGTTATCGTACCCTCCCCCGTTTTCTCTATTTTGGACCTTTACATTTGATAGGTTTTAAGAATTTTGTTTTAACGATTTTGAGCTTTCCGAATTTTTGGTTTTTGGATTTTGTGCTTCTTAAGCTTTCTAGTTTATATGGGTTTTAAAGGTTTTGGGTTTTCTATGGGTTTTCAATTCGGCTCGCGTCTAATACACAAACGTATGTACCCAGTTGGACTTAAAAATTATAAAATTGTATGATTCCAAATATTTTATGGGTCAGATTAAAAATTTCAAAAACCCAAATTCTCGAAAACTTAAAATACCGAAAACCGGAATTCCCAAAAACCCAAAATACTAAAAACTTGTAATCTTGGATCTTGGGTTTCCGTTTCAGACTCATAGCTGGAATTAGAATAAATGTACGGATTTTGGGTTTTCTCTTTTTTGCACTCTAAGAATTTTATATTTTTTGGTGATTTTGGATTTTGAGGATTTTGTATTTTCTAGAATTTGGGTTTTTTCCGGCATAAGTATTTCTTAAATAACTTAAAATACCAAAAAAACCTAAATTTCTTAAACCTAAAATATTAAAAAACTTAACAAAATATTACTAAGCTCCAAAAAATTTTTATTTGAATTTGAGCTTAAGAGGTTGTGGGTTTTTGAGGATTTTACAAATTTTGGGTTTTCAAGATTTTCTGAGTTCTAGGCTTAAAAGTTTCAGGCTTTTTTGATTTTTTTTTTTGATTTTAAAATTAAATATATCGTAAAAATGTGATCGAAAAAATGTTATGGATCGTTCAAAATCTCGAAAACTAAAAAACCAAAAACTTAAAATAAATAAAACCAATCTCCAAAATATTTGGTTATTTTGAACGTTAATTTGGATTAAAAGGATTCAAAATTCGGTTTTGTTAGTAATTTGGAAATTGTTTGACCAATGAAATTAGTGGAAGTAAGTAAATGTTGATCAGTGATCAGTAGGCGATATTTATTTTTTGAGTTGAGTTGTTGATAAAGAAACATCGATTTACTAAAAGTAAGTGTCTAGAAAAAAGCTTCTAAATAAATCATATAAAGAATAAATGATAAATAAAGACATAATATTCAATACCCTTTAATGTTTTTATTTATTTTTTTTATTGATGATTATTAAAATGTATGTAATTAATAAAAAGTAATTCATATTTTGAATTGAACAAGCCGAAAAAAAGCCAGCGAAAGCGTAGGGTGGGCTTCAATAATACAAATATTTTAGAAATCATAATTCGATACGATCAGTTAGATAACAGCTTTTGTGAGCACATATTTTAAGTTTTGCTGGATTTTGTTGGTAAAATTTACTCTCAAATAAAAAATAGACTAATTTTTTTGAGTAAAAACAGGTTATGCAAAAAAATTTACATTTATTTCAAAGAAAAATTTCAATATCAATTTCTGCTTTGGAAAAAAAAATTAAGTTGGTCATATGAAATTTCAAAATGTGAAAAAAAAAATTTAAAGCTTGTGTTTTATTATTTATTGAGAACATAAAAAAACTCGATTTTATTTTACTGTACTACAATTCACCTTTCAACCTTTTTTCAAGAATTTTGAAAAAAAAAATCTTACCAAAAATCTAATTTTACCCATTCCCGCCCTCAATACTAATCTGATGTTAGTATTGTGTTTTCAGCGGTGTTTTAATAGCATTAAGAAATCTGAAGGAGAAGTCTTCAATATATTAAAATAATATTCATATTTTTCTTGATTTTAGGCTTTCTGATTTTTTTTCAGATTTCAGGATTTTGGGGTTTCAAGATTTTGGGGTTTTAGAATTCTGGTTTTTGGGGTTCTGTTCTATGTATATAGTTGGACTTAAAATTAATATGCGGGTTTTGAATTTTGTCTATTTTGGGGTTTTGATTTATTTATTTAATTTAATAGGTTTTGAGAATTTTGGTTTTTCGAAATGTTCTGGATTTTCGAAACTGGGCTTTCTGGATAAACATTTTTTGGATTTTCAAATTTTAATATTCCGTCCTGGCTTACATTTTTTTAGTTACTTGTACTTGTTAGCTAAAAATAGAAAAACCCAAAATCTGGAAAACAAAACCCCAAAAAAATAATACTAAACTAACTCCAAAATATTTGGTTATTTTCCAAAGTAATAATTTGGACTTGAAGAATTTTGGGCTTATAAGATTCGGGTTTTCTGAATTTTCAGTTTAAGGCTCTGAGTTTTTTTTTTCGGAATGAAAATATTTGCTGAGCTTTTTGAGCTAGTTTTAAAACCAAAATCCCAAATACTAAAAACCAAACATAAATAAGACCAAACATTAAGTACATACTTAGGTATTTTTCGAACAAATTTAAATTTTAAGAAAGAAATTTATTTACCTTGAAGGAAAATAATAAGAGTTTATGAGATGAAGAACCATATTCTGTTTTTCATACATTATTGCTTCAGAGTTTTTTTTTCTAAACAAAATTGTGAATTGGCGTACATTGCAATAAATAATTCTTCAAATAAAACGCCAAATTAATTTGGAAATATTATCCAGATTTTTAGGTTTTCGAAATTTTTCGGCATTCTGAATCCTATAAATAAAATAAGCTTCAGATGTGTAAGCCTCACACTAAAAATGTTTTAAAAAATTTTAATAATTACCAATTTTAACAACTATTGACGAAACAGCTTTTTTTCCGTACCCGATGATACAAGACAAAAAAAAGCTTTTCATTTCTATGTAAATTTTTTTTTCAACTAAAAGTTCTTTCATTATAGACATGTTGCATAAAAACATGTATCGTAGACACATCCCTATCTTTCCATTGTTTTTTTTTTTAGATTTTTTTTTCGTTGTTACCTTCCTCGTGTTCTATCTTTTATGTTATTCTTTTGTTATCTTCACTTGCATGGCGTGTTTTTTTATATTTTTTTAGGATTTAGAGAATATATCTACGATTTCAAATGTAACTCTTCGGTAATGTATTATTGAATTTCTAGTAGGAATGATATACATAATGTTGTACTGATAATAATCTGAGTTCTTGTTCTACTGATCGGATCATTAAGGTTTATAAACTTGAAATAAAGAATAAAACTTCTTTTACGTTTGAAGACATTTGACATTTGTATATCCTAAAATGTTGTCAATCGTATTCTTAGATAATTTCAGCGAATGGCTGCCACAAAAGCATGTAGAAAACGCACGTGGTAGAGACTAATTTTCTAAATTCTAACTATAAACAAGTAATTTCAGTTTAAATTGAAACATTACTTTTATAATTGTAATTAATTGTGATGCCTGAAAAAAATTAACTATGTTTCTATTATTTTTATTTATAGGTAGTTATAATATTTTCTAGAGGATTAAAAATCATCGCTGCTCTCTTACAACTTTCGAAATGTGACTGTTTCATCTTTTTCAATTTTATTTTTTCCCTAGAATCCAAAGCTTTGCTGATAATTATTTTTAAAAAATGTTTGCATTAAGAACTTCGACAAAAAATAATACAAATTTTCAAATCGGTACAATTCATCAATGTTTTTTTTTCGAATTATAAAAAAAATCAATAATCTTAAATGAGCCTGCTTTCAAATTGGTCTAGTTTATCAAGAAAAGTTTTTATTTTCAAATTTGTAAGATCATAATTTAAAAAAAAAAATTAAACGCTTTTGAAAATCAGTCTAACTCATCCAGAAATATTTTTTTTTTAAATTGGTCAAACTCATCAAGACATTTATTTTTTCGTATTAAAAATAACCATTTTGAAAAATTAAATAGAAATTCAAAAATTGGTCCAATCTATCAAGAAATATTTTTTTATGTTCAAAGATGGCTTAAAATTTGTCTTAATAGTTTTATTTTTAATATTGAAAGAGAACACATTGAATAGTCTTACTTTTAAAAAATAAATTTTTCTAATTTAGAAATTACTCATTTATCCAACTTAAAAAAAAAAAAAAAAGAAATGACTAATCTTTAAACTTGTCTTTTGTTGTCAAAAAATACTTTTGCTTTTAGTTATAAAGATGAGCATTGTCAATGAAAAAAAATTTGAAATGAATAATACGGATAAGTTTGGAAGGGAAATTTTAGATTATTGATTTTTTCCATATGAAAAAAAAAATATATATTTTTGATCGACTAATTTGAAAATGTAGCCATCTTTAGTTATTGATTTTTTTTTTTTCAAAATGACAATCTTTGACTTATTTGAAAAGGTGGTCATTTTAGATTATCGCATTTTCAAGACAAACCCATCAAAGATTATTGAATATTAATTTATTCACAATGACCATCTCTTATAAATCCTATAACAAATATTACGGATGAGTTAGATCAATTTGAATGTGTGGTAACTTTATATTATTCAATTGTTCCAAACAAACCTATCAAAATTCTGAAAATTTAATTTTTGGATTTCTTAGATTGTTAACTTTATCACATTGGTCATCTTTCATAGTTCGAAAAAAAGTATTAGGAATAAGTTAGACCAATTGGAAATTTTGGTCATTTTAGATTATTGTTTTTTTTTTTTTCAAAACGGACCCTTTTCAAAATTAAAAATTTATAATTTTTCGATGAGTTAGACTAAACTTTAATAGTGAATATATTTAATTTATTCACAATGGAAATTTTTCAAAATTCGAAAAAAAAAATGTTTAGGGTTAGACAAATTTTCACCCCTGTTCTAAATTTCGCTCAGAATAAAATTCGACCGTATTCAAACAAATTCAATTCAAACTCAAAACATATTATTGTTTTGAATTTTTAAAGATCTGCTTAAAAAAAATTAAAGTGTTATTTTAATAAAGTTTAAAACTGTTAGACCGATTTCGATATGCTGAAATTTAAGATTATACATTTTTTTTTTAAATGGTCATATTTTTGATGAGCTATATTAATTTGAATGGCCATATTAATTATTGATTTTCTCACAATACCCGTGTTTAAAGAAGAAAAAAAATATTTTTGGTAAGTAAGATCGATTTGAAAAAGTGGTAGTTTAAGATTATAGAAGTTTAAAAATATGTGATGGGTTGTACAGCTTTTCTTATTTAAGATTATTAATTTATTCACAATGGAAATCTTTCAAAGTTCGAAATAGATTTTTTTTTTCATATTGTTATCATCTAAAATTGAAAAAAAAAATTGTTTTTTTTTTAAATACATAATTTAATTTTTCACAATTGCCACTTTTCAAAATGAAAAGAAAACTATTTTGGACAAGTTGGTCATTTTTAAAGTATGGTCGTTTGAAAATATTGAATTTTTCACTATGGCCATCCTTAAAAACTAAAACAAAGTTTTCTTTTTTATAAGTAAGACAAATTTAAATTTTTTCAAATTTAAGATTATTAAATTTTTTAAAATTGAATGTTTTCTGATCGGTTAGGCCAATTTTAAGGTGCGGTAATTTTATTAAAAAAAAATCTGGTTTTGCATGGTTTTCTTGCACTAAAAATGCTGTATCTTCTAAACGAATGGAGGCACGAGTACGATAACTTGGGCGCCGAAAATTGATAACGGTTTTTTGTAGAGGGGTCCAAAACAAGCATTTTTTACTATGGGAGGGGGGGTCTATCTTGCCCCGTTTGGGCGGGAGGGGCAATTTTATGAAAAGAGAACTAAAAGTGAAAAAAAAATCATTAAAAAATAACGGTAATACTTACAGTTAAGTTTAATACTGTTTTTTACAGCCAGTATTTTATACTATAATCCACTTTTTGAATCAATCAAAAATTATGCACAGTTTTTGAGAAAATGAGTTTCAAACAGAAAATTCGGGAAAAAAAAACAAAAAAAATAGTTTGAAGTATAATTTCTCAAAACCATAAGATTTAATATAATTTTTTTTCATAGAATTCGGTGCTCTCATTGATTCCTAATCAAAAACTGAAAACTAGATTATTTTATGTCTTCTAGTTTTCGAGAAAATTGAAAATTACTGATTACTTTTTTATGAGATTTTAGCTTTCGCCGTCATCAATTTTCGGCGCCCAAGTTATCGTACTCTCCCCCGAATGGAGATCCAAATAAGAAACTTGGTATGTAACATTTATGTATAAGATATAAATTTTGTTTTTTTTAAATATCAAAATGTCCTAAAAATGAATTTGAATTTTTTACTTCTGGTTTTTTATCAGAAAAAAAAATCAACTTCCGGGTTAAAATTTATAAATAAAAAGAGCATCTAATTTGCCATATACATATTCCAACATTAAAATTATTTTTCTTTTGCTTAGTTTTATTTGTCAGTATTTTTCAAAAAAAATCTTACTTGCAGCATGCAGAAAAACCCATAACTCCAGCAGCAGACCTCAAATTTCAAAATCCACACGAAGATGAAACAATTCCAAGACCCACCACTTTTTTCGCTGTCCGCTTCACGTGAAATGCCCCATATACCAATAGTTAATACCCCTTCAATCCATATATTTTATTTTAATACGCGTTGGGTAGTTTTGAGCATTTTCGCTTAAACTGTCGTGCGAAGCCTTAACATCAGTAAAAGTTGGTAGCTGTACTTTTAAGGCCATGTTAAGGGGACTGATGTATCTGTAGTTGATCGGGAAAACTATGCTGATGTGACATTCATAAAGCATATGTACATTCTTCCGACTCTATTATGCAGATGAGCTCTTGCATACTCTTATCCGAAGATGTTTCGTCCCTCTTCTTCCTTCCTTCCTCCTTCGGACAAGATAGTAAATGGCACATGATATCAAAAAATTTAACTTCCAGAAACTGCCACGCCCTCTTTTTAAAAATACATTTTATCATCAAATTTTGATAAAATATTGAATGTGTTCTTCGAAAACAATTGCGGTGATGGTATTGAACTGGCCCCTAATGCTTCTTTGCAGTTTATCCGAGACAACATCAGCAATCAAATCAATAAAATACAACTAATCGGTAGGTTGAGATAATATTCCCTCAGAGCTTTACCAATTAGGTAGTCTACAAAATCCGCAGAAATGCTACATCGCTTCGTAGAGCAGACATAGGACGCCGAAAGCTTTCCCGTAGAATCTGCCTATAATTCCGTCCGCGTTGTTATGAAGTTGGGCGAAGTTTTTCAAATGATGGATAATATGGTAAACATGAAACTTCCGCGCCTGTGTCGATTAGAAAAGACGTGTTGGTTCACATATGAGTTCAACATTTTCTACGACGTTATCAGCGATTTAAGTTTTTCCGGCTAGTGACCCTTTTACCATTATAATAACAGTCTGTATAGATGGAGGGGGACGTGAAGTCTACAAGTCAATGAATTCCTAGCGTACCTTTTGCAGTCTGGACCACTACGTTACAAAGTTTGAAAGAGCAGCGTTTACATCGTTATTCGTTGTTATACCGTTGTTGCAGACTGTCGGGAAAAACAATGGAATTAAAAGGCAAAAAACTTGGCGAAGGACAATCGAAAAGGAAGTTTGCACAGATTTGGGCAGAGCGTTTAGCGGTAGTTGACGCCACGGTAAGAAACCATCTTGAGTCACTTGCTCTTAATTACTTTGTGGTTGAAGATAACAAAAGTTCAATCAGTCATTCTTACAAGAAGATGGAGCCATCATAAGTGAAGATCATAAATCCTTGCAATAAGCACTTGATGGTGCTTATTCTGGAAGGAAATTGTAACCGTCTAGTGCAAACTCCGGACATTTATTTACATAAAATCAATGCGTCCCAAGTGCGCAGAGAATAAAACATCTTGGATTTACATCGTCCAAGGAAAGGGTAGATAAAGTGACGATCTGACATCTGAGATCGAAAAAAATGTCTCCTAAACTTGAAAAAAAAACTAAAAAGTATTGGTTAGTTTTGACAAAGCATTTGACAGACAACCACGAGATCTGGTATAACGAGAAGGTTTCGAAGCTTACGTACGGATGATTTAGTAGTAAGTTATAACATAGGTTAGCCCGCAAGAATCACCGAATAGTTTTCAATTAAAGCCGGTGTACAATGTACACTACATCAGCCTTTCTACTTTAGAACAAGGACACGGATCCCAAAGTAAATCATTTATTCGTTGTTGACGATGGAGCCTACATTGATGAAAATCCTGTATCCTTGCAACCAGCACTTGATGTATGAGTCAATGTTCTGGGGGAAATGAATACAGCAAAAGCACGAAAAAGATCGAATATCTATGATGCCCATTTTCTTATCTATTGGTCTGTTCCCGACATCTATTTGAATGGAACAGTGCTTCCCAAGTACGAAAAGTTGTGATAAATAGCAAAAGATCTTTTGATCACCACATCGTGTGAACGTATTATCTATGATCGAAAAATGTTCCCTAAGCTGAATCGAAAGCTCTACACTTCAGTTGTGCGACAAGCGCTAACTTACGGTTCTGAGTGTTAAACAATGTACAATGTGAAAATTGACATCAGCTGAAATGAAGATGCTGCGCATGAGAGCTGAAGTAAAAAAGCGTGATCGAATAAGAAGATAGGGAATCCATGGAAACCCTTGCGTCAAAAATACCATCCTGGACAAAATACAGCATCACCAACTTAGCTTGTACTGTTATGTAAAAAGAAGATGCCCTGAGAACCCAGTTCAAAAGGCAATGCAGGTGGCGTTTCAAAACTTTCGTGGAAGTAAGACATACGCAAAAACTTTAGATGGAACAACTGCAAGCCTCAAGTAAAGTACAATCCAAAACCGGAAATGTTTTTTCAGGTCAACCTGGCGAACCTCCCAAGTAGAGCCTTGGGGTGAACATGCTCTCCGAATATGCACTTACTCGCTATATATTTGTCGTGTTGAGGTTAGTTCGCGAACTGCTCGTTGGTGGTGAAACATTTCGATTTTCTCGTGTTCGTTGGCTTAAATACTCGCTGTGTAGGGTCATGTTCGCGAATTAATTTTTGTTGTGCATTTTTGCTGTGAACTTTGTTGTTGGGCTTCTTTGTCGCGCATGATGTTTATTCTTTTGAGAATGAGAACGAAATAAATGTACGCAGTGTAGGGGGAAACGCAATGGTTCGGCGAGCATATTCGTCGTCCAACTGTACACTACAAAAAGAAAAGATCCATATAAAAGGGGAAAGATTTATAGAGAAGCTTCACAGCGGAGTTTGCCAGAGCCATTTGGTCGCTTTGAAAAAAAGATCAGACCTCTGATCTGCATTTCAGATAGCTCGGCGAGATCGTTAAAGAATGCCCTTCCAAAAGATTGCATTCTCATTTTTGCCAAAGCAGCACATTTGCAGAGGAAATGGATTACTGTTTCCCTTTCCCGTTGGTCACCACAACTACGGCAAGACGTTGTGAGTAATGCCCAACTTCGCTGCATATTCTCCTCTATGTTCAAACTATGTCATGCCTGGGCCATATCTTCCTGGATATATGTAATGCAGTTGGATAAATTGCTCCACATTTGATTCGATTCTGTTTGGTAAATATAAAAGATTTTTCCCTTCATAGCACCAACAGGAATGTCAACCATTTCCGCAAGTGAGCTATGAAGGGCCGACCCTTGCCTGGCCAGCTCATCAGGCCGTTCATTTCCCTTGATGCCATTATGACCCGTAACCCAGATCAGAGTGACATGGAGGTTAATGTTCAGACTCGCAAGCTCATCGTGACATTGCTGGACCAATTTAGACAATGATGTGGCCGAGTTAATGGCTTTGACAGCCTCCTCTGTCTGTAATGATAGCCGTATTTCGTTTTGGGTTCTGTTTAAGTAACGATTCTTTTCTGGATGGGAGAATAACTTTAAAATCCTTACTGAGACTCAAAATAGGAGTGCAGTAGTCATTGCTTGCTGAGATAATATCCGATGGAATCAATTCTGTCTTTCAGCATAATCGCTCTGCAAGAGACTAGATACTTAATAAAAAGGTCGAGTGGTAAAAGTTGCAGAATAACACTTAAGTCATCCGTTGGCAGGTTCGTAGAGCCCCTGTGGTGCCAACGCTTGCTGTTCTTTGAACCTTCTTTAGCTTATCAATAGTATAAGCTTTGCTAAGAGCTGGCCACCACACAATGGAACCATATGTTAAGATTGGTCATCTTCGACTGAAGTCCACACTTTTTGCCGAATATTTTGCTGCTGGCGTAGAAGGCAACACAGGCCCTCTCAACCCGTTCTTCAATATTTAATTTCCAGTTTAATTTAGGATCTAAAACTCACAAATATTTTGCGGTGGAAGACAATGACAGATTGTGGCCGTTGATTCGAGGTAGCGTGAAAGGGGGTACAGTTACTAACTTTCTTCAAAGCAATTTCCGAGATTTCACTAATCACGGAAGTGATTGACACCAATAGTACCAAATCATCCGCATAGTCAACCGCCTTCACGACACATCGCTCTAATTTAACGAGAATTTTATTCATGACTAAAAGACATAGAAAAGGTGAAAAAACACCCTAGGGTAGTGTTCCTCTACTCACACGTTTGATTGAGATTGTGTTGCCTAAAGTGGCTCGAATCTTTCTATCACTCAGCATGGAAATAATCCATCCTCGGATGTAGCCCTCACACCGAAGTCAACGAGCGATTCTTCTATAGATTCGGTAAGAACGTTGTTAAAAGCACCTTCAATGTCAGAAGGTAGCAAGAGTAAATTCTTTATAGTGTAATGTTTTTTTTTTACAGTACGCACTAGTAGTACACTATAGTAATCTAGAATGCACTCCAAAGTCTTAAGCACAAAAGATGTCAAGTTTATTGGTCTGAATTCCTTCGCAGATTCGTGACCACGCCTACCAACTAAAGGGATAAAAACTACTGTGACCTGTCTCCACGACTCGTGCACATGCTTGAGACGGAGGCATCCTTTTACTTTCTGAAGCGTAATTGGCAGTAAGCTGCCGTCCGTGCCTGGGGAATCATATGAAGAGAAAGTATTAATAGCTCCAGAGTCCCACGCAATTCGGGGTGATTTTTCCCACAACCCGGAAAGTGCGTTATCATCAGTAATTCCAAGGATTCAGCTGGAGAGACTGTCCCGGGTCAGACTTTTTTTTAGAAACGAAGGGTGACAGTGTTCCTTCGATAGTACTTCACTGAGTCTTGCGAAGTCCTTAATGTCTTCGATTGATTGACAGTATTCTCTCCAGCCTAGTCTTTTGGCCGATGATAGGGCTCGCTTGTAGATTTTAAGGAGTCTTTATACGGTTGGTAAAACTTATGTTTGTAGCAGATATTGAATATTGTCCTGACCTCAGACCAAACAGCTCTTCATTCCACCAAGAAGGGAGGGTTTTACGACTGTATTGTACTGGATAAGAGTCTCTAAAAGCTTAGCTGATAGATGTTTCAAAGATTTTCATCTTTGATTCGAGGTCTGCTACCGATTCTGTATTAAGATTCGGTATGTTGCTCGGTTTGGAGTTGTCAATTTGACTGAACTTCTTCCAGTCAGTTCTTCTGGATGGAGGGTTTTTCGACTCGAAATTTATATTAAAAAGAATCCACTTGTGATCCGAAAAAGAATCCAAAGGGGAAACTCTCCAATTCTCCACCAATACATTGCGATTGATTATTAAAGTAATATCAAGCACATCCTCCCATAGTTTTCCGAGCTCGGAAATACAAAGGTGGGAGTATTATGTTCAATAATAAAATTAAAAAGAGACTCACCTCCTAAGTTGATCTCAGAACTTCCCCACTTCCTCCGATCAGGAGGTTAGTCTTCTTATGTTAGGCTTCGGTAGTAAGGGTGCACACCTCCTCCGGTGGTGATTGCAGTCCATGGGCAAAGTAAAAAGATGCCAATAGTAGACCCTGTGTATTTCTATCTTCAAATCTGATAAATGTCAGATCGGGAGTACTTACAATGGGACACAAAATACCTTTTAAGTGTTTCTTAGCTAAAATACAATTTCTGGGATTACCTTGGTCTTGGTCTACAATTTTGTAGACCAACAAAATCGTCAACCTCGACGTTGTCATCAGCTTTGTGGGTGTCTGCTCCCTGACTGCAGAATTTTAATCCTGGCATTCCTAATGCCAAAGCGAAGTTTATAATCAGCCTTTTTGAGAGCCCCTAGGCTTTCTTCGCTGATCATATGATGATAAAAGGTGCTGGTCTTCTGCCTTCACAACAGCCCAGTCATGCATGGGAACCAGTGGATTTAGCCTCTGAAGACCGCGAATCAGCTTCTGTCCACTTGGCTTTATGCTCATGAAAGGCAACCAAATGCGAGCTTTTAGTTGTCTAGGGATGTCTTTAGCTGGGATAAGCTTGAGCTTCAAGCCATCCCAGTCATTGCTAACCTTAGCAATGCTTTCACTAAGGAAATCCCTAGAAAACCAGTCCGCACAACTGATTACCCTATACCCCCTGAGCATCTCGACAGAGTCGCTTGCCCTCGATAGAGTTCCACACGGCCACCAGCCTTTTACTGTTTGTGGAGAGCTCATCCACAACCGATACTTGTAGGTCATCCCTGACAACCTCACTAAGAGTACGCGGTAAAGATGGTGCCTTGCCCGACTTTACCAGACCGTCAAACTTACTCTTTTTCTGAGTAGAACAGGTCTCAGGAAGAGACGCTTCACGCTTATATAAAAATTTAAGTAAAGGTCCCACGAGTAGGTCCAAAAGAAAGGTAAGTGGGCAGAGTCGATATAGCGGGGTAAGGCATAAAATAAGACGGACCCTGCCAAGGTATCCGATATGAGCTCGTTAGCGACTTATAAAAAAAAAACGGTCAAACCACCACTGAAAATTAGAGACCTCGTATCTATGGTCAAATTGTATTGCCGAGGGTTACTAATATTGAGGAGTAGGAAACCTCAGCAATTCAAAGTCAGGTTAGCTGATCCCCTACAATCATATGCTGAACCTGGCAAGAGATACTGTGGGAAAATCTGTTAAGCCAGTAGCCTTTGAAAAAAGTATTTCTGTTTCTTTGGGGGCACAGGTATGGGGTTGAATCGCAATCCTTGGCGTCTCATCCCTACGCACTAACCAAAATATGAACTTTTTTAAATTAAAAATCTGTAGGTCGACCGTGGCACGAAAGGGGTTCGAAAAAATTCACCAAAGAGAGCTAAAAACAACTTGTCAAGAAATCTGATTCAAGGGAAGTGTGATCTTTATATTTCACTGAACATTAAATCCCCAAAACGAATTCCTTCTCCAAAAGAGACTCCAAGCAATCAAATCATTAACTGACAGCCTTCAGAAGAACAGCTTTACTTGTTACAACTTACGCAGATTAAGCTTTGGTATATAACACTTCAGCGATAATAACCTCATCTACGACTGCTCAGACTACTCCTGAATAAATTGCAGAGCTTTTGGACAGAAGTCATTAATAGAAATCATTTTCCAACTTGATTGCTTATGCCCCTAATAATTCTCTTGACCTTTCTCAAGAAATTGCTATTGCAGTGACGGGAAAACATCCCAATACAATTAAGGAACTCTTGCAGAACGCTTTAAATAAGCTCCTCTATTGGGCAAATCGGTGTGCAAATACTTGGGTCTTATTTTGGATAAGAAATTAAGTTGGAAACCTAACATTTAAGAAAGAATAAACAAGGCCACAGTAGCCCTGTTCTCTTGTAAAAAAGCCGTTGTTAATAAATGGGGATTTCAGTTTCAGCCTCGCATTACACACTGGCATACGGAGTAAAAGTATGGTGGGTTGCGCTGTGTATGGGAGGAGCACTTCGCTCCACCCCCTCCGCCTCACTTTATGTTCTTTTCCATCTAATACCGCTGGACATTTTCAGTAAGCAAACGGCTGCAAACAGTGCCATACGGCTTCAAACTTCCTCACTGAGGATCAATAATGAAATTTGCCACTCCACTATTCTGAAATCATTCAGATCAATAAATAGTAATATCGACTACACCATCCCTCATCCTCACATCAACAACTATAGCTTCAGGGTGACTATCCCTTCCAATTCTATGTACTTGGGAGGATACATCATTTCTGAATGATGATCCTATTAACATCTTCACAGACGGATCAAAAACGATAGCGTTTGTGAAGGCGTATCCGATAGACTAAACTTAAGTCTCTCCTTTCGTCTACTTGATTATTGTAGGGTGTACCAAGCAATCCTGGCTATTAAAGAAGTCCTTTCCTGGCTCAAATAAAACGTTATATCAACAACCGATATACGCATCATCTCAGACAGCTAGGCCGCGTTAAAATCCCGAGACTCTGTCTCTACGAATTCACTAACAGCCCTTAACTGCCGATCATCTCTTACGGAGATGGCCACACAGTTCAATATTCACCTCTGTTAGGTGTCGGGCCATAGAGACATTCCAGGAAATTGCAAAGCCGATGAATTTACAAAAAGAGGAACAACTTTACCTTTGCTGGCTCACAAAGCTAGCTTAGGTATGCCTTTGGCTACATGCAAACTCGTGCTATATCAAGATACTATAGAGAAAACAAACTACAGGTGGAATAACATCACCACCTGTCTAGCGACAAAATTAATTTGGCCTAAACTTAGAGCCAAACGCTCTAAACAATTGATCTCCCTGAGTAGATTGCACATTAACTACGCTATAGGTGTCCTCACTGGACACTGCTTAATAGGCAGACATGCACTTCGATTTGGAGCTCCTGCAAACGACTCCGACATCACTTATCTCCTACGCTACATTCGTAGCTCTTATTGGTTTAACAAGGGAGGTTGATCAACTGATCCATGTGGTACCACAACGGACCAAATTTTGGTCTAAGTGCGTTGGATTTCCAAACCAACAGCCACTTTAACTTAGGTTAGGTTAAAGTGTCTCAAGAATTGCGTTAAAAATTGTAACTTTCCTAGACTTGGCGGTCTATTGATCATAAAACTGTTAATCAAATTGATCACAATACGATAAAGGCCAGACTTGCTTCCACTATCTTGAATGTTCGAATGCGGACACCTATGACGCCATAACACCGAGCATGTGCTATGAAAAGATTTGATGTCACGAAGCAGAAATCAGACCTGCCACCATCAGCAACAACAGAGGACAAGTGAAGACACTCAACAAGCCATCAGAAGTGCCGCCACTCATGCGCAACGCAACTCTTATTCGATGGCGCACGCAGCTAAGAACGGGCAAATGCTCCTGTCCGGGAGCTCTACGGGCAAAAAAGAAAAAGAAGGAACGCCGACTTCTTTGAAGGACAACGGAAAAAACAAGCGGTCGAGGCCATTGAGAAATGTACCGGTGGGGTGATATTTATTATCAAAGTGTGGAACAGTGTACCTAAAGCTACATTGTCAGAAGGGAAGTCCAAAGAGATAAGAGCGATAATATGGTTTCAGACACAAAGTCAATGCTGAAGGACTATTTTTTACAGACTGCTTGACTGTGAAGGTATCCAACATTTCAGCTCCTAGGCATTGATGATGGGTTCGGATCCATCCGGACAAAACAAAGTTTGGAATAAAGCTGCTGGTACTAGCGGCCTACTAACCGAACTGTTCAAAGCACCGGTTGCAGCTTCAGCTCATCTAAAAAATTTGATCTAATGAAAGTATGCCTGTTGAATTGAACCTTGGCCCCATCCAAAAAAAAGGACACGCTCTCACAACTACAGAGGAATTAGTTTGCTAAAGGTGGCCCTAAACGACTAAAAGGCTCGTGCTCGCTATATATTCGTCGTCTACGGACTAGTTCGCGAACGGCTCGTTGTTGGCGAAACATTTCGATTTTCTCGTGTTCGTTGGCTTCAATGTTCGCGAGAAAACCTCATTTATGATGTGAACTTTGTTGTTGGGCTTCTTTGTCGCACATGATGTTTATTCCTTGGAGAATCAGAACGAAATGAATGTTCGCAAAATGTGTTCGCCGTATAGGGGGAAACGAAAACGAGCACTTTGGAAGAGCATGTTCGTCGTTTAGGGCCACCTTAAAAGTTGCTTATCAAATTTAGTGGGCTATATCGTGTGACCGCCTAAAACCGTCTGTCAACGATCCCATTGGCCCTTATCAGTGTGGTTTTAGATCTGGCAAGTAGACTGTCGATCAAATGTTCATGCTCCGACAGATTTAAAAATAAAAAAAACAGGAATTCAAGATCGATACACACCTCCTCCTTTTCGAATTTAAAGTCTTAATAGCGTGGATAGAGCTATCGCGATGACGATGGAGAAATCTCGCTGATGCATCAAAGTCGGGAAGAACATCAACGAGCCATTTGATGTTGATAAATGTCTGGAGCAAGGTAAAGCTTTATCATGCAAAGTATTTAACATCGTCCTTGAAGCTATTGAACGCAAATCGCAAGATAACTCCACTGTTACAATTTTCCACAAGTCAGTTCAACTGCTTGCTTAATACACATTATCGGATGAACCGAACGAGCTACGGCTGCAGCATTTGGAAGTAATCGGCGGACAATAAGATTGGCTGTGAATGTAAACAAAATATATGCTATCAACGAAAAAGGAATCTCAACATTTAAAGGAAACGCGGGTTTCCTCTTTTCGGACTTCTATTACTGGTGTCATTGATGTGGCATAGCAGTCATACGAGTGGTAGAGAGTCTTCAGCATATAGAATATTATTTAATTCAGATGGATCGGGTTAGTCCGATTTCGACAAGACGTTGAGTAAAGGGCCTAGTTTCAAGCGGTTGGTGACACCGGTCCTAATGCAGTGCTGAGTGTTTTTCTTGAGAGCTGAAATCCATGTACATATTTCAAATTTTCAGACCGGAATCTCTTGAGTCTCCGGAGGAGTACTTCTTTCAGTATTTGTATGATTTGGGTATAAAGTCATATCGGCAGTTGGACCATAAGTTAGAAGCCCATTTCTTCTGAACTGCCATAATCTTCGGGGTTTTTGACTTGTATAAGAAGAAACACTACTTCATGTTGTTGCTTAAGATGATTGTGAGGAAGGTAATTACTGCATGTTAAAGGTCCTCTCAGGTTTTAGTTGGAGACTCCATCGTTTTTAGGTAAATTTTTGGACTAAATTGTTGATGATCTCTTGATCAAATTGATACGGGCTTTCGAATAGAACACTTGCTGGATTAATGTTATCGAAACAGAGCTTATCCGGATTTCGTTGCATCTGAATGGATGACTCAACTTCTTGTAAAAACTTCGTGTCTTTGCATGGCTTTAGTGTGTGTCCTGGAATAATGTTGTTTCAATGATGTGGAAGACGATAGTTTCCAGGATGAATCTGTGGTTTCCACGAATCTATTGATGTTTTTGGATACAACGGGCCCAGTATTGTATTGTGTTTAAATGGATTGCCGGAACATGATTTTGACATGCAGCTCGGGAAGGTGCTGGAGAATATCTTAGGCTGTTTTTGATTGACCATTCTTTCAGTTGCAGCGTCATCTAGATAAAAAACTTGGGAATTTTCATCTCAGATAAATTGATAGATATTATCAAGGCTACATATGATAAATTCAAATGTTACGTTAGGGATAAATCAAGGTTATCGAAGGAGTTTAAAATCCAAAATGGTGTTAGACAAGGCTGTTTTCTCTAACCAATATTGTTCCTCTTGGTGATAAGTGATACTGCATGCAACTTTGTCGACGGGAAATGAAGGACTTCATTAGTTTTTGCAATCATACATTAAACACTTGTACTATGCCGACGACGTGTGCTTACTTTCTCATAGGATCATGGATCTCCATCAAATGCCAACAAGGCTAAAGATGAATTCGGTAAAAACAAAAAGGATCAGCTTTGAAACTTCTACACCTACTCAAGTAAATTTTTCTGGACAACCCTATTCTGCTAGAAAATTTTCAATATGTCAGAAGTATTGTCTCTATTGACGGCGGGACCGAATTAGCTATTAACAGTGGAAGCGGCAAAACAAAAGCTGCGTTCCTCTTCAACAGGTCGAAGAGGAATCAGCACAACTGGGGAAAATTTAGAGAACTGAAATACATCTCCACAAATCGAACAAAAGGGCGTGGTGGTACCCGAAAGCTAGTCAATTTCAGCTGTTGCTACTTGCTGGCTGTTGTGCATTGTCCTCCAGAGCAAGGGGCTCGAGCGGTATAGATTAAAAAAAATGTAAAATAAAATCGATAACTGTGGAATGGAGATACATAATCTCAAAAAGTTATTCTGTCTAAGCTTGTAAAGGAACGGTGAAAAAATTGGATACAAATTTTATGTTTGTGTTTCATTAAAATCAGAGATATCTTATTCGTAAAAAAAAAATAGTTGGCTAGAGTGGATGACGCAAAAACTGGATTTAAAGTGGATTTCAGTCCGTTATTTGAAGCAATTTACTTTTTCGGGTTTTAAGGATTCTAGGTTTTTAAGGTTTTGGGTTTTCTGGATTCGGAATTTCGGGATTGTCTCCATCTGCCTTTGGACTCGTATAGAACATGAGTCAAATTTGCAAAAATTTCGCTTTCAAATGAAAATAACTTGCTAACTATACGTCGTCGTAGAAAAAAAAAATGTTTATACAAAAATTCTACAATTTTTTGATTATAATCGAAGTAACTCAGATTTATATTTTAAAGTTTTTTTTTTTGGTTTTTCATTTTGAGTTAAGAGCTCTCGGTGAATACTAGGAAGTTTCAAGTCTTCCATTTGTAATCATAAAATTTTAGATGGTTTAAAAATAAATCCTCTGCCGACTGGCCTAACGTCGTTAAAACGCAATTTTCAAGATGGCGCCGCCGGACGCAAACCATATACAGAGCAGCACCATTTCGAATGAATACATACAAACAACCCTCCTCCTACCAATTGCAATCATAAAGTTCTCACAGTGGATTTTATTATATTTACTTAAGCACGTGAAAAAATTTAATGCTCGTTAGATATTAACGTTTGACTTCAAGAATTCGAATTGAATGAATATTAACATACATATATACAATAACACATAAGTAGGCACTTCAAATAGTTCTTAATGAAACAAAATTTAAATTTAGGTAGATATACATACATACATATGTATGTCTGCTAGTCTCCTTACTGCGTCAACATCGTATGTATCCACAAAATGAAAATTTGAAGTCATGTACAACAGTTAATATTTTATGAAAGCTATTCCTTCCATTTTTTGCGTTGCCCTGCATTTATTTTAACATCCTGTTTTTACTTAAGATCCCTTATTATTGCGCTTTCTTTTATTGTTCTTATAAATAGATATATTTGTTAGCTTTCGAATGAAACTATGTATACATAAAGGTATAAATTATATTCTCCCAACAATATTCCCCGACAAGGTGTAGGTAAAACAAAGATAAAATTATCCACAAAAAAAAAAATAATAATACTCACGGTAGCTATATTTCCTTAAAAGAAAATTTATTATTTTATTTAATTTTAACCACTATAGTATTATAAATTTAAGAACTTAATCGATAATATGTAGCAACAAAAATTTAATATTGATTGAAGCAATGGAATTGAAAAAAAGGTGTAGGTACACGCAGAGGCAGACTATACATGAGTTTGAGTATCCAAAAAGAGAACAAAACAGTCACACAAGCAGCTGTAAATTTCATACATTTTCGTCAGCAATATTTTTGTTTGTTTTATGTGCATCCAAATAATTAAGTAGATAGGAACATAAATATATGCATATTTATATATTTTAAAAATAAAAAAAAAATGGAATGCTAATATGAGCGACATCTAACGGAGGATGATTTCAGATTGAGTTTAAATCGCAACAACAAAATATATTTATGTACGAGTATATAATAATTCTCTATGTTCAAATACTCATTGATGCATTTACTTATCCCATGGGTCCAGACAGAATATAAAAAATACTTTTTTTTATTACCGGCACGATGAAGATTAGTTTGAACTCAATGCAGCTCAACCATCAGAGTTTTGCGATCGTAAAGAAAGGATTGGTTAAGTTGAAAAATCGTTGTATGCCCATAAAATTTTATCTGCGTTTTTATGTTGTTGTTTTATTGCGGTTGTGCATAATCCCAAATGTTGGAATAACAACTATTTTCAGAATTCTAGTTTTGATTCTTTTTTTTTTTTTTTTGTTTTATTATTTTATTTTTTTTAATGATACTGTCTCAAACTATCTAAAAAAAGGGCTCTGCAAGAAATATGTTTTTGATATTGAAAACAAAAATATATGTATATATTTTTCTAACACAAATTTTAATATACATACATGAGTGTCGTTGATTTGAAATTCGATACATTTTAGTTTACGTGTTTTGTATTCACGCACAGTTGAACAATCAAAAATGTTGATATGTTTTAATTTCAACACTGGAACAAAACCAGTTGGTTTAAGATCACTTGGGCATATAAGAGGTAGAATAAGAGTAAATGTTGATGGGTTTTCGGTAAATTCTGCAATGTGTAACCCCAGTATTGTTTTATTTTATTTTGCTTTGAATTGTATTTTTTCATTTATTTAAGCTGTAGGTAAGAATTAAAAAAAAAAAAACAATTCAGTTTCAGTTCCTATTCCAGCTTTAAGAAAAAAAAAAGTTAAGAAATATCTTTCGTTTAAAATCGTATGCAAAGGGTCATTCATTTTTCGGTTTCGAAAGTAAACCCAAATAAATACATTTTTGATGACAATTGTA
Organism: Syrphus vitripennis; assembly: GCA_958431115.1. Classification (NCBI taxonomy): domain Eukaryota; kingdom Metazoa; phylum Arthropoda; class Insecta; order Diptera; family Syrphidae; genus Syrphus; species Syrphus vitripennis. The sequence goes on from OY288108.1 coordinate 46,241,427, forward strand.
TTTCATTATAACTTTAAGACTTTCCATTAAGTGTGAAAAACAGTTTCATTAAAAAAGCAGCTTCGGGAAGATTCGCAGCATGCGATTCTTTTGAGGTGATTTTAACCACTTTTTCGCACACAATTAGAGTAATGCTGATTCAATGCAAAGTTTACTGAATTCCTTCGTTTGTTGTCGATAAAGTTGCTTGCATTAATCACTAACAGCAACCGTATTGGTAACAGTATAAAGCCTTGTCTAACACCAATTTGAAATCCTGGTACGACCTTCCTTTATGAAGAACATGACTTTTGGATTCATCATTCGTTGATAATTACAACCAGTATTTTTGGGATGCCCAGATGATTTGTCCGTTTGTCTTTTACCATGTGTTGCTTAGTGCTGGAGGATAGCTGTGAACTCTTTAGTAATTCTGTAGACGGTCCAACTGTCACACCTGCCCTCTTCTGCTTCCTGCTTGTGAAGCCAACGCGTTCATGTGCTATGCTTATCACGACGCACGCTAAAGTGAATTTCTCTCATCTTCATGTAGACTCTAACTAGGGTCTCCCTACTGCTGGAGCAGAGCGATGCGAGCTTTGAGGTGTTTCCTTTCTTCTATCCTTCTTCAATTTTCTTCAGATAGCCAAGGGCTATAGCTTCCTTCCCACTTTACTTTCAGCACAGGATATGATAACATTTTTCACAGCACACAAGTGGTTTTCGATAGTTCCGTGCTGCTGATTGTTCTCAATCCTTGTGAAAGGTGGTTTACTAGTTGTTGGTGGACTGCGAAATTCTTTGGTCTATCCCTTGGCGAAATCGGAATTCTAGCAGTTTGATTCTTTTTATAGGAAATACTGTGAAATTGTTAATACATATACATATTCCAGCTACATTTTTTATTGAGGCTCTGGGCGTCCTGGTCTACGCCATCTCTCCAACGCAAGCATGGTCTACCACGCTGCCGTCTACCATGGAACGTACCACAAAGGAGTTTCCGAGACGGTTCCTCTTCACTCATGCGAGCTAGGTGCCCTGCCCACCGGAGTCTACCGAGCTTAATTTTTGTCACTATGTCTGATTCAAGGTAGATTGCGTACAATTCATGATTTTACCGTCTCCGGAATCGTCCTTCCTCACATATGGGGCCAACAATTCTCCTTAAGACTTTTCTCTCGAATGCGGCTAAGAGGTTGGAGTGTCATTTGCTAGGCACCCAAGTCTCGGATCCATACGTGAGTACTGGCAGGACCATGGTCCTGTACAGCAGCAGTTTTGAAGTTATGGTGAGATTTCTGGATTTGAAGAGCTTACCTTGATTGTTTGACCAACTGTTCTTTTCGCATTCGATACCACCATGTACTTTGTTTTACCTTCACTAATGTTCAGCCCTAGATTTTGTGCCGCCTGCTCGATCTGGATGAAGGAATCGTGTACAGCTTGTTCGGTCCATCCGATGATGTCAATGTCGTCTGCGTAAGCCAGTATCAGGCTGGACCTGTTGACGATGGTCCCTCTTGTTACCGTGCCAGAGTCACGGATTGCTTTCTCCAACGCCAGGTTGAAGAGACAGGCCAAACCATCCCCTTGTCGGAGTCCATTAAAGATTTTGATTGGTCCGGCTATTTTTACTTGTCTTGTTACGTTGGTCATGGTCAACCTACAAAGTCGTGTCAATTTATTTGGGATGCCGAAATCTCTCATGGCTTTGTAAAGTTCTACCCGGGCTATGCTGTCATAGGCGGCCTTAAAGTCTATAAACAGATGGTATGTTGGGATGTTAAATTCTAGACATTTTTCCATCGCCTTCCTATGGGTAAAGATCTGATCAGTTGTTGATTTGCCTGGAATGAAACCACACTGATATTGTCCGATTATGGTTTTAGCGCATGGGGCTATCCATTCTTGTAGTATAGAGGAGAGTATCTTATACGCGGTACTCAACAACGTAATACCTCTATAATTGCTGTACGTTGCGGCATCTCCCTTCTTATTTATGGGGCAAATTATACCTTTTCGCCAGTCTTCTGGCATTTCTTCCTCCTCCCATACGTGCACTAGAATATCATAAATTGCTTGACGTAAGGCTGGTATGCCATCGGCTCCCGGGGCTTTGTTTTTCTTAAGGCGGGCTATAGCCTTCTCAACCTCTTCTATGCTTGGTGGCGGTAACACAGGGTATTCTTCTTGAAGTAGTGGAGCCTTTACTTCTGCGGTGAGCTGAACATTTAGCAATTCCTTAAAGTACACTTCCCATCGCTCCAGTATGCTTGTGATCATTTTTCCCTCTACGTCTTTGCAGAAGGTGAAGCGCGGTGTGTACTGCGTCATGTTTCGGACGGATTGGTAAAACTTCCGCACCTGGTGCGGACCTCGCTCTCGGCTTCTTTTAAACTCAACTCACAGATCATGTTCTTCTCCCAGGCTGATTTTTTCTGTCTTTGAAGCCGTTTTTCTATTCTAAAATAGTGTCAGTAAAATTTTTCCTCTTAAATTTTTTTTCCCCCAAATACATAAATTGGTTGAACAAATTGTCAGGGAACATGCACATAAATGCATTGTGATAAAAAATTATCGAAATAATTTTTTTTCCCTGTTAGGGAACAAACCAAGGGCAAATTTTTGTAAGCACCTAAAACTTCGGTTAGTCAAAACATAAAAAAGTTTTGTGGAAGAAAATTTGTATCCTCAAAAAAAAAATTGTCAAAAAAAATTTGCAAAACAAGTTTTGTAGAAAAAAATGTTATCATCAAAAAAAAAAAATTGGAAATAAAAATATTTGTTAAAAAAAAGTTGCCAGAAAAAAATACATGAAATTATTTTCCGAACTACCAATCGGAAATTTAACCTCGCACCAATTCATCAGGACATCAGTCCAAACAGTCCATCATCCTATCAATATTGTGCGTAACTATTACATTTATTCTGTTGTACAAAATTCTTGTAATAGCAAAAGAAAATGTTCGTAAATGTTAAACCGTGCATCGATTTCTTTTACAACATTCTGAAAATTATTAAAGAAATTTTTTGAAATGTTTTTTCACTTTCGAAACGTTTCTTTCATTATGCATTTCTAAAATTTCGTAAAGCAGAATATTTAAACCAAAACTTTAAAAAATTGCATTTTGAAAAAGAATTTTGAAACATTTCTCTAAAACCATTTCTCCGACAATAAATCAAAAAAAAAAAAAATCACTCTTCTATGAAGACATTGACCATTCCCTTAGATAAACCATTTTAGTCTACTCTCCCCTACAAAATCTATAGCTCTTTAAAAATACTTCAGACGAGCCTGTCCCAGTAAAGCTTATAATAATTATTGTTTTAGTATTTAATTCTCCTTGAATATAAACATAATCCAAGGTAAAGGTCCAGTCCGTCATAACGTCAGAAATGTACAGTTTCTTATGCCTGTATAGTAAGTTAACGAAACTTCCACATTCAAATGAAATGTTGATGTGGTTTATTTATAATAATTTTTACCGAAATTGCGAATGAAAGGGACTGTGATAATTTGCATTGCATTTGCTTCTACAAATGTACATAACAGGTTACAGGTTAATACTTTATTTTCCCTTTTTTTCAATTTTTTTTTTTTTATCACGATCACGAATAAATTTGATATTATGCGGTTCGATATCTTACTTACGTGTGTTTGATTGAAGATCACAACTCAATCTTCAGTTTATTATACGATACTGTTGATTGAGTCAGCTAATAAAAGTAACATTGCTCAAAATATCAATATACATTCGATCATACATGGGTACACGTACCATCGTCGGTCGTACAGTAGACACCTTACTGTTGTGTTTACGTTCAGTTGGCAGGAAGAAATTATTGATTATGAGTTCCGATTTTGTATAAACAGTGCTTGTTTTAATGCATTGGTAGAATCAAGTACATTCGCTTCATTCATGTAAAAATTTTAACGGTCATTGACCGAATGCGCAATGAAAACGAAGTTAATGTTGTTTGATTTCATTTGTTACATATATATTTCTATTAAACTAAAATTGCGTAAAGAACTCATTTTTAAAATTTCTTCAAGTGGAGGTTTCAGTAGAGACACGGAATGATGTTTGGCTGTCTTCCAAGCAGCCTGTGCAGTTCTGTGCGGCAGTTATTTAAATTGATTTATTAATTATTATTATTGTTGTGGGCTTGAGAAACAGCAAAAATATTAAAACAAAAACCAAAAAACAAAAAATAAAAATCATTGGAACAAAAACGTAATTTTTTACTGTTTCCCTGAAAATTTTTTTAAAAATAAAATGCTTGATTGGACGAAATTACTCCTATGTGAAAGTATTGTAAAATAAACAAAATGTAATTAGATAAAAAAGCATAAAATTCATTATTTGAATTTTCAAAATAAGCCAAAAAAAGAAAATTTGAACTCAAAACTGAAGATATCATCGTATGTATCATAAAAATATTTTTTTTATAGAAATGTTTGAAACCGTTAGAGCCTTTTTTTCAAAATAAATAATTTTTTTTTTAAATTTAAAAGTATTTTTATAAAAAAAATGGTATGCAAGTATTTAGAGGTACACCCAAAAACTCGAAGATTCAAAACAAAAAATACTAACCAGTTTTCAAAATATTGAGTTTTAAAATAAAGTTATGTAATTTCAAAATTTAAAAAAAATTATAATTATGTAGTAATTTTGAGATAATATTGGGCCTACTTATTAAAATTTTGAATCACATTCCATCAAACTACTTATGAGAAAATCGTTAAATCAAAATTCGGTCCTATTGAATATAGCTTTTTTGTTAAAAATATTTTTGGACCAAATTATTTTAACTTCTTACAAAAATCCAAACAAATTTTGTTAAAAAAATTTTACAATCGTTTTTGAAATAAATAAATTTTGCCTCAACGATTAGGTAGGGTATCACATTATAATACAAAATTATGATTGGCATGGTCATGCATGCCTTTCAAAAAAAAAGCAATTGACGTTTATTTTTTTTTATCGACCAAGTCTTTCGACTTTGGTGACCAAATTGTCTATAAAGTGCAGAATCATTTTTGAATATACATATACATGGTTTTTTTTGGCATATGATAAAAAATTTTTATTTCTTTATTTATTTCAAAAAAAATATGGGAACAAAATTTCAATATTTTTTCTTATGTACAAAAAATATATTTCCAAAAAAGTGGCACCCCTGAAAACTTCTTCTAAATAAAGGCCTAGTAAAGGTCTACCTTTTTAAACATTGTGTGATCTTTTTGATTTACGCTTGAAGATTCTAGACTTCAAGAATGAATCTGGGGTTTAAATTTAAACAAAAATTCCTCCACTTAAAAAAATATATGTACATATTTTCAAAGAATTGGCAACACTGAAAAATATTTTAAAATAAAGGTCTAGTCCAGACCATCCCGTATTCTAAAAAAAAATTTAATACAATTTCAAATCAATAAGCTTCTTCTAAAAATATTAGTAAATTCGCTTTTCACACTTGTTTGTATTTTTAGGACAAAGTGCAGAAATTTTCTTGGATTACTGTCAAAAGCTATTAGAAAAGTTTCGTTATCCGTGGGAAATGATGCCACTTATGTATGTGATACTCAAGGATGCCAAGGCTGATATAGAAGAGGCTTCTAGACGAATTGACGAAGGTAAGAGAGGAAAAATAAAATATTTTTGTTTTTCTTTCCAGATAAAAATCTAAATTAAAAAAAAAAAAAACTGAAATATTGTACTAAATAGGACAACTTGTGGTGAACAATTACTCCCGTCAACATAATTTAAATATATATGATGGTGGAGAGTTGCGTGGCACAACACGCCAGTGTGGATGATAATTTTTGTAAAACAAAAACTTGTGTTTGCCAATTATATTTTAAACAATAATAAACATTTATTTGTACTTTTAATTAATTAACTTATTTAATAGATAACATTTACATTCTACATAATTTTGGTTTAAATAATTAATTTAATTAATTAACTTTCTTTAGCTAAATTTGAAGCTACATAAGTAATCATAATATTAACAGTTTTTAATATGAATTATTTTTTTTTATAAATACCAAGATAAAAAGCCTTAATTATTTAATGCGAACAAGATTTATAAAATAAGCATCTTGAAATGTAGATCGCAATTTGACGCAGAATTATCTGAACTTCAATCAACATTGTCAACAAAATCCAGCAAAGTTAAATCTCAACAGGAATTCTTCAATCAACATACATCACATCATAATTTTAAATAAAAAGGATAAAAGTCTTTTCTGTTTGATTAAAAAAGAAAAGAAGTTAAATTAAATTCCTAAATAATACTTTATTAAATACCTTATTAACCACTCAAAACAAAAACACAATTATAAAAACTGGTAAGTTAATAATAAGAATTTGAATTTACAGTGATTTATGCTGCACTCATGTGATATTTGAATTTGAGTCCAATTCACCACAGTTTCCGTAGCTTAAGCCTACATAGTACACGAAATTTGTCTGTGGTCAAGATGAAAACAAAAATCTTTAAAGCTTTCGACCACAGTCGAATGTTTCATAACCGACGACATACATGAATAAAAGAGAAACTATTTCTATCATAATTCTTTTATTTCTTGTTTATTTAAGATTGTTCCTTTGATGTCCCCATATGCTTTTTAAAAATTATTGCTTCGATATATTTTAAAATGACATTTATCAGTTGCACCAAACAATAATTCTTGTTCTTAAAGCCAATGAACAAACCTATAAACTAAAATGTCATCTTCCTTCAGTTAAATTTTAAAAGCGAGTTGTAATGAAAATACACGATCCCATTGGGTATTAAGGTATTAACACATCTATCAATTTTTAATAGTTTTTGTGAAGGTGGCCGGTGGCCCTTAAAGACGAACATGTTCGTTTGCGTTTTCCCCTACACGGCAACATACTTTGCGAACATTCAAACCGCAAAAAATAAGCTAATGAGTATTATGATACGCTTTTACTTTTTTCTATGAGTACTACCATAAAAATACTCTGCAAGCATCAAGGTAATGTCAAACTTTATCGTTTGTGACAATCAGAGGTCATGTGATCCATATAAGTTTGCTGTTACCAAAATTTTTTCCGAACAATCAAAGTCAGCAACCCGGCCTTGCCGACTTACAACTGCAAAGTTTAGAGGAGGTAAGGGTCCTTATAAAAGCGCTATGATCTTTTTTAATAAGGAATCGCCTGTCCCTCTGTCGCAGGCCAAATGTTTGATTCTGAATGGATACGAAATGATCACGCTGAGGGTTAAAAAGTAAAACATGAAGTTGATGCAGAATGCGTGTCCCCTTCCACGGACAAAGATGAGGTTGATGCTCAATGTGTGCCTCCAAACACCTACGAAGCCGAAACCGAGGTCGGAGACCCAGGTTAATCGATAAATCTTCCATCTACACCCTTGGGTAAATTGAGCGATATGAAACATGGACAGCGATGCTAACGCACATCATACAGTGTGGGGTAGCACTGGCATAAACGATAGGGGTGAATCTCTTTTTGATCTATCTTAAGTATTAACCTTATAATAAGTAACATGGGAAACCTACATTCGTTACTAAACACCGACAAGAAGTTTTGGATATTACCCTTGCCTCTATTATTATTCATCAAACGAATGACCTAGAAGGTGTCAAGGGAAAACACGTTCTCTGATCATCGGTACATTGAATTCGGTATCAATGATGATGAATGCCCTAGCCCGATGCTATTTCAAAATTATCGAAAAACTGAATTCACTTCTCCTCCAGCATTAATGAACTTAGCGACAAAGTCATGGATCTGTACACTCATACAAGTGAGTTGTAATAGAAAACCACCAGTCTCAAGACTGGAGACACTCGGAAAGGACTGTAGCAAACTCTTTAGTTGTGAGAATTGAGGAAAAATAAAAGATGATCCTGGAGATCCTTCTGTAGTACTATAGAAGAAACCCCAGATGTATCTAGACTAAGGAAAATCCTCTCTAAAAATTCTAGTATACCCAGTAGCTTCAAGAACTCTGATAGCTTCTGGACTAATTCCTACGAAGAATTATTCAATCCGCTATTAGACATTCATTTTTCCGATAGCTCTCAAATTACACTAGTTTACAAAATTTTGGGTCACCGATACTACCTAAAAAAAAAGACTTTGTTTTTCTAAATTGGGGTCGCTGAAAACAAAAATGACTTTAATTTTTTTTTTTTTTTAAAGAACTGTTTTCGAGATATGCGCAAAAAAAGGTTTTTTTTGGTCTATTTTTCAAACACTGGCTTATATCTCTTAACTGATCTTTTTAATTTACATATAGTAAATATTCCTACTTTCCTACGGTATACTGTTTGTTATAATCGTATGCGAATTCATTAAGTAACAAGCGATCAAAAATTATAAAAATTGATTCTTTCGAGTTTTTTTTTTTGAAAATTTATCATTTTCAATTGAACCGTGTGGATAGAAAAAAAAATATAAAAAATATTTTTTTGGGCTCAAATAAAATGTATTTGTATAATAAAAATTTGAAGGCCGGATAAATTAAAAAAGATCAGTTAAGAGATGTAAGCCAGTGTTTAAAAAATAGACCAAAAAAACGTTTTTTTGCGCATATCTCGAAAACGGTTCTTTGAAAAAAATTAATTATTGTCATTTTCGTTTTCAGCGACCCCAAATTACCTAGTAAAAAAAAAGATTTTTTTAGGTAGCATCGGTGACCCAAAATTTTGTAAACTAGTGTTATTCATACTTTAGGTCAAATAACAATTTAAGTTAACAGAAGTTCTGATCACAAGGGACATATTTCACTAAGATCTTAAAAGATTAAAGCCATACACATCCGGAGTACCGAAAGGAGTTACACTAGCTGAACTCTAAATGGCGAAAGACATTATCTTTCTAATCATGGAAACAATTTTTAATAGTATACCTATGTTATGGAGAGAAGTTAAAGTTGTATTTATTTATACCCATAGTTGGCAAATTTTACCATGTCAATCCTAAAAATCTTAGACTTAGCCTTTCATCATTCCATCTTAAAACTTTTGATTTATATACATTTTCGAACAACCATTGGATCACTTCGCAAAACTCCTTCCACAGCGCTTGATATACTGCTCCATCTGAAGATCCAGACGAAGCCGTCTTGGCTATGATTTCTTTATTATAGAAGATCGAAAGGAGAAAGTTGAGGCGGTGGGGGCTGCGTTCCAGCAAGTGTATAAGGTGTATGCGAGTATTTGCCCGAACCATTACCTGGAAAACAGAGCCCTACCTAACCACTTCTACCTTCAGAACGAAATGCTCAATGGCAGAAAGGTGGTTGTCAATAGTGACAATGTTTTCGAAACTAAAATGGTCTTCAGCAGGGAGCAGTTAACTCACCAATAATAGGTAGTCTTACTCAGACAATTGCGTACTCCGACGATCTAATTGCGTACAGATCAGCTCCAAAAGTCGAGGTCATCAGAATTCTTTTGCAGCTTGACTTCGACAAGATTCAGCGATATTGTGATAATTGGAAGTTAAAAATCAACTTTCAGAAATCAACTATTCTGGGATACGAGAAAGAACTTCCGCAAGCTGGTGATCGTAGGGCCACATGGACATTCACTGGCATCTGGTTAGATCAGTATTTGTATTTCGACAGACTGTGTTCAGTAGGACTGTGTCCGATCGGGACAAAAGTATTAGGAAGAAGCAGGATAGCTAGTTCTGGTGGCTCCTTTCGGAGCTAGAAAATATTTAATGTTAGCTGGATCGGCCTCTGGCCGACTAACTTTAGGTTAAGGTATTAGTTTTAAGTAGCAACAGTAAGGAAGGTACCCAAAAAAAATCCGAACCAAAAAAACTGCATAAGCAAAAAAAAAATAATAAAACACAAAATGCTGCTGTGGCTGCACTAATTATTAAGTAGTATCAAATACTTTTAAGGCTAATTTTGAATGATTTTTTGTCTTGCTTTAAGATAGTTATAAGTTTGAATTCAATAAAAATTTACTTAAAAAAAAACTGTTCCATCTGTCACTCCTGGAAATTCTCTATAAACAAATAGCTGCTAGTACTAGCTTCCGTCTTGAAGCTTCCTCGCAGTGGATTGATAATCAAACCGCCACTATTTTATTCCAAAATTTCTTGGAACAATCGTTAAGTTTTCGACTACACCATCCCACAACTCCATTTTGACAAAAACTTTCAGGTAAAAATGCCTTCCACAACAGTCTGGGAGTATATGACTTACATAGTACATGTATGGAACTTGTGTGGTGACGAATTAGATTTGCCACTGATAAATTTTAACGATTTAAGTGCTTGTTGTAATTAAACAGATTGCATAGTAGCTCTGTAATAGGTGTCATTACATGATACATTGGGAAGAACCCAGCAAGGCTTATAACTTCCCAGCTGTGATGATACATCACAACTGTACTTTAGGTGATGCTGCAACTATAGTTGATATGTTTTCGAACTTCTTTTCGGCAAACCTTGAATTTTGAGCTGATGGGTTAAGCTTCAGTATGGCAGGGTTTTCACGGCATTTCCTCATTGCACTGGTCGAAGATCATAGAAAAAAAAAGAAATAACTGATTCACTTTTAGGTCTATTAGCTTTTCCTCAAGACGCTTCCTTGGTGCTCACCTTCTCTAATTGGGATCTCCTTGGTAATGAATACGGGTTATATTATCTTTGTTTTAATTTGGTGGTCGCACATCCTAGGCTTCTGGAACTCCTCGTTGCTTAAGTGTAACCCATACCAGATCTGGTGATCGTCGTATGCAAATCTCTTGACGAATTCTTATATTTTTCCTTTCTGGCTTAGATATTCGAAACGAACCCGCACTGATCACCAGACAGCCGTATTATTTTTCGAGGTGGCTATCCAATACCAAAAACAAATTCGTGTGCCCTACAGTTCCTATGATATATGAGTTTAATATCATAGGAAAATTCCACACCCATGATTTTCCTAAAACTTCACAGTTTTGATGTACAAGTATTCGACTTTCTTATGGAACCACTCTTGTCCCTGCACGCTCATGGCCCAAAAGTGCGTCATCTCCTTTAGAGATGAAAATCATCTTTAAAATTTCCTTCACAGCTGTTCTATTTGTGAAGAATTTTTCGTCAGCCACCAATTTTCCTTGAGCGTTGTTAATGAATTTTGGTTAACTAATCTTTTTGTTATATATCCTTCTCAGCAATTTTGTACTCTCTTCGGACTCTACGTTTAGTTTGTTGAAGATATTTCCTCGCAACTTCCGATTCATAATTTTCGTACTATCTGCTTTAAGTTGGACGAGCTTTCTGGCCGTCACGGCTGGCTCGGACGTAAATTTATAAGGAGGTCCAATTTTCGTTCACTTTTTCCAACCACTTTTTTCAATATTTTTGTTGCATAACATAACGTAGCGAATGTTGTCCACCAAGCGGTCAATCGTTTTAGGCTTATCGCAGGATTCTGGAGGTCAATTCACAGGTCCGGAAATGGAAAAAAAGTTATTTAAAATCAATGGCTTCATTCTCATTGTTGTGCGATACCCTTTTGAAAAGCCAAACATTTTTTCTTTCAATTTGTTTTTAAATAAATTTATTCTGAGAAATAGTTTTTGAAAAATTAATTTTCGAAGTCAAAATTAAAAAAAAAATATTCGTACTAAGTTTTTTTTTTTTTTATGCAAATCAATAATAATTTTAATTTCAAATTCAAAGCCGTTATTAATTTGAAGTGAAAACCAGAAAACCAGATGCAAAAATTTTATGTCGTTTTCAAGAAATTAAAAAAAAAACCAAAATTATCTTTTTCTAAGAAAAAACTTTCTTCTTATTTTAACCAGTCTGGACTTATAAGTTAATTAATTTATGAAGCATTCAATTGTGATTATCATGACAAATGAAGTATTGATGCCAAGTTTCATCAAGATAGGTACGATTATTTTCAATTGGTTTTTGCTAATTATTTACCGTTACCTCTACACTGATAATAATTAACACAATGTCAAAAAAGTGTAAAATGGTGACGTCGCCTGAAAGCACGATGTGTCGACACTTTAACTTGTTTGTGTTAATACTCAGTGTAGAGAGCCTTTAACTGGATAATGACAGCTGTAACGCTGTTTAATTAGTTTTGCCACATGGTCTTGTGTTATTGATTTTTCTTCTTTTTTTTTTTTTGCTATGCATATCCTTGCTCATTGAGTATTTTTGTTTGCAGTTGCTTTGACATTTTGTTTATCACTGGTTATCTTGAATAATAAAGTTTTTTTTTTTTTTTTTAAATAAAGAATATGCATAAACATATACATATATACTAAAATATCACTTTAATAATTTAAGGGTTAGAGTTTTCATAGTATCATAGTAGATAAAGTTAAATTAATTATTATTTCAACACGTATGTAAATCCTAGAATGTCAATTTAAACCTGGACATGACAGGCCTAGTAAGAAATTAAATTGTGACACATTATTCTAAGGTAAAGGACCATGCTCATTTTGGCCCCATCTACAACTGTGATGAAACTTATGTCTAATGACAAGTTATAGGCTGTCGAAGTCGAACGCGAAATTGTTGCTTTAGTTCATTTTAGAAAAAAAATGCTTAAAATGAAAAAAATTATCTAAAAAATACGTAGCAGTAAAAAAATATTTTTTCTTTCCTTGAAAGCTAGCCTTTCAACTAATTAAACACTGGAAACCAAATGGTTTTATCATTCTTAGTTTTTGAAAAAAATTGAAAATTGGAATTGGGTTTCGACGAAGAACATTTTAGGCTTTCATTGCCGTTCAAAACGAACATTAGAATAAATAAAGTAACTAGAACCAAAAGAGTCCATAAAAATATCTGATTTAAGGGGTAGTTTTTTTTTAAGTAGAAAGGCATCTTTGGTACCGATCCCGTGGTCATTTAATTGATACAATCATGAGGTTTGCTCAATAATATTAAAAATATATTTAAAAGAAATCATGACTTCATAGAAAGGACCACAACTTTTTTCAAAGTAATTTTATCATTTTACTTCTAGCTTCATATATTAAATCATTCAAATTTGCCCTAATCTGAAGTATGCTTAGATGCTTAGATTCAATCAAAATAAATATTTCAGTTCGGACCAAATAACAAAAAAAAAAAAATGACAGCAAAATTACCTATAGCAAAGTTCTAGTCTAGCACTAGTTTCATATCTTTGTTTCTCGGAAACTGCTTTTACGATTTGAATGAAATTTTCAGAATTTGTTTCTTTAGTTGGAAAATCCGGTCCATGAGTCTCGTGTCATTGATCAGTAGTTTGGTGTTTTAAAATTAGTTTTAAAAAAAAAATTTCAAAAAATTTTGTCCTTCCTTTTTTGAACAAAAACAAAAGAAAAAAAGCTCAATAAGCTCAAAAAACCTACATGATGAAATTATTTAACAATATAACTGAAAATTGATAAACATTGTCGTTCCCAATAATCACTTTGGGTGAAATTTTTGTAAAGGTCAGATAGGAACGAAAATATACCTACGAAAGAAATATGTAAGTGCACATTTATTGATTTTTACTTGCAACTATAGGTATTATAGGGCAAGTTTTGGATTCGTGCAAAAAATCGAACTCGATATATTAACCAGACCTAACATTACGATGATAGAGAACGCGGAACGGGAAAATCGATTTTTTTTAATCCAAAAATAACGGTAGCTGTCATAGTACCGCTTAGATAAAACATTTTTTATCTCGAAAACGGCTCTAATGATTTTGATGAAATTTTTTAAATCAGGTTTTTCAAGTAACCTTAATAATTTAATCAAAAAATATTTTTGAAAAAACCCTTATTAAGGGTACTTGCCATAGATCCGGATTTCATAGAGCATGAAAATTTTCGATGAAAATTTTTCTAAAGGAGGTCCTATATAATCTTAATAATATGGCATACCAAAATTTTCAAAAAAATATTTTTTGTATTAAAAAAAATAATTTTTTTTTGAAAACTCAATATTTTGAAAACTAATAAATATTTTTTTTTAATTTGGTTTTATGAGTATGTTATCAAATGCTAAAAATGTGCATACCAACTTTTTTTTTATAAAAATACTTAAAATACTTCGTGCAGTAATAAGATTTGTGGAATGAGAAAAAAAAATTTGTTAACAACACTGCTTACATTTCAATTTTTTTTTGAAAACCATGGTTTGACAAGCCTTAATTGGTCGTACATAGATGGGTGTTAAAAATGCTTACATCTTTCCGAGATAGTTTCATGCATATTTGGTTTCTCTTTTGGAATTGTGAATCTGTGTGGGAAATGACAGATTACCTAATGTGGCCCAATGAAAAGCGGTTAATAATAATTTTTTTCGTTTTTCACTTCTAGCAAAAAGGGATTAGATAAAAGTAAGGAAAAATTATTTTTGGAAATTTTTTCTTTTCACAACTAATAATACATTACATTTTCAAATTTTGCTGTTTAATGTCTGATTTCACAATATCAAGTTAGCACTACATAATTTTTTTTTTTTTTCAAAAAAGTAAGAAAAGATTTTTTTTGTTTCCACAACTAATTTACTACAAGAAAGCTACAATTAACTGTATACTCAGTTCTTAAAAGTTTTGAAGATGTAGTGCTACTCGACGGACGTTACTAGTTTGGGCTGTATGTCTAGTCCAGGCAGACAAGTCAGTGTTGCAAAACATTTTTTTCTTATTCTGATTTCAGGTCTGATTAATATCTCGAGTTCAATTTTTTTTCAAGAATCCAAAAAAAAAACAACGGATACCCTGGAAAATTTTTGTCTATTTCTTACTATGGTGATTTAAAACTTTTTTGGCGTTTAATTTTTTTTTATCGAACTGTGCACCAAGTGTGAAAAATTTTATTCACCGCGACTTTTTTCGCGGACAACAATATGAGCTGGAGCTTGAAGGATTTTTTTTAAAAAGAACTTCATACTAGCCTTAAACACAAAAAAACAGTAACATAACGTTTTCTTAGCAACAATTTGGTTTCTCATTTTTTACTGTTCGATATACTACTGCAGTTCAGATATTTGCCAGTAATCAAAAAATGACAAATTTACATTTTCACATAACTTTGGTAGTAAAATTGTTAAGTGGCGCAGATTTGGAACTAAGCCTCTCAAATAAGCCTCTGTAGATCCCCGGAAAATTTAGATCATGCCCCTGTGGGCAAGGTTAGAACCTTTTTCAGGACGCTTGGATTTGAGTATTCGTTTAGTTTGAAAAAACACAATTTAGGTTTAGGTGACTGCTTGAAGGCTTTTCCCAAACGAAGTGGTACGCTTCCAGAGACAACGGAATCATTTTTTTTAGTATTATACACAAACTGTTATGTAGATTACATATTTTCGGAAAATCCAGTTTGATGTACCCACTCTAGATTTAAGCTTTAAAAAGCAAAGTTTGGTACAAAAAATGTTCAAAACTGTGATATTCAATGTATTTAATAATTCTTAAAATATTGCTGACGTGCATAATACATTTTTATTAAGCATGTCTTTAAGCTTCATTATTATAAACTAAGTTATTTTTTTTTATATTCTTTCAGCGAGGCAGCTTGTAAAACTTGTATTTCCTTTTCGAAATTTGGATTTCTTCCCCCAACAGGCAGTTCCTTTTCCGCCGACGACCTATTTTCCATTTTCTCCAATATATTTTCAAGCAAATGGACTCTATTGTTCACAAATATGTAGCACACCGACAACTCGTCCTCCAACACCCGAGCCGCCACCCAGGCCCAGGAGTAGATCTCTTCCTATTGCCGAGAAACATAAACCTGGAAATATAACGGTGGAAAATTCTTCAGCGTAGCGAAGTCTTCACCTTTTAGAATCAATGTAAGTATTGCTTTTAAATCAATACTAACAAAAACTATTTAAATGTGTTTGGTAACGTGAAATTTCTTACAAATTTTCGAAATTTGCTTTGAAAAGTGATTCAAAAAAATGCAATTTCGCGAAATTTGGTGGAAATTTCGAGTTACCAAAGAAGCTCTGATAGTTATATGTATTTCGTTTATAACCAAAAACATCTTTATCAACTTTAATTTTTATTTAAAAAGGAAAAAACTTTTATGGAACTTTAAATTTTGTACGACCTAAGTTTAAATCTGAGGTGTACTTTGCTTACTTAGCGTGTCATTACACTCATTTCATTCAGTCTTTTTTGACGCAACATATGCTAATTTGGAGCGACCTCTCAAACCAGCTTCTAAATGGCGATGAAGATCCAGCCAGCGGGCAGCCCAGTCAGGATAATTTTGTTGATTATATTAAGTTTAACCCAACCGACCAAAATGAGATCATGGTTGACATGCCATCGCCGCTGCAGCCATATAGTTAGCAGCACTATGACACAAATTTCAGTTTTTTTTATTCAAATACTTTCAAGTTAAAGAAATTTTATTATAACCAATGTGTCTTCCAAACACATAATTGTGAATTATTATTTTTCTGAGCTATGCGAAATTCTGAACATTTTCTCCGAATTTTCTGAATAATTTACCTGTTTGGAAAACTATTTGCAGAATTTTGGAAAGTCCAAATTAATTTTGCTATTTTTAAAACTATTTGCAGAATTTTGGAAAGTCCAAATTTCTAGTTAGAAACGTTTGATTAGAATTTATAAGTTTCGTATAGACATTTTATTACAAACGATTGATGTTCCCATGCGTCTTCCGAACACAGAATTGTGAATTATCATTTTTCTGAGCTATCCGAAATTCTGAACTTTTTCTCCGAATTTTCTGAACAATTTTCCTATTCTTAAAACTATTTGCAGAATTTTTGAAAGTCCAAATTTCAAGTTATAGACATTTTAAAACGAAATAGATGTTCCCATGCGTCTTCCGAACACAGAATTGTGAATTATTATTTTTCTGAGCTATCCGAAATTCTGAACTTTTTCTCCGATTTTCTGAATGATTTTTCTATTTGGAAAACTATTTGCGGAATTTTGGAAAGTCCAAATTTCTAGTTACAGTAATTTTATTATAAAATATAAATGTTTCCAAGTGTCTTTCCAACACAATATTCTGAATAACTAGTTTTAGGAGCTTTGTCAAATTCCAAAATTTTGTCCGCGTTCGCCGATTGATTTCCCTACTCGAAAAATCATTCCCTAAATTTTGGG
This sequence comes from Syrphus vitripennis, assembly GCA_958431115.1. Classification (NCBI taxonomy): domain Eukaryota; kingdom Metazoa; phylum Arthropoda; class Insecta; order Diptera; family Syrphidae; genus Syrphus; species Syrphus vitripennis. Next base: position 46,258,512 of record OY288108.1, read on the forward strand.
AAGTCCAAATTTCAAGTTATAGACATTTTATTACAAACGATATATGTAGGTGTTCCCATGCGTCTTCTAAACACAGAATTGTGAGTTATTATTTTTCTGGGCTATCCCAAATTCTGAACTTTTTCTCCGAATTTTCTGAACCATTAAAACTATTTGCAGAATTTTTCAAAATCCAAATTTCAAGTTATAGACATTTTATTACAAACGATATAGGTGTATCCATGCGTCTTCCGAACACAGAATTGTGAATTATTATTTTTCTGAGCTATCCGAAATTCTGAACTTTTTCTCCGATTTTCTGAATGATTTTTCTATTTGGAAAACTATTTGCGGAATTTTGGAAAGTCCAAATTTCTAGTTACAGTAATTTTATTATAAAATATAAATGTTTCCAAGTGTCTTTCCAACACAATATTCTGAATAACTAGTTTTAGGAGCTTTGTCAAATTCCAAAATTTTGTCCGCGTTCGCCGATTGATTTCCCTACTGGAAAAATCATTCCCTAAATTTTGGGAAGTCCGAATTTCAAGTTAGACATATTTTATTACAAGCGATAGGCGTTCCTGGGTGGCTTTCGAAAACTAAATTTTGAATTATAATTTTTCGGAGCTATCCCAAATTCTGAACTTTTTCTCCGAATTTTCTGAATAATTTTCCTATTTGGAAAACTATTTGCAGAATTTTTTGAAAGTCCAAATTTCAAGTTATAGACATTTTAAAACGAAATAGATGTTCCCATGCGTCTTCCGAACACAGAATTGTGAATTATTATTTTTCTGAGCTATCCGAAATTCTGAACTTTTTCTCCGATTTTCTGAATGATTTTTCTATTTGGAAAACTATTTGCGGAATTTTGGAAAGTCCAAATTTCTAGTTACAGTAATTTTATTATAAAATATAAATGTTTCCAAGTGTCTTTCCAACACAATATTCTGAATAACTAGTTTTAGGAGCTTTATCAAATTCCAAAATTTTGTCCGCGTTCGCCGATTGATTTCCCTACTCGAAAAATCATTCCCTAAATTTTGGGAAGTCCAAATTTCAAGTTATAGACATTTTATTACAAACGATATATGTAGGTGTTCCCATGCGTCTTCTAAACACAGAATTGTGAGTTATTATTTTTCTGGGCTATCCCAAATTCTGAACTTTTTCTCCGATTTTCTGAATGATTTTTCTATTTGGAAAACTATTTGCGGAATTTTGGAAAGTCCAAATTTCTAGTTATAGTAATTTTATTATAAAATATAAATGTTTCCAAGTGTCTTTTCAACACAATATTCTGAATAACTAGTTTTAGGAGCTTTGTCAAATTCCAAAATTTTGTCCGCGTTCGCCGATTGATTTCCCTACTGGAAAAATCATTCCCTAAATTTTGGGAAGTCCGAATTTCAAGTTAGACATATTTTATTACAAGCGATAGGCGTTCCTGGGTGGCTTTCGAAAACTAAATTTTGAATTATAATTTTTCGGAGCTATCCCAAATTCTGAACTTTTTCTCCGAATTTTCTGAATAATTTTCCTATTTGGAAAACTATTTGCAGAATTTTTTGAAAGTCCAAATTTCAAGTTATAGACATTTTAAAACGAAATAGGTGTTCCCATGCGTCTTCCGAACACAGAATTTTAATTTATTATTTTTCTGAGCTATCCGAAATTCTAAACTTTTTCTCCGAATTTTCTGAACAATTTTCCTATTTTTAAAACTATTTGCAGAATTTTTCAAAGTCCAAATTTCAAGTTATAGACACTTTATTACAAACGATATAGGTGTATCCATGCGTATTCCGAACACAGAATTGTGAATTATTATATTTCTGAGCTATGCGAAATTCTAAAGTTTTTCTCCGAATTTTCTGGATAGTTTTACTATTTTTCAAACTACATATTTGCAGAATTTTTCAAAGTCCAAATTTCAAGTTATAGACACTTTATTACAAACGATATAGGTGTATCCGTGCGTATTCCGAACACAGAATTGTGAATTATTATTTTTCTGAGCTATGCGAAATTCTGAACTTTTTCTCCGAATTTTCTGAATAATTTTACTATTTGGAAAACTATTTGCAGAATTTTGGAAAGTCCAAATTTCAAGTTATAGACACTTTAATACAAACGATATAGGTGTATCCATGCGTCTTCCGAACACAGAATTGTGAATTATTATTTTTCTGAGCTATGCGAAATTCTAAACTTTTTCTCCGAATTTTCTGGATAGTTTTACTATTTTTCAAACTATTTGCAGAATTTTTCAAAGTCCAAATTTCAAGTTATAGACACTTTATTACAAACGATATAGGTGTATCCGTTCGTATTCCGAACACAGAATTGTGAATTATTATTTTTCTGAGCTATGCGAAATTCTGAACTTTTTCTCCGAATTTTCTGAATAATTTTACTATTTGGAAAACTATTTGCAGAATTTTGGAAAGTCCAAATTTCAAGGTATAGACACTTTATTACAAACGATATAGGTGTATCCATGCGTCTTCCGAACACAGAATTGTGAATTATTATTTTTTTGAGCTATGCGAAATTCTGAACTTTTTCTCCGAATTTTCTGAATAATTTTACTATTTGGAAAACTATTTGCAGAATTTTGGAAAGTCCATATTTCTAGCTACAGTAATTTTATTATAAAATATAAATGTTTCCGGGTGTCTTTCGAAAACAATATTCTGAATAACTAGTTTTAGGATTTTGTCAAATTCTGAAAATTTTGTCCGCTTTCGCCGAATAATTTACCTACTCGAAAAATCATTGCCTTAATTTTGGGAAGTCCAAATTTCAAGTTATAGACATTTTATTACAAACGATATAGGTGTACCCATGCGTCTTCCGAACACAGAATTCTGAGCTATTATTTTTCTGGGCTATCCAAAATTCTGAACTTGTTTTCCGATTTTCTGAATAATTTTACCATTTTTAAAACTATTTGCAGAATTTTGGAAAGTCCAAATTTCAAGTTATAGACATTTTATTACAAACGATATAGGTGTATCCATGCGTCTTCCGAACACAGAATTGTGAATTATTATTTTTCTGAGCTATGCGAAATTCTAAACTTTTTCTCCGAATTTTCTGGATAGTTTTACTATTTTTCAAACTATTTGCAGAATTTTTCAAAGTCCAAATTTCAAGTTATAGACACTTTATTACAAACGATATATGTAGGTGTATCCATGCGTCTTCCGAACACAGAAATGTGAATTATTATTTTTTTGAGCTATGCGAAATTCTGAACTTTTTCTCCGAATTTTCTGAATAATTTTACTATTTGGAAAACTATTTGCGGAATTTTGGAAAGTCCAAATTTCTAGTTATAGTAATTTTATTATAAAATATAAGTGTTTCCAAGTGTCTTTCGAGCACAATATTCTGAATAACTAGTTTTAGGAGTTTGTCAAATTCTGAAAGTTTTATCCGCGTTCGCCGATTAATTTCACTACTCGAAAAATCATTGCCTTAATTTTGGGAAGTCCAAATTTCAAGTTAGAAACGTTTGATTAGAATTTATAAGTTTCGTATAGACATTTTATTACAAACGATTGGTGTTCCCATGCGTCTTCCGAACACAGAATTGTGAATTATCATTTTTCTGAGCTATCCGAAATTCTGAACTTTTTCTCCGAATTTTCTGAACAATTTTCCTATTCTTAAAACTATTTGCAGAATTTTTGAAAGTCCAAATTTCAAGTTATAGACATTTTAAAACGAAATAGATGTTCCCATGCGTCTTCCGAACACAGAATTGTGAATTATTATTTTTCTGAGCTATCCGAAATTCTGAACTTTTTCTCCGATTTTCTGAATGATTTTTCTATTTGGAAAACTATTTGCGGAATTTTGGAAAGTCCAAATTTCTAGTTACAGTAATTTTATTATAAAATATAAATGTTTCCAAGTGTCTTTCCAACACAATATTCTGAATAACTAGTTTTAGGAGCTTTGTCAAATTCCAAAATTTTGTCCGCGTTCGCCGATTGATTTCCCTACTGGAAAAATCATTCCCTAAATTTTGGGAAGTCCGAATTTCAAGTTAGACATATTTTATTACAAGCGATAGGCGTTCCTGGGTGGCTTTCGAAAACTAAATTTTGAATTATAATTTTTCGGAGCTATCCCAAATTCTGAACTTTTTCTCCGAATTTTCTGAATAATTTTCCTATTTGGAAAACTATTTGCAGAATTTTTTGAAAGTCCAAATTTCAAGTTATAGACATTTTAAAACGAAATAGATGTTCCCATGCGTCTTCCGAACACAGAATTGTGAATTATTATTTTTCTGAGCTATCCGAAATTCTGAACTTTTTCTCCGATTTTCTGAATGATTTTTCTATTTGGAAAACTATTTGCGGAATTTTGGAAAGTCCAAATTTCTAGTTACAGTAATTTTATTATAAAATATAAATGTTTCCAAGTGTCTTTCCAACACAATATTCTGAATAACTAGTTTTAGGAGCTTTATCAAATTCCAAAATTTTGTCCGCGTTCGCCGATTGATTTCCCTACTCGAAAAATCATTCCCTAAATTTTGGGAAGTCCAAATTTCAAGTTATAGACATTTTATTACAAACGATATATGTAGGTGTTCCCATGCGTCTTCTAAACACAGAATTGTGAGTTATTATTTTTCTGGGCTATCCCAAATTCTGAACTTTTTCTCCGATTTTCTGAATGATTTTTCTATTTGGAAAACTATTTGCGGAATTTTGGAAAGTCCAAATTTCTAGTTATAGTAATTTTATTATAAAATATAAATGTTTCCAAGTGTCTTTTCAACACAATATTCTGAATAACTAGTTTTAGGAGCTTTGTCAAATTCCAAAATTTTGTCCGCGTTCGCCGATTGATTTCCCTACTGGAAAAATCATTCCCTAAATTTTGGGAAGTCCGAATTTCAAGTTAGACATATTTTATTACAAGCGATAGGCGTTCCTGGGTGGCTTTCGAAAACTAAATTTTGAATTATAATTTTTCGGAGCTATCCCAAATTCTGAACTTTTTCTCCGAATTTTCTGAATAATTTTCCTATTTGGAAAACTATTTGCAGAATTTTTTGAAAGTCCAAATTTCAAGTTATAGACATTTTAAAACGAAATAGGTGTTCCCATGCGTCTTCCGAACACAGAATTTTAATTTATTATTTTTCTGAGCTATCCGAAATTCTAAACTTTTTCTCCGAATTTTCTGAACAATTTTCCTATTTTTAAAACTATTTGCAGAATTTTTCAAAGTCCAAATTTCAAGTTATAGACACTTTATTACAAACGATATAGGTGTATCCATGCGTATTCCGAACACAGAATTGTGAATTATTATATTTCTGAGCTATGCGAAATTCTAAAGTTTTTCTCCGAATTTTCTGGATAGTTTTACTATTTTTCAAACTACATATTTGCAGAATTTTTCAAAGTCCAAATTTCAAGTTATAGACACTTTATTACAAACGATATAGGTGTATCCGTGCGTATTCCGAACACAGAATTGTGAATTATTATTTTTCTGAGCTATGCGAAATTCTGAACTTTTTCTCCGAATTTTCTGAATAATTTTACTATTTGGAAAACTATTTGCAGAATTTTGGAAAGTCCAAATTTCAAGTTATAGACACTTTAATACAAACGATATAGGTGTATCCATGCGTCTTCCGAACACAGAATTGTGAATTATTATTTTTCTGAGCTATGCGAAATTCTAAACTTTTTCTCCGAATTTTCTGGATAGTTTTACTATTTTTCAAACTATTTGCAGAATTTTTCAAAGTCCAAATTTCAAGTTATAGACACTTTATTACAAACGATATAGGTGTATCCGTTCGTATTCCGAACACAGAATTGTGAATTATTATTTTTCTGAGCTATGCGAAATTCTGAACTTTTTCTCCGAATTTTCTGAATAATTTTACTATTTGGAAAACTATTTGCAGAATTTTGGAAAGTCCAAATTTCAAGGTATAGACACTTTATTACAAACGATATAGGTGTATCCATGCGTCTTCCGAACACAGAATTGTGAATTATTATTTTTTTGAGCTATGCGAAATTCTGAACTTTTTCTCCGAATTTTCTGAATAATTTTACTATTTGGAAAACTATTTGCAGAATTTTGGAAAGTCCATATTTCTAGCTACAGTAATTTTATTATAAAATATAAATGTTTCCGGGTGTCTTTCGAAAACAATATTCTGAATAACTAGTTTTAGGATTTTGTCAAATTCTGAAAATTTTGTCCGCTTTCGCCGAATAATTTACCTACTCGAAAAATCATTGCCTTAATTTTGGGAAGTCCAAATTTCAAGTTATAGACATTTTATTACAAACGATATAGGTGTACCCATGCGTCTTCCGAACACAGAATTCTGAGCTATTATTTTTCTGGGCTATCCAAAATTCTGAACTTGTTTTCCGATTTTCTGAATAATTTTACCATTTTTAAAACTATTTGCAGAATTTTGGAAAGTCCAAATTTCTAGTTACAGTAGTTTTATTATAAAATATAAGTGTTTCCAAGGTCCTTTCGAGCACAATAATTCTGAATAACTAGTTTTAGGAGTTTGTCAAATTCTGAAAGTTTTATCCGCGTTCGCCGATTAATTTCACTACTCGAAAAATCATTGCCTTAATTTTGGGAAGTCCAAATTTCAAGTTAGAAACGTTTGATTAGAATTTATAAGTTTCGTATAGACATTTTATTAGAAACGATTGGTGTTCCCATGCGTCTTCCGAACACAGAATTGTGAATTATCATTTTTCTGAGCTATCCGAAATTCTGAACTTTTTCTCCGAATTTTCTGAACAATTTTCCTATTCTTAAAACTATTTGCAGAATTTTTCAAAGTCCAAATTTCAAGTTATAGACATTTTATTACAAACGATATATGTAGGTGTTCCCATGCGTCTTCTAAACACAGAATTGTGAGTTATTATTTTTCTGGGCTATCCCAAATTCTGAACTTTTTCTCCGATTTTCTGAATGATTTTTCTATTTGGAAAACTATTTGCGGAATTTCGGAAAGTCCAAATTTCTAGTTTTAGTAATTTTATTATAAAATATAAATGTTTCCAAGTGTCTTTTCAACACAATATTCTGAATAACTAGTTTTAGGAGCTTTGTCAAATTCCAAAATTTTGTCCGCGTTCGCCGATTGATTTCCCTACTGGAAAAATCATTCCCTAAATTATTTTGGGAAGTCCGAATTTCAAGTTAGACATATTTTATTACAAGCGATAGGCGTTCCTGGGTGGCTTTCGAAAACTAAATTTTGAATTATAATTTTTCGGAGCTATCCCAAATTCTGAACTTTTTCTCCGAATTTTCTGAATAATTTTCCTATTTGGAAAACTATTTGCAGAATTTTTTGAAAGTCCAAATTTTAAGTTATAGACATTTTAAAACGAAATAGGTGTTCCCATGCGTCTTCCGAACACAGAATTTTAATTTATTATTTTTCTGAGCTATCCGAAATTCTAAACTTTTTCTCCGAATTTTCTGAACAATTTTCCTATTTTTAAAACTATTTGCAGAATTTTTCAAAGTCCAAATTTCAAGTTATAGACACTTTATTACAAACGATATAGGTGTATCCATGCGTATTCCGAACACAGAATTGTGAATTATTATTTTTCTGAGCTATCCGAAATTCTGAACTTTTTCTCCGAATTTTCTGAATAATTTTACTATTTGGAAAACTATTTGCAGAATTTTGGAAAGTCCAAATTTCAAGTTATAGACATTTTATTACAAACGATATAGGTGTATCCATGCGTCTTCCGAACACAGAATTGTGAATTATTATTTTTCTGAGCTATGCGAAATTCTAAACTTTTTCTCCGAATTTTCTGGATAGTTTTACTATTTTTCAAACTATTTGCAGAATTTTTCAAAGTCCAAATTTCAAGTTATAGACACTTTATTACAAACGATATACATAGGTGTATCCATGCGTCTTCCGAACACAGAAATGTGAATTATTATTTTTTTGAGCTATGCGAAATTCTGAACTTTTTCTCCGAATTTTCTGAATAATTTTACTATTTGGAAAACTATTTGCGGAATTTTGGAAAGTCCAAATTTCTAGTTATAGTAATTTTATTATAAAATATAAGTGTTTCCAAGTGTCTTTCGAGCACAATATTCTGAATAACTAGTTTTAGGAGTTTGTCAAATTCTGAAAGTTTTATCCGCGTTCGCCGATTAATTTCACTACTCGAAAAATCATTGCCTTAATTTTGGGAAGTCCAAATTTCAAGTTAGAAACGTTTGATTAGAATTTATAAGTTTCGTATAGACATTTTATTACAAACGATTGGTGTTCCCATGCGTCTTCCGAACACAGAATTGTGAATTATCATTTTTCTGAGCTATCCGAAATTCTGAACTTTTTCTCCGAATTTTCTGAACAATTTTCCTATTCTTAAAACTATTTGCAGAATTTTTCAAAGTCCAAATTTCAAGTTATAGACATTTTATTACAAACGATATATGTAGGTGTTCCCATGCGTCTTCTAAACACAGAATTGTGAGTTATTATTTTTCTGGGCTATCCCAAATTCTGAACTTTTTCTCCGATTTTCTGAATGATTTTTCTATTTGGAAAACTATTTGCGGAATTTTGGAAAGTCCAAATTTCTAGTTATAGTAATTTTATTATAAAATATAAATGTTTCCAAGTGTCTTTTCAACACAATATTCTGAATAACTAGTTTTAGGAGCTTTGTCAAATTCCAAAATTTTGTCCGCGTTCGCCGATTGATTTCCCTACTGGAAAAATCATTCCCTAAATTTTGGGAAGTCCGAATTTCAAGTTAGACATATTTTATTACAAGCGATAGGCGTTCCTGGGTGGCTTTCGAAAACTAAATTTTGAATTATAATTTTTCGGAGCTATCCCAAATTCTGAACTTTTTCTCCGAATTTTCTGAATAATTTTCCTATTTGGAAAACTATTTGCAGAATTTTTTGAAAGTCCAAATTTCAAGTTATAGACATTTTAAAACGAAATAGGTGTTCCCATGCGTCTTCCGAACACAGAATTTTAATTTATTATTTTTCTGAGCTATGCGAAATTCTAAAGTTTTTCTCCGAATTTTCTGGATAGTTTTACTATTTTTCAAACTATTTGCAGAATTTTTCAAAGTCCAAATTTCAAGTTATAGAGACTTTATTACAAACGATATAGGTGTATCCGTGCGTATTCCGAACACAGAATTGTGAATTATTATTTTTCTGAGCTATGCGAAATTCTGAACTTTTTCTCCGAATTTTCTGAATAATTTTACTATTTGGAAAACTATTTGCAGAATTTTGGAAAGTCCAAATTTCAAGTTATAGACACTTTATTACAAACGATATAGGTGTATCCATGCGTCTTCCGAACACAGAATTGTGAATTATTATTTTTTTGAGCTATGCGAAATTCTGAACTTTTTCTCCGAATTTTCTGAATAATTTTACTATTTGGAAAACTATTTGCGGAATTTTGGAAAGTCCAAATTTCTAGTTATAGTAATTTTATTATAAAATATAAATGTTTCCAAGTGTCTTTTCAACACAATATTCTGAATAACTAGTTTTAGGAGCTTTGTCAAATTCTAAAATTTTGTCCGCATTCGCCGATTGATTTCCCTACTGGAAAAATCATTCCCTAAATTTTGGGAAGTCCGAATTTCAAGTTAGACATATTTTATTACAAGCGATAGGCGTTCCTGGGTGGCTTTCGAAAACTAAATTTTGAATTATAATTTTTTGGAGCTATCCCAAATTCTGAACTTTTTCTCCGAATTTTCTGAATAATTTTCCTATTTGGAAAACTATTTGCAGAATTTTTTGAAAGTCCAAATTTCAAGTTATAGACATTTTAAAACGAAATAGGTGTTCCCATGCGTCTTCCGAACACAGAATTTTAATTTATTATTTTTCTGAGTTATCCGAAATTCTAAACTTTTTCTCCGAATTTTCTGAACAATTTTCCTATTTTTAAAACTATTTGCAGAATTTTTCAAAGTCCAAATTTCAAGTTATAGACACTTTATTACAAACGATATAGGTGTATCCATGCGTATTCCGAACACAGAATTGTGAATTATTATTTTTCTGAGCTATCCGAAATTCTGAACTTTTTCTCCGAATTTTCTGAATAATTTTACTATTTGGAAAACTATTTGCAGAATTTTGGAAAGTCCAAATTTCAAGTTATAGACATTTTATTACAAACGATATAGGTGTATCCATGCGTCTTCCGAACACAGAATTGTGAATTATTATTTTTCTGAGCTATGCGAAATTCTAAACTTTTTCTCCGAATTTTCTGGATAGTTTTACTATTTTTCAAACTATTTGCAGAATTTTTCAAAGTCCAAATTTCAAGTTATAGACACTTTATTACAAACGATATAGGTGTATCCGTGCGTATTCCGAACACAGAATTGTGAATTATTATTTTTCTGAGCTATGCGAAATTCTGAACTTTTTCTCCGAATTTTCTGAATAATTTTACTATTTGGAAAACTATTTGCAGAATTTTGGAAAGTCCAAATTTCTAGTTATAGTAATTTTATTATAAAATATAAGTGTTTCCAAGTGTCTTTCGAGCACAATATTCTGAATAACTAGTTTTAGGAGTTTGTCAAATTCTGAAAGTTTTATCCGCGTTCGCCGATTAATTTCACTACTCGAAAAATCATTGCCTTAATTTTGGGAAGTCCAAATTTCAAGTTAGAAACGTTTGATTAGAATTTATAAGTTTCGTATAGACATTTTATTACAAACGATTGGTGTTCCCATGCGTCTTCCGAACACAGAATTGTGAATTATCATTTTTCTGAGCTATCCGAAATTCTGAACTTTTTCTCCGAATTTTCTGAACAATTTTCCTATTCTTAAAACTATTTGCAGAATTTTTCAAAGTCCAAATTTCAAGTTATAGACATTTTATTACAAACGATATATGTAGGTGTTTCCATGCGTCTTCTAAACACAGAATTGTGAGTTATTATTTTTCTGGGATATCCCAAATTCTGAACTTTTTCTCCGAATTTTCTGAATAATTTACCTGTTTGGAAAACTATTTGCAGAATTTTGGAAAGTCCAAATTTTTAGTTACAGTAATTTTATTATAAAATATAAATGTTTCCAAATGTCTTTCGAAAACAATATTCTGAATAAATAGTTTTAGGATTTTGTCAAATTCTGAAAATTTTGTCCGCTTTCGCCGAATAATTTGCCTACTCGAAAAATTATTGCCTTAATTTTGGGAAGTCCAAATTTCAAGTTATAGACATTTTATTACAAACGATATATGTAGGTGCTCCCATGCGTCTTCCGAACACAGAATTGTGAGTTCTTATTTCTCTGAGCTATCCAAAATTCTGAACTTTTTCTCCGAATTTTCTGAATAATTGTCCTGTTTGGAAAACTATTTGCAGAATTTTTGAAATTCCAAATTTCAAGTTATAGACATTTTAAAACGAAATAGGTGTTCCCATGCGTCTTCCGAACACAGAATTGTGAATTATTATTTTTCTGAGCCATGCCAAATTCTGAACTTTTTCTCCGAATTTTCTGAACAATTTTCCTATTTTTAAAACTATTTGCAGAATTTTTCAAAGTTCAAATTTCAAGTTATAGACATTTTATTACAAACGATATAGGTGTATCCATGCGTCTTCCGAACACAGAATTGTGAATTATTATTTTTCTGAGCTATGCGAAATTCTGAATTATTTCCCCGAATTTTCTGGATAGTTTTACTATTTTTCAAACTATTTGCAGAATTTTTAAAAATCCAAATTTCAAGTTATAGACATTTTATTACATACGATTGGTGTTCCCATGCGTCTTCCGAACACAGAATTGTGAATTATAATTTTTCTGGGCTATCCCAAATTCTGAACTTTTTCTCCGATTTTCTGAATGATTTTTCTATTTGGAAAACTATTTGCGGAATTTTGGAAAGTCCAAATTTCTAGTTATAGTAATTTTATTATAAAATATAAATGTTTCCAAGTGTCTTTTCAACACAATATTCTGAATAACTAGTTTTAGGAGCTTTGTCAAATATTCTGAATAACTAGTTTTAGGATTTTGTCAAATTCTGAAAATTTTGTCCGCTTTCGCCGAATAATTTGCCTACTCGAAAAATCATTGCCTTAATTTTGGGAAGTCCAAATTTCAAGTTATAGACATTTTATTACAAACGATATATGTAGGTGTTCCCATGCGTCTTCCGAACACAGAATTGTGAGTTCTTATTTCTCTGAGCTATCCAAAATTCTGAACTTTTTCTCCGAATTTTCTGAATAATTGTCCTGTTTGGAAAACTATTTGCAGAATTTTTGAAATTCCAAATTTCAAGTTATAGACATTTTAAAACGAAATAGGTGTTCCCATGCGTCTTCCGAACACAGAATTGTGAATTATTATTTTTCTGAGCTATGCGAAATTCTAAACTTTTTCTCCGAATTTTCTGAATAATTTTAGTATTTGGAAAACTATTTGCAGAATTTTGGAAAGTCCAAATTTCTAGTTACAGTAATTTTATTATAAAATATAAATGTTTCCAAATGTCTTTCGAAAACAATATTCTGAATAAATAGTTTTAGGATTTTGTGAAATTCTGAAAATTTTGTCCGCTTTCGCCGAATAATTTGCCTACTCGAAAAATTATTGCCTTAATTTTGGGAAGTCCAAATTTCAAGTTATAGACATTTTATTACAAACGATATAGGTGTACCCATGCGTCTTCCGAACACAGAATTCTGAGCTATTATTTTTCTGGGCTATCCAAAATTCTGAACTTGTTTTCCGATTTTCTGAATAATTTTACCATTTTTAAAACTATTTGCAGAATTTTGGAAAGTCCAAATTTCTAGTTACAGTAGTTTTATTATAAAATATAAGTTGTTCCAAGTGTCTTTCGAGCACAATATTCTGAATAACTAGTTTTAGGAGTTTGTCAAATTCTGAAAGTTTTATCCGCGTTCGTCGATTTATTTCACTACTCGAAAAATCATTGCCTTAATTTTGGGAAGTCCAAATTTCAAGTTAGAAACGTTTGATTAGAATTTATAAGTTTCGTATAGACATTTTATTACAAACGATTGGTGTTCCCATGCGTCTTCCGAACACAGAATTGTGAATTATCATTTTTCTGAGCTATCCGAAATTCTGAACTTTTTCTCCGAATTTTCTGAACAATTTTCCTATTCTTAAAACTATTTGCAGAATTTTTCAAAGTCCAAATTTCAAGTTATAGACATTTTATTACAAACGATATATGTAGGTGTTTCCATGCGTCTTCTAAACACAGAATTGTGAGTTATTATTTTTCTGGGATATCCCAAATTCTGAACTTTTTCTCCGAATTTTCTGAATAATTTACCTGTTTGGAAAACTATTTGCCGAATTTTGGAAAGTCCAAATTTCTAGTTACAGTAATTTTATTATAAAATATAAATGTTTCCAAATGTCTTTCGAAAACAATATTCTGAATAAATAGTTTTAGGATTTTGTCAAATTCTAAAAATTTTGTCCGCTTTCGCCGAATAATTTGCCTACTCGAGAAATTATTGCCTTAATTTTGGGAAGTCCAAATTTCAAGTTATAGACATTTTATTACAAACGATATATGTAGGTGCTCCCATGCGTCTTCCGAACACAGAATTGTGAATTATTATTTTTCTTAGCCATCCCAAATTCTGAACTTTTTCTCCGAATTTTCTGAACAATTTTCCTATTTTTAAAACTATTTGCAGAATTTTTCAAAGTTCAAATTTCAAGTTATAGACATTTTATTACAAACGATATAGGTGTATCCATGCGTCTTCCGAACACAGAATTGTGAATTATTATTTTTCTGAGCTATGCGAAATTCTGAATTTTTTCCCCGAATTTTCTGGATAGTTTTACTATTTTTCAAACTATTTGCAGAATTTTTAAAAATCCAAATTTCAAGTTATAGACATTTTATTACAAACGATATAGGTGTATCCATGCGTCTTCCGAACACAGAATTGTGAATTATTATTTTTCTGAGCTATGCGAAATTCTAAACTTTTTCTCCGAATTTTCTGAATAATTTTACTATTTGCAAAACTATTTGCGGAGTTTTGGAAAGTCCAAATTTATAGTTATAGACATTTTATTACAAACGATACATGTAGGTGTTTCCATGCGTCTTCTAAACACAGAATTGTGAGTTATTATTTTTCTAGGATATCCGAAATTCTGAACTTTTTCTCCGAATTTTCTGAACAATTTTCCTATTTTTAAAACTATTTGCAGAATTTTGTGAAGTCCGAGTTTCAAGTTATAGACATTTTATTACAAACGATATAGGTGTATCCATGCGTCTTCCGAACACAGAATTGTGATTTATTATTTTTCTGAGCTATCCGAAATTCTGAACTTTTTCTCCGAATTTTCTGAACAATTTTCCTATTTTTAAAACTATTTGCAGAATTTTGTGAAGTCCGAGTTTCAAGTTATAGACATTTTATTACAAACGATATAGGTGTATCCATGCGTCTTCCGAACACAGAATTGTGAATTATAATTTTTCGGAGCTATCCCAAATTCTGAACTTTTTCTCCGAATTTTCTGAACAATTTTCCTATTTGGAAAACTATTTGCAGAATATTTTGAATGTCCAAATTTCAAGTTTTAGACATTTTAAAACGAAATAGGTGTTCCCATGCGTCTTCCGAACACAGAATTGTGATTTATTATTTTTCTGAGCTATGCGAAATTCTGAATTTTTTCCCCGAATTTTCTGGATAGTTTTACTATTTTTCAAACTATTTGCAGAATTTTTAAAAATCCAAATTTCAAGTTATAGACATTTTATTACAAACGATATAGGTGTATCCATGCGTCTTCCGAACACAGAATTGTGAATTATTATTTTTCTGAGCTATGCGAAATTCTAAACTTTTTCTCCGAATTTTCTGAATAATTTTACTATTTGCAAAACTATTTGCGGAGTTTTGGAAAGTCCAAATTTATAGTTATAGACATTTTATTACAAACGATACATGTAGGTGTTTCCATGCGTCTTCTAAACACAGAATTGTGAGTTATTATTTTTCTAGGATATCCGAAATTCTGAACTTTTTCTCCGATTTTCTGAATGATTTTCCTATTTGGAAAACTGTTTGCGGAATTTTGGGAAGTCCAAATTTCAAGTTATAGACATTTTATTACAAACGATATATGTAGGTGTTCCCATGCGTCTTCCGAACACAGAATTGTGAGTTATTATTTTTCTGAGCTATCCGAAATTCTGAACTTTTTCTCCGAATTTTCTGAACAATTTTCCTATTTTTAAAACTATTTGCAGAATTTTGTGAAGTCCGAGTTTCAAGTTATAGACATTTTATTACAAACGATATAGGTGTATCCATGCGTCTTCCGAACACAGAATTGTGATTTATTATTTTTCTGAGCTATCCGAAATTCTGAACTTTTTCTCCGAATTTTCTGAACAATTTTCCTATTTTTAAAACTATTTGCAGAATTTTGTGAAGTCCGAGTTTCAAGTTATAGACATTTTATTACAAACGATATAGGTGTATCCATGCGTCTTCCGAACACAGAATTGTGAATTATAATTTTTCGGAGCTATCCCAAATTCTGAACTTTTTCTCCGAATTTTCTGAACAATTTTCCTATTTGGAAAACTATTTGCAGAATATTTTGAATGTCCAAATTTCAAGTTTTAGACATTTTAAAACGAAATAGGTGTTCCCATGCGTCTTCCGAACACAGAATTGTGATTTATTATTTTTCTGAGCTATGCGAAATTCTGAATTTTTTCCCCGAATTTTCTGGATAGTTTTACTATTTTTCAAACTATTTGCAGAATTTTTAAAAATCCAAATTTCAAGTTATAGACATTTTATTACAAACGATATAGGTGTATCCATGCGTCTTCCGAACACAGAATTGTGAATTATTATTTTTCTGAGCTATGCGAAATTCTAAACTTTTTCTCCGAATTTTCTGAATAATTTTACTATTTGCAAAACTATTTGCGGAGTTTTGGAAAGTCCAAATTTATAGTTATAGACATTTTATTACAAACGATACATGTAGGTGTTTCCATGCGTCTTCTAAACACAGAATTGTGAGTTATTATTTTTCTAGGATATCCGAAATTCTGAACTTTTTCTCCGATTTTCTGAATGATTTTCCTATTTGGAAAACTGTTTGCGGAATTTTGGGAAGTCCAAATTTCAAGTTATAGACATTTTATTACAAACGATATATGTAGGTGTTCCCATGCGTCTTCCGAACACAGAATTGTGAGTTATTATTTTTCTGAGCTATCCGAAATTCTGAACTTTTTCTCCGAATTTTCTGAACAATTTTCCTATTTTTAAAACTATTTGCAGAATTTTGTGAAGTCCGAGTTTCAAGTTATAGACATTTTATTACAAACGATATAGGTGTATCCATGCGTCTTCCGAACACAGAATTGTGATTTATTATTTTTCTGAGCTATCCGAAATTCTGAACTTTTTCTCCGAATTTTCTGAACAATTTTCCTATTTTTAAAACTATTTGCAGAATTTTGTGAAGTCCGAGTTTCAAGTTATAGACATTTTATTACAAACGATATAGGTGTATCCATGCGTCTTCCGAACACAGAATTGTGAATTATAATTTTTCGGAGCTATCCCAAATTCTGAACTTTTTCTCCGAATTTTCTGAACAATTTTCCTATTTGGAAAACTATTTGCAGAATATTTTGAATGTCCAAATTTCAAGTTTTAGACATTTTAAAACGAAATAGGTGTTCCCATGCGTCTTCCGAACACAGAATTGTGATTTATTATTTTTCTGAGCTATCCGAAATTCTGAACTTTTTCTCCGAATTTTCTGAACAATTTTCCTATTTTTAAAACTATTTGCAGAATTTTGTGAAGTCCGAGTTTCAAGTTATAGACATTTTATTACAAACGATATAGGTGTATCCATGCGTCTTCCGAACACAGAATTGTGAATTATAATTTTTCGGAGCTATCCCAAATTCTGAACTTTTTCTCCGAATTTTCTGAACAATTTTCCTATTTGGAAAACTATTTGCAGAATTTTTTGAATGTCCAAATTTCAAGTTTTAGACATTTTAAAACGAAATAGGTGTTCCCATGCGTCTTCCGAACACAGAATTGTGATTTATTATTTTTCTGAGCTATCCGAAATTCTAAACTTTTTCTCCGAATTTTCTGAACAATTTTCCTATTTAGAAAACTATTTGCAGAATTTTTCAAAGTCCAAATTTCTAGTTATAGACATTTTACTACAAACGATATAGTATGTAGGTGTTCCCATGCGTCTTCCGAACACAGAATTGTGAGTTATTATTTCTCTGAGCTATCCAAAATTCTGAACTTGTTTTCCGATTTTCTGAATAATTTTCCTATTTGGGCAACTATTTGCAGAATTTTGGAAAGTCCAAATTTCAAGTTAAACATATTTTATTACAAGCGATAGGCGTTCCTGGGTGGCTTTCGAAAACTAAATTTTGAATTATTATTTTTCGAAGCTATCCCAAATTCTGAACTTTTTCTCCGAATTTTCTGAATGATTTTCCTGTTTGGAAAACTATTTACAGAATTTTCCAAAGTCCAAATTTCTAGTTACAGTAATTTTATTATAAAATATAAATGTCTCCAAGTGTCTTTCGAAAACAATATTTTGAATAACTAGTTTTAGGAGTTTGTCGAATTCTGAAAATTTTGTCCGCTTTCGCCGAATAATTTGCCTACTCGAAAAATTATTGCCTTAATTTTGGGAAGTCCAAATTTCAAGTTATAGACATTTTATTACAAACGATATATGTAGGTGTTCCCATGCGTCTTCCGAACACAGAATTGTGAGTTATTATTTTTCTGAGCTATCCGAAATTCTAAACTTTTTCTCCGAATTTTCTGAACAATTTTCCTATTTTTAAAACTATTTGCAAAATTTTTCAAAGTCCAAATTTCAAGTTATAGACATTTTATTACAAACGATATAGCTGTATCCATGCGTCTTCCGAACACATAATTGTGAATTATTATTTTTCTGGGCTATCCGAAATTCTGAACTTTTTCTCCGAATTTTCTGAACAGTTAAAACTATTTGCAGAATTTTTCAAAAACCAAATTTCAAGTTATAGACATTTTAAAACGAAATAGGTGTTCCCATGCGTCTTCCGAACACAGAATTGTGAATTATTATTTTTCTGAGCTATGCGAAATTCTGAACTTTTTCTCCGAATTTTCTGAATAATTTTACTATTTGAAAAACTATTTGCAGAATTTTGGAAAGTCCAAATTTCAAGTTATAGACACTTTATTACAAACGATATAGGTGTATCCATGCGTCTTCCGAACACAGAATTGTGAATTATTATTTTTCTGAGCCATCCCAAATTCTGAACTTTTTCTCCGAATTTTCTGAACAATTTTCCTATTTTTAAAATTATTTACAGAATTTTGGAAAGTCCAAATTTCTAGTTACAGTAATTTTATTATTAAATTTAAATGTTTCCAAGTTCTTTCCAACACAATATTCTGAATAACTAGTTTTAGGAGCTCTGTCAAATTCCAAAATTTTGTCCGCGTTCGCCGATTGATTTCCCTACTGGAAAAATCATTCCCTAAATTTTGGGAAGTCTGAATTTCAAGTTAGACATATTTTATTACAAGCGATAGGTGTTCCTGGGTGGCTTTCGAAAACTAAATTTTAAATTATAATTTTTCGGAGCTATCCCAAATTCTGAACTTTTTCTCCGAATTTTCTGAATAATTTTACTATTTGGAAAACTATTTGCAGAATTTTGGAAAGTCCAAATTTTTAGTTACAGTAATTTTATTATAAAATATAAATGTTTCCAAATGTCTTTCGAACAATATTCTGAATAACTGGTTTTAGGAGTTTGTCAAATTCTGAAAGTTTTGTCCGCGTTCGCAGATTAATTTCCCTACTCGAAAAATCATTGCCTCAATTTTGGGAAGTCCAAATTTCAAGTAAGACACATTTTATTAGAATTTATAAGTGTTCGTATAGACGTTTTATTACAAACTATAGGTGTTCCTATGTGGCTTCTGACCACAGAATTGTGAATTATTATTTTTCCGAGCTATCCAAAATTCTGAACTTTTTCTCCGAATTTTCTGAAAAATTTACCTATTTGGAAAACTATTTGCAGAATTTTCCAAAGTCCAAATTTCAAGTTATAGACATTTTAAAACGAAATAGGTGTTCACGAAATAGGTGCGTCTTCCGAACACAGAATTGTGAATTATTATTTATCTGAGCTATCCCAAATTCTTAACTTTTTCTCCGAATTTTCCGAACAATTTTCCTATTTTTAAAACTATTTGCAGAATTTTGGAAAGTCCAAATTTCTAGTTACAGTAGTTTTATTATAAAATGTAAATGTTTCCAAGTGTCTTTCGAAAACATTATTTTGAATAACTAGTTTTAGGAGCTTTGTCAAATTCTAAAATTTTGTCCGCTTTCATCGAATAATTTCCGTATTCGAAAAATCATTGCCTTAATTTTGGAAAGTCCAAATTTCAAGTTAAACATATTTTATTACAAGCGATAGGCGTTCCTGGGTGGCTTTCGAAAACTAAATTTTGAATTATTATTTTTCGAAGCTATCCCAAATTCTGAACTTTTTCTCCGAATTTTCTGAATAATTTTCCTGTTTGGAAAACTATTTGCAGAATTGTCCAAATTTCTAGTTACAGTAATTTTATTATAAAATATAAATGTTTCCAAGTGTCTTTCGAAAACAATATTTTGAATAACTAGTTTTAAGATTTTGTCAAATTCTGAAAATTTTGTCCGCTTTCGCCGAATAATTGCCTACTCGAAAAATCATTCTCTAAATTTTGGGAAGTCTAAATTTCTAGTTATAGACATTTTATTACAAACGGTATAGTATGTAGGTGTTCCCATGCGTCTTCCGAACACAGAATTGTGAGTTATTATTTCTCTGAGCTATCCGAAATTCTGAACTTTATCTCCGATTTTCTGAATAATTTACCTATATGGAAAACTATTTGCAGAATTTTTCAAAGTCCAAATTTCAAGTTATAGACATTTTAAAACGATATAGGATTTCCCATGCGTCTTCCGAACACTGAATTATTATTTTTCTGAGCTATCCAAAATTCTGAACTTGTTTTCCGAATTTCTGATTAATTTTACTATTTGGAAAACTATTTGCAGAATTTTTTCCGCATTTGCCGATTGATTTCCCTAGTCGAAAAACCATTCTCTGGATTTTAGAAAGTCCAAATTTCAATTAAGAGACGTTTGGTTCAAAACTATAAAAGTTCGAATATGTTTTTCGAACTATGAATTGTGAATAACTAATTTTCTGAGCCTTACCAAATTCTAATTATTTTTCCGAATTTCTGGAATAATTTTCTTAATGCAGAATTTTGGAAAGTCAGAATTTCAAGTTATAGACATTTTATTACAAACGATATAGGTGTATCCGTGCGTATTCCGAACACAGAATTGTGAATTATTATTTTTCTGAGCTATCGCAAACTGAACTTTTTCTCCGAATTTTCTAAATAATTTTCCTAATTGGGTAAACTATTTGCACAATTTTGGAAAGTCCAAATTTTTGTAGAAATTTGTTGTAAAAATTTTATAATAACGGATAAGTGTTTCCAAGTATTTTTGGAACATAAAATACTAACTAACTATGTAGTTTTAAAAGTTTTTCAAATTCCAAACATTTTGTCAGCATTTAAACCATTCCCTGATTTTTGAGAAGTCCAGATTTCAAGTTAGAGTTTTTTTGTTACAGCGGATAGGTGTTGCCATACATATATCTTACGAATGCAGAATTGTGAAACTTTTTTTCTGAGCTTTCCCTAATTCTAAAACATTTTTCTAGTTTATCAAATAATTTCTCTATTTGGGAAACCATTTGCAGAATTTTGGAAAATCCGAAGTTCAAGTTATAGACATTTTATTTGGTACTATTTTAAGCTTTTTCTATGATGTGAGACCACTCTTCTTTCATGACTCAGTTTTCCCGTAGTCCCAAATTTATTCATATATGTACATATTTCTTTATTAACACGAAATTAAACAAAATTTTTCTTTTTTTTTTCAGGTGTAAATCAAAGTTCTGGAATCGAATTTATAAACGATCCTTTCAGTTCTGGCTGTGAGCGAGGCATAATGCTTATTATATTTAGCAATAAAATTTTAATTTAATTTAGTTTAAAAAATTATAACAAATATGATTACAGTTACATCATAATGGCGGCAGGTTGTGCTCTGTTGCAAATAAAACCAAGTTTTAGATTTTACAAAACTTAATCGCCTTAGGAAGCTACCCATACATTTATTTTATGAATCTTAATTAATACAAATTTAAAACTATCAATTTTCTACTTGGCCATATCAATTTTTTTTAGAAATCTATTTTATCTTCGTCTTGTATAAAACTATACTTTTAAATCATTCCTGTTAGGCAAAAATTAAAAAAAACTGAAAATATTTTGAAAAGTAGTTTGATACAGAACTATCAGCTTAACTGAATGAACACATGGCGTGAAAATATTAAAATAGTATAAAACGCTTTAATCTAAAGCTATAGATGAAGCATGAAATTGAAAAGATCTATATCTTAAGCAAAGTTATTATTATTTGATTGGAAGGTTACACTCAGTTTATCTTTTTTTTTATGATGTCATTTGTTTGTCCAATTTATCACCGAGGTATTAAAAAACACCTCGTATTTCATAAAATTTTGAGAGACCTTTGAAAAGCCTTTTACAAAACAGCTTGACTTTTAGAAATCCGAGATCTCAGCGGTGATCAGTCACGAGACTCTTATTACATAAAATGTTTTCTTAATTTTACTTGAATTACATCCAAAAAAAACTTATCTACAACAAACTAATTTTCAATTCAAAATATAGTAGTTTTAATAAGCTTTCAAAACAAACAAAACCACCGTTTGTAAGGGATTTAAAAATTTATCCACAGCAGGATATTACTTTGGTTTTTGTTGGCAGTGATCTACATAACTCCCGATGTTGTTTTTGTAATTCATATAAAATCCTACTGCACTGTGGATAGCTTTCCAAAAAACAGCTATTTTTTATAAAAACTGCAACTGGTAATTTATACAACTTCTGTGTTTTATAAACGAATTTTTAAAGCTAATTATTTTCTGCGGTAAGTAATGTGCTAACCCAACCAAGGGGCCAATTCTCGGTCTGTGATAGCTGTGAAGTGATACATTTGGTAAAACTTCAAACGCAACTCAATTATCAATGTGTGTGAAGAAGATTTTTTTTTTATTTTGAGAATTAATTAAATTTTTAACATACATTCAAAATGTATGTATGTTAGTTTGAAGTAGCAAATTTATCACATCACAAACAACACCGATCGAGAATTGCCCCCCTAAGCTGGTATAGTCGGTGTGAACAAACTGGATTTCTCTTTTTTAATAGGAGTTTCCCTTTGCAAATGGTCAACTAGATACTTTCAATGGAACGCACCAAAACAAATTTGTTTACTTTTTATTGGTCTTTCAATTATTTTATAGAGTTTCGGTTAATTTTTTATTTGGGTTGAGACGTCAAGACACCTTATTTGTCTGAAAAAAAATTTCCTACCATAACAAATGTAATCTGCCAGATTTTAGGTGCAGATATCATGAGTAGGTATATGAAAGAACTAGATTACAATTTTCATCTACTAACAGGTTCTTCCCCACTTCATAAGAAAAACGCCTTATCTAAAAACCTTTTATCTATTCTTTGTTCGTAGTCATTAGGGGTATTCATGCAACGGTGGAAAACTCGGATAAACCTCAGAAACCAAGATAATTTTATCTCCGCAGAAAGCGAAGAAATAAACCTCATACGGTTTCGAGAAGTAATTTGTGACGTTTAGTTGTGACAGCTGATTATTTCTCACATTTATGCAAGAATTTTTATGGGGTGCTCATGCAAACGTAAAGCGGAAAATTATATCTTTCTGCAAAGCGGAAAATTATCTCGTTGCATGAATACCCTTATTGTGCAACACATAAGATGTCAACATAAAATCATGTATGATATTATACAAAATCAAAAAGTTGTCCAACATTACCATTTGCATTTCCCCAACAAACCACTTTCAACTGCAGTCGAGTACGTAGATTGCGCTAAAACTAAGATGTATCTTTGATACAAAGGGTTATGCAGACTTTTACATGGACCCTGGTCCTACTTTTTGTAAATTGTTCAACAGTGATGAAACTTGTGTCATATGAAAGCAATTTACAACAATTTTTTATAAAATGTTCGTGAGTCTCCCCTTGTGGGGCATAGGGCCTGTACTACTCCTACGCGCCATCGTGTTCGGTTTCTCTAGATGTATTTCCGCTCTCTCTAACTTTTCCATAGTTGTGCTGATTCTACCCGCTTATCAATTGAAGATGATGATATCCAAAGCGCTGCTGTTCGAAGATGATTCGCAACTTGTTATTCGCAACTTGTTAATGTGGTCCACACAGGGAGATCCAGTGTGTGTTTCTTTAGGAGCTTGACATTCATTCGCATTCCCTTTTTCCACTTTTAAGGAACGCTTCCTCCCTCTCTTTCACAGAAAGCTTTCCCTCAGTGAGTGGGTGCAGTAGCTCGCTCAACTTTTTTGGCACTTCTGATAAGAGCTCAGCCCTCAGCAGAAATACCAAGTCGAGTCCAGCCGCAGTGTTGTTCTTCTGTGCATTGATTGCGTACCCCCCCATTAGATTTCTCCTCTACTGGGGGTATATTGCGAATTCAAGCATGTGTTACTTTATCGTTGACGTATCGTTAAGCGTTGGGCTCACTTTACTGATGAAAACGCGATTTAAAACCGCAGAAAAGTGCTTCTTCCACTCATGGGAAACTAGCATTGATCGATGATTTTTTTTGCTATGTACTTTGCAAAGCAAAGTACCTAAGCACATTCAGCCATCTCTTAATGAAAAAATGTAACGAATTGCAAAAGAAAATAGTTGTAAAGAACCTCCTACGAATTTTGAAATGAAGCCGAATGAATATATACTCGTATCATATGTCATCAATTTTTTAAAAAGTTTTTATCCCCTGTGACGAAAAGTTTACTTGCATGGAATGTAAGTTTTTTTTAATACCTGTATGTTTTCATTAAATTTGAAAGTTCATAGCTCCCATTTGTATGCGGAAAGCTGGTTCTCTGTCCACAGTAAAAATTTTATATTGTTCAAAAAGCCTTTTTTTGTTGATGTGAAACGAAAAATCCTTTTGAAAAATGACCCAACAAAAATTTTGTTCTGTATTACGCTATTCCATTAGCGACTTTGAAAAAGGATCCCCTAACAGAATTAATTGATCCTAGTATCGTACTAATGAGAAAATGCTAAAGAAAACAGAAAAATGAAAAAAATCACCGACATGCTTTCATAAAAGAAACAAGAAAAACAACAGGCTAAAACTCAAATGTAATTTTATAAATGGCCCGAGTAATTATTTTCGAATAACGTATTGCAGAACGAAAACTAAAACGAAATTTTAAGTTTATGATATCGCAGCGCCATACATACATGTGATCTCTTAATAACAGATATTCCAAAGGTTTTAAGATAATTAACAACGAAAAAACTAAAAAACAGTTTCCTTGAAAGAGCCGCGACATTTGGGTATAACTATATGCGATACCAACTTGCCTTACATCAATGGAAAGTGTTGTCTTAGCGTATGGGATAGAGGAGAGTATCCTAAAGGCGGTACTCAACAACGTGATACCTCTATAATTGCTGCACGTTGTGACATCTCCTTTCTTATGTATGGGGCAAATTATACCTTTTTGCCAGTCTTCTGACATATCTTCCTGCTCCAGTACGTGCACTAGAATATCATGAATTGCTTGACGTAAGGCTGGCCCGCCGTGGTGGAATAGTTCGGCTGGTATGCCATCGGGTCCCTGGGCTTTGTTTTTCTTAAGCCGAGCTATAGCCTTCTCAACCTCTTCTATGCTTAGTGGCGGTAACATAGGGTATTCTTCTTGAAGAAGTGGAGCCTCTTCTTCTGCAGTGAGCTGACCATTTAGCAATTCATTACAATACACTTCCCATCTCTCTAGTATGCTCGGGGGATCGGTGATCAGATTTCCCTCCGTCCTTGTAGTAAGTGCAGGTGGTGTGTACTGCGTCATGTTTCGGACGGATTGGTAGAACTTCCGCGCCTGGTGCGGACCTCGCCTTAGGCTTCTTTGGGCTTCGGATGCAGTGAGCAAAAAACTGCTTCAAAGAAGGGTTTTGTCTAAATTTCGAATAAACAGCCTATACTTAAAAACCGAATTATTCCGTATCAACAAATACTTTATTCTGAGAGGTCATCTGGCCTATCACAATTTTTAGGACCATGGTTGTACGAACAAACGGCCTCTGTACTTAGGAACCTCTTCGTTAACTTTTGCTTGAAAAGCGTGATTTCATTCCATTTGGCAAAGTTAGAACATTTACATGTTTGCAATATGCTGCTAATTTTTTCACATGACTGCTCAGAAAGCTTCCGACAGCTCCATGTATTATGGTATTCCCTTTACTCCAGATAATTATCTGTATTTCTCTAAAGCCCATATGGTCATAGTTGTACTATTTAACATGTAAACATGTATCTTTTCAGTCGTTTTCTCACAATAATTTTACCCAGATGCACATCAGCTAAAACTAGCTAGCTAGTTACTCACACATTCAAACCTCAGCAGCTAGCTAGTCAACTTGGTTAGCAATGGCTAGCAATTTGAAAAGCAGTATATTTTGACAGCTAGTTAGGTAGCTCGTGTGGCACCCGGGTTATTGGGGTTTGCAAAAATGCACAACTTTTGGATTATTGAGGTTTTTATTCATCGAGCTCCTACTAGTGTAAGAGCCTCTTAGCTTAAAATATCCTCTCTCACAAGGTCATACAAATTTCCTTTTCATGAAGGAAGGTATTTTGTGTTAAGAGCTTGGTAAATATAAACCTTGTTAGCGCTCGTTGAATACCAGTCTGATGGCGTTTTCATTTGGCAACCCGCAGTTCTGTTTTTGCTTCTGATTTCAAATCCAGAAGAGAAATTCTCTTCTTTTTCAGAATCAGAACTGTCATTTTTCCCCAATTGAACGCTTTTTTCTGCTTCCAGATTGCCAATATTGAAAATGTCTTTTTCGACTATCGAACCAAAAAATCTTCCTTTTTAATTTAGCGTTGACGTATGTAGCTTGACGCAGTTCTTGGGGCAAATATCGTTCGTGTACTCGTGATTGAATATATTTCCCTGGGGTTCGGAACACACACTTATTTTCTTGAATTTAAGATCAGGCGTTTCTTATCAGATTTGATCCATTGCAACAACAAGACGAGATCCTGCTTTTATCGGGATAACGCTCATGATCCCAAAATTATTTTTGGCTCCAAGTGTAAAAAAGAAGGCAAAAATGTATAAATAAAAATAATGAGTATATAAGATTAAACATCATTGTTTTTATTGTGATCTGAATAGTTTTATTTTCATCGCGTGATTTATATGGCTCATTAGAGCCAATAAACCGCTAGAACTTTTTCCTAAGTTTTCCCGTTATCACAAAAAAAACGACGCTCCAAAAGCGATTTTAAACAATTTCATCCTTTGTATGATGCCCTCGCACAAAACTATGTACATATATTGCATACACAATATTTCTTATAGTAAAAATTATGTGATTATGTCGACTTACATAGCTCATAAAGGAACATCATTATAACCACTCTAGTAAAATTGTTTCTGTATAACATTATAATAGTTGTTTAAAATGATATCCATATTCATGGTTTATGGCCGGTTGCACCAAACGCTTTTAAAAATTTAACAGGCTTTTAAGTCTTAAAAGAAATTTGTTCTTATACAAAAAAAAATATCAAAGCCCCTTTAAATGACGGACATTTATATTATTAAATGGTTATTGTGTTTTATCCTGGGATTTTATTATTCTTAGCTCGTTTGTGTGTAAAAAGTGACAAAAGCGAAATCCTGAGTGTGTAAAAAAAACATGAATTTTTTCGTCCAAAATTTCTTCTTTTTCCAATTTTTAACTTTTTGTACAAATAACTAACAAAAATCCGTCTGAACAAAATGAATAAAAATAAAATGAAAAACAAAACTTAAAATTAAATTTCTAATGGAACGTGATATATAGGTACTAATAAAAAATACATAAATATAGTCAATTTAGAGATTGTGAGTTATTGAGTGTCTATAAACTTCTTTACTTTAAAAACTTATCGTCCAAGCCAAAGTAACAATTGAATTAAAATAGATATGTGAACGTTTTTATATTCGTCTAAGATTATGTGAAGAAAATATTATAACTATTGTAGGTATTGCAATTACTATTAAAATATATGTGAATGATTGTTTCATCAACTTTCTGACAGGATTTTATTGAATCATTCGCATTAAATTAAATAAAATTGACTTTGCCAATGATTTAACTATTGTAATAAAATTAAGATTGCTTTATAAAATTTTGATGTGGGAACCTTAACTAATTCTCAAATATTTCATATGTGAGTTAGATTTAATGCAAGTAAATAAACATAAATAAATAATACACAAAATTACTAAAATATTTTTTTAATGCTTATTGAAGTAACTTTAAATTATAGAGACACATGCTGGTAAAATATTTGACACAACCCAAAATAGTATCATTGGTTTAAATCAGTGATGCTTGAATCGGCATGTAGATAATATTAATAAGTAAGTCGATGGAGGATGGTGTAAATGTTTGGCAGATTTATTAATAAATCGATCATCGTTATGTTATTCCCATTTTAAAATCGGTAAGCACTTCTAATAACTAAAGAATAATAGACTATATATAACGGTAAAGCTATGCATTGAACTTGAAATTTTTGGCTTTCCCGAATCAATAGGATTGTTCGATGTAAGCACTGGGTCGCCCTGAATTCGCTCTGAAGCGTTTTATATAGCTCTTTTTTCGCCCTAGTTTATTTGTTCTGTGTTCGATGTGAGCTCTGAGCGAGCTCTGGACGCACTCCAACCGACCCCAGGTTTTTCTTAGAGAAAATTAGAGCTGTAAATCTACGAATAAAATGTCAAAAAATCAGCTGATAACATTTCTAGCTCTGAGGTGTTCGATGTAAAATTACAACCTGAGCTGACCTGGATTTTTTGACAATTGAATGTCATTCTCCAGGGCGCCCTGCAGCGAGTTACGTCGAACAAACCTAATGCAAAACATAAAAAATTAACGGTGACGACGAAGAAACAATGACAACAACATAGCAACGTGCTGTTGTTTCTTCGTCGTCTCTGCATGTTTCCTATTGGTTTGGGAGTATTTTATTCAAACAAGATGATGGTTAGGATGTGAAATGTAGCACAATTTCGCTGAGAAAAAGGCAATCCTCTGAAAGAGCGAGTTTGTTTGTTTTAAAGTTGTAGTAAGCTGCCCAGAACTCGGATAGAACTCGACAGGGTATGTATGTACTTTTATGCTTTGTATATAAAAAGCATAGTACTATGTATCATGGCGAGTATTTTTTAATGTTGCCCCGACCATTGTGGTGGAGCTGCAGAATTTTAGGTTAAGAATTTGATTTGGTGAGTATTCAAGCATCGGAAATTTGTAATAGGAACAAGAGGAGACTATTATTTGGATTATTGCAACCAAAAAAACATCAATAAATATCAATTAAAGCCTCCACAAGCTCTCCACAAAAAAATTTGAATTAGGGTTTCTCCCACTTTTTAGATGTCGCCCCATTCGACTTCCATAGTATAGTATTATGTTTTTTTCATATACAAAGCTTATATGTATAGTCGTAAGTGGTTGTTGTAAAAAAAAACATTGGTATCAGCCAGGTAATGAAATTCGATTCTTAAGTCCACAGTAAGGCTGGTATTCACCTCATCCTCCCTCATCCTCCCTCATTACATCATACAAATTACTCTTTCGTGAGCTAAAGAGGGAGACTCTAAAGCTAAAGAGCACTCGGTGCATACCAGCCTAAATCTATATGACTTTCAAGGAAACGACTACCTCAAAAATATATCGAAACGCACTGGGTGAAACTGATTAACACTGCGTGTTAAAATATTATTCGTATGCAATTGTATGACCAATCGTGCTAACCTATTAGGTGGCGTGGTGACCACGATCGCTAAAGTTTGTGCCCGGCCTTATAATTCATGATTCTTCGAATTCTTTTCTAATGGCATTATACCCTACGTTTTACAACTACGGGTTAGCTTATTTTTTACCTCATAATGTATCTTCTTTCGACATGTAAAAGCAGACTATTGGATTTTATAGATAAAACAGCATTGAGCGGAACTGCACTTGCGTGGAACTTCGCTACCACATATTATTCGTATGCTATATAGCAGCAAGTGGCAAACTAAACTTCACACAATTTCATACTCCAATAATTTTCCTAAGCTTAGCAATAAACTATTTTCATTATTTACAAATAAAGCACGCTCTTGAGTTTTAGAGCCTCTTAAAGCCTAGTATACAGCTCTTCAACGAAGAAAATGTACATATTTCTTATAGGAGTTAGGTATTTTTCATTATTTTTTGGTCGAACTGTGAACCTACCTGAAGTGAAAAAATTGTATTCACCACGACTTTTTTTTCTCGCAAAACAATGCAAAAAAAACTGCCATTGTTTGTTGGGAACGCCATATTAATGTTCTCGCAAAGACGCAAACCAAAGCTAAGACTTCGCTGACGACAACGAAACAAAGCTAGCCACCGATTATATTTTCACCTTTGAGCTCAATACCTCCAGTAGCTCACTTCACCTCCGCATAGTTTTTAAAAGGGTCAACCCGGTTTAAACTTTTTTCAAACTAGCTTCAGCAGTTGATGTAAATACGCAGATCTGAATCCAAATCGGGCGAAATTCATTTCAACTCAATTAAAGTTTTCAAGGGATAGTAGCAAAGTTCAACTCAAGTTAAGATAAGATTTTTTTATCACTATCAAAACTTCCACAATTTGTGTATTAAAATTAAAAATAAATAAACAATTTAGGTTTTTTTATAACTATGGAAGTGATAAACAAATTCTATTCATCTGTCCACACAACAGTTTCTCAATTATCTGGAGCTCTGCCAGGCAATAATGTTACACGGGAATACGAAATATATGGCCTAATAGTCACTGCTGGAATAGGTGGGTAATCCCCATATGGAATATTGTTTACAAAGTACAATTTCTTTTGTTATAAAGGTTCTTACTGGAAAATATACAAAGGCCTTAAAAAAACTACAAAACAAGAAGTCTCTATATTTGTTTTTGAAAAGAAACTGTTGGATAAATGGCCGAGAGAAGAAAAAGAGAGTTTTCTAAATATACTAAGGCATGGGGTTCAACAATTGACAAAAGTTAAACACCCACGCATATTAACTGTTCAACATCCCCTTGAAGAAAGTAGAGATTGCTTAGCATTTGCTGCTGAACCTGTCCTTGACAGTTTGTCCAATATTCTTCGTGATGAGTCTTCTCAAAACAAATTATTTAAGGTTGAAGTTGTTTATGGTTTTCAACAACTTATTGATGGCTTGATGTTCCTCCATACTGATGCTGGTCTTGTTCATGGTAATTTGGCACCAGAGTCTATTGTTTTAAATAAGCACAGAAGTTGGAAAATATTTGGTCTTGATTTTTGCAATCCCAAAAACTCGCCAATTAGCAAACATGCATTTAATAATCCCTTCATGCACCCGCATTTGGATTATTTAGCACCGGAAGTATCAACTGCACATACAAATGTTTCTGAAAGCGATATTTATTCCTTGGGTAAGTAATTTACTTTTTAAACATTAAAAAATCCATTTCCCATTAAATTGATTTGAAAGCGAATGGGTCCTCTCTTCAATCTTAAGTTCAAAATATTAAAATAAGAACATTCTTAGGGCGTTCGTTTTTTTCCAAACTAGCTTTTTGGAAAGCACACCCTTCAACCAAAATCTTATGTCGTAAAAAGAAAATTGACCCGGCTCACTAACCCGCGTCTTTACTGCAACAGACATATTTATGTTTCGAAATATATAAATTAAGCTTCTTAAAAATAGCTTTTCTTGGGCTGACTTTCTTTAAAAATTAGGTGTTAAGTCTTATGGCATCAATAATTTTTGCCATTTTTATTTTCATATTTAATTAAGTGTTATTTCTCAAACAAATTATTAATTAAGAGCAAAAAGGGCCAATTCCTAAACGCAAAACTTGCGCAAATTATGCTAAGCAAACAGTTCCAAAATGCTGAAGCAAACATCCCTGCTAAGCAGTTTGTCCTCAAATGTTGTTGATTTTATTTTCATGCGCAAATGCAAATGTGTTTGTGCAAATCTCATAAATATCTTGCGCACTTTATTTGCTTTTGACATTTCAAGTGCATTTTTCATTTGCTTTGCATGTGTTTTGTTAGGAATTTGCCCAAATATCTTCAAAATGCATAATTACACAATATTCAGTAATTTTTGTATTCTTACAACCTTTCCCTTGATGTATAAAAAGTAACTATTCTTTTAGAAATAATGCATCTACTGACATCAAAGAAATAGTTAAAAGGTTTTCCTTTTATTTGCCTGTGAAATAATTTATTTCTGCAAACAAACAGAAAATAACTTATAACTATTTCTTGTGAATAGGTCACGACATAAGTGCTTGATTTAAAAATGAGTTTGGGCATTAACGGACATCCTAATGTACATCCTTCGAATTGCGCATACGGTATTGTTGGAATAATACCATATCGGGAAATGTTATTCTTATTTTAGATCCAAAAATAATATTAAGATAAAACCTTTTTTGGATCTCAAAAATCGATCTTATCTTATCCTTCTAAGTTTTTTATTTGATTTAAAAAGTTTGAACAACATGGCATGGTGAAACATCTTGACGTCAGATATAATATGTTATAAGGCAGTAGAGCAACCAAAATATGAGGGAATATTTTTATGAGAATCGAAAGTCCGACTTAAAATTAACTGTTTTTGAAATTACGCATTTTGCGACTCGTATTTTTATGATTATTTGTGAAAGGAGAACGTTGTTCCTTCTATTACGAAATCTTATATTTCCGAAACAATCACTTTGAGTCGAACTTTCGAATAGCTATTCATAATGAAGGCCTAAATTAACAGCATTAAGATAAATAGAAATTTGTTTCAAGGAAAATGCAATCTTCTGAACCCAATTTGAAAGAGCATATTTTGTCAAAAATACACAAAAATGTGGATGAATCATAAAAACGAAAAATTTCTAAATTTTGAAGATTTTGAATGAAACAAAAATGCTTGTGTGAGCTACCACCAAGATTTTATGGGCTGAAGTTAAAGCTATTTGGCAATAGCCAGGTCGATCATCAAATTCTTTTCAGTGGTGTTTTTGTTTTTAATTTCAAGTCAATTGTAATTATAAAACTTTTTACGCCGTGGGGAGTACAACCTAAACCAAGATCAAGATATGCACGACGCATTCCGCTACAAGAGATTTCTAAATTTTGACAATGTTGCTTTTTTTTGCTTTTTTAAGGGCAGTATCCTTCTTGTTAGAATTACATAAAGTAGAGGTCTTTTGAAACTTCAATTGTAAAGGTTTCCGTTGAGACCCAAAAGTTCATATCTAACTTTAAATATCATTCACCCAAAGCTGCATGAATCTCTAAGAAATAGTTTGCACATTATACTCTAGTTGGCTGTATACTATTCTGCTTTTTGAGATCATAAAATTACAAACGGAATGTTCTTGAATTTGTGTCTTGTTCTACAGACAAGTGCCATAATATTGACTTCGACCAAAACTCTCCCACTTACAAAGTTAAACTTAAGGCTGTACTTTTTGATTTATGCGGGCTGATCTCACAAAACGATGAAAGTCCTCCTAGATTTCGAATGTTCCATGTCTGTGGCCACTAAATGCAGGTTGGATTTTTTTGATCCAGGAAAATGAAATGTTGAAGGTGAAGACTTCGTCTCCATAGTAAACATCAATCAATAGATACATGAATGTAAACAAATTACTTTCTTTTTTAAATGACGAAACTGTCAATCAAACTATTTAAATTTATTTTTCTAGTTGGTTAACAATGCTATACATTTTTTATAAAAACAAATATTTTTTAGGTATGCTAATGTTTTCTGTTTGTAACGGCAAACCTGTAATGCAATACGATAACAACTATGATGTATATAGAAAATATGCTACCCAATCGAATCAAATAAAATGCCAACAATTGGACAATACCCCATATTCGGATTTGAAAAATATTGTGGAAATGTTGCTTCATAAAAATCCTACTTGTCGTCCAAAACTACCTGAAATAATTCAGGTCAGTATGTTCTCAAAATATGCCAAGAAATTTTTATAAAAATTGTTTTTCTTGTTTTCTTTTTCAGCTAAAACCATTCCACGATGTAGGAGTTAAAACACTCAATTATTTAGATACAATCTACCAGTGGGACAACTATCAAAAGTCAAAATTCTACAAAGGTTTATTACAAATTATACCGAATTTCCCTCACCGAGTTAATTTACATATAGTCATATCACATTTGGTAAAAGAATTTGTAAATACGGCGATGATTCCTTTTGTTTTACCAAATATTTTATTGATTGCAAAAATGAGCACACAACAAGAGTATATTGATTATGTTTTACCTCATTTGAGTTTGGTATTTAATATCTACGATCCAATACAAATTCCATTAATTTTAATGCAGCAAATGGATGTATTAATTAAATTAACACCTCCTGATAAAATTAAAACCAACGTTCTACCATTGTTGAATAAATCGTTGGAATTTGAATTAACAGAACTGCAACAGTTGGGTCTTCAAGTCCTGCCCCTAATTTTATCATTAATTGACTATACTACTTTGAAAAATTCTGTACTGCTCCGACTGAAAAATCTTTGTCTTAAAAGCACTGACATATCGATTAAAGTTAAATGCTTAATTTGCATTGGAAAACTATTGGAACATTTGGACAAATGGGTATTGGTATCTGATATTTTACCTTTTATTGAAAAAATCGAAAATCGTGAACCAGCTGTTATAATGGCTATAGTTGGTAATTTATTTTATAAGTTTTAATTAATAGCTTATTGTATGTGTACATGTTTTATAATAGGAATTTTCAAATTTGCAATGACGACTCCTAAACTCGGAATATCGACTGAAGTAATGGCCGGGAAGTGTATTCCGCTGTTAACGCCGCTTTGTATGGAAAACACTTTATCTGTGGCACAGTTCAACTTGATTACATCAATTATTAAAGAAATGTTCGAAAAAGTGGAAAAGGAACAACGAATGCACCTAGAACAATTGGGCAGAAATAATCCCAATTTTAGGTAATAATTTTAAAATCCAGTGTTTATATTTTATTTATTAGTTTCTGTTTTTGTTATGGCTCCCTTCTGGGGTTCCTAATATTTTATCTCAATTTTATATAAAAAAAAAATCTTTTTTTACTTTTTCAGTAACTCTTGTGATCCGACTATTGGTGCATTTTCTGATTTGAACAAGAACTCTAATAGTTTTAACCAGTGGCCAGTAGAAGAGAAAATGCAAACGATGAAACTGGATGTTTTTGATACATCTAAAATTAATAAAAGTCCTTTTAATTCAAATCCTTTAGTACTTAATAGACAATTAACTACACCTGCATGCGATTTTGATTACAGTCGCAACTATACAGAATCTACAAACACTCCGATCAATTATATATATCCTCAGAGTACTCAGACTAATCAGAATAATCAGATAAAATTATTAGATTTTAATAAATCCACGAATAACTCAACGAATTTTTCAAAAGCCGTGAGTTCATCGGAACGTAATTCCAATTCAGATAAATCAAATTTAGTTTTATTATCTCAACAAGACATTTTACACTTTTTAAAGTAAATTTTAAATAATAATTGTAATTTATTTATTTGTTATTAGAGATTTAATTATTAATATTATGTATTCTGAAAAAAAATATTTGTATGTAGTGTTTTAAAAAAGGTAAATTTTAAAAATTAGATTAATATTGTAGTTGTTAATATTTGACCTTATTAATAAAAATAAAATAATATTGCGTTGTGACAAGCTAAACACAAGATTTTAAAAGAATCAATTTAATATAAGCATTGGATTTTGTAAGTATAAATACATGCATATTGAGCGTTGCATTCTCATTGAGTTGCTGATAATGCGTACCAAAACCTATGAAAGCGAAATATGTACCTATTACATTTCATCTAAAAAATGTTGAGAATTAAGGGAACAAGATTTCAATGACATGATGATGATGGACAAAGCCGATTTCAAACAACACTTGAAAGCGTACTGTGACAGCTGACAGCTATCTTAATATTAAATGTTCAAATCGTAGAATAAAGGGCTAACTCTAATAGGCAAACGCTGTCGGAAGCTAATGACAAAAACCAACGAAAAGTAGCTTCCCGAGCAGTCGTAGTAGAAAATTCAAATCTTTTATTTTCGATTTTACTTATGACAGTTTGAGTTGGTGGCGGTGCACTCTTCACTCCCGAAAGCGAGTTACAGAAACTCAAAGAAAGTGATACATATAATGGGCCATTTAACTTCTTTGTATTCGCTCATTTTCAAACAACCGCTTTCTACAGCGTTCTTATATGGTTAGCCACTAAGAAATTTTTTATTCTATGGCCGGTATTCACCGAAATCTGGCTTATAAGTTAATGAGACTCATAGCTCAAAAAATCTTCATAAATATTTCCTTTTTATGAGCTGATAAGTGCCGATTTTTTAGTTGAGAGGCTCTTAAAATATGAGAGCACTTATAACTAGTATTAGTATAGCTAGTATTAGCATTAGCCATTGTATATGAATTTAGATAGTACTATCATCAGCACGTTCCACACGTCGGCCCCCTGGCGATCACACAACTAACTAATTTTCTGGTTGCTGTTTCTGTGTATATACAAGTGCGCCCCCAGACGACCACACAACACAACTCAAAAATCATCGTGATGATAGTACTATAAGTTTTATATACAATGCATTAGCCCCATAATACCTAAATTGGCATTAACGCCCCATTTGAAATAGATTACATTTATACAATATAAAATTCCCAAAAAGTGGATCCGCTCCCGCAGTATGGTATCTATATAATTTATGTATTTATATAATTTATAATTCTAGTTCAGTTTATGTCCTTTTCTTTCTTTGCATTTTAAAATAGGAATTTTGATTTTCGCTCATAAAACAATAAACAAAAGTGAAAGGGTGTGTTCGTAGACTTAATTTAAATTATTCAGCTCTTTCAAACTTCAAAATATGTGCATAGTAGAAAATGTTGCCTTGATTGAAGTTAATGTGACCATGCGTTGTAGAAAAATGAAATCAAAAATTTCAATTATTTTCTAAACAAATTCGAATGTTTTTTGAACAATTCGTTTTGTTTGTTTAAAAGGAATTCCCCAAGGATTACACTTTTGCATTTGAATCTTGGTTTAAAGTTCCTTAACTAAAAATAAGTAAGAGAAGCAAAATTTTTTTATCGAACTGTAAACCAACCCGAAGTGACGACTTTTATGCAAAAAATAAGAGTGACATAATTTTTTTCAACAAAAATATTTATATAAAAATATAATATAGGTTAGAAAAACAACTCACCTCGTGGTGTGTTCCATTGTCTATGGTGATATTCTTTTTTTTTTCTTTTCTCCAGCTACGTCACTTCCATCTCTCTTTTTTACAATTCAGGAGTTCTGCATCTAGCTTCTGCGTTTCTGCTCTGCAGTTGTTTATGTTTTGAGTTCAGCTTCAGCGGCTGTTTTGTTTTTGTTTAATGTTGATTGACTGTCAAAATTTAATTTGGATCGCAAACTTTTCAATTTAAAATAAAATCAAAACATAATAATTAAATAATTTTTTAAGAGCAACATGAAGGAACTATGTCCTGGGCTGTACTGCGGCAGAACTGAAAATGAGAATGGAATTTTTAGTTCTTGTGGACCCTGTCCGATCGGCTTTAGAGTCAACGAACAGCGGGAATGTGTTCGCTGTGTTTATGATCCGACTTATTATGATTTATTATTTCTTGGATTTATGTTTATGCTTCCTCTGATAATGCATTTTTATTTCATCAACCACTGTTGTGAAAACCTTAAGTAATACAAAACACACTTAAAATTGTTTATAATTATTAAAACTACTCAGTCTTTTAAAGGGAACAAATAGCGATCTTTGGCTCAGCTATTTTAGAACTTGTACTCTCAGCCTTGATATCAATATTATTGATGGATCCGGTGGGAAGTTTTCGTTTACATACATGTGGAGTTAAGCAGTTCTCTGATTGGTATACTTTATTTTACAATCCATCGCCAAACTATGTTTCTAAAATGCACTGTACACAGGAAGCTGTATACCCTCTGTAATTCAACCATCCAATTTTGAAATTTGTTTTAACATTTTTATATTTAAACATTTCTATCGCAGACAAACGATGGTGCTTATTTTTTATTTCATTTGTCTTTTACAAATGATTGTCCTGAGATTTATTTTGAAGACTGTTTTTGGAATTCACAAGAAAAGAGCTCTGTATAGTGCCATGTATTTCTTTCCAATTTTGATGTTTCTACATAGCGTTGCGTGTGGTTTAATATGTAAGTATAATGGGAATATTATAAATTTGTTGATAACGATTACATTTTAAGCAGTAAAAATATAAATTTTTAAAAAAGAAAAAGCATTTCAAATGTAACACATTCCAACAGACTTAATTCAGACATGCACTTATACTTCTTGTTATATCAAATACAAATGTGTTTTGCAGGTTTTTTTTCGCAGAGATTTCCATTGATGCATTGTGTCATGTTTCTTTAGTTTATATAATATAATAGAATTAGATATATATTGGCTTTTGAAGCCAATCTCAATGGAACTATCTTGTAGATTATATAAAATCCAAAGAATCGACAAAGAAAAGTCTGAAAAATAAAAGCTATTATTTTGGTTTATTTGTATCAAGATTAGGGCATTACATATAGGAAGAGTGATAAGAGAATAAACGCATTTTCATATATTAGGAACTCTGGCAGTAAAACGTTTCAGACTTACTTACTTACTTGCAAAATTTACATTTTGATCATACATGAGTTTCTGTAAATTACCGAATGGTGAAAATTCTAAAATTTACCAGTCAGTAAGACCTAGAATTTTTCAACTACTTCTCTGTCTCAAAGTTTGTTGAAACCCTCGAAACTTCCCTGGCAAGGTACTTTTATTAAAAATAAAAAAAATTACTTGCATTGGCCTGGCTAGTGACTGAACCCTAAGCGAATTGACCAGCAAAGCGGTCAAAGCTTGGTACTTTTAACTACAAAAATAAATTTAACAATTTTGCAAGAAAAGTAGGTCTACCAGCAGAATTTAATCATTTCCGGAATTTACTTCACTTACTTACACATCCTCATTCAAAACTTAAATTTGTGGTCGGCTCTTAAAACAATTTCATCTCTATTTTTAAATTATATCTTTGTTATTGCAAAGTACTTTATTTTAACTATGATTTTTTAGGTGAATGTTTGTAAATACGAGTACACTATATTGATTTCAAATTTCTTTCTATTTTAGATTACGGGTTTCCCTATCTAAGTATATTCATATCGATGATAACAAATGCTTGGCATCAATCGACGAAAACAGACCGTCCAATTCAGTCGATATTCAAATCAACAAAAACTTTGATTATAACAGGTGAGTCTTTATTTATTTTGTACAAGTTTATTTAACTCTCGTTATATCATAATCTAATTAGTCATAATGTTGAGTGTTTCTGAAGATAAAAAACACTTCTTCTTCTTCACCTAAATACCACACTTTTTAAAGCCTTCAAAATATCATAAAGCATAAAATTAGTTAGGTATTTGAATAACTTAAATAAGTAAAAAAATATAAGTTTGAGCTAAAAAATAAGGGTGACATCTGATTTATTGAAAAGTGATTGGGCGCATTCACTAATCTAGTTTCTACGTAGTCAAGCGATTCTGATTGGCTAATTCTAACTACAAAAGTAGTTGAAATTTCCCCTCCGACGTAGTGTAAAAATTTCGGCTAAAAAGTTAGTTGGCACTGATTTTGACGTTTCATAATCAGCTGTTGAAAAAATTTACAAAAGATTCAAACAATCAAAATGAAACTCATAGTTCAGTACCTAGAAATAAAGTACGAAATAGAGGCATCTAAAGACATTTGCAAACAAATCTTAACAGGTAATGTTTTTTTAAGTGCAATAAATAAAACAATTCACTTAACAATTTTGTTTCAGATCCAGTGTATGCCACAGCATTCATGGAACAAAATTTGATTGCACATCCGATTTTGCGTTTGTTTGCTTTTGCATCTGTCATTAATATGACAGCTCAGGATTGACTAGCTTTGTAGTGAAGTTTTGCATTCACAAATCTAGTTGAATTTCGACTACGTAGCCACTAGATTAGTGAATGCGCCCATTGCTTTAATTTCTTTCATCTTTTTTCACTCATGTCTATCAAAAATTCGACAAAATCCGACAAGGGGAAGTAACTTAAAACTGATACATATTATGTAAATTAATTATGAATGCACTAAAGATGTTTTGCATAAGATAAGAAGAAGTTTTAGCTTGAGTCAAAAACAGAAAAAAAAATAGGAGGGCAGTAAATCGCAGCATTTCAGTGCGAGGGGCGATCTAAATAAAAACAATTTTCTAAACAAAAAGTAGGTAACAGCTAGAAAATCAAGCAATACTTTATCTTTATATTCAACCCAAAAATATATTCTTTTTTTCCTTTCAAATAAATTTGTTCGAAATTGTTTTTGAAAAATGACTTTTCAAACTCAAAATTTTGAAAAAATCATTTTTTTTTCTTGTTAAATTAATGAAGACATTTCCCCACAAAGAATTTTATAGAATTTTGGGATGTCTCGGTAATCACGGTCCAGACTATATAATGGTATAAGAATCACCCATAATTTTAAATCCAAAGCGAATACACCAATATAGTTGAAATGAACATAAGCTATCGAAGGAGTCATGTAAACGAATTAAAAAGAAAATTTTAAAAATACGATTTTTGAGTAAATTTTTTTTGAAAATAAAGTTAGAAACAAAGTTTTAGGTTATTGTCCACAAGAAATAAAAATTTCAATTTTATTCAATCAAACTGCCCTATTATTAACTCGCATCAAAATTAGTATTATGACAAAACTAGTTTTAATATTTTTTCGATATGGTTTGGTGCTTGGGCTAGTGAATTTCGAGTTCTAGTTTTAGATATGAACATACATACATGTGTATGAGCAAAACTTGAGATTAGAAAAGCTTTTAGAACTCGTTTTGTCGTGAAACTAGTTTTGAATCGAGTCAATAAAAGGGCTATAACGAAAAAATTATATAATCTTGTGTAGTATTTTACAAACTACATTTTTGATAGATAATGACTATTGAGTATTTAATTCATCTCAAGAGAAAATTAAAACTTTTGAAAAACAACCAAAATAAAATTAACTGGTAAACTATATGAAGTTTTAAGAGCGCTACGAAATAAATAAATCTTTCTATTAAAAATTTGGAATTTGAAAATTTCTTAACCTAGGTACATATGTATATGGAGGACTCACAGCTGTACAGAACTAAATCAGAATTTATTGTTTCGTTAAAAACTGTACCACACTGCGCGAAATTTCACTCTATTATTTAGCAATTGTTTTACTTTAACTGCGAGTTCTGTTTTTGTGACTTACTTCGGTGCAACTGTGAAACCTCGTACATACATACATATATGTATTAAAAATAAATTTAAACAAAATTTCATAGTTTTTCTTATTTTATTTTTTTTTTCAGGTGGCCACTGGTTTTTCTTGGCATATGGCATCGTGTCGCTAAGGCATCATTTTGCTTTCTTATTTTTAGTTCCTATACCTTTTTTGTTTTATAATTTTACGTTACCGTTCTCAGATCCATCTGAGTTTCTAGAAAATGAAGAATAAAATTGTTTAATAATTTAACGTGTTTTTATTTATATTTATTTAAATCTAGTTCCTGTATGTGGAAAAAAAACAAGGAAATTGACAAATATACATGAAGGTTAAGGCCAGTGGCGAAGTTGGGATGCTTCGCACTGAGTGCAAGCGTTTATCCTAGTTGTTGTTTGGTTTTTAAAATGATTTTAAATTTTATTTAACTTTTTTATTTCCAAATTAATATTTTTCATAAATATAAGCAGAACTATCCAAAAATGTCCATGAGTTTGGCAAAATGTACTCTTTCTTATGCCAACAAATCTAAATTTTGGTAATGTGCACCATTTTTGTCAGGGGAACTTCATAAAACATACCTTGAATTTTTTAGTTTATGATTTCGCTGCGCATTTTAGAAAATTGAAGGAATGTTTGAGCTAGTAAGACTCTTTACAAACAAATGCTTCAAGAATAAAAAAACGAGAACATAAATGCGGGACTACTCCAGCAAGCGCGGTGGATTGTTTTGAATTGCGGATTTGTGTTTGTCCTATTTCAAAAACGCAGTTTTTCAAACAACCTTCGTAGTACTTGACAATTAAATAGACAAAGTAGAAATATCACTTGCGCTTCCGGAAGTAATCTAAGGAGAAGTCGTCCAAATAATATAGATATAACATTCAATACGATACACCACACTTTCAAGAAAAAGCCTTTGCTTACAATTGCTACCTAGTGCTAAAAATGTCTTAAGTATGTACTTAACAAAGTATCGATGCTTTATTAGAACACAATAATTTTACATTTAAGATAAATCAATTTGCCAAAACAGCGTTATTTGG
Source organism: Syrphus vitripennis (assembly GCA_958431115.1). Classification (NCBI taxonomy): domain Eukaryota; kingdom Metazoa; phylum Arthropoda; class Insecta; order Diptera; family Syrphidae; genus Syrphus; species Syrphus vitripennis. The sequence goes on from OY288108.1 coordinate 46,300,367, forward strand.
ACTTTCTTTAGAAGCGGCTTGACGTTTTTTCACTCCCCAGTTGTAGACTCGTGCCATATTTACTTCGGTTGTTGTAATCTGATCCCTAAAAATTCAGGCATTAGTCAACCAGAGATATTAAATAAAAATATTTATGTAGTTACCTTAGAAAATCTTGATCATGCTCTACACTTTTTAGATTCGATAATGCCGAGTGCATATTTTGCTTCAGCAACTGTTCAGCTTCATCCAAAGGATATTCCAACATAACGTTCGCTCCTAGCCAAAGACATACATGTTTGGTTGGGGCAACAACCGTCTTAATGAAAACTTGATCACTCAGAAGGAATTGGGTGTCCCTGGCTTCAGTTTGTTTCCGCAGAACCTCAATCATTTCTAAAGACTTTTGTAGGTCTGGAATTTGTTGCTTTAGCTTTCGCCTCCTAGCATCCAGATTATATGCCATAAATCTGTACTTTCCATGCTGCTCATCAAGTCGCTGAAGAACTTTTTCGCAATTTTTATCATTTTCCGATTGGGACATATATGCATCAATTTCATTCTAGAACAGTCATTATTATTAAATAGGTAAAATAGCTGCACATGTATTTACAATTTTATCTTACGAGAAACACTGCCTCCGGAATACCTGCAAATGATTTTTGATTTTCTGGTAGTGCGGGCATTTCAACAGAGTCCATGATTATAAAATTTTAATTTTATTGAGTATTATATTACTTTAAATTAAAAATTATTAACAGATGTCTTATTATATTTTTTTAAGTTGAGGATGTTCGCTTCTGTGGAAGAGGACGAGCCAATAAACTCAGTCTGACAAGTGACATCACGCTTTTACGTCACTAGTCGTCTTACTCATTTATATGCAGAGTCAGAAAATCCAGTTGGTTATGGTTTAGGTTTTTGATGTGGTTTTCCTCACTTGACGAGTTGAAAGATCCATTTAGGGTTGAGTGGGAATGTTGGAAAAGTTCAAAGTGTTTATTCAAACATAAATACACGATTCGACTTATTTTAACGAAAAAACAGACGTAAAGAATTTACATATTAAATGCAACAACAACTAACATAGGGGTGTTTAGCTAAACCCAGAGAATTATTGGGGTTTAGCCATTGTATATAAAACTTATAGTACTATCATCACGATGGTTTTTGTGTTGAGGGGTGTGGTCGTCTGAGGGCGCACTTGTATATACACAGAAACAGCAACCAGAAAATTAGTTAGGGGTGTAATCGCTAGGTGGCCGAGGTGTGGAACGTGTTCATGAGAGTACTATGCAAATTTATATACAATGGGTTTAGCTTAACCACTGACAGAGATGGCCAAGAATATTTTGATACATGTTATCGATAGTTTGTATGAAAACTTCATTTTTCTTCAGGCATGGCCATTGTATATAAAACTTATAGTACTATCATCACGATGATTTTTTAGTTGTGTGCTGTGGTCGTCTGAGGGCGCACTTGTATATACACAGAAACAGCAACCAGAAAATTAGTATGTGCTGTGATCGCCAGGGGGCCGACGTGTGGAACGTGCTGATGATAGTACTATCTAAATTCATATACAATGGGCATGGCCATTGTATATAAATTTGCATAGTACTCTCAGAGCACGTTTCACACAGCTGTGTTGTGTGGTGTGGTCGTTTGAGGGTGCACTTATATATAAACAGAAACAGGAATCAGAAAATTAGTTAGGTGTGTGATCGCTGGGGGGCCGACGTGTGGAACGTGTCCATGAGAGTACTACGCAAATTTATATACAATGGACATGGCCATTGAAAAAAATCGTATGAGAGGATATCTCTCCCGGGCCGTGAGGAGCAATTTTCTGAAAATTGACTTAAAATGGAACTTTTTTTAAACCAACGACACCAAGTAGAATAATGTGCGATAGCTTTCTTTATCTTGGTTATTAGTTTAGGTTGTCCTCACAAATTATTTTTGGGAAATTTAATTAAAAAAAAATCGTTTTTGAAGTGATTCAATACTCAATGCTCTATAAAATTTTTAGTCAAGTACTGAAAATTGTATGCTCCTGTACGATTTTTTTCCTATCTTGACTCAACCTATACGTCCTAGCCTGTTAGAACATCGTATGCAAATCACCCTGTATATTTGTAATTCATTCAGGAAAAAACTTTAAAGACGAAAATCTTTAAATTTTTAATATTCTAATTTTTTTTTAAAGAAGAAAAATTAAGAGCAGTTGTACCTGACTAGATCGATCAGATCCTAAGTCCGCCACTGCTTTCTATGTTATATACATAGTACCTTTGTATATGAAAACTATAGTACTCTCATGGTGGAAGTCGAATGGGGCGACATCTAATATATGCCGGCAACCCTTACTCTTTTTTTTTTTTGCGGAGAGCTTATGGAGGTTTTAAATGATATTTATTGATATTTTTTGGATACAATTATCCAAAAAATAGTCTCCTCTTGCTCCTACCACCAATTTTCGACGCTTAAAGACTCACCAAATCGAATTTTAAACCTCACATTTTGCAGCGCCACCACCAGGATCCGGGCAACCCTAAAAAAAACTCGCCATGAGATAGCTATAGTTTTCATATACAAAGATAGTACGTAGTAATTTTAACAACCTTTTCAAGTCTTATCATAATAGGCTATTGACGACGTTTACTGCATGTATGCTTGATTTTTGTTTATCCTGATTTCCAATATAAAGAAAATGATGCAGGGTGGAACCACAGAAATCCCAAGCAATGACTTTGAACCGCGCATGCACCGTTTCTTCAATATTGCATCCTTTAGCTTGCTTCTTTTTCGTTCCAGATGCTACATTATTAGTTCTGTAATCAACCGCTTTGTCAACAATCTTGTTGCAATAACTACTCGCGGGTCCATTAAAAAAAGATATTAATACATTTAAACAACCTTTGTGTAAATTAATGTAAGGAAGTGTTAATTTTTTCTTAAACTAATAGAGTTGTATTCAGAAACAACAATAAAATGACGGCAGATCCAGATTTGGATGATGTAGCCTTTCTATCAGGTATATTTTTAATACTGATTTTGTGTTCGAAAGTATGTATGTTTCAATTTATTGATTTTTTTAAGATTTGTTTTCTTTTTTCGAGTGCGATAATAATCATCTTTAAAAATCAAAATAAATCATATTTTTACTACAAAAATATACAGACATATTATAAAAACTTGAAAATGTATGAACCAATTATAAAAATAAATTTTATATTTATAAAAAATTATTTAAGTGTTCGAATAAAAATAAAAGTGAAATTAATCTTCAGGGAAGATACTGCAAGTAGTTAAATTAAAATGAAAGCAGTATCATCAAAAATCTAATAAATTTTAAAAACGTCATAAGGTTATTTTCAATAGGCGCGTAGAAAGTAAAATGCAACTTGTGTCACATACTGGGAGCATAGATACTAATTCATTCTTAAACTACTGTGCATGGAGGTATCAAATAGTCCTTGAGTCCTTTTTTTTTTATTAAACTCTCATCTCTTACCTAATGAACTTTTAGTTTCAATTAATTCTAAAGTTAAGTGCGATGCAGTGAAATGGGTTCTCATCTTAATGCATTATAATTAGAATTCCATTAGTCACATACAAAGTGCAGAAAACTACTTTTACGTATATTTCTAGTAAAGAGGAGTTTATTATCGTTGAGTATTTAAAAAAAAAATTAATAAATATGTGAATAGATTAATAAATAAATAAAGAAATACAAATATTTGGTTAAATAAATAATTAAAGGAATAAATATATTAACTTATATAAGGTAAGATTGTTTTAAAGTTTAAAGAGAAACTCAGAAAGTAGCCATTTTTTTTCTGAGTGTACAAATGATTTATGAAGCCGAAGCGAAGGTTGGAGGAAATATCTCCTAGCAAAAATCTTCGACACTCAAAAATTAATCTTTACCTAAGAACTATTATAGGTACTAGAGCTCTTGACACCAGGGTACCCGCAAGGTGTCGGGTACACGGGATTTTTTTGTATAATTGGTCCCAATGAACCATTATAGCTTAGAAGAGAAATGAAGAAATAACAATAGGGAGTTTCTTAAGGTTCAGGTAGAATAAAAAAAGTCCACGTGGCTAGTGTTAAGAGCAAACTTTAGAAAAAAAAAAAAATTGTATTAGGGTGGTGCAAAAAATGTTTTTTTTTCGTTTTCAATATAAATTGAAAGTGTAACATTATAGAAGCTCAACATCACATTTTTCACAGGGAGAGTTTAATGACGTATTTGTATAGAACAAATTTAGGCAGTAGGGGCAATTTAAAAAATATGTACGTTAAATGGAAAAAAAATAATAAAAAAATAACGGTAATACTTACAATTAGTATTATACGTTTTTTTTAAAGCCAACATTCTATTCTATTAGTCAGTTTTTAAATCAAGGCAAAACTTTTTTTTCAATATTTCAAAACTATAAATTTATAAATAATTTTTTTTAATAATTTGTTGCTCTTATAATTTTCAATCAAAAACTGAAAACTAGAGGATTTTTTCTAGTTCTTGAGAAAATTTAAAATTAAAAATTTTATGTTCGATCAAAAATAATAAAAGCATTGAATATTAGGAAAAACAATAATAATTAATTACTTAAATTTTGGAAAAAAAAGTTAATTTTTTTTTCAAAATTTTGACTTTGAAAATAAATTTTTCATAAACAAATTAAATTAAGTTTGTTCTTAACACTAGCCACGTGGAGTTTTTTTGATTCTACCTGTACCTTAAGAAACTCCCTATTGTTATTGTTAATGTTATTGTTTTTATTTTTCATCTGAGCTATAATGGTTCATTAGGACCAATTATATAAATTCCCGACACCTTGCGGGTTCCCGGCTACCCGGAATGACCCCGGGGCTTTCGAAATTTATCTGGAGGAAAATGGCATTTCAGTTTATTGGTTCGCACGGATAAATATCATTTTAAAGTTTATTAAAAGCGTTTAGTGTATCTTGGCATAATAAGATACATTTTAGAGTGATCAACGTATAATAGGCTTATATTGCTTAATCATATAGCCATATTTTTTTTTTTAAAGCAGCTCATAAGTTGCTTGGTTCAATTAAATTAAAATCTTTGCAAAAAAAATTCCAAAATTTGTAATTTTCTCTTTTAGGTGGAGAGGACACCGCTCGACAGAGAAAGAATACAATCATTGTTTGTTCTCAAAAGCGTGCAATTTGTGTAGCTGGACTTGTTTGCGGATCTCTGTTAATGACGGCATTGATCGTAGCCTATGGAGGACCAACAGCAGGTGTGATATATGTAGTTTAAATTACTAGGCGGTTCCGTTCGTTTCGCATCAGCAGCTTTCCTTAAAGCTTATTTATCATACCCTATAATTTGCATGTAATGTAGTTATCGTATTTACATAAAACAATATATATTTTCAGATTGTTCATGTTCGTCTCAGCATTCTTTAAATACCAATTCAAGTTCTTTGAACGAATCGGTACCATTCAAGCCTATAGCTACAAATGGGGACCCTTTTCCATGGCTAGATATAAATTTGCCAACTTTTGTCAAACCCATATCATACACTATAACTATTCATCCTAACTTGACAACTTATGATGTTAAAGGTAAGAAGAACTAAAAAGAAAACATATGTACCAAATTATATAAAAATTAAAATTTTAATTCTAGGTCAAGTTGCAATAGAGTTATCTATTACAGAAGAAACACAATACATAATCATTCATTCACAGAATTTAAATGTAACCGAAAGGGTAATATAACCATTTTTCGTAACGCGATAATTCCATTCAAATATTTATTTTAATTTTTAAAGGCAATAATGGTAAGCGGAAACAGAGGACACACAATTAAAATAATAAGACTGCTAGAGTTTCCACCAAGACAACAACTTTATATTGAATTTAAGGAAAAGTTGAGAAAAAAATATAATTATACCTTAAATCTGAGATGGTACTCCAAATTGAATTTCGAACCAAATGGATTTTACTTGGACTATTATGAAAATTCAAAAGGAATACAGAGGTAAATTTAAAACTTAATGTACTTTATATGTATGTATTACAAAAATTCAAAACGTCCTTGCTCCCCAAGCTCAATGCGGTGCCCACTTCAGACAAATCTGTAATAGACACCGAAAATTCAGAGCAGCATTTTTGACGTTTAGGTTTACTGCAGGAGCAGCTCCGTTGTGTTTGGAATTAAATTAAATTTAATAATTTAATTTTTTAAAATTTCAATCCCTCTTCAAAAAAATAAAAAAAAAACTATGATTGAAGTTTGACAGGTCCGCGCTGCTTCCCGAAACTGTAAGAAAGTAGATACTAGCGCCCCCTATCTGTGCTTCAGGCGTTACAATGTATTTGATATAGGAACAAGCACTCCATATTATATATACTCTAAGCATAAATGTGAGAAATAATCAGCTGTCACAACTAAACGTCACAAATTACTTCTCGAAACTTTATGAGGTTTATCTCTTCGCTTTCTGCATCAAATCTGTGAGATAAAGTTATCTGGTTTGCAGAGTATTTTCCCATACAAATTTTGACAGCTCGTTCCTCCGGAGATAAAATTATTATCTGGTTTCTGAGGTTTATCCGAGTTTTCCACCGTTGCATGAATACCCTTAATAATAAAACAATTAGGGAAAAACTTTGACAGATAGGTTGTTAAATTTTCTAACGAGAACACTCTTAACTTTAAAGAACACTTGTAAATCCCTCATTTTTAAATTATGAAAATTCGATGAATACAAGCCTACTCAAATTAACAACTTCCACTCAAACATTTTTTTTTAAATTTTTCATTCACAGATTCTTAGCAGCGACGGTTTTCCAACCTAGAGGTGCAAGAAAATATTTCCCATGCTTTAACGAGCCCCAGTTTCGAACTCCCTTCAGAGTGTCAATATTCAGAGACCGATTTCACATTGGTCTATCAAACTCAAATGTTCATAAGACCGAAGATGTCGGATTCTATATGGGTACAGGTTTGGTAAATCTCAAAATAAAATCATACATATTTTTCCAGTTAATTTAACAAAACATTTTTATAGCTTCGAGATGATTTTATGGAAACACCACGTCTTTCAACAGATTCAGTAAGTTGGGTGATTAGTGATTTTGAGAGGCAGTCACTCGAAACTGAAACAGTGGCGTTGGCGTTAGTTCCTACAAAAACTCCAAAGAAACAAACTGAAAAAATATCCACCGTCAGCATCAAAAATAGCACGAAAAATGTTAAGAAGATCGCCGTTAGGAGTATTGCATCTTTAACACACTCACTCAACTTAAAAGTACTTTCAATGAACAATTCTTTGCTTCCACATATATCGACAACAATCAACAGAATGTCAGCAAACAACTCGATAAAGAATTTAAGAGAAAAGGTTTCATATACATTCTATGCTCCAGAAGATTTGCTAACACGCGCAAATTTCATTATGAAAACCGCTAAGGATGTCATGAGCTATTTTGAATCTTGGCTTGATACAAAATATCCTTTAACGAAACTAGATTTTGTTGCATTACCGTCTTTGCAGAAAAATATCATATCATCTCTGGGACTTATAAGTCTCAAAATATCATTTCTTTCGGATCAAAAATCTACAACCACGGAAGAGAACCAACTTTCTACTGTGCGAATAGCTGAAGCAATAGTTCAACAATTTTTTGGTGGAGTCACTTCATCAATATCATTAAGAGATAATCTTATCTGGGATGGACTGGTGAAATATTTATCGATTTTGATTCTTTCATCATTACACACACAGTGGCCTTTGAGAGAGATGTACACTCTTCACCTAACGACCAACACCATGGATATAGACGCCATGCAAGGATGGGCAAGCATAGTTAGCGCAACAAAGTTTATTGGACAAAATGACGAATTTTACGTTGACAAGGTAGGTACCTATCAGTTATTTTAAAATCAAAATTTTAATTTATTGAATGATTTATCAAAATCCACTGAACCCAATTTTTGCTAAAATGCTTTTAAAAGTATCGGCCTGATAAATTTGTCTGTGTTGCACCAACACCCTTCACTGTTTGGGAACCATCCCTGGTTTTTATAATCTGTTGTTTTTGAACTGAACGAAAAAATCTAACCAGTGGAAGTCAGATAGCAAAATGAGATATGTCAAACTGCACTTCCACACTATGGTACTGAGTGTTAACACAATGCCAAAAAAGTACAAGAAAATGATACATGTGTTAAAACTTAGTGGGATGGTGTATTTTTGTTAAAACTAGCTTTTAAAATTTATCTTGTTTGGAAGTAAGTGGCATTTTATTGGTTCGTTTATTGAGTTTCAGGGCACGAGTACGGTAACTTTGGCCCAAAAATTGATAACGGTTGTAGAGGCGTCGAAAACAAGCCCCGTTTGGGCGGGAGGGGCAATTTTATGAAAAGAGTACTAAAAGTAGAAAAAAAAAATCATAAAAATAACGGTAATACTTACTTAAATTAGATTAATATTGACAGTTCCTTCCCTCAAAACACACTAATGGCCACTTGCACCAAAAGCTTTTGAAAATTAACATACTTTTAAGATTCAAAATTTAAAAATTACCCTAGTCATGTGCACTTACGCACTACACCACTTTAGACCACTGGCGCTATGTGTCGAGATGTGGTACTTGTTCATTAAATGCATTTGGAGTCACGGCATTTTTAAAAGCGCCTTAAAGTATGCTATCTTGTTCCGTCTCCATTTTTTTCTCCATACCTTACTTCGATAGACTACATATCGTAGTACGTATCAAAGGGGGAGAGTTTCGGAAGAATCGGCCACTGGCCTGTCACAATTTATTCTTATTTTTTTTTTTTTTTTAAGTGTACTACTTGTACATAGAATGTCAGTTTATTAGACTTGACCATTCTTTATTCCGTCAATTTTATTGAATTAACGTTTGTAGAAGTCAAAGAAACACGACTTTGTTGTGGAATTGCAGAGACTCAATTTACATTTGGTTCAAAATGCCTGTGTTTCTGACTTACATCCTGGATTTTTACACAACTTTTTATCGTATCAAACCTCTAGAGTTTGGCTTGTGGGTTGGTGTTACTGGGGATGACGTTGGACGACCTCTCGGTTTTTTTGATTCGTTTGAAATCATGCACAATGATTCAGCAACTTTAGAGCCAAAATTTGGCAACTCGATTTTGACTCCCTTGTGCAACCTATGAAAAAGAATGTAAGCGTTGACCATTTGCGCATCTAACAAGTGGAAAAATATGCGGTTAGTCCATTTTCGTGTTTTTATATGTACATATATGATAACGACCAAGAAGACCATCCATGAGATTGACACCACCCATATGTCGATTATACTCGATACATACATACATATGATACATTTTTGGTTTCCATTCATTACATGACATGGCATACGCCGTCTGCCAGTTGGCGAGTAAATTAAAAAAAAGATATAAAATATACATTTGTTCAGTGTTTTTAAGTTATTTAAAAAAAAAGTTCTTCGTAAATACGTTTCCTGTATCTATGTAAGTGCTATCTTGATAAACTTATACAAAATATCCCAATCAGTCTCCCCGTTAAGAATATTAACCATTTCAGGATCGCTCAGGTAACTTTTTCCAAAGGTACTTCTTCTAGTTTCTACCAGAATCGGACATCTACCCAGAAAGTGAAATACGTCTTCTTTCTCTGCAAGGTTACACAGCTCACACGTTTCTCGCAAATCAACTCTATGCGGCAAGTAGTTCAAGGGGAGTGACTCTGCTCGTGCTTTTAAAATGAGTGTCATGAGGTCGGTTGAGTACTCCACCCTGAAGTGATTGTTAACTTCTAAGTTGTAGTTGAGCTGCGCATATAGTATACACCTAGGTATCGAACTTCTTGCTTTCCCAACATAATCTTCTCTCTTCCTTTCATCTACCAAACTAATCAAACGATAGAGTTCGCTTTCCCACGTGTCCATCCTATACACTTGAAGTGACAGTTCTTTTATTATAAATGGTTCTTTTATTAAAATCAGTTCACGTCGCTCGACAATTTTATGTTTGGAACTCGATTTGAGCGCACGGTTCCCAAACAATATATACCACGGCTTCTTAGGTATGTTAGCAGGCCCAATGATGTGTAAAAATTATCAAAATATACAATATGGTTCAAGTTGTCTGGAATTTTGTTGGACAAACGAACAACGACATTTTATGAAGCTCCGAGATCTGGTGCATTTTCTGGTACCACATTGTCTCTTGCACCAGAATAAGTTTCAAATGAATACGAGAAACCCATGTGATCACATAAAACAAACAGCTTGGTCCCCCATTTATGTGGTTTGGCTGGCATATATTGCCGAGTAGGATTGCCACCCATTTTTGTAGCACACATTTATTCGTCTACACAAAGACGATGCAGTATCGGAATAGACCCAAAGCGTTCGTTATTAATGGTCGAACTTTATACAACTTGTCATATCCAGGCTGCCCACTCGGGATCATAGTAGAGTTGTTATTGAAATGCAAGAATTGGTGCATTTGTTTGAATCTCGTCCTAGTCATTGTGGTCTGAATTGCTTCCAGCGAATGTCTTCCCCCAGTAGGAACGAACATTTGGAAAGCGGTAAACAGACATGAAAAACATGATTCCGATGAATTGTAGAACCTCTGTTTATTGGTAATAAATCGAGTTTTGATATTCTGCTGGAACGCATACAAATTCATTTCATCAACCAAATATTGCATAAATTCATCAGTTACAAAGTAATGGAAGAAATAAAATGGTGTTTTCAAAGATTTTACTTCATCTGGCAGCTCTTTTATCTCACGAAAAATGATTTCGTTTACATGCAGCTGCATATTTTTTTTTCTCCACAACATGGATTTGAATTCCTGAGCATCATTTTTCATTATTTTCGAAGTACCAGTAAATTTGCCAGTGGTTGAACAACCTGACCTGGGCCCTCTTCTTCTTTTTGTAATTCGTTATCATTGGAGTCGCGTTTACGTTTTCTATAACGTGAATAAGTAATATTAGGCTCAGGTATTCTAGCGGAACTAGATTCGGCACTAGCTCTGGCATTTGAATTCAAAGCAGCAACAGATGCATCGAAATTTGATGGAAATGATGCTAAGACTGAACTGGGCTCTAGATGACTAATGTCTAAAGCGCTGATGTCCAGGATCTGACTTGAATTCATCAAACATTGATCAATCAAGAGCTCATCTTCAGGATCTGGATCTTCAATATTCGTCGTCTTGTCGTCGAAATCATCTTCACCGTCAGTATCTTTAGAGCTTGAAATTGCATTCATCAATTCAGCTATTTCGTCATCTGTCATCTTTGACAGGTTCCTCAATGATCTTCTTGGCATTGCTACCTAACCCGAATCAGCTATGGAGAAATGATAAGCAAAAATGTACACTCAACTGCGTGATCGGGGTCAAGAAAATATAAAAAGAATATAAAAGACATCACAGCACAAAACTTTTTTCACTCATCGATGAAAAAGACTATTTATTTACTCACCTGTTATTTTTCCAATTTGATCAGACGAAAAATATAATTTTTTTTTATAAATGAAAATCGTGTTTTCAAAAAAATATTTAAATTTGTGCTTACAAGGGTATTTTTCACTTTGAACAAACTTAGCTTGCACACGAAACGGAATACAGCTATGATATAAACAGCTATAGGTACATAGAATAATATTTTAACTATATGTAAAGCTCATCAGATTGAACAAAAGATCATACCGTTACATGTAAATACTTGTTAGCTTTACCCCGCCTAGAGGCGGTTGTAGGCATTAGAGGGTTTTAAACCCTGTTAAATATTGATGTAAACATAACTTAAAAATATGTTTTTTATCTATGAACTCACATTGGATATATTTTTTTAAATTTCAGACCGTTGCTGTTTTTGGCATGTTCCATTCTACTATAGGAGAAACAAGATTTAAGAAATGTTTGGAACAGTTCTTAAAAGAAAATTATTTCAAAGTAACCGATGTAAAAAACGTATGGAGCTCTTGCAATAAATCTCACGATCTAAAGCCAAAAATCAATGTAGAGGTAATAGTTTGATTATCATATTTTTGAAATTCTTTGTTTAAAATGATAAATTTTTTACTTTATTCCGGATCCATCGCAGGATATGATGAGTTTATGGATGAATAAGCAAGGATTTCCATTGATAACCGTTACTAGAACGGGAAACAATGTAACACTATCACAAGCTCCTTTTAAGCCTAATGATTCCAAGCCCACTAACGAAACAACAACAGAGAATACAAAAGCCGACACAAAGAAAACTCAGAATCCAGGGAATAATTGGGCATTTCCAGTTAAATATATAACTAACAAGCCAAATTCGTCTGAACAAATATGGATGCATAAGGCCGAGGGTAAGTAATTTCAGAAATAAATTAAAAATTGTTTGTGCCGCCATTATATCTGTGACTGTTAAAAAAATTATTGTAATTTTATTTGCTTTTGGCCTTTTAATTAATTTATGATATGGCCAGTTGCATTAAACCCTTTTAAAACTTGAACAGGCTATTAAGTCTTAAAATGGCGTTTGTTCCACACAAAATACGTTATTTTAAAGTTTTAAAGTTGACTAAAGCAAAAAATTAAATGTTTTGTATTTGTTTTTTTTTTTTTTAGTAACATTTCAAATTGCCGATGATGTTAAGTGGATTAAATTAAATACTGGACAAAGCGGTTTCTACAGAGTTTTGTACAATGCTGAAAACTGGGAAAACATAGTTGAAGAACTTATCAAAGATCATAACCAATTTAGCCCAGAGGTAGTTTAATAAATTTAATATTATTTTAATACCCATATAATAAATAATTTAGGATCGAGTTGGACTACTTTCTGATGGATTTACACTTTGTCATGCAAATTTAATATCATGTGAAATAATTATGAATATGATACCATACCTTCCAAATGAAACAAAATGGGGACCTATCACTTTGGCATTTAGGCATTTGGAAAAATGGCGAAGAATTCTCAAATATTCAGAATGTTTTTTAATGCTTTCTGAATTTATTAAAACACAGTTGACGGCCATAATAGAGAGAATTGGTTATTCGGATGAAGGGGATGTCGAAACAAAGTAAGATAAATTTAGTATTAAATTGAATCTTAATATTTACTTTATTCTTAATTTAGAATGCTGCGACCTGGAGTTTTATTGGCTTCGGTCTTATGGGAAGATGGTGATGTAATACTTAAATCAAAGCTTATATTCAATCAATTCATAAATGAGAAAAACGAACCCATTCCACCAAACTTGAGAGAGGTAAATCCTTATTTTTATCAATATTTCTATATCAGTAGTCAATGTTTAACTAAGTTGATATAAGGCTTAGGTTCAAATTCATAATAAGGAGTTCCCAGAAAGGATAATAAGGAGATCTGTTGAAAGAGGTGCCGTGACACAAGACCAAATTTGGTTGTTTGGCCTTATGTCACTTTTTAACCACCCGCGTCCACACATACACCAACCACTAACATCAAACCCATCCATCAGACGGTCCATGAAGCCACTGCTCCTACGGGCCTGGTGGAGGAATGATTGTTCGAGTGGGGCAATGGAAGGACCACACCCTTAAAAAAGGGCGCCACCCTTTCCTCATCCAGGTTATTGTGTAACGACATACATTTCTTCAATAACTAAGAAATACCCTACGACACTTGGGCAATAGCCTGGGCCCTTATTATGAAATACGAAACGAACGGCAGAAAAAACGAAACCCAGAAAAACGAAACTCATGGCGTAGAGCGATTATGAGAAACGAAAATGGAATCAAGAAAATGTTGTCAGCCAAAAATGAAAAATGGTATTTTTTTTAAACGCAACTAACTTCACACCTATTTACAAATGTCAATTTTTAGCAACATTTGGATTACTTTCCATGTCTATATTTATATATTCTATATTTATTATTTAACTTACATTTTTTCTCCCTCACCAAAATGAAAACCAAACCAAAAAAAACAAACCAAAACACAATAATGTTTGACACTTGACAGTAACCCGCCAAAACAAAAGCTGAACGAGTGCTTGAAGGCACTCGTAAATAAAAATACGAGTATCGTTTTTTTACGATTCTCGTTTTTCGTAATCGCAATTTTACAAATACGCGCTTCTGCAATCGTTTTTCGTAATCGCAATTTAACAAATACTCCGTATTAAAAACGATTATCGTTTTTCATAATAGCCCCCCTGCTGAAACTCATCAACAACCGTTACGTGCGTGACTGTCTTGGGAATTATCATAAGTTTTTTTTCATGGGGGTCTCAATTTCCAGGGTATCACAATGGATCTAAATTGATCTAGATAAGTGCGACGGTAACAAGATCAACTGTCAGCCCATTAATCTAACCTCATGTCACTTTACAAAAGCGATATAAGGTCAAATTTTAAGAGTTGGCCTAATGTCACCTTTGTGAAGCGTAGTAAGACCAATTTTTTTATATTTATAAATGTCAAATGTACTATTTCGTGCAACAGGCGTTAGAGGCATTTGAAATCAAAGGAAGCTGTCATAAGCTAATGTAGTTTATCAAGGAAACAGTACTATAATTGCTTCTGTCCGCTTACGTCAGATTTCACAAAATAGACGTTTTTCTTCTATTCAGTTTCGTTAGGTTTCGTTAAATTTGTTAGCTTAAGCAAGACAGAAAAGACTCATTACGCAAGTAAATTTCAATTTGATTCGAGGTATTGGTCAGCAGCTGCTTAAATTTCGAGACGCAATTACGGTTAAACTTCTATTTTATCAATGCTTCTGGTAGATTTTGGCACTTACTAAAAGCTCAAGTAAGCCCTTAAGTCAGCCATAAATGCGCTTCCACAATTTTGATTTGTGTACCCAGCGCTCTCGCTATCGATAGCGAAAGTTAACGAAGACTAAACGAAACCCACTGTCAAATAAATTCCTTGTATTATTACGATTATATTTATATCTTAACTACCATAGGTTGCTATAGACGCGAATGCCTTTTTCGATAGTAATTCCACCTTTTTCATAACCATTTTCATAAAGCCTTTTACAAAGTGAAATTTATTCCATACAAAATATGTACATATGTGCGTCATTTTAATATTTAAAAGCCTGTTAAATATTTATGAAGGCGAAAACTTAAATAATATATTAAATTTTATTCTAGGCAATTTATACTGGTGCAATTTTATCTGGCGAATATGTATTTTGGCAGTATTGTTGGGAAAAGTTTCTTACATTACAAAATACACCTGGAAACTTTACAGAGCGTATGCAATTAGTTCGAGCACTGGGAAGAACAAAGGATGTTTGGCTTCAAAACCGTCTTCTTTCACATATCACACTGCTACCTACCGCTGAAGTTGTGGAAGTGCTTCAATCAATAGCGGGTACTCCAGTTGGAGGTGCGATAGCATGTCGTTTTTTACAAGCTAACTGGTATGATCTACAATCAAGATTGGGAGAAGGATCTGTGAGCTTTGCGAAAGTGATTTCAATTATTACTCAATATGGATCAACAAACTTCGATTATGATGAGGTAATTTATTTTTATTATTTGAACTCTAGTTATAAAATATAACATTTTCTTTGTAACATTATTTTAAGTCATTATCCCTAACCAACAGTGACTACTCAAATATTTCAGTAAAATTATAATAGATTCTTAAATAAGCCATGCATGCAATTTTTGAATTTTGATATGTTCATTATATTCATGTCGAGTTGCAACAAAATTCAGTTTTTACTAAATACTAATAACATATATAGGCCTGATAAATTCGTCTGGGTTGCAAAATTATCTTTCGCCGTTTACGAGCCATCCCTGGGTTAAATTATCTGATTTTAAACTTAGCACTTAGCAGTGTAAGTGAGAAAGCAATATGAGAGATCAAAAAATATAAACTTCGTTGTTCTTTGAATAATTTCAATAAAATTTACAACAGCTATGAAAATCGAACTAGTAGAAAAAAAATTGAGTCTTGAGATTTTAAACGTCTGTGTTTAAGAAAATGTCTGCATCCACAAAAATGAATTCAAAAATAATCTTTCTTGAATATGCGCAAAAATCGCTTCTATTAGAAATATATGTACATAAGTACATTTCTGCAACTGTATGGTAAGTTTTCGCCGAAAAACTTAAGGGTTTCATAATATAGAATTGAATATTTTCCTCATTTGTGTGAAAAAAATGTTTTGTCGGCATCAAATGGACAGAAGTGTGGCTCTTTAGGAAAAAAATATTTTGAAAATGTTCGAAAAACATGAAAGGAAATAAAAAAAATGAAAAATGTCGTTCTTTTGAAAAAACGACCAGGGATGTTACTATAAAAGCAAAACGACACTTGCGCCCTCAAACTGCCGGATAGAAAAGTAGTAGTAGTAGTTATAATTAAAGCGCCATTCATATGAGCTGTGACCTGCGTCTGCGAATAATTCTTTTGAAGCTTTGTCTAAAGCAAATATCAACTTATTCTTATTTTAATTGTTTGATTTATTTACAAATTTAAATAAAAAATAATGCGTATAATTAGTTAAAACTACAAATAAAACACATTTCAATATATTCCATGCGACCAACAACTGCGACCTGCGAACTAACAAATTTGAATTCGCAGTCCACAAAACCAAGGCGCATTCCACAGAGCTGCGGCCAAATAATTCGCATGATCTTAACCTCAAAAAAAGTTGTTTGCCTGCTTTTGTGTTGTCTTGTTCGCAGCTGTCTGCGACCACTCATATGAATAAAATGTCAAACTCTGCGACCATTTGCAATTCGCAGACGCAGGTCGCAGCTCATATGAATGGCGCTTAACTCAAAATATTTGGACTTGGCAGTTGACACTTCTGCTTTCGAATGTGTTGATTATATAAGTTATATTAATGCCCCTACGATTTTTCGCGTTTAATTTCTAATTGTATTTAATGTCGTGTCATTGGCGATAAGATAGAATATTTTAATTAATTATTGTTTTTTATTCTACAACCTAATGAAACTTTAATAGTATAACACAACCATTTTAAATTTCAGTTAAAATCACTTTTGCATCGCTTTGGAACTGGTCCTGGCTTAGATCTACTCAAAATGACTGTTCAAACTGTGGCATCTAACAAAGAATGGGTGGCGAGGTCTCAATCATCACTTTACAAATGGATAGAACATAATTTACATGTAACATAATCTTCAAGTGCAAATTTATTTAAATAGATTTTTGTATGTACCTACCTATATATTGATGTTTTATTTGCCAATAAAAAAACACTTGTTTTTTAATATATGTACATTATACGAGTATATTAAAGCAAAGGAAGACAAACAATTTTTTTTATTTTGGGATCGGGGTCACACACAGGGGTAGTAGAAGCCCAACTGTGGTATACATTGAATTTGAAGGTCAAGGTATGTAGTTGCATGTTGTTATTACGGGTATTCCTGCGACGTCGAGTTTACCAATTCTGTAAACTGATACGCCTATTTAAACATTTTTTTGTTAAATGATGTGTAATCAAATGTTTGACGTTCGTTAAACGTTAAATAAGTGACAGATTATGAGTGTGTCAGATAGCATCGTTCAGGTTTTGAACTTATTTTTAAATGAAGATACCCCAAAGCTAATGCAAAATTGGAATGACTCATTCGAATCGATTAAAAAGTAAGAAACACATTCGCGTTATTTTGTTTATACCCGAATAAAATTGGATGGCAAAAAGATGTAAGCGATACGAAGTAGCTTTCATAATCTCAATATCTGAGTTACATTACCGAACAAATAGTGCTCGGTCTCACCAAACGATTAAAAAAAAATTACAGTTTTTAAAGTCCTCAAATAACGCTTGTTCCATAAAAAAAAACTCGTTTTAAAAATGTAGTCTATTAAATATTGGTGCAACGGAGCAAAAATATAAAAAATCCCTGGTTAATTTTAACGAATTTTCTTAATTCCATGGAAAATTTGACAATTCATTAAGCAAATGGTAAACTGATCCAATATTTTATATCGTTGAATTATAAGCCTTATTATATTGTTTTTTTTTATTAATTCGTCTTTGATTTTGAACATGCGCAAAATATATCATTTAATCTCGATACTATACAGTTACGCATTTATACAAAAAGAAATACGAACCCAGCTTTGTAGATTTTATCCTCCTAGGGGCAGTTTGTTCACAGTGCAGTGGTATAATTTTTATTAAAGCACTAAATATTTAAAAACACTTCGTGCAACCGGCTGTGCTTAAACTATAAATTCTCTGAAAAAATGTTTAGTTCACAATAGGGTAAGTAATGCATGCTGTTAAAGTCTACCAGATACGTTTCATGAACGCCCATTTTAACTAAACTTGCGCAATGGCCGGTTGCACCAAAAAAATTCAAAAAATTAAAAAGTGTTTTAGATCCTTAAATGACGGCTATTCCATAAAAAATACGAGCAACCGAACATAAATGTGTTAAATCATGAGCTTTAGCTTTAGCTGTTAAATGTGACACAATTAACGTCAAACTACAGCTACTAAAAGTTTAAATATTTCCTATGTATATTTACAGAACAAATTTTATGTGTTAAGTTGGTAAACATGGCAAACTTAGTTATTAAACATAATCTGACAGTTCATTTTTTTGTTTTTTGAGTTTAAACAGTTGCAAGAATACCTCTATGGACATATAAGTACTATAGTAATTAGTAGCAACTAGCTTTTCGTTGTAGCAGTCCAAAATTCGTCTTTGCCTTGTTCGAAGAGTGGACGTTAAATTATATTTATTATATGTGCACTTTTTATATGCATACATATACTATAGAATAAATTCTGGTCTAATATATTGCAATCAATCGATAAAACATAGGGGAGAGGGGGCAGACTTGACCACAAAGTATTAGAATATTTTATAGTAGCTTATAATATTCTAACAAATAAGGATTTGAAAGCTTTAGCTGTTTCCCGTTCATCTGAAAGGTCTTTGCTGAAAAGGTAGTTCATTTTAAACAATCCGACGTAAATATATTAGCCAGATTTTTTGTGGAATTGGATCGCAATTAATATGTAATAAAAATATATGGCTGCTCCCGGCTCCTTGGTTACGGTTTGAGATTTATTTAAAAAAAAAAATTAGGTTATCGGTTGACACTTATTTTTTATTTTCAAAAATATCTCTCAATGGAAAAAGTCAAACCAATTCGTTGAAAATAAATCAAAAATGGGTCTAATGCAAAAACAAATTCGATTGATGAGAACGTGTTTATTTTTAAAAATAAAAACATGATACACTATGCACATTCGCATGAATCATGGCTTACAAAATACTAACGGTTATACTAACGGGCATTCTGTTAATAACCTAACAAAATAAAGGTTACTCTCAGACCTTGACCGATATTTTTTTTTGGTCGAAAATAAAGGTTATTGAGTGAACAATTTTGAGAAGCTCATCAAATAACAGTTTTTAGAGAACCCTTCAAAAGGTTGAGATTTATTTCTGATCTCTGGTTAGTCTTACAGCACTCAACGGTAGAGCAATTAATTTTCCAATTATTATAGTCGTGGTTTATGATGTGTGTTTACTACTTAAAGCGCGAATGATTAGCGTCAATGACATGGTCAACTTTAAACATCTTGATAAGTGCTGTTTTTTTTTACAAACACACATATTTGGGCCCGATTTCAGTCAATTTCTAAACTTGAAGAAAATCTGAAGTAGGTAATTTTTTAAGAAGATGATTTTTCTAAAAGTTTTTCTTATATTATTGGTTTTGTAAAAGTAATACAACTTGTAATAGTAAGAACTTACAATTTTTGAAATGCTAACAAAATTTTCAAGACGTTCGTTGGCGGTATGTATCTTAAAAATTCAGGGAATATCCCCGAACAACGTGAAAATCCTTTTTTGTGTAGAGTATTTTCTTGCAAGAAATCTGAAATACAGTTTTCTTATAATCATTATGGAGAACAATCCAAATCGTGGCTGTGGTTCATAAGAAAATTTGCATAAACCAAAAGAGAACAAAATACAAATGCTCTGTAAAGATTTGAAAAAATCGGTCGTTGTTAATTAAATAATTAAATTGGAAAAAGGTATGTAGTTTTATCATTTTAAATAAACAAACATTTATGTTTGGAATTGTAGGATTCGGGATTTTTGCATTCGGAATTATGTAAGTTTTTTTTGTTCGTACCCAACACATTTAAGAAAACTACTTGTTTATTTGTAAAATAAAAATATGAAGACGTGTATTAAAATGTTAATAATTATATACATAGCTACCTAACCTTTAGGTATACCATTAATTTATTTATTTAATTACAAATTTACTCAGCAAATCTGATGGCATAATTAAGTAACTAATTCCACTACAATTTCTAATTAAAATCAATGAAGAAGCTTAAAACTTCCTCATCCACAGAACCTTTTTGACCCGAAATCCCGAACAAAAACAAGTGGTTTTTCAATATCTCTGTGTAAATCGACAGATGGAAAAAAATCCTTAGTTTAACAAATAAATTGATTTACTCGATAAAATCTTCCGGCATCCTCATCCTATTTAAGCTATCAGATTAAACCACATTATACGCACTTATTATGTTAACTGACTTAGTAATGCACAGCAGATTTTCTTACTTTCATCCCTTGTTAAATTTTTAGCACTAACACGATTAGTGAAACATTCAATATTGAAGTAAGGTTAGAAGCTGGAGTGATTTATGCACTGTGATATATTGCTTTAATCAAATTGTTTTTTCTTGTCAGAGGGTGTTAATCAAAATGTATTTAAGTATTATTTTGTTTGTTTTTATTTTCTTGATGAAGGGTGTCGTCCATTATTTTAACATTTAAAATTTTACATGGAAAAAACATAACAAATCCTTCGTTTAAACAAATGAAACATTAACTACCGTTCCAAGAACCTTGTACACTTGCATTATTTAACTTACATAGGTACGTACCGTACATATATACATATAGGTACATTATGTATGCACATAGGTTATAGGTGCCATTTAGTATATTTTGGAAGATTTGCGTAGCCAATAGTAATATGTACCTATCTTTATATTTTTTTTTTTAAGAAAAGTGAGAATTCGAAAGACCATTAGTTCTATTTAGGTATGCAACAAAGTATATGTAGTTGAAATGCAACAAATCATTCTTCTCCAAACCAAATTGAACATTGCTGTCGGAACGTAAATATGTATATGTATTTCAATTCAAGTTAAGAAATCTAAGAAAAAGTCAAGAAGAAGGCAGCCATAATATACTCGATGGAAACTAATTTTTTATATCTTTTATTTAACTTAAGTGCGATGTGCTTAAGTGACCTAGAGGCAGCCTCTTCTAAAGCAAAATGAATCGACGGAAATTAATAACTATGTCCGTGCTAAGTGTGTCCTTTGGTTACTTGGATTCTTGCGATCATCAAACGGCATAAGTGTAAAAAATGGAGTTTGCATTTAAATTATCGATAACATGTATGTATATCGCTGGCAGCCCATAATCTCTATCAGTGGTTAAGCTAAACCCGGAGAGTTATTTGTTGGTTGCTGGATTTAACACGCCAATTGTTTCAACCGTGGTGGTTTGTTTTCCTATTTACGCCAAATATGCAACCGAAACGATTTAAAAAAAACATTGAAAGCGGTTTTAGAAACCAAGGGTTACCACACCAAATTTTAAACTATTTTTTATTTAAAAGCATAAGTGAGTGATGATAATTAGGTTAGGTCCTCGGAAATTTATCCTGTTATGTTGTGAAAAAAACAGGAAATCTATGCTTTTACAATTTACATATACTACAAATTCTCTATTTTTCTCAAGAGAAATATGACACAAATTCTAACAAACTTTCATGAATTTTTGGATTTTTTTCAATTGATTTGATTTTGAAAAAGGAAACATTCCAGTTGTACAATTTTGGTTGGAATTAGATATTATCACACACGAGAACTTTTAATTGGAGCTAAACCTCAACTAAGCCGCCAAATTTGGAAGATACAAAGTGCTGAACCACAGTTTAAATATTTGTGCAACTGGACTTGAGTTTATTTTAAAAAATAAAAGGTAAACAAAAAGTAAACAAATTTTTCACACAAACATATTTTAATAATTTGATTTTATAGCATTTTGTTTCTCTTTTTGAGTAATAAATAAAATTGTGAAACCCAAAATAATAATTCTGTTAAATACGTAATATTGCTCCTTTTACCTATCTAAACTAAGCTCTAGCATAACTTGTTTATAGATGGTTCCGAACTATATTAAAGAAAAACATTTATGACAATAGAAAAAGCACTTCAACTATAAAGAAAAAAGATTTGTCATTTAATAAAGCAGCCAAGGCATTCGAAATCCCTAAAATGTGCATTCTTTGACAGCTTACAAGTAATAATGTGAATGGACATCAAAATTATAAGTTGAAAATAGTTTTTACCGTGGATCAGGAAATATACCCCTAAAATCTCATTTTAGGTCCAAAACCGTAATTTTGTTAATTTTGAACATACATACTAGTCTAAAACTCCGCCATTTTTTAACCGAACTTATTTTTTTTTAATTTTCATAAAAAGAAGAGAAATATACATACCTTTTCAACCACATACTACATGTCCTGTCTACTATAGAAAGAAAATCATGGTTTTTGAGTCAAAAGAATTTCGAAATTCAGATGTTTTTTCTCATTTCGTCATTTTTACATGTACTACAACAACAATTTTATATAAATATTATAAAATTAAATTTATTTTTTGTTTCCATTATCTGAAAGCTTCTTATATTTGACGTGAAATAAAATTTGTTTGAAAAAAATATTGAAAAATGACTGAGTCATTCAAATTTTAAGATTTAAATCCATTAATTAAAATTTCTATGAGCACCTAAAATTACAGTTTTAAATCATTTTGGGGAGAGAGATGCGTGGGATTATTATTTATATATTTTGCAGAAATCTTGCAACTCTTATAAGAAATCTAAAACCCACTACAATTAAGTCAGTTTCTGGACGTTTGACTCAAAAAATACTTTTTGAAAGCAGAATTCGAAATAGTTTTGAGAAATTAAAAAAAAATGAAGATTAAATAATAATGTTAAACCGTTATCAAAGTCGGAAAAGTGTAAAAAAAAAAAATAAAAAATGACAAAAATTTTGGTCATGATTTTTGTAATTTTTTGTTTGAAAAATAAAAAAACACTCAGCAAAACAATTTATGATATTTTAATAACTAGTTTTAATGAAAACTATATTGATTATAGACCCATTTAACATATAATAGGTTGTGATGTCGATGGGAGTGAACTCATCCCATCGGACTTATTTAATGTGCATTTGTTATTCCTTTCATCTCTGTGCTTCATATGCATGTTCCAATTTTCCCTGAAGTATTGAAGATTTATGTCGAGATATTTATAATTATATTCAAAATAGTCCTATTGCAGCATTTAAAAATTTTCAAACCATTTTGGAGATAAAACCAAAACAAAATTTGTCATTATTCACAGACGCAGATTAGAAGTTGTTAATTGTTTTCTCGTGCAAAACGATGCTTTAAGGACATATTTTAACGAAGCAACAAAAACTGAATTTTATTGTCAAGAAAAACTATTTTGAATATGCTTATTGACCCTGTTCATTATATGTACATTGTTTCCTTGGTTTTGTGTTACCGTTCTTTACAAAACTAAATAAATGTATGCAGATAGAAAAACTAAAATTCAAGACAGCTATGTTAGATTAGGTAACTACAGCCTTAAAGTTACTGTTAAGTTGTTATTTAAAAAAAAGTTATATTGACAGTACAAATATTAAAAATATAGCTCATGCCGTCAACCCAAGAAATCATACGAAAGCGAAAATGTATTACGGCGTGGAAATAGCCTTTTTTTGCAAAAAGTTTCAGTTAACAAACAAATTGTGCAAGGCTTTTAATGTCGTTGTTTATCCTTCTTAGTTGAAGGTACTACGCAAATCTATTCCAAAGTCAACTTCAACAATATATTGTCTTCAATCTTTATCACAAATTAAACAGAAATGATAAATCAATTTTCTCTCTTATTAAACATTTTCCAAATCTGTTGGCTGAAGATTGATAAATAATGAGTGGAGAATGCTTGTGAATTCAAATATAAAAGCAAACGTCAAAATAAACGATATTGAAGAATTCTTGCGTCATCTTGGCCAAATTAAACTTGCTAGTTTCTCAAATATTCTCACTACCACATTCTTCAGCCAAAACTAAAAGAATATTTTCAAATGGAAATATTCTTTTAGTTTTGGCTGAAGAATGTGGT
Organism: Syrphus vitripennis; assembly: GCA_958431115.1. Classification (NCBI taxonomy): domain Eukaryota; kingdom Metazoa; phylum Arthropoda; class Insecta; order Diptera; family Syrphidae; genus Syrphus; species Syrphus vitripennis. The sequence goes on from OY288108.1 coordinate 46,324,613, forward strand.
AGTGAGAATATTTGAGAAACTAACTTAAAACAAACATTAAAAACAGGCTTTACGCAGATTCAATCGTTGGGCTTATTCATTGACCTCACGAAAAATCAAAATTGTTTTGACTTCAAAGTCACAAAGCCATTACTTGGTAAATTAAATATGTTTTAATAATGCACATACATAATATATATTTAAATAATATTTTGCAATTTATTTATTTTTTATTTCTTCAATATAGTTTACATAATTTAAAAAAAAAAAGCTGTCACCAAGTAACCAAGTTCATTCTGGCAGCTCAGAAACTCGAACTCATCTCAGGAATATAATAATGACGCAAATCCATTTTCCACTTCTTCTTACACCGACATATTTTTATAATAAAACAAAATGAAGGCTAGGCGCTAGATTCAGTGTTGTAGATGTTAGAAGTGGACACATGATGCTTGTGGAGCATAGAACTACGACAACTAACTAACCAGCTTACTTTGAGTTTAAAAGAAGTAACAAAATTTATATTTACTGAGATTGTTTAGTAACTATTAAATTTGTATCAATGAAATTTATAAAGTTTTTAGGCTATTTACTGTTAAGTTATCTACGTTTGTTAGATTTTATTTAAACTTATTCAAGTCAGTTTCTCCGAAAAGCACTATCCGTAGTCCCATCTTTCCCATCTGCTCATATTTGGTAGAAAGAAAAGACAATCACTGTGGAACGAATTTTTCGGATTCTATAATCGACATGATAACTTTTAGAAACTCCAGTTTAATAACCCCTGAGCTAAGCAAACGATTATGAATATGCTAAATTCTAAAAGTAAATATAATAAAAAAGATTTTGCTAAGAAAAAGACAAAGATAAATATAAAAAAAAATGGGACATATTCACTATTTCTTGTTAGACTAAGGTCTTATTAAACTTAAATTTATACTAGTTGGATCAGTGGGTACCGCAATTTTTCATGCCCATACTACGTTCTATATTTAGGGCATTCAAATAAAATGTAATTGAATTACTTAACCTCAAATATTGACATCATCAAAAAAGAGGTGGAATCCATTGATAAAATTAGTATAAACTTAATGACTACGAATACGCGTCAATATATTTTGTTACGATCAAATTGGTTTAAGCTTTGTATATGAAAACTATAGTACTATCATGGCGAGTATTTTTTAATGTTGCCCCGACCCTTGTGGTGACGCTGCAAAATTATAGGTGTAAATTTGATTTTGGGAGTCTTTAAGCATCGGAAATTGGTATAAGAAGCAAGAGGAGACTATTTTTTGGATTATTGCATCCAAAAAATATCAATAAATATCAATTAAAACCTCCTTAAGCTTTCCGCAAAAAAAAAGAGTAAGGGTTGCCGGCACACTTTAGATGTCGCCCCATTCGACTTCCTCTATGATAGTAGGTACTATAGTTTTCATATACAAAGGTTTAAGTCTCTCCCACACCAAATCGAAATATTCGCTCAAGACAACGAAACAACAATAACAAGACGTTGTTGTCAATCATAGCACGTGTTGTTATTGTTGGTTCACTTTGGTTTGAGAGAAACTTCAGTATTTTTTTAGATATAAGTAGCAGACCAAAAAAAACTCAAAATTAAAAGTTTCTTAGATTTCTTGCATATGTTTCAATTTCAATATGTAAAAATCTAAACGAACACATAACAGATATACAAGTTCGACATTTCCATGCTAACGAAAACTTTATTAAATTTTCCTTGTATGTAATCTACCCCCTGCCTATAATCCCAAAACTATTGAATGTAAATTTGTTCTTTGTTTATCTTAAAATTAAAGGTGCATGAGTTTTTTTTTCGAACATAATTCTCTCTTCACTTTTGTCATGAATAATCGATAGTGAATAATTTATTGTGAGTTTCTACAAAAAAATGTTAAATAATCTTTCACACATATTTACTAAATGCTTCATCGCTTCTAATTAGCTTAGCAATCATTAAGTTGATGCTGTCCTAAAACTTTTCAATCCAATTAGTCTCAGGAGCAGGAATGGTGTAAGCAACTTCGTTTAAACAGAATAAATCATTCACTCCTACTCCTAACCTCTTGGAACCAAACTGATGCTATAATTTAATTTTCAATGTTTTTTTTGTATTTAAATAAACATTGAAGTAAGATAGGTACACATAAACAAAACTCACAACCTGCGCGGCAGACATTTGGGAGCCCGTAATATGTAATGCAGAGGTGATTGCAATAGGAGTTATTAATAAATTCCGTAAAATGGGCTTTTTTTTTAATGCAATGCAGTATTTAGTTAATTAATGGCACCTAATTGAAAATATTTTTACTTATGAGTTGAATGTAGGACATTCAAGAAATAAACATACATAATGTGTACATAGGTAGGTACCTACATACATGAGTACATAAAAGTGATCAGTTTGTTTTCCTATTGAAGAAAATGTGTATAATTATTGTAGAAACTAGCTGGGCAGTTCAGCATCGCTCGGATGGACAAATTTTTGTTTTGTAGGTACCCAAGCCACATAATCAACAAACGAACGTTTTCTATTTTAGTATTTTAGGCCCAACTGAGATAGCTTAAGGTATAATTATAGTCGTCGGACACTCGGACGTCAGCGTAAGCAATCGGGTGCCTTTCGTTTAGTTTTCATTATTTATCGATATCGATACCAAAAGCGATCATCAACCGCTCCTTCGAAAGTGAACCGACCTCGTTGAATTCTCCATTTCAGAGTTCGGCAAGCTATTTTTCGTTAGTTTTTGACACTAGCTTCTGATCACATCTGTCTATTATAATTCTATCTCAAGAAAGCATAAACTTTTGTCAATAACGAAACCCCACGAAAAGTTGCTTATATTTGAAAAAGAATTTGATTCTAAAAAAACTAGTGGGGCATATATATAGTCAATTTTTTTTTTTAACCTGTGTGTTAACTTTCGACCCGAGTCCAACTGGCCTCGAGTCTAAAGTTAACATACAGGTTAGTAACAGCTACTATTCATAAAGAAATTCGCAGCTCTGTTTAGTAAAAAACTTCTACAGTTTAGTAGAACAATTTTAGTACTATTGCATGTCAATACACTGAAATCCAATACATTTTTTGACAGATAGATAAAAACAACTTAGTCAAAGAGTCAGCCGTTTTTAAAGTTTGAGCTCCAGTTTATCTTTTGGACCCGGGTATAAATTGTCTATATGAATAACATAAACTCCAGTTTAGCTTAGAAGAGACAAAGAAACAACTTGTCAGACAACTATAAATATGCCCCAATATTTTTTAAAAAGCTGTTTCAATTTGACTTCAGAAATAGCTATTTTTATTTTTTAAACCCAGTTCCGTAATTGTACATTTGAGGAAGTCGTAGCTTAAATTTCACGCAAAACTTTGAATATATGAGGATGTTCAGTTCCATTTTTGAGCATCTGAGGAAATAGTAACTTAAATTTCTAGGGAAAAGTGTATTAAAGTCCAAGTTGGTTTGTATTAGACTTTGTTTCATAGCACGAAAATGGTACCTATTTATTTAGGGTTAGTTTACAATCATTTTTTTTTTCGTATTTCCTGCTTTGTGCTTGGGAAAAATGTATTTTATTTTTACCATCAATCCATTCTTTTACTTTATACAAAAATTCTCCAGATTTCAATACAAGCACTACACACTTTTTAAAGGAACAAACTCAGACGATTTTCGATCCTCCTCTACCTTAAGTACAAATCTATCTATGAAGTTAAAAGCTTTAAATTCAAAATATTTGCGTTTCACCAAATTTCAACTTTTATATATATCACAAAAATCGAAACGGACTAATTGAATGGCAAAACTATGGGGGACTTCCCGACATCGTAGAATCGTGTAATTTTGCAAAACTGTACTACTACTACTTCCAGTCAAGGAAAATACAAAAATTTTAAGTCTTCTAACTTATTCAGAATTGTTCTCTGTTATATGGAGAACTTCCAATTTCTGTGGAATAAAAAAATATGGAAGAGTGGTAGGTAGAACAAGTCGAGAATTTTGGGGTTCCGATTCAAACAAAAAAGAGTGAAATCAGACCAAACATATAAATTTAAAAAAAAGAGCCTGTGTACCAAAATCAAGTAAGTCATAAAAATAAGAGATCTAAAAGTATGTCATGTTCTTATTTGTTTATTGACTTAAATTTGGTTAAATTGAAATGCAATATGTCCCAGGCCATCTGTGAAATAGTCTTCTACGAAAATGTTTGGATAATATTTGTTGAAAACATACATTGAGTTGATCATGCTGTAAACCATAACTAAATCAAAATGAAAAAAAAAACGTAAACGAACCACTATCACAACACCTACTGAAAAGTGAAAAATCAATAGAAAACATCGAACTTAGCTCTTCAGCAGCTAAAACAGAGGTAAGTCTAAGGTAACGCTAATTTATGCACTGTTTCCAAGTAATGGCGTGGCCCTTAGTTCAAAAGTCCATATTTTTTTTGTAAATTTTTTTTTTAACTAAATCCTTCGACAAGCTCTTAAAAAATGTGGTAACGCCCCCTACTTTTTTTTAGGATAAAGGAATAGTTTTTTTTTAGAAAAATTTCTTCAGCCGTTTCTAAGAATGCACCTATATGCTCCATATTTAAAATGTGGTGCAGCACTTTTTATCTGCCCTATTCGACAGGATAGTTGAGGTTTAGATCTGGTTCAAAATTCTCGTGTGTGATATGATAACATTCAATTTCATACTTATACAAGCATTGAACGACAGCTAGTACGAGGAAATCGTTGAATTAAAATTCTGATAGGCCAAGGCTGAACTAAGGTTGTACCTATGTTGCATGTATTATTTTTGAAACATATGTATGTAAATGAGTGCGAGAAAGAAACAAAAATGAGACGGAAGATAAACTGCTGTTAAATCGTGTCCTCATGACGTAATCCAAACAAGAATTCCAAGAATAGTCAAAGGGCAAAGCCTTCCTAAAGTAATAGCAGGCTGTCAATCGAAAAATTTAATATTAAGCTTTAACGAAAGAATATGTACATTTTTTCAATTTTTTTCCAGCAAATTTTAAATCTTTAAAATCGCTTTTACTGTTATTCTTCTAAGGACTATTTTAAGGTAATTTTGGATACAATATAAAAAGGAAGAAAATACCAATATGCATTGTAATTTTTTTTTTTTATTTTTTTATTTTGTCTGTTTTTCATTTTCTTTCCCTATCCATTTTCAAAAACACGAGAGTAAACATATATTATAAATATTAACAACACTGTCACCATAAGGTATGTAATACCAAAGCCACGTCGTCGACAGCAGTAAAGTATAGATGTGCCTTTCACATAGCTTTCAATAACAGGGTGGATGTGTTTTTTAGACATTCAATGAAATGACTTCGACACGTGCCGACTGCATACGGCACACTTCATAAATTTAGCCACAGTAGCAATTATTATTTCATCCACGCGAAGATTCATTTGCCCAAATCCTGTTGAGGTGTAAGAGGATTTACATTTCAGTTTTTTTGTTTTGCTTCATTCATTTTTCGACGGAAGTTATACCCATGTTTAAGCAGTAGTGTTAAACGTTTTGATTTTTATATACGAAAATTCAAGGGATCTATGAAAGTTAAGGAACTCTTTAATATATACAGGGTGTTGTCTAAATCTAATAAAGCTTAGAACCATCTGAAGTTTTTTTTCCTCTGATTAAGAATTCAGAGCTGCCAAAACTCAAATCAGCTGCTGGTATTTTGTAAAGCAGCATACTTTCAAGAAAAAGTGAATTTATACTAAAATTAAATTATAGATAGTTCAGTTTTAATTGTGCCAATGAGCCAATAAATAAAATAATAGGTTTTTTTTAATGCCCCATATAAACTATCGATAATAGCTATGAAAATATCGCTGATGACATGAAAAATCCCTGGACAAAGAAATATCCAATAGCCTTTGTTGTTGTGGAATTTAACACATGAGTTATTAAAAAAACGAACCTCATATTCCACGAAATATTTTAAAATATAGGCAAATTTGTAAAAGGTAAAGAAATCAGCAGATAGACTTTAAGCTCTAAAGTGTTTGATGTTAATTAAAAACCGGATACCGACCAGCCTTGAATTTGCTTGGCTATTTAATGACATATCCCGAGTGCGCTGGAGCGAGCTACATCAGCTATTAAAACCATGTCAAACGCGCGGTTAGCGGTCTTTGTATAGTTTTACATAGAACGCGGCTGTCAAAATTCGATAATTTCCAAATAAATTATCGATCGATCTCAAGCTAATTTTAACGCATTTTGGGATAACGCCGGAAATTGTTGATGCTGAGCAACAGCATACTCGACACTCGTATTGTAAAAAAAAATATTGTATCTAACAGAAATTTTCAAAATGAAAAAAAAAACACCCCAACTAAGTAACCCATTATAAATAATAAAACACCCTATATTTGTATGTCTACAAAAGAAGAATAATGAAAACCAAATCAGAGAAAATACGTTTACTAAAGTTTGTTGTGTGCTGCGGTTGCAAGACAGTGGTAAGGGGATGCCATTGATATCGGCTCAAACAATGTTTTGATTTATTTAACATTTTTAATTGACTTTGTCCTCTCATACTTTTTTCTTTAGATACTATTAAATAGAACGGAATAAATAATAATAATATAAAAGCTTTGACGGTTTAAAGAATTAAGCATAATGCAAAAAGGATAATTTCAATAATTGCTTTTTGTTCTGATAGTCCTTTTATCACCATACATACCGTTTTAGAAGGAGAAAAATAAGAAATCCAAGAGTTTTTAATTATGACTTTTTCTCTTACAGTTTAGAAAATAAATTAAAATTTATGTTTTTTTGTTTTCATTAAGAATTTTATAGGTATCTATGTATTTCCTTCTTACTTTTCAAAAAGAAATGGAGTTGTTCAAGAAAAATTTTATTTAAGATAAGTAGATAAAGCCTAGTGCAGTTTTTTTTTTTGTTCAATCTTTTTGCATGCCCGAAAGTTTTACTATAGGAAGCAGCAACCCCTCGCTGTCAAATTACATTTGGATTTAAATTATGCGGTGGTTAAAGTTGTGACGTAAAGATGGCTGATGACTTCAGTTGTTATCCTAAAGAAGGGCACCGACACAGACACGATTTATGGAACTAAAAGCTGAATTTTTGAAGTCCTTATGAGATAACCTTGTTTGATTATTAAAATTATCATTTTACGGTGCTCTTATTGAAGACACTTTGATTCTCTAAGAATAAAATAAAAAAACATTCAAAACATACGATTCATTATAACTTATAAGACATTTTTGGTAGTGATCTTCTCGGCTTTGCAAAAAAGTTTTCCGACAAATAGCTATTTTTTATTTCCCTTATTACTTTAATCATATGTACAGTATTTTTATAATTATTGAAAAAAATATAAACTCTTGGTTATGTACATACATACATTTATGTACCTACTTAAAATAACAACTAAGAAATTGCAGGGAGCTGAAACGTTAATATCAGAAGAAAGTGAAAGCCAGCATAGAAGTCACCTAGCGGCACCTTAATATAAGTTCCTATCCTATCTTCCTAAGTCTATCTGGTGACGGGTTTGGAATTGACAGCCCTAGACACGAAAAAATACTGCAACTAAATACTAATACAAATAAAAAAAATAAAAACAGTTGATACACGAATAAATGTTAGAAAGTAGAAAGAGTTTATAATCGAGATACGTAAACTACATTTTAAAGTAAAACCTCAAAAAGAAACGATTTTAGGGAGTTAAGTCTCGAATAAGTAAGATTTTATACTTTATTTTCTGAGATCAATTGAGATTCTTCCAATAAAAAATATATATACCTAGTCGTGGCTCTTCAAGATTATTGATTTTTTTTTAAATTCTTCAAAAAATTTTTTTTGACAAATATCAAATATGTATTTTTTTTTGAAAACTTTTTTCCGCATTTTTTTCAACCCTTATTCTCTGAATTTTTTTTCAACCAATTCTTTTCTGAAGAAGTAAAAAGTTTTAATGCAATGGCACCATGTATTTTGTTTAGTAATGAAATACATTTCGGTTTGAAAATTCTTTGGAATCCGCAAAATGCTTTTAATCGAAAAAAAATTGTATAATGCCGACTGAACGTTCTCTAAGCGGAACAACAGAGTTGATTTGGCGGTGGTGCGTTCCTATTCTGTACAATTATTGTTAACACTAGTGGTTCCTTAATTTTAATTTGTACCATTGGTGTGGAAGTAGAGGTTATATAATGTTACACTTTTAAATGAATTGAAATTGTTAGTCTGTCAAAAAACAAAGGTGATGAATTTGGAAATGATTGTGATAATATTTTGTTTTGTTCATTTGATTTGGATTAACTTAACTGTTTTTAAGAAATTATTTTGTGGACGTGTGTTTCTGTAATCCTTTTTTTTTGTTATTTTCTAATGACTTTACTTTTTTCTTTTATTTTATATTTCTTTCCATTTTATATAAAAGAATAAAAGAATTAATGCAATATTTTTTGCATTTTCAATATTTTTTAATATGGCGCAATAAATGATTTTATTTGTTTTTTCACTCTAAAAATATCCTTAAACCTTATTGGTCGTTCCTCAATGAAATTCTAAAATTTAAAATTTTTAACTCTGATTGCTCAACATTAATTTTTGACTATTAACTATTCTAGAGAAATGAAACTAATCAGTTCTCCTAAAAAGTGAGTTAACGGATAAAAAAAACCACGAGTATCAATTATTTATAATTAAGGTTAAATAAAGAAAAAAGATGCTTCTAACCAAGTTTACAATTAAAAACTAATATCACTGGTAATCAACATCAGCAAAATATTGGAAAAAGTAGCTTCAAAAATTCGATTTTCTCTGCAGTTTTGCTTTCGAGAAAAGCACTTTACACTGCATCCTCTTCTGAAGCCCCAACATGGCATACAATCAACATTCATCTTCTGGATGTGGAGAAATCATCCGACAGCTTTTAGATAGGAGCTAAAAAAAATTCACCTATTCGATCTAGCCCTGTCACTAATAACAATTCTTTTTTTTCATGAAATTTTTCATACAGCAAGATAACTGCAAGTCACATCCGAAAAGCATCAGAGCAGGAGTAGCACAATGCTCAAAACTATCCCCCTTTGTATACAGCTTAATGACATCTGACTAACACGTTCCAACTGAATCTGAGAACCTTCTCTATGCTGATGAGAGGTCCTCACTTATTCCTCCCCAGTTTGGTTCTCAATAAACAAGACAGCCATGAAGGGATTCCAAGTTTTTTAAAGGAAGATTCTCAGGATCTGCACCGGACTTTACATTGACAGACAGCGAAAAAATATGGCAGGAAAGCACATCCCCACAAAGAAACGAACATAATCCCGCTTGAACAATTCCTAGTGCTTTCATCAAAGAAGTCAGTACGGAATATCATTAACCACCCAAATCGATAGTGTTGCCAACATGGCAACACTTCCTGAAAGTTAAAGTATAGGATTTGGACTTTTAATATACAAATACTGAACCTTTCAGGTTGAAATGGAATCTTAAATTAAAATCCCATTCTAGCATGGTGATTACCCCCTCCCCACCCCTTCTAGTGTTTTCACCATTTACATATTTTACAAGTCTACTGAAATTCAACCCGGCCGGTCAAAATGCAAAGTTAAGGTCCTAAACTTCAGAGTAAAGTTGTGGTAAACTGCGTAAACCTGCTTTGTTTGCGCAATTTATCACGCTTAACAGGACTTAATAATACTCCTCTTATTTACTCAACCTTTTTGGCTTAAAAGAAACAAGGATTTAAAATGTCTAAGTTTCCAATCTTTTTAACAAATAATTTTGTCTGTAAATTGATTTATTTTTTAATTCCTTTAAAGCTTCCTGTTATCTTTTGGCATCAATGTCCCATCAACACAAATTTAGTTTCAAAAAATAATAAAAAAAACAATACCATATGCGCTATAAAGCAAATTGTGTTTATTTACATTAATTTTTAAATCTTAAAATTAAAAGTAAATTTATATATTTTAATAATTTGATTGTTTAAGCGATTTTTATTATTGAAAGTATATATAATTTTGTTTTTATTTGATTTTTTTTTTTAAATAAGCTGGCTACACTGCACAAATGTTGCTCGGGGGTCGTTGTGGTTCAATTTATTTAAACGAAAATTGGAGTAAGTTCACCTGAATTTTTGTCAAAATCTGCCGTACTATAAATTAATTTTTCCTCTGATGAGTCACGTGTAATGTAACATGCTGACTTCCAAGTAGATAATTTCTAATAAAATTAAGAGCATCTTGACTGAAATGTCCTATATAGTCGCTTTATCTTGCCGAACTATATTTATATGATTTGGTTGCAAAATCGGTATTTTCGATATATGTACGAAGTACGTGTTAAATTTACGAACCCGATCATCGTGTGGTGTGTAGCCAGCCTTAGGTAAGGCTTAAACCTGCGATTGGAAAATTTTTCAATAGGTACAGAGCCATCAGATAATAATTTCCAAAAATTAAGGTAAGTATTTTTACATAAAATCTTTCTTTAAAAAATAAAAAAGGCATTAAATAAATATAAATTATGTACATGTTTGAATATATATATTTTATTATTAAAATCCATTTTGACATTGGCCTATGTATGTATATTTCATCTGAATGCTGGTAAATCTATTACAATCTGAGAATACATTGCATGTTTTCAATATTTCGTAGGTAGATATAATATGTAAAATGTTCAATAAATATTTTTCGTTATTATTCGTTTTATATATATACAGTTTTTAACCATATCTATGGTTTTTCATTGTTATTCTCGATTGGTTTTCTCGGACCTTGCATTTGCACCTTTATAGAATGTCAATTTATATTAATGTAAAAATAAAAGTTATATAAATTTTTTCAAAAAATGAAGATGATTAAATAGGTTATTAAGAAGTAGTTGTCGAAAATAAATTTGAATACATTTTTGTTAAGCTGGATTTACAGTTCGATAACAATATAATTTAAGCCTAATGAATTTGTACTTTTGCAGAAAGCAAACTATGTTTTATTTTAATTATGGGGTTTTCTATTGGTAAATTGAGATTTCCATTTTTTTTCGCGTTGAATCGAACAGCATTTCAAATTTGATTCATTTTAGTCATTGTATTTCGGTATTTTGATGGATCCAGATTAAAAAAAAGAAGATTAATTTAACCAATGGAAAATCCCATAAATAGGGTGAATGACTCGCCGATACAAGTGCATTATTTCATAATTTAAAGCTGGGTCATACACCACCAAACCAAATTGACATGTGCACACAAAATTTGATTTGAGTCAAAAGAAAGGCCTGATTTACTGATAACTTTGATAAGCCTCAATAGGGCTGTTAAAAAATCTAACGGTGAGCAAAACAATTTAAGTATAAAATACAAACTCAGTCCATTGGGACTTCGCTTAGCCCAGACAATTATCGGTTTTTTACTCTGGCCCATTTGTTATCGATAGTTTGTATGGAAACTCCATTTTTTTTTATCAAGATGGCATCGTTCAGATCAGACATCGTTTTTTTAACAAGCCTGTTGGGGCTTCAAAAATGCACAAATGTTGGCTTGACTTCTTTTTGTTCAATTCCTTCTGACAGCAGGCAGTGGTAATAAACAAAAATACATCACCCAGCTTTAAATTAAAAAAATTATGAAACAAATTCGAGATTGACGACTGTACTATGTACTTATACTTTACTATTCATATTCATCTATGTACATAATAAATTTTTTGGAAGAACGAATAGTACCGATTTCAACAACTACAAAACGATTTTTCATCGAACTTAAAATCTTGCTTAGTTACACTATATAAAAAATGATACAAATTAAAAAAAAAATTATAAGAGACACCAGCGAGATATTTGACTTCTTTAGAAACCACGTAAAGATACAATAGTATTTTTTTTTTGTATTTAAGGCAGTGAAAAAAATTGAATTCAACAGCGTTAAAATGTTTATTGAATAATCTCAAAATTTCGTTTTCCCATCATTTTTGTTTAATAGGCAGTAGCTGCTCCCGAATGCACCAGATGATGGTGATGGTGATGCGGACCAAAAGGGCTAAGTGCATAGTTGGGCGATTCACCGGGTACTGGAGCAGCTGTCGGATACCATTCAGACGGCGTGTGATGCTGTGATGGATGATACAAAAGATGGTGACTATGGTTTCCAGCGACTAGCATGGAAGCAGGGTTCGAAGCTGTACTACTTGGTGAATTATTAAGCACGGATGTTGAACCACCACGGTATTGGTGATTGTGTGAGGGAGAGATTCCCAATGGAGAAGGCAAATATGATGCTGTTGAAATTAAGGGACCTGGTGACTTTGACTCGTTGTTGCTGCTAGCATTGTTTCCAATGACTTTATTGTGTCCTAGTACATTTGACTCTGATTTAATCGATAATGGAGATGATTTAACTCCTGAATCGGGTAAACGTATCGAAGGTGGTGTTTGAGCACCTCCTGTAATAATACTTGACGAGCTTGATTCTTCTCCTTCGCTATCGTAACCTTGGGATGATAATCTTTCTTCTGCGTTTCCATGAACCTGAAATAAAATATAAAAAAAGAATTAATATATTTCAGTAAAAAGAAGTAAAAACATCCTGATGTAAACTTTTTTTTTGTATAAAAATATTGGGTACAAATTATTATTTTTTGAATAAAAATTTGAAGTCAGGCCATCCTAATTTTTCATGTACTTTGTTAAATGCTTCGTTCTTTTTTAGAGGAAAAATTCAAGTTTTTTTTTTATTTAATCAAAAGAATGATGATTTAAGTTTTATAATTTTTACTTACATTTTTAAAGTAACTACTGTTTTTTTTAAGAAGTGGAAAAGATGAAAATCTTAATTTCCTTCAGCTTTTTTGGTCATAATCGTACAGGAAATTAAACAATTAAGTTATCATAATGTTATGACATGTGTTGCTGCTTTCATCTTTGAGCAAGTTCTTTTTTGAGCAAGTAGCGTGGACGGAGAAATTATCACTTTGCAAATTATTATGCTACTCCAAAAAGTTGCTGGCCGTTTCAACTTACGGTCAGTTTTTTAAGCCCGTATAATGTGGGCATCTTAAAAAAAAAAATTTGTAGTACCTACATATTGAGAGCTTACAATTGATTTTTCGAACTCATCGATATGGCAGAAACACGTTCTGGTTTTGTTGTTGAGCAAGTAGAACTATTTGAGGATCTATTATAGGGAATTCTTGTAGCTCAACGACGCGACGATAAATTGAATTAAAATCAAAAACACAGCTATTGATATATAGCTGTATTTCATAATCATCATCATCTGAACTGCATCAATTTTTAAGATGATAATATTATTTCTTATAATTTTGTTTTTGGATTATGTGTTAAACCTAAATGAAGATCTGATCATTTTGATATTAAAATAAAATACAGCTTATATCTATTTCATACGCAAAACCACATTAAGTGTTTTCTTTCTCATCTCCACAAATGTCGTAAAAAGCATAATGATGAAAAGAGGCTGGGTGCGAACCATACTGATAACTTCCCATTTGTGATCTTATAAAAACTTTATATTTAGTTTTTTTTCAAATAACCAAATTTTCTGCGAAACAAACTTTAGCTGTTAAATTCAAACAATCATTATTTTAAGATTGAAAAGCATTTTAATTATTTAAAGAGATTTACGAAATGCACATATATTATTTTGCCTAATAGCAAAGTCAATATCATTGCTCGTTCTCAAGATATTCGAGTCGAAAAACCAATTTTACCACTTTTTAGCTTATTTTTTTTTTATATTTTTTGTCAAAAACTGTCAATTAGATATATGTCAAAATTTAACCTTTCATAAAAAATTGTACTATGTGTAAAATAAAATATTTTAGAAGGCACAATCGTTGTTCCTTCTCAGGATATTCGAGCTGAAATACATATTGTAACTACTTTTCTTTAGAATTTTTAACAGTTTTTGATTTTTTGTTAAAAAACTGCCCATTCAATAAACAATTTTATCAGTTGCTAACAATTATGTTATGTAGAAAATAAAACAAACAAGAAGTCAATATCGTTACCCGTTTTTGAGAAATTTGAGTCGAAAGACAATTTATACCAATTTCTGGTAGAATTTTTTGTAGTTTTTAATTTTTTGTAAAAAACTGTCCATTGAATTTTTTTGAAATTTTCACCAGTAGGCAAAACCAATATTTTTAGTAAAATAAAATTATTTTAAAGTTAATATCGATTTTCCATCTAAGGATATTCGAGTTATAAAAATTTTTTTTTTAGTTTTTTTGATTTTAAAAAATAACGGTATATTGATTTTTTTCCAAATTCATATCAAATTTGTATGACGTCATAATATGTCGAATAAAATTTATTTCAAGTCAATAGCATTATTTGTTCGTGAGATATTTGAGCCCAACCAAAATTTTCACTTCTTTTTTAAACTGCTATAGTAAAAAAACAACTCATTGAATATTAATAAACGCCCTTTCAGATTCTTTCGAAGTTGTTATTTGTAAAACAAAATTTATTTCAAGTCGATATCTCTACTCGTTCTTGAGATATCGACGACGAAAAATGGTACCAGAACGTACGGACGTACGAACGTAAACGTCGAGAAATGTCAAAAATTTCAATTTGACAAATTGGACCGATTACAATAACTCCCTATGGGAAGTTAATAAAAAGAGAAATTGATGATTTTGAAATCTATAAAATTTTTTTAATTTTTATGATCTAAGGAGGGAGAATTTTTTGAGTTAGTAGACCCTTGGTCTTAAAATGATATAACAATGAGGTTTCCCATTCGCTGTTCACCGCAATCACAAAATCTCGCTTCTTCAAATCCCGCAATTTTTAAATCTTGCAGACTAAAATCCTAAAATTTTAAATCTCGTATTTAAAATAAAATATTTATTTATTCGCGCGTGAGTTACAATTTTCAACATAACTCGCGCGAAAAAATAAATATTTTATTTAAAGTGCGAGATGGGATTAACGAAAACTTTTTATTTCAATTAAGTTAGTAAACCAAGCAATAAACAAACCGTTAAAATGAATATAAGAGACATTACTCTACATTTAAATTTGAAATTTATTTGTTGTTTTTAATAAAAGTTTAATTTTCTTATAATACAACTTGATAGTGTTAGATTTTTTTCTTATAAAAAAATTTTTGATAGTGTTAGATTTTTTTCACTAGCGAGATTTTCTCAAAAAATGAGTGATTTTGAAAAAGTATGTATTATGCAATTTTTTTTCAAATTTGCTAGATTTCGTTAAAAGTGATTTAGGTCTGCGGACAAAATAGGGCTGTTAAAAAAAAAACGAACTGTGGGCTGAAAGACGCCAGTTTTGGAAAAATTTAGATATTACCTACAAAATATCGATAACAACTATGAACATATCGCTGGTTACCCATCTGTATAGGTACGCACATAGGTAAAGCGCGCCTCTCTCAGCATAGCGATGACCCGATGGGCTAAGTTATTGTTGCATTTAACATGTAAACTCTTTGGGCCAGGCTACGTTGTTTTTAACAAGCCCGTCGAGGCTTTACGAAACACAACTAGGTATTATATCGGAGAGAAATTCGCTACGATCCGATTTCGGATAAAATGATAGACCGTGATATCTCAATCGGCATGATATCCGACAGGACTGGGATCCTCTATTATATTTCGAACATTCTGCAATTTAATTTTAAATCACTCGAAGCTTTTAAAAGGGATAAACTGTTAATTTTTATAATAGTATTATTTATCTCATTGGCCTATTGTACATAGCCAACTTCATGTTGGTTGGGCATTACATGCACCTAAATGAAAAATTCTTTTTTGAGTCACCCTTTAGTGTGGCAATAAAAATGGGTATCCTCGCAGGACTGATACTTTTTTTTACACGAAATTGCACAAATAAAAGGACATTTAAATTTGCTAAAAAGCATTTTAAACTCATTTCACAAATTTCACTATATTATTAAAATTAAGTAAGACGACAGTTTTTTTTCAAGAAGTCGTTAGTTTCAAAAAAGTTATTTTTATATTTTAGTGAGCACAATTGCACAATTAGCGGCTCATTTCGCTTAGGAGAGGAGGAAATGATGAACGTGATTAGCAGTCCAGATATAATAAGTCAATGTGCAGTCATTCATACATCCATATAGGTACAATGAGGAAAACTATTTCACGAGAAAATATTTCGCAAATCTTAAATTACAATGTATGTAGTTGATTTTGAATCTTTAAAAAAAAAATGTATTCCAGCTAAACGTTTTTGTATAAAATTTAATATTTTTGATAACATGCAACACATACCATATTTATGTACCTACCTTAAATGAGATAGATTTACCAATTGAATATTAAGACAAGATTGATTCTTTTCCATCAAAACACAGCCCCAAACACTGATAGCACGCCTACACACGTGGCAACCAGCTTTGAACTATAATGAACTTCTGCATTTGATATCTCCATTAAAATACGTTTAACTACCGTTCTCGAAAGAAAAATGTCAATTGCAATATTAGATTTGATGATTAAATTTCGTGGTGTGGTAGGTATTCACAGAAATTTTTGTCTGTCAACAGCATTATGTGTAAGCATTATATAGGCAACCGTTCGATATATTTCGTTAGATGACAATTGACAATCAAAATAATTATGATTGTGAGGTATCGGTCCAAAGCTTACAATCTCGTCTCGGTCTCGTTTCAGATGTCTTGAAGTTAGTCTCGTTTCGTTTCGTTGATTGCAATTCAGGTACGATTCGTGAATTTTAGTTAAAATATTACAAAAGCGATTCCAGTCGCTTGGCGCATATTTGAATCTGATACGCAGCTATGCTAGCAACATTTCATTATGGCTATGCGGAGTCTTTTGGCAAACATATGTAAGCATATTTTTGTTAGGTTTTGGATATAAGCTTATGTTTCATTAGCAATTATATGCGGGTCTTTATACTTTATATGTCCCATGTGCCCAGTGTTAAATTAATTTAATTAGAATTCAATAGGTAAGTATTGCAGGTTTGTCTACACCATTCTTATTTTACTATTAAATATTTCAAGGAATTTTTCCGACCGTCAAAAATTCGGAACGTGAATTGTGGTCGCAGTTTCTCGACGAATTCATTTTGTTAATACTTGTAAGCTTCGAAAACAATATATATAGAAAGCTGAGTTTTTGGATATCGTAAAGCGTTACAAAGTTAAATGAAATATGTATGTACATATGTACTTCGATTTCAACTATGTAAATTCCATAGGGGTTGTTTGGGCTCATGTCAAGAGATTCATGGCAAGCTAAAACAAATCATTCAAATTAGCAGAATTAAAAGATCTTTTAAAAACAGGAATTTCGAAGGTTTAAACTTAAACATTTCATCGAGTTCTCCAAAACATAGGCCGGATGATTAGCTTTAGATGTGGGAGATGGTCGTTCTTACCCAAGCATTTGTTTAAATTAGAGGGTCTTAGATACATATATAAAAAATAACTGTATTAAATTGATTTCATGTAAGATAATTTAAAAATTATATTTTGCCGCAATCTGTTCAGTACCCAGCACTGAATATTTTTTAAGGAAAAAAACGAAAAACACTAGGCCTGATTGATTTAAGCCCTGCCTCGACCCATGTCGCCCTGAATCGATTTGCTCGATGTGAGCACGTGCTTTGATCGAAATTCAGATCATAAAAATATATTTTGTTCGTAAATGTGTTATTTATTTCAAAAAAGCTGTTCGAGACCGACGCAATTCTGTCGTTTCGATGACGAATACTATAATAATAACGCATGATTGTCAATGAAAAAAAAACGTCGTTATTATTGGTTTCGTTGGTGGTTTGTGACCCTTTTGAAAATTCATAAAATAAAATTATTCACAAAATATAAATAAGCGGATGTAAAGGAAAATATGTATGTGCACATGTGCACTGTGCAGCCATGGATTTTTGACAATTGAATGACATTCCTCAGGGTGTCAAAGAGTGGACAACATCGAATTTACCTTTGTCGTTCCTCTGTCTGGTTTTTAATGTTAAAAAAAGAAGAACAAGAAAAACGTCAAACCTTGTTGCAAGAGTAATCGAAATCAAAGATAATAAAAGTGGACGAATGAATTTTTTATGTGAATATAAATAATAAAAATAATACTTTTACGTGTTATTAAACACTTTGTATATGAAAAACATAGTATTAATCTAAAAAGTGGGGGCAACCCTTACCTTTGTTTGCAATAATCCAAATAAAAATCTCCTCTTGTTCCTACTATCAACAACATTAAAAAATAATCGCATGATAGTACTATGTTTTTTATAATATACAAAAACAAGTTAAGCAAAAAAATTACAAATGAAAATATTGTTCAACAATTCAGTCGCAATTTAGCAAAAAAACCTTCTTTAAGTGCATCATATGTTTTTTTTTTTTAATAATACAGTCTAAATTTATTATTTTGTTCAATTTAACAATAAATGTTCTTATTTTATCAATTTGATTTTAATCAATTTGATTTTGATTACTCTTCTAACAATGATGCAGTCGATCTGACGCCTGGGGAAAAACCTGATGGATCTACTGTCTTAAACATGTTCTATCGATCAAATTTTAAGGTCCCAAATTGAAGATAGTCCTCCAGTGTATGTTGCTACACCGTTACATCCAGAAACACTGACTGTTTGGTGTGCTTTATGGGTTGGTAGAATCATTGGTCCGTACTTGTTCAAAAACGGTGCTGGCCAGTGGCCAGAACGTTAGAGTAAATGGTGACCGTTATACAGCCATAATTATTGACTTCTTCGTTCATCAATTGAACAACCTCATGTGCACGAGTTGTGGTTTCAACAAGAAGGTGCAATATGTCACACAGCTCATGCCACAATTGATTTATTGAAAGTTACCTTTGTATATGAAAAACATAGTACTATCATGGTGGAAGTTAGTTGGGGCCACATCTAAAAAGTGGGGGCAATCCTTAGGGGCGAGTTATAGCAAACAGGAAAATGGATCAGGAAAATTTTTCTGATGGATTATTTAGTAAGTTCTCGATCGATTTGAAACACATAAGCTGAAGTAATCGATGACAAATGACAATTTTAATGCACTATGTAAAAAAAAAATTTATTGAACGTAGGATTTTTGATAAAAATGCATTTGTTTATTTTCCTGATGCAAGTTCATCAGGAAAACAAATAAATGCATTTTTATCAAAAAACCTTTGTTCAATCAGTTTTTTTTTTACATAGTGCATTAAAATTGTCATTTGTCATCGATTACTTCAGCTTATGTGTTTCAAATCGATCGAGAACTTACTAAATAATCCATCAGAAAAATTTTCCTGATCCATTTTCCTGTTCGCTATAACTCGCCCCTTACTCAAATTTTTTTGCGAAAGGCTTGTGGAGGCTTTAATCGATATTTTTTGATATTTTTTGGTTGCAATAATCCAAATAATAGTCTCCTCTTGCTCCTAATACCAATTTCCGATGCTTAAAGACTCCCCAAATCAAATTTTACACCTTAAATTTTAAAGCGCCACCACAAGGGTGCGGCAACGTTGTAACAACTTTGTAACCAAATATTTTCATGTTTCGGATCCGTGAATTTCCCAACAAGATCGTGTGATTTAACGCTGCCGTTTAACTATTTTCTGTGGGGATGTGTGAAGTTACTAGTCTACGCTGATAAGCCCCAAACGATCGACTACTTGGAGGACAACATTCGCCGCGGTATTGCCGATATACAGCCACAAATGTTAGAAAAAGTGATCAAAAATTGTACCTCCAGTTTGGATTACTTCCGAGCTAGCCGTGGTGGTCATATCCCAGAAATAGTATTTAAATTATAACGCCAAAGAATATCGAATAAAGCTAATTTCATGTAATATTTTAAAATTCATCTTTGTTTATTCCATTTCAAGTTCTACACCTCTAAGAATATATCCTTTAATAAGATTCTTAATTTTATGAAATGGTGCCTTGCATTCCTTACTGTAAAATTCAGGATTGATCCAATTGATCCTTCTCTACAAATAGGTGAATAACCATTAGCTAACAATTATTTTCGACTCATCACTACACTATCACTACTCACTAGGTCATCAGCATATACACACCGATGCGTATGCCTACCTCCAGGCAGATTAAAAAATAGCTTAATAAAAAGTAGACACTTTCTTAACAATATACGCTGAAATACGTCGATATGCTTAGTGAAAGTTAAAAAAAAACAACGATTTCCATGTTTAAATTCTCCGAGTTAATCTTATCCATGGATAGAGATGGGCGATAATTTCATACATTCTATCGATAGTTTGTACGAAAACTCCATTTTTCTGTTGTCTTAGTGATCCTTAATCCTAGAAATCGTTCTTTACGTCAAATCTCCTGGCTTTTATTGCGCAAAATTTCAGTATATGCCAACTATTCTAAATTTTAAAAAAGACTAGTGTTTCCACAGTGGGTAAGCCATGATTATTTCAACTATAGTCATCAGGTTGTTAATCTTGCATTAAGCTAATCAGCCGATTTCAGTTGATAGGCGCCACTTAACCAATACCATTTAGTTATTAGAATTTTAACTTACTGTGACCAAACTGATCCTTAATGTCAACGAACTATATGATCGTTCACTTTAGATGTGGCCAGTTGGGGATTATTTAGAAATTTTAAGTAGGTACGATCTAATAATTTATTTTCAAGTTAAAGTAACTTGGCTATTTAAATTTATTCACATATTATTCAATTTTAATAATTTAAATTAATTTCGTCTTACCTTCATATGTTTTCGCAGTGAAGATGGATGAGTATATGACTTATCACAGCCGTTGACGCGACAATTGTACGGTTTGTCTGAGGTATGCACATGCGAATGTTTTTTACGATCCGAAGAATTTGCAAATCGCCGATCACAACCATCGTGTTCACATCTAAACGGTTTCTCACCTGGAAATAAAAACAACATAAAACACACAACGATTACTAATAGTAATAGCATTTCCCAAATTTAACTGTAAGAAAGAAGGGAACAGGCAACAAGATCACCGTAGATGTAGACCCACAAAAAAGATATTCGTGATCCTCGGTGTTTCCTGAAAAATTTTATTATTTGAGACCATGTTGAATGAGTTTTGCATTCAAGGAACACATGCAGATTCCATCGTCTTCTTTGTATTCGTTGTCTCAGACCAAATATAGAATAAAAAAGAACTCTTTATGATTTATGACAGCAAAAGGTAACTTGTTAAACACATACCGATTTATTTTTTATTTTTGCACCATCCTTTACCTTGTGAAACAAAGTTTCACGTATTCGCTGAGAGAATTTCAGCAAAAATAAAAAACAAAATAAAAAAGGCATTCCTGATATTCAAAATAAAATGAAAAATAAATAATATATTTATGTATTTTTGTGTTATAGATACCAACTAGGTACGAGTATAAGGCAATTTCAAATTAAGCGCTGCAGTGTTTGTTAAACATAATTCCAAAAAAATTGATGACCGATGAAAATATTCAACAATATTAAGTGGATAAAAATGGTTACAAATACGTTTTGACATATATATCTTTCCTTGTTGCTGTGTTTATGGCAGATATAAAAGAATCATAAAGGCTTGATGCAATACCCAGTTAATTTAGTTGCTTAAATTAAAAAGATTCTTAGCTGTCCTCTTCAAGTTGTCGCTATAAATTTAGATACCTCATTTAAGTGAAGCACCTATGAAATATACTAACGTATCTTAACATTAAATGACATAAAATTAATGTTACCAATTTTTTAGAAAAATTATTAAGAACTCAAGCCATAACAATAAATTATAAATTTTTGAAATGTCAAATATACATAGCTCGGTCTGGACTTGGAAGACACAGAAACAAAATGATATGAAAAAAGGTTTCTTTTAATTGGGGTTTTATTGTGTTTTTTTTTTTTATTTTATTTTATTTTTTTTTTTGTTGAACGAAGACTTTGTTCATATTATATGTCTTAGCTGAGATGATATCCCTTTATCTACCTGTTACCTACATTCGTTTGTTATAATGTGTGATATGTTTAGTGACTTAAACTGTGGGGGAGAGTTATTCAATTTATTGATTCGATCGAAGGATTATCGTTATGAAACCTTTTCATAACATGTGTTAGTTAACTGACCTTTTTTTTATTTATTTGTGTTCTTTGTATGATTGTTTAGTATTTTACTAGGCGATACTTGTCAAAAAATGGTTATTGCCTCGTGAGTGAATCCGAAAATCATAACACGATTATTAATAACTAGACGAAAATTCCGTCGGGAAAAAACTTCGTTGTCGCCGCCGCGCCGCGACGCCGCCGCCGCCGTCGCGTTGCCACGATGACAACAGTCAATTGAAACGAGTGGGTATTGTCTATGGAAAGGTAGAGTAGAATCAAGTTTTATTTTTTTTTTAAATTTTATTTAACTAGTTAGGCTCGCTGGGTCCTGGGTCTGTGTACTAATTTTTTTATTAATATTTGTTTGTCAATTTGACGTTTTAGAGATAAGATCAACCGAAACATATTTTAATAATATGAAAATAGCATAAAACCGTCAGATCTCAGATAGGATGGGGCCCTCAATCTTTGAACTTTGAAACAAGGAACCAAGAAATGTAATAATGAGTTTTCGAAGGGTTGCATCAAGGCTCTAACAAACTATAAAAATCGATAGTGTAATAAATTATACATCTCATTAAATATGGTTAAATGTTTAGTGTCTATGTTTTTTGAAAGATTATCATGTACTTTAGTCGTGTTTCACCGCCGGCCGCAAAAGAAAACAATGAGTTTCTGAGATCGTTTAAAGTGAAAAAAACCTAAGAGGTTATAACTCTTGGCTTCGAGTTATAACGGTTTTTATAAATGTTAGTCATTTTCCCTTTGACTAATTCTAACTTTGCCAAAATAACTGAATTTAATTTTTTGTGTAGGTATACAATGACCTTAATTTATATCTGTCCTATAACTTTTTGTCTGATAACGGATTCCCCGCAAAATTTATTATCAAAGTCATTCCTTCAGCGCTCCCGTGATTTTTGTATAGTTTTACAAGGAACGCGACGTTCAAATAATAATTTCCATATCAATTATCGCCCGCCCCGCTCTGTTTGATAAGGCTTAAGAGCACTCAATAGTAAAATGGCGATTTTTAGTAAAATTGTAAGGCCTGTATTGTCCTGTCATAACTTTTAAAGCCGAAACCACACTGTTCTTGTGTGGTGTGTCGATGTTATTTCAAATCAAAAATAGATCAAATCCTCCGAAACGATATCGACACAATGATATCGATAACAGTAGGTTTGTTCAATTAGGAAAAATGTATCGGATACTCATCAAAGTGATCGTTGCTATTCAGAAATTGTGATTTGGCCAGTTTATATTTCTAAGATCTCAGAGATCTTCGTATTTTCAGAAATATAAACAAAAATTCTCATACAAATTTCTCAATTCTACTGTCAAAACTCTGAGAATGAAAATTTTTGGATTCGATTTCTCAATTTTACAAAGTGATAGCTTTGACTTTTGAAAATAATTTAATTTTATTTGCTTTTGTATTTTTAAAAGGCGTCACAACAACAATTTTTATTTCTTTGAGAATTGTTGTTTATATTTCTTTCTCAATCTCTGTCATTTTCACTGAGAATATTTTCAGAGATCTTAGAAATATAAACTGACCAATTGACATGTTATAAATGAAAGCTTGTGTCTAGGTTTTCTTGTTATCTGCGTTGCTTCGTTTTTGGAAGAAGCGATTTCAAGATGTAACGCGACGACGGACGTAGGGATTGATATTAACCTAAATATTATATGGAAATATTAGGTACTAAGATTTCAATACTGAAAACTCAATTCGGAATTTAAATTAATGCAGGTATGTAGGTATTGACTTAGCGCCTGAGACACTTAACTCAAAAAATGATGTCTCATTAGCTTATAAAAAGGGAAATATTTATGATCTGATCAGGGAGAATTTTTTGAGTTAAGAGTTTCTTAAGCTTATGAGCGCTCAGTGAATACAAGCCCAACTAGACAACCATCCCCAAATAGCAAATTAATTAATTTTTTTTTTTCATTAATATTGCTTATACTCTTTCGAACATTCATTCCATCATTGTGACGAATATTTTCAATTTATTTTGTACGATCAAACACAAAACAAGTACATATAGAATGAATTAAAGACAGTCAATGGCGATCGTTATCACAAAAATTGAAGAGTAGGATATTGGCAACATTTAGTTTCAACAGGACGGCGCTATTTGTGGGGTGCCGTAAAAGATAAATGTTACGCCAACAAGCCAGAGACAATTGACGCTTTAAAGGACAATATTCCTGAAGCCATTGGTGAAATACAGCTGCACACAATCGATAATGTGCTTAAAAATTGGACCAACCGCGTAGGCTACTGCATGGCCAGCCGAGGCCGTCATTTGAATGAAATTATTTCCCATTATTAATCGGAAGGATTGTACCTACTTTCAAATAAAAAAAGAAATTTGAGAAAGTATTCATTAGTTTTTTTATAGCATTTTCAAAAAAAAAAAATTTTTGGCGGACCCTTTATATGACAGTTTTTGCGCGAACATATTAAACTTTTTTGACATTTATAAACTTCAAAGTTACGTTAGCTGTAGTGTGATAATAAAAAGATAAGGCAAAGGCCAACACCGTTCATAGCGTTCATGTTTCTTTTTTTTGACATTTATAAAAGTCAAAGTGACCTTAGAGTTAGCATGATACTAGACAGTATATGCTTACTTATGATTAACTGAATATATCTATTTTGTTGTTAACATAACATCGTTAGTCTTTGAGTAAGCACCTCACCACACTAGAGGATATCCACCAAAAATTGTCCTTAACTTTTTTTGGCGTCAAAGCATGATAGTGATAGCAAATTAATCATCATTCCAGAGCTTAGTTCAAGTATGCTAAACCTAAAGGCCCGAACCGCAACCGCCGCCGCCGGCAGTGCCATCAGCCGGCCGTGCGGAATAAGTTAAGAGAACATTTAACATTTAAAAGAGTATTTACCATTAACACCACTTAAATTTTAAAATAAATTATTATTAAATGCGCGTGGTACCCCAACGCCCAACGGCGTGTTGTGTACCTACCACTGCGCCTAAAGCGTTGCGCCCTAGTATCATCTCTCATGTCTCTCCTCTCAGCAGTATGTGAACTGAAACCACAACACGATTGGATACCTGCACAGAAGCTTCAATGGGTGGAAAATGGGCGGTAACCATCATCAGTTTGGAATGGCGATAACCAATTATACATTGTGCTTGAGCTGTATTATTGTGTTGTGTTTTTTAAAACTTTTGGCTCATTTGTACATTTGTATGAGTGTTGTTTAATGTTTTAGAGGTTTTTTTTTTTGTTTGAATCTTATGTAGGTACCCACTGCCTAGCCTAATTGTCTTAAGTGCATATTTATATTGTAATCCCACTTTATGAACATTGAAAATGTACTATATAAGTCATGCACATGACAAGTTAAATAATTCATACAGGAATAAAAACAACACCATGAAGAGAACGACCTACGTGCGTCGTGTTATAGATACATAAAGATTTTATGAATAATAACGGGTTGATTTGCTTTTATGAATTTCGTCAATGAGTATTAATTTGAAGAAAAAAATTACGTAAACTAAGGGACTTTATTGCATGTAATGTACATATAGGTACGCCATAGCTACTTCCTCTGTGGTTGATAACATAAGGGTTTACCTCTTTATACCTACAATAATTTAGAATTCTAATTTAATTTCCCTTTTAAAATGCCTAGCCTGGGTAGAAAAAATATGTACATGGATTTATTCAGTTCATCCACAAAAATTAAAAGAGAAATATTCGAGGTCCTTTTTGAACTGTTTCATAACTATAAGTTCTTGTTGAAGTACAGTACAATGTACAGTACAACACGGGTATAGGCAGTTGAAAATCCTAGACAATTTATTTCGTTACCCGAGTTTTTCTTACATGTGTTTTGTTTAAGATATGCAAAAAACAGACGAACGAAAGAAAATTATTATCTACCATTACTACGAAACGCAGAAGGTTGAATTTTTAATCTTAATCTGCAACCTTTAAAAGACTTTTTTATTTACTATTTTAACTTGTTAAAATTAATTCTATTTGCAAAAAGTTGAATTTTATTTAAATAAATAAAATTCAACAAGGATAACAAGGATAAATTCAATTTGAAAAAGGACGAATATAATTTGTTAAAGGAGGAATTTAATGTAAAAAGGCTTTAAGAGTCACTATTCATGTAAAATCGATTTAGCTGAATAACTTTCTTTTTTATTATTGACGTTTTGTTGCTTTAATTTCTTTTCTCCGTCTCACTCAATTTTTTCAAGCATCCAACTACAAGTTCGGACACACCCATTTCATATAAAGCAAAATTAAATTTGCAAAGTGAAGTGAGATGAATTTTAAAAACTATGGTGATGCACAAAACAAACCCAAATATTCGCACTATTCTAATCTTTACGCATTTGTCTTAATAAAACAAAGAACTACTATATGACAATTTTAATAAAAATACTTTATTTTATTTTGTAGAGAACGAAAAAAATATTAACTAAGGCTATGATAACAATAGATTTCTTCTTCGCCAGGGCACTCAGAAATGTCATTCAACTTTCAAGAACACAGGACAGAGCTTAGTGCCACCAACTGTTTTCTTGAATTTGCGTACACCACATAAGTATAGGTACTTTCCAAAATTTCATCAATAATATTTTATGCACTGAATAAAGAATGTAATGTTTGGATTAAATGAGTCCAAAATATGGAATTAGATTACACATCTGGATAACGGTTTAGTTTCAAAATGAACATACCTATGTAATAACAGGTACCCACCAATGCAAAATAATCCACACATAAAAACCTAGCACAAATTGAACCCATAACACAATACTGTCGAAAGTCAAAATTTGAAAATCATCATAAGGAGCATTATAAGGACAATCTTTTTTCGCTTGTTTTACATCGCTATGTCTTCTAGATTCTACATAGAGTGTCTTATCTTTTGTACTACCGTGCGTCGCGTTGTTTTCCCATAGTTCTTGGGGTTGGCCGTGGCGCGATGGTATGCATGGTCGCCTGTCAACCAAATGGTCACAGGTTCGATCCCAGCCGTAGTTCTATGTCTTGTTTTTTTTCCATTATCATTGATCATTGTTGGGCCGCTGGTTTACTCATTACATTGTTGTTCAGGCATAACACTAACAACATGTGATTGAGTATTATACTAGTATGCCCAACAAATATGTCAACAAACAAAATAATGTGAATTATAAAGGGACATAGATATAAGACACGGAAATTTCTCCGCTTTAGCCAAGCCGCCAACCCTGGAGATAAAATCTGAGACAACCACCACCTTCAGTCTCAGTACCTCGCGTCACACACACCTTTCCCTTCCCATCCTATCCTATCCTTCACGCCCGCGCTGTGTTGATGCATATAAAGGGTAAACCAAAAATCCCCTTGAGCGCGCGCATATTATAAAAAAAAAAAAAAAACAAAACAAAAACGAAATCGAACGAAACAATGTGTGAAAAATCTTTTATTAATTTTTGTTTAAAAAAAAAAAACGTTCACATTTCAAATGAGGTAATTTCGTTTGACAGTTCATTGTTGTCTTCTCTTTCTGTTTTATAGAGAAATTTCAAATTTATGAAGCAAATTCACAAACAAATTCAAACTTTTGTTTGGCTGAATGCGTTCAACTAATTTCCGAGATAATTTCGTGCAAATTTGGCTTAAATTACTTCATTTTGGTCCTAATTTGGAAATTATGAACGAAATTACCTCATTTGGCCTAATTAAAACCCACTATTATTTGACATAAGCCGAAACAATATACGAAAACGTATTATAAATAATAATTCATATAAAGTTTTGTAGAGGGAATACAAATGTTTAGCGCATTCTTTTAAAAAAAATATCATTAGATTCAAAGTTCAAAAACCATTGAATTATTTTAATTTTCACACCCCAAATGTATCTATTGCATTTGAAAGATATTTTATTGCCATGTTTGCACAACACTGTCAAAATTGAGAGCAGTGCGTTGTGTTGTGATTGTGACGTTGCGAGTAGTGAGTGTGTGTCGAGCACCACATTCTCTTTGTTCTTTTTCTGAATTGAATATAGATTTATGAACAGTATCTGCACATATTTGTGGGTACTCTACTCGTACATACGAGTACATTAATATAATATCTTCCCTATTTCATTTTCGTTAGGTCTGCACTTCATGTTTCAAAAGAGACTATTGGAAGAGAAAATTCAGTTGTATGGATGTATGTGTATTGCTTTGTTACCATTAATTCTGAAACTGGGTTACCGACGTAGTTTTTGAAATTTAATTTTCACATTCCTTAATATTTTAAAAAGGATATTTATGTATGTATGTAGATTACAGTTTTATAAGAATTGGTTTCAGACTTTTCAGATCGAAGTATCTGTAATATATCATTATTCCAGTTGATATTAATGGATTGTGTTCATTAAAATGTTAATCAAGGAACCCGGAGCTGTAAAAGATTACATGTATTTGGGAAATCCAATCAAAAGCTAGCATTCATTCATCGTTTGAAGTTAATAATTCTTTTACCATAGAAATATTGCAATCACTAATTGAAAAAGAATTGAAAAACTGTTTGCAATCTTTTGGGATATCTTGCATTCTTGAAATATATAAATTTAATCAAAGAATGCAAAAAAAAAATTCAAAATGTTAGAAAAAAAATTCAAAGAATGCTAAAAGAATTCAAATAATGTATAGAGTCGAATGAAAGGTAATAGAACCTAAACGCAAACTTTTGCTTTACGTCAACACCGCACCTTCGAGATGTAACATGTGTTTCCCTATTTTACCTCTTAATAGTATAATAGTAGTAATGAAATACATACATATGTAGTTGCATTCCTCCCCGAACATATTAAACCGTAATACTCGCGTATAATGTTCTTCGATCAGTATTTTCACTACTTTCCTTATAGTCTTGTAAATGTATCCTACGTTTATTTAACTATGATTGGGAATATAACGAAATTTCCTCCTGGTTCAGCTGGCAACATACAACACTAACAAATTTGACTGTTTTAAATATTTTTGATGCGCAAAAACAGAATCTTTTTCGATTTCTTGAGTTATTAGACTGTGAAGATGCAAAAAACTTTTCTTGAGCTACCTATGTACATACATATGTATATGTTTTAGGTAACAAATAAATTTTTTTTAAAGAAATAATGAAAAAAATAAATAATTTTAGGTAAAATAATGAAAATATGATAAAGTACTTATCCTTCCTTTTTTAAATCAACTCTTTCTTCCGTCTTCGAGCAATCGTTATTTCGTTGTTAACTTTCTCTTAAACTCACATTATTAAGGCGATATTGTAATATTAATATGAAGATTATTCTTTTCACATACTTTCATTATTTTACCTTAAATATTATGTACATGTTGATTACAGAATCCAAAAAGCTCGGCTCACAGTGCTGTTCTCTCTTTCCCATCTGCTCATTTAACGTAGAAAGAAAAGGGAACACATCACTTGAATCACTGCGGATCGAGTTTTTTGGATTCTGTAACCGACATGATAGCTTTGAGAAAAATATCGAGAAATCAATGCATTACAGTTATTTTGTAGTAAGTTTCAGATTTATACGATAGTCAAACCGAAGCGAAATCTTGGACTTCGGCCCAAATCTCCACATTTCCAAATTTCTTTGAAGACTCAGTGAAATCTCATTCCGATACCCTTGACAACTTTACGATAGGTATTTGGTAGCGGTGTGAACACCAATTTAAAATTTCGAAGAATTAAGCTGAAATCTTTGGATTTCGGCGGTGGCAACACCGTATTGGCTAAGCCTTTTAAAAAGCATAGTTTTCTTTGGCATGTCAAAAAATTAAATTTTGTTGTCCAGCAATTATTGCAGATCGGGAGTTGCAAAAACATAAAAAGTACACAATTTTACATCCCGGATCCCTGTTTTTTACCATCACACTAAAACAAATTGTGCCGTGTAAACAAGGTTTTCCTTAGTCAGTGTTAAGTTTTGTGTTTGGTTTTAGCAATTTGCTGAAAAAACGAAACATGCAAGTTATTAAAGGAACATCACGGTTTTTTGGATTTCAAATTGTACCATCAAAGT
Source organism: Syrphus vitripennis (assembly GCA_958431115.1). Classification (NCBI taxonomy): domain Eukaryota; kingdom Metazoa; phylum Arthropoda; class Insecta; order Diptera; family Syrphidae; genus Syrphus; species Syrphus vitripennis. The sequence goes on from OY288108.1 coordinate 46,354,805, forward strand.
ATTTTGACTTGTTCGAAGCACCAATTGTTCGTTTAAAATAAATCAGGAAATGCGTACCTATTACTTATTTCTATATCACATGAAGAGGCATTTATGCATATTTGCACAGATGATTACAAAAATTATTGAAAATTTTAGCACTGACATCACCAACTGTCAAGCACGGATTTGAAATATAAACATATTTGTTTTAGCACGAAAAATTAATTAAGATTTCACTAATCACTTTATAATTGAATAACAATGTAATTTAGGTAATAATAATAATTATTATTGCCTTTTCAATGGTGACCTTTTGTTGATATATCCATCAAACACATTTGTCTTCAACAATCTAAAAATCACAAACCACTTCAACTACCTGAATTTTGACGGTCAGGAGTTAGTGCGGCAAGGCAAGACTTCACTTCAGCGAAACTATGCTGCAACAAAATTTCACGACGCCGCGCGCCGCGCCGTGATGGAGCAAAATATTATTTGTATAGAAAATGATTGAAGGAAACTATGTATGTCGGGCTCGGGCTAAGGCGCGTAAGCGGCAACGTTATCACTCTAACTAACTTTGTTACATTTAGTGCAGTTTCATTAAAGTGCGATATTGGATAGCGCGATGTGATCCGTGTTTCATATTGTATTTAATAACCTGTAATGCAGAACAAGTGTAATTTTAATGTTCGGTTCCACCAATAATTAACAAACTTTTAAATTAAAATTCTAAAATTTAAGAGTCGGCTAAATTTTTAAAAGCGTTGCGTTGGGCGCAACTAGTCATAAGCTCATACTCGTAAGTGTATTTAAACGCAACGGGTGTTCCGTCGAGGTCTTCCACTAACAGTTATTTAATTGAGAATGTGAGATGTATACAATCCATCTTGATCTAAAATATTCTTATAGATCAATATCGAAGCTGAGTCGAGAGCATTTAGTATATGCTTAGTTCAATTCGGTGACAATTGAATGATAATCGTCAAAATTCAACTCGCTCTCTTTATACCTTCATACTTAATAAAAGAATTTAATACAAGCGGGAACGTTTTGAGAATATTTCGGTATTGGCGGTATAGGGTAATCAAGTTTAGAATACTCGTTTACATGAATCTAGACATTCAATGAAACACTCATTGTTTAGCTTGTATAATTTTATCGTAGTGAAAGCATAACATCCGGACTGTGTCAGCATCAGTGTGAATATAGCCTTAGAAAAAAAATCATTCGACATTTTCGAATAAAGTGTCCTGTTTATTCAAAAAGTTTTCATGAATAGGTACCCTACCTACCTACATTTCATTTTTATTTTGCCTACTATTTTGCATTTCAAGGAAATATTATTTAAATTATATTATTATTTTTTATTTTTTTTTTTCAACACCCACAATCTGCCAGATATACATACGTATACCTGAATCTATGTGTATTGTGTAACAATAATTTGTGTCAAGCTGTTCAAAACAGATATAGCTATGTATCCCTTGTAGAATCACTTGTGCGCACTAAAAACACGACAAATATTCGAGGGACAGAGATGTGCCGATGCCGAGGTTTTCTTCTTTTAAATGCAATAGAGCAGGCATAACACGAATAACAAAAGAAACTTTACCCATCATCGAGTCTTATTTATGATTAAATTCCTTATTTCGCTCCATCTATACTAAATACCTTATAAAAAGAGAATTCCATAAGAACCAGGTCAGTATTTTTTTTTTTTTATGTGAGATCATCATTTTTGTTTCAGTATAAACATATTGACTGAAGCATTACATCGTCTTTTGATAATTTTTTAGCAGGCGTTTTCATAATACGTGTATCAGAGGGGTACCAAAAATTAAGAAGGTCGAGACCAGAGTCTCACTTCGACACACCCTTTTGTCGCATAAACGCACACAATTATTTTGTTGAAAATTCCTGTTCAATACAATACAACAACAGTTATGAATAAATCAAAACAAAAATACACAGACATCGAGGGGGAAATAAAGCAAAGGACTTGTCTCCCCTACCCTTAATAGGTTTTGTGTTGTTTAGATGTGCACAATAATGGCTGCGGCTGGTGTTGAGGATTTGGCTGATGATGCGTCAATCCTACTTCATAAATAATGAGTTTTTTTCTGCTATTTGCACGCAGTCCTACAAAGATTGCATTTTATACTCATCTTTTTTTTTTGTGGAAAGAAAAAAAGAAATATATTGTATATACAATAATAACAATAACCCATCTCGATCCCAATGATGATGAGATGAGTGCAAATGAATACCTTGTTGGGTTGGAACTGTGAATTATTCGGTAAAGAATGTTTGTTGTTTGGATATACCCTTTTTCAATAGCTCTATCAGGTCGTTGAAAGAGATACGCATACTTATAGCTATTATGATCTTTAATTATTGAATTCTGTTTTTGTCTACTTTATGTGAATGACAATGGACTTTTGATTTTGTGTATCCTTTTTTTCTGTTGTTGTTGTTCCTACCTACGTGGTTTTAAATTGTAATATGTTTTTTGAGGTATCTAATAAGTAACGTGACTAAAGCTATTAGATTTACATCAATGACAGTAGAAAAGCTAATTTAAAAACAAACATAAATGCTCGGCAGAAAAGGAATAAATATTTCGAGGGATATCGGATATCAAAGAAAAAGGATATAAACAGACATAAAACCATTTTCCTTGCACACATACCTACATATAAGGATTTATTTAAATTAACGGCATGCCATTCTTTTTTCGGGTAATAAAGTCGTTGAACACTTCCAATCCGAGCTAGTTTTGACAGTTTGCGTCATCAGCTTGATAAATCCCGTCCGCTTGTTTAAACCATTGCACACGCAAATAAAGAATTCTGAAGATAATTCATTCTCTTGCTCTAGTATTTGTTACGGTTTTACGCCGCAACTTACACGATTAGCCATTATTTTGACAGAAAAATTGAATGAAAATATTCATTGTTTTCCCAAGTTTTTGGACAATTTTCTGTCAAGACAGTCTTCTGTCAAAATTTACTAAAATAATCGGCCCTATCATCGTACCCGATCGGAACGTTTATTTTGTTCATGGTATGTGAATCGTAACAATAAAATAGACCCATACGGAAATTATTCCACAACAATTTTGCTGTCGGAGACAATCGGAACTCAAGCATCGCTGTATTTCACACGCGTTGCTGTGATTTTGACATTTAATTGCTAGGCATCGCATGAATTCGAGACACGTTACTTCTATTTTAAAAGTTTCAACGCACATTTCAATTTCTTTCGTAGGAATGTCGGATTTATGAATCGGAACGCTACCATGATACAAAATTCGTACATTTTGTACAAATCGGAGAAAGATTCCGATCGGATAGTACTATTGCCTGAATGGCTGAATGGCTACTTGGCAGTTGTGTAAGCCGAGCATAAAAATCTAGAATCCATTATTCCTGACAATAACTTCTACATTTACCGACGGTGGTTACGGTTCCGAGTCTCCTGTCTAGAGGACTGGGACCACAACTCTCCCACTCCACTAAGTCTCCACTTGTGAGGTTCTCCGGGTTGATCTCAAGAGACGTCGACGTTTTTAGATTATTCCATGTCTAAGGTCAACTTAATGATGGTGCTATTACTTTTTTGATCCAGGATATTGATCCCCGATATTATTGCAAAGTGTCGTGTATCATTACCTTTCGAGTTGGGTTCTCAGGACATCTTCTTTTTACATGACAGTACCAGCTATGTTGCTCATGCTGTATTTTATCCCAGATGGTATTTTTCCTGCCACAACATCCACCCCACGCAATGTTTGATGTCTTCATCAAAAAAGATCCTTCGCTATTGATCACAGATCCAAGATACTCAAACTTTTCGACCTTGGAAAGCATTTAGCTCGGCTGTATATCGGTTTTAATGTGCAGAGTGGCAAAATCGTGGCGGAAAATCGATACACATGAAAAAGGCGTTTTTGCAGTTCACAACAAGTGCCATACTCACCTGACTTAAATTTTATGACTTAAACATATTATAATGTTTGGGAATGGCTAACCCACAAATTATACGAAGGAGGAAATAAGGAATAGGACATATTCATAGTCGTCTGACAAGTTGTTTCTTTGTCTCTTCTAAGCTAAACTGGAGTTTATGTTATTCATAGACAATTTAGACCCGGGTCCAAAAGATAAACTGGAACTCAATTCTTAAAAACGGTTGACTCTTTCACTAAGTTGTTTTTTTTCTATCTGTCAAAAAATCAATTAGATTTCAATGGATTGACAGCCAATTGTACTAAAATTGTAGTAGAATTCTGTTATTTACTAAATAGAGCTGCCAAATTCTTTATGAATGGCCTCGTTCACAAAGTTATCCTAAAGCAATCCAGATTGGTTTGTGTTGTTGTAATCTCTTGAGAAAAAACAGCCGCTGTTTATAATCAGCAATAAACAAAGTTATCCTAAAGCAATCCAGATTGGTTTGTGTTGTTGTAATCTCTTGAGAAAAAACAGCCGCTGTTTATAATCAGCTGTTTTTTCTCAAGACTTACAACAACACAAACCAATCTGGATTGCTTTAGGATAACTTTGTGAACGAGGCCAATAGCAGCTGTTTCTAACCTGTGTGTTAACTTTAGACTCGAGGCCAGTTTGGACTCAGTTCTAAAGTTTGACTATGAATATGCCACATTAACTTTATGGCATAATAAGTCAGCCGAAATATCAATTTATTATACATGTACTTCTTTTACCTCTCACTTTCAGATCGAATATTTTAAATTACGGATACCGAATCGAACATTCGATTCAAAGAGAACGTTTTTAAAATCACACATTTCGCGTTTTATGTCCACAAAGGTTTGGCGAAAAAAGACGTTGCTATATTCAAACGTTAATGTTCCGCTTGCCTATAACATTAGGAAATCTTGGGTTCCCAAACTTTCGATTTGCTATTTATAAGGGACTACTCTTGTTCTATTTCCTAAGAATACTACTGTTGTCACCGCCTTTTTATAAAAACATTCCAGCACTTCTTGTCTAAGTGCCATCATATTCATCGTCATTCTTGTAATCTAACAGTAGGAAAAAACAGTATAGGCCTGAGCAAAGCCTGACCAACCTCCGAGCAGAATATCTGAGCCTCCGAATTAAATTATTCATTCAAGACTTCTTTGTCTAGAACAGCAATTCAACGGGCAGATCCGGATCATTAAACAGTCGTGTTGTCATCTACTTCTGATTTATGTGCGAAATTTGAAGCGTCTGCGTTGTCGGGAAGTTATTTAATAATAGTTTTTAATATTGTACTAAGTTAATAAAAAGTCTAAAAGCCATTTGCACCAAAACCCACTAAAATCAGTTTTTGCTAAAATGCTTATAAATTTATCCGCCTAATAAATTTGCCCTTTATTATTTTAACTTAACTAAAAGGTTTAACCAGTGCATGTGCAAGTGAAATAGGGGTCCTGAAATTCAATTCCCCCGGATATACCTATGTAAACCTTAAAGAAAAAATATTTTTCCCAGGCGTGAAAAACTGTCAAAACTTATGTAGGTACTGCAAACATTTTAATGACGAGGAAGATCAAGGATTAAATAATCACATGATTAGCATGCCGATAATCGAATTCGAAATATTGAGGTGAACAAAAGATTTCAAAATGTAACATGATCCGTAGCCATGTTATTAAATTGTGCCCGCCTATACATAGATTAATTTATTGAGGTGAGACGTTTTTCTTCCAAACCGAACGATGACGACGCGATTGCGGAACAATTGGTTTTACTTGTACAAAAGTGGAAAAATCCAAATTATTCTCTTTAAGTAGTGTTGCCTTAATAACTTATCCATTTCAATTAATTAACTCTATTTTTGTATTGTTCTATTGCCATATTTCCTGGTTTTTATTAAAAAAAAAAAAAACACATGATAATCCAACTTGTTTTTACCAATTTGTCCCTTTTATGTATCTTATCTTTTTTATCTCCTGTTGCCTTCATTAATTGCTGTATTTTGTATCAACTGCTAGCTGGAGCAGCCGGAGTATCTACCATCAGATAGGTATCTTATTACGACAGATTAATTTTATCACACATAACTTATTATAGATAGGTAGTATTAAAACATGAATGTATGTCTTTGTATATACGCATGTAGGTGTATATATATATATTTGAAAAATTAATTTTTATTTTAATAGAAACAAAACAAGTCAATAAAAGAAAACGGACATTTCTTTCAAAAATGGTGGCGGTGTAAAATATTTGATTATATTGCTGTAGATTAGGCTGGGCGTATTTGTTGTAATAAAATATAGATTGTTTGTCCTTAGGGGAAAGGCTCTACCTGGTTTTCTAAAGAAAGCATATTTTATTTTTGCGAAATATATCAAAAGCATATCAATTTCTTGATATTTCAAGTAAGTATTCTAGTGTTTCATTCATCTTGTCATTCAAAATGTTAAGTAGGCAGATAACATAATATACATAATACAGAGTTATGGATATTATCATTTACTACGTCAGTTACAATTTTAATATCTACCATGGAATCTGACATATAGTAAATGTATTTCGTAACGTGACATTTTCTGCGAATTCGTTAAATTTGCTGTAGAATCCATATACGAAGAAAACCCAAGCTTACGAAACTCGGTGATAGTTTCAATTTACCAAACATGCATAGTAGGTGTGAGCATGACGTGTGAGCAGTCGCATTTAATAGAATTTGCCAAAACACCTCTCAATCCTTTTTGTAAAAAATACCATGCAGCTATTTATAATGCCCTTATGACAAATAACGAAGTAGGTACAAAAAAGAGAAATCTATTACATTTATTACATGGGTACTTTTTAATTTCTAAGGCCCATTTTGTTGATTCTCCATTAACTTGAATATCGCTACAACTTTGCTAGAACTCTCATTTTTTGTGGCAGGATTAAATTTAATGGAGAGTTAAGAAAATGCCTCTATTCGACGTCACATTTTTTTTATAAACAAGATCTTTGCGTTTAGAGACTTTTTCAATTTACGCATTTTAGCCATACGTTTAAAAATACGGAGGTAGTTTTTCTACAATATCCAAGCTCCAAAAATACAGCAAACAATTTGCATGTTCAATTTCACTACTATTTCCCAGGAATGTTTAGCTTAAAACTCAGAGAATTCTCGGGATTAAGCAAGCACCGAAAGAATGAGGCAACAAGCGATATTTTCATACATATTATCGATAGTTGTATGGAAACTCACTCTTTTGGTCATCGTTCTTGAACCCAAAAATCATTTTTTCGTGCGTTTTCCGGGTTTGAAAAAGTAAAGAGCATTTGCGAGAGAATTTCACTAGAGCAAACAAATGTGAAAATGATATTTTGTAAAGAAGGAACTAAAAAAAGAGAAAGACAATTAATTTTAGGACTTGTTTACAAATGACTCACTTCTCCAACTAACTGCTCGGCAAACTACTTTTTGTTCGTTCATTATTTATGGCATTACCTTGATCCGACAGCTTCGGACTATTATAGTTCTGTCTTTGTTGAGTATGTTTGCCAAAGTTGAGACTCTGACAGCATAGCAAGTATTTCGTATTTGTCATTGTGCCAAAGTGAGGCCTTTCACTTTATTTTTAGCATTTTTTGAGTATTTTTTAATAAACATTGATGCCTTTTTTAAACAACCCTTTAGTTCTATAATTGTAATTATAAACATATGCATGTATTAAGTAGAAAATGTACATATACATCTAAAAGTAGCTAAATTCGGGATCAGATCACGTAAGATTTAAACGATCGATGGTTGGATTCAACAATCTTATATTTCCATACTATAATTTTTCATTTACCACTTAAACAGTTTTTCCTAAAAAATAGTCTGGGTACTAGGTGACACCAATGCTGTTTGCAACAATTCCTGAATTTCACCATTTGTTTTTTAAACCGAACTAAAAAGTTTTACGAGTGCAAGTGAGAAAGCAAATTGAGAGATGTCAAACATAACTGATTACGAGGTCAAAAAATATAAGAAATGCGTCTGAATGCGCTGTGGGATGGTTTATTTTCTTTAAAACTTTCTTTTATATCTATCTTAAAATTGTTTAGTGCACCCATTATAGCATTATATGTATTTATTTACAAGCGTTTCTTGCAACCTGGCATTAGTCTCGTAAGTTATGAGCGCTCGGTGAATATCAGCCTCAGTTATGTCTAAAATTGATCGAAACGCCATATGACGAACCTTTGATGACTTGTCTAACAGATTGGGACGATCTATAATACAATATCATAGACTGTTGGCCGTCGCGTTTTTTGTAAAACTAAACAAAGATCACTCGGTTTGACAAGGCCTTTAGTCAGTTACCTACTCCAGGGATGTTTACATCGGTTATCCTATTGCATACATCTCGATTTAAGTTTAAATCGCTTAATCCAGATTAACTTATAAGGGCGGTAATAATTTATTTTTCTAGTTGAACATTCCTTCTCTCGTTCAAGTTTTGACTATTTAAAAATACGGAAATACAATTTTGCTTTAAAATACATAAGTTTTTTTTAATGTGCTGTTTCTTTATTTCGTTTTATGTAAACATACTTTTCATCCTTAAATAAAAAGTTCCTACATTTTCTAATGAAATCCTACAAAGTACTTACCCTCCTCTGTTTGCAACAAAAAAGAAGTAGAATAGAACAGAATGTACCTATTTTTTTTTTTTCATAAAATCATTATGCAAATGCAAAGTGAAATCTCTTGAAAGTCTTTAGTTCATGTTATGTTATATATTATATTACATATGTGTATGTGTCACTTTTCTTAAGATATAAACATATTTTCTTAGCAAACAAAAATAAAGCACTTAAACGAAAAAACAAACAATTTACGAGAACAAAATAAACACAGCTAATATCAACCGCATCTTTTTAAAACAGCAAGTGGACTAAATAATGAAACTTCATACATACATACTTCAAGGAAGATTCGAGTTCATAAATTAGGTCGACTGTGTGTCAAAACAAAAACTGACAGTGAAGTGGGCGTACATGATGTACATCCCTATTAATTGCTATAGTTCCCTTAGTTATGAGTGGCATAAATCTTTTGTTGAAAAATATTTGTGAGTAGGTACTAGGTACCTACATAATATTTACATATTATAAACAGTTTGCTAAATTAAAACAACAATAGGTACCTTGTTGAATTTCTTAATAAAATCACAGTTCCCACAAGTAGACGTGTACCTACAAATATTTTATAACTAAGCGGATTAAATTGTGGTTAATACGTTTGATCAGGTCTAGAATGACCAAAACGAAGATGGTAAGATGGATGAAACCCAATTTCTGTTGCGATCTACCTAACCGGCAGAAATTCAAAGTGACAGTTTAATTTTATGGTAGGTATACCAGAGAATAAAACTAATTTGTTTCACAAAACGAATTTGGTATCTGGTAGGTATGTTATGTTATGTTATGGAATATCCATAAGAATTATAATAAAATAAAAAAGAGTTATTCCAAAGGATATTGTGAGAAGTAAAAAAAAAAAAAACTGTACACAAGAATGATCTGTTTTCGCTTAAATTTCACGCTATTTGCCACCATAGCATGCAAATGACGAATGCCATATCGATACCCTCACTTGCTGTTGTTATTTTGGTTTTTTTTTTGTAACATTTCAAAAAGAAGGCAGGTTGCTCTCGTTAATTGAATTTGCTCTTGATATGTGCTAGATCGGTCGGTTTTTTAGAATATTTTTTTTATCAGGAAATCATCAGGAGTGATCGAAGTCTAATAGTCAGTTGAACATAAGTGGTTCATCCCTAAATCAAGATTTTCGGTGGATGTGCTGATAATACATCAGCTGTGTGTTATTTATTATCTGCTGATCTACATCTGGATTATCTTTTAACACGTAACACAAATACCTACAATACCTACAAGTATGTAGGTCGTTTCGTTTGGATTAAGTATCAAAATAAATAAACGTACATATGTATGTAGGTATTTCTTTTGACTTGACTTTTTTGGGTTCAAAAAAGTGAAAGCCCTAAAGTTATGAACAAAAACTGACTTTAATTAAACTTAAATGGGAAAAATATGTACATATGTAGGTACATATTTATACAATACCTATATATAATTCAAATTCAGTTTTGGCAAATATGTCATCTTTCCTTGCAATTAAAAATACGAAAACAGATTTTCGCCTATAAAACAAAGAAACAAAATAATAGGGTGTGTTCGTAGACTTAACTTATATTCGTCGGTACTGCCAAACTTGAAAATATGTGCATGGTAGAAAATTTTACCTTTGTGCAAGCTACTGGGGACACGCGTGGTAAAAAAAAACTCGTTATTTTGTAGATTAAAAATCCTCCGATCAATCAATTGCTCTTAAATTGGATTTTTTTTTTAAATTAAAATTTTATTCTGAAAAAAGACGATTATAGCGCTATTTGATAACACTTGGAACATTTCGTTCCATTCCATTAACGTAAATTTAGTTTTTCACCTATTTGTCAAGCTATGTATAAACTTAGTATCTAATTAAAATTTAAAATTAATATTTTTTTTTTTAATATCAGAGTTCCATAATTTTTAGATGACAATAGCTGTGTTTTGTAATCTGTTATCGGGTTCTGGATCTGTATCTAGATTATCTCTTATACGCAATACAAAAACAATTTGGGATCCTGCTTTCTATTGAGATCTATTTCAAAATCCAAGAATCAGTTTGTAGGATCCGGCTCGTTTTATTATCACAGGATGATCCATATGGATCTTGGTCGATAATAAAACGCGGCTAATGACGCCATAATCTTTCATATGATGACATAGCAATCGAGACTCCCAAAAGAATCCAACTGGTTGCTACCAAAAATGAAACCCCCAAAAACATGGAATATCTGTCCAGAATATAGTTTTACTTTAACTTTTATTTCCAGTATCCATACTGCCGATGTTGTACATATTTGTATTTCATATAAAATCTTACTATAGGTACTTACTATGGATAGCGTTCCGAAAAAATACGACTAATGGTTTTTAGAATCTCAGATGCAGTCTTGCACTGTTTTCTTCCCATTTTGCTTACTTTGTCTTTTTCTTGTAAGTAACAACTCTTTTTAAGACCAAAAATGTATTTGACATTTCGTTTAACGGTTCCTTCTTCCTTATTTTAAGAATATGTATAAAAAAATACATAATATACGAATTTGAGTTTCATTATATTTTTTAAAGGAACAGGGTGATTTGCATAAAATGTGACAAAATCCTAGAGCGTGGATGAACCGAGGCAAAAAAAAATCTTTCAAAAAATTACTTAAAAAAGGCAACAATGTCATGCTTTAAAGCCTGCTCTTTTAAAGTCAAAACTTCAATTTTCAATTAGTTTTTGAAATCAATTTATTTTAGTGTACAGTTTTTGAAAAAGTATTTTACAAACTCAAAATTTTGAATTTTTTGTTCAAAGTCAGCATTCAACACTCTATTCAATTTAAAGACTTATGTTTGTTTGCACTCAAATTTACCGAGCTTTTAAATTTAAAATGACGTATATTTTGTATGGAAGAAACGTCAGTTTAAAAATTAAAAGCATGTCAAATTTTTAGAAGCCTTCAGTGCAATCGGCCATTATACTTTCAAATCAGATTTCTAAACAACTTTGTTATACAAAAAAAATCCAATAAATAAGATCATTTCAGCTACTATAAGCAAGTACGTGCGACACAGTAGTTATTTTTTTAATGTCTACGTTTTCGTTTTCACCAGATTAAATTTATATCATTTTGATGATATAATAAAACCTTACTAAGTGATTTGCTGGAATTAATTCTAGTGCGTCCACATAATTGGGCTTGGCAATAATAATTTCATACAAAAAAAAATATTTCCAAAGCTGATGTGGGTTAATGCTGGTTGTCATCAGATTTTCTTGAATGTTCATTTTATATTGTTTCTCATAGCATAATCTTCGAGTGAGTGAAGCCCAGATCCATGTCAGTTCAACTTGAATAAATTCTGTTCTGTTCTACATGCAGCAGTTAGTTAAACATTATGAAGAGTGCCAAATTAATATCAAGCGATTTCTGCTGATTAAATATGTCCCTGTTTATATCAGGTCGTTGTTTAATTTCATTTGATTGTATGTATGATAGCACTGTTTTATTTTTATTAAAAAGATTGTATTCGAAATTGTACCTGCATATGTATTATGTATGTCTGGATTCTAGTATGGTATTTTGTTTTTGTAATTTTAAACAATATATATTTCAAGGGGAAGAGAGATACTTTCTAACTGAGCAATCTCTTTAGAGTACTTCCGAAGCTTTTCCGAATCGAAAGAAGATTCGCAACAAATAAATAATTTAAAAAAACTGGGTTGAATCTAATTATTTTGTAGTACAATCAAGATCTCGAAGAATCTACGCGCAGTATTCTCATCGTTAGTTGTTGTAGCTGATCTCTGTTCTACAAGGTCAATTTATGAATCTCAAGCCATTTTTAAACTCATCATGCCTAGATGTCTCTCTAAATTTCCTTGTGGGCGTGGCTGATGTTTTTTCTAAGTTTTGAGGCTGAGAGATCTTTTTTGCTTTCAACGTGTGCAAATCTAAATTACCAATCATTGTAACGTTCGTGATGACGTATGAACCGTATTACTCTTTCATTTTTATTTCACCGTCAACTCGTTTTTTTTTTAGCCTAAAGTAGTTGGTAAACGATGTTTTCCAAAACACATTTTAACGATTTTAAGATTTGGTCTTAATCAACAGCGTCAGGAGCACTTGATTTTTCATAAAAAAAAGTGCTAGTGTATAAATTCCTCTCTTCTGTCCTTTGTTTCTTAAAATTAAATTCACTCTGATCAGATGACCCATCGTAGATCCGTTTAGTGTTAAGAACTATCATAGATCCAACTAAATTATGTCGGTACACACGTATAAATAATTCAGATTTAGTATCCAAAATTCTTTCAGTGATTGGATGAACTAATAAAATACAAAAATATTAAGTTCCGGCCGTTTGCACATTCTTTAATATCGAAAACTATTTTTCTGTTTTTCTGTTTATTGGAAATGATTTTTTTTTAATTCTTCATTAGGTATATAAATATATTAATCACTGAGAGTAAAAATGGTGAAATATTATAATCAAATTTGCACGACACCTTCATTAATATGTAGAACACAGTGGTGGTCCAGTATATATAACGAACGATATAATGTCCAGAGTCAATTCGTTATATCGAAAATTCGTTATATCAAACGTTTTTTTCATACAAATCTTTGGGTAAATAGAAACTACAATTGTATTTTTCATTATTTTATTTCATAATTCATAAAAAAAATAAATACATACTTCACCAAATAGAATTAAAAAAAAACATAATTACCTAAATGCATTTACTATAACGAAACATTTAAGGAATGGACTTATTAGTTTTGTTCAAATTATGTTCTTAAGTAGTACCTACCTTCATAAAAATATTTGTACCTTTTTGGCGTTGAATGTTATTATTGAATCTTGAATGCCTCTGCCCTTAAACTTCTTAGAACTAAGACACTTTAGAGTTTTCAATGCCATTTAGTTCTGCCCATTGGATACAAAAATGTGAAATTGTGTATGTATCTTCCAATATTATTATGAACATACATGTTAGTAGATATTAAAACATTTACAGTCATTTTTTTTTTTCATTTTCTGAAATTCATTATTTGTTCGTTGTAAAGAATACCTACATACATACCTAATACACTTGAAAAAAGTGTTCGTAATATCGATCATTCGTTATATCGACATTCGTTTTACTGGACCACCACTGTAATAAGAAAAGTTCAATTAGACCCTAGTAAGGGTCTTCTTCTTCTTTTGTATGACTAATTGTGGATCCATTTTGTATAGTTTATAGTGTATAGTCTGGCTGGGATTTTTGTAAATAAATAGTAAGGGTGATCCCCATGTTCAACACTCTTGAAACCATGGGTCATAAGCGCCAGATTTCAATTAATTTAAAAATCCGTATTTTTACTTCGAAAATTTGAAATTTCTTACATTTATATTTTGTTGTGGAAAATAACGAATTTATTGCTTTTGATTAATTTCATTTGAAAGGAAATATTGTATTTGTCAAAAAATAAGTTTTAGTATATGCATCTGTCAAGTCATAAACTGTCAAATTTTATTAAAGGATCGTAAGGATCGCGGTGAATTAAAAAATCTTTGTAAAATCTAAGTTTTTGTTCCCAAAGTTCTAAATTTTTCTTAATTAATGCTCCTCCGTGTGCGATATTGTAAAAGTCTCCACTTACTTTTAGCAAACAATTAATTACCTAGACCATTTATTGCCTGCGGAAAAATGAAATAAGCTTTATGCCTGGTATGCAGTTCAAGCTTAACTAAATTTTATCTCTATATATTCGTTTGCTAAATGTTCTCGATAAATTCTGATGTTTTTTAATCGGTTTTTTTTGATAATCAATTTCGATTCGATTTGCTACGAACTTTACTCGAATGTCAAAAATTCATCTGTGAAAAACTGTTTTACACATTATTTCGAGTGCAAAATAAAGTGGAGACTTTGAAACTATAATTATAGTGTAACTCGCAAAGTTTATCTTTGAAGGAAATTTGTATAAAAAAAATTTTAGCACGATCTGCGTACTGACTTTTAGTAGTGCCTTTTGTTGTTGTATCTTTCATAAAAACCTGGGACCGCCAAAAACTTTCGTTTTGCTTCAAAAGTTGGTACTAATCTTTAAAAAAAAAACGCTCCTAACAAATGTGCCAGAATTAAGTGCAGACATTTTTGATTTCGATCATGGAACAGCAAACAGAGCAGCGCAAGTTTTGGACGAATAAAGGCCTCAAAAATTACAGCCAGATCAGAAGGGGTGAAAAATTTCTGGCATCGTCGAAGAAAACCTAGACACTTAGCAGCATTTTTGGCGACATCGAATATGTGCTCATTCCACTGCAGGTGGTTTGTGATACACATTCCGAGAACTGATAGATTTTCAGTTTCCGCGATGCAATTGCCACTCATGGACAGTGGCAAGGGGGTGGGTTCTGCTTCAACGATAGAAGACAGCATTGAGTTTTCGAAGCATTAAATTCTACACGATTTTTAGTTCCCCGTTGGAAAATGCTGTTGAGATCAGAATTTAATGAGCTTATCATACGCTGCCACTGAAGTTCCACTTCTGAAGGACAAGGATGTGAACCTAAAAACGAATATGAAAAGCTGAGAGTACTGTCGTCAGCAAAATAATTTAATGGATTAGAAGTTTCAGACAAAAGATCATTAATGAACATTAGAAAGAGAGTCGGAGACAAAACGGAGCCCTGGGGCACGCCAACATTTATTTTTTATGGGTATCAGACTTGAAACCATTCAATACAACTTGTATTGAGCGGTCCGAAAGGTAATTTCCAATCCAACGAAGAAGGGATTCATCGAAACCAAATGCACGCATTTCGATAAGAGAGCCTGATGCCAAACTCTATCAAATGCTTTTGAAATATCAAGAGCAATAATCTTACTTTCTCCTGAACGATGTAAAGATTTGTTTCACTATTCGGTGAGATATACCATCAGATCACCGGTGGACCTATTGCTATACGAAAGCCATATTGCCGGTCATTAAGAAGCTTCCGTTCTTCGAGATATTTCTTGAGCTGAAAATTGCGATAAGCGTTTCCATAACCTTGGAAAGAAGGGACGTAAGTGCAATTGGACGGTAATTTGAGAGTGAGGAAGATTCGCCTTTTTTAGGGACAGGATGGACAAATGCAGTTTTCCATCCGCTCGGGAAGAGATCAGTAGAGTAGGACAGATGGAAAAGCTTATGCAGTGGCTTTGTTAGCGTAGAAGAACACCTCTTCAGAACAATGGGAGGAATACAATCCGGGCCAGCAGATTTGTGTACATCGATATCTTTTAGGACTCTTGCAACTGCACGAGTACGAAAGAAGATTGGTCCCATAAAATCGTTTACGCTCTCAAATGCAGGAGGAGTCATGACACTCTCTGGCAGCGTCGAAATAACAGCAAACTGTGCTACAAGCAAATTGGCAAATTGTCGTTAGACGACTTCTGGTGCTCGATTAAGTAAGTACGATTATAGTATTAGTTGAAAAAATCGACTTCCAGACTGCGCTGCATTCGAACAAGCTGCTTTCATATTCCCAAATTTGTTTCTCTAAACGCAATTGGCATACAATTTTCTTTATAATAAAGCTAATAACACGGCCATTAACATTATGTTTATGCAATTTAAAAACAATCTTAACAAACATGCAAACGCAAGTACAGGTGGTCTTACTCCAATAACCAGAAGATTTCGACGTTGGACTCCATTGCTATCAGAACTAGCTTTTATAAAAAAAAAAAAAAAATAAAAGAGATACCTACCTTTAGATGAAGTAAAAATAAAAAAATATGTACATTGTACCTACATTATGTACCTCCAACAAAAGAAAACAAAATTGAAATACATACCAAACAAAACAAAACCAAAAAAAAAAAAAAATGTTAAAGAAAACAAAAAGGAACTATAAACCTTTCTATACGTCCATGGCGTTAACTTTGTACATCTATCTACCTAATGGTTATGAAGAGGTTCTTTATTCTTTTTTTAGACCTGAATTTCTGAGTTCTCATACTAATATGCAAGCATTCATTTATTAATTTGTATCCGTTTAGGAACATTCGTCAAACAGAAAGTAGATAATTAATCGTCGTGCGCCCTTGTGTGACGCACAAAATATTGATCAATTTGTAATATTTAATGGGTATTTTGAATTGGGCATTTCGATCAATGCATCATTTTATGAAATAAGAATGCAGTTTCAAACAAAACAACAAAAAAAAACACAATTTTATTAATTCTTCTTGTATAGTTTTATTGATTGTTTGCGCACCAACGTCTACAAGTGGTGTTCTTTGCATTCTGCAGCTATGATGATGTATTATTTTTTATTTTCTTTATAAATAATGTATTTCTGTACACAAATTGACTGATGCCAAGTCAATTTAAATATATTTATGTTTTTTTTTTTTTTGGTTTAAAATAATTACCAAGATATATGTATTTGAAGAAAACTTAATGTTGTTTTGAACAGCAAAATGAAACTTTAATTCTTTTCAGTTTTATTTATTTTTTTGTTTACGAATTTTTGGTAATTTGAATTTAAACTTTGTTTCTTGCAAAGAAATATACATTATAAAATATTTATAAGGAATCATGAAATGAAATGGCAGTGAGTGGGTTAATCTACGAACAAAAACACAGCACATCAGTCCAAACGTTTTAATTTGACTTATGGAACAAAGTGCAGGGAGGGCCATTTAAATCATCAGATCGGGATGTTTTTGGTTGAAAAAAAAAACATAAATAAGGTGCTGTGAAATGATTTGTTTATTTTGAGCCACCCAACTTTGTTTTGATCACTTATGTAATCTGATATCGCTTAGACATTCGCACCAAATCGAATGGTGCAACTTGCTTATTTTTCTGCATGCCGAGAGGAGCGAACCCGTGATTTTGTTTGAAAGGCTGTCGGTGGCTTTTGTTGTATATACCATTGTGGCCACAGAAATAGCACACCTACCTCTTATTAAATTTAAACCAAAGGAACCGTTGAAGTTTCAATTTTAACTAACTCTGTTTTAACTCTACCACTGAGTTAAAACAGTGTTAGTTAAACCTGCAAATTAAATGTTGCATAACTAATTCCACAAGCTATTTTTTAGTCGTGAATGCAACGAAACACGGTCTAATTGTTCCTTATATTCAAATTTGATAAAGATAAAAAATTACAAATAGGTGTGCTATTTCTATGGCCACCACTGCATATACTGTTATGAACGTAATAAAATGAGCCATTTTACATAGTCGCTCCTGCTTAAGGTCGTACGTCAGCTGAAGTGGTCGTAAGAAACGAAGCGAATACGAGGAATTTATGTAACACGCCCATTATTGCGGTTAGGTGGCTTTCGTCAGGCTTCGTTAACTTTCGCTATCGATAGCAAGAGCGCTCATCGACCGCTCCTGCGAAAGTGAATTGAGAGATAGATACAAAAATCAAAATGGTGGACGCATATAATATGGCTGACTTCTCCATTTGAGTGTTCGGAAAGCTAATTTTCGTCTGGTTTTGACATTAGCTTCCTACCACGTTCGACGATTATATGTAGTTCTACCTTAAGCTACAAAAGGTGAACGAAACCTAACGAAACTGAACAGAACTAAACGTCTATTGTGTGCCATGTCAAATCATAAATGTGTATTCCTTAAGCATGGGGAAGCCAGCAGAATTAATTAAAGCCCAACTAAAAAAACTTAAGCTTATGCCCAAGAGCTCAACGAAAATTAGCTTACGTTTGCATAGCCATAGCCATAATGAAATTTTGCTTGCGTATAGCTACTTATCACATTAAATAGAGCGACTGGAAGCGCCCTTGCAAAATTTTAACGAAACTCAACAAATTGACATTTGAATCGCATTATAATTTGGAATTTGAAAGTCTTAAATATTTCAGTGCTAATCCACTAAGATCGTTGACATTCTTTAAAGGAATGGGCTGCAAATTTATTTTGAAAAAGCAATAGAATATTTCCTGCCAAGCATGATCTTAGCACTAAAAGTTTAAATTCTTCAGATTAAATATCCGGATTTTGTATTGGTTTCTAATTCGACTCAGTCTTGCAGGTTTGCGGACTTCCAGTATTTATAACCTGGGCGTAATCGTCACCCCTCTTACGTATTTTCAACAATAACAATTAGACACGTATTTCTGTATTCCCATGATCAATACCTTACCCAACCACTACTGGGATCTGTCAGGTTTGAGTTTGACCTAAAACCGAAATAAATCGGGTATAAAGAACTGTCATTTTAATAAGTCATTTCATAAATGAAGTGCGTGTCAGAGGTTCGATTAAATGCCGCCAATCAATCCAAATGGAGCTTTCTATAACTCACAAAATTAAAAAAAAACAGAATGCTTGCGACCAAAATCTTATTTAAAAAAAAACACTGCAAGGTGTTTAAGTACTTACTCGTATATCCTCTTTTCGAAATAAAGATGGGGATTAATGGAAAAGTATTTTAGTAGGTAGATACTACTTCAAGCGTTCTATGGTACCTAGTGTAAAATTGTTGATTAATTTTTGCTAATGATCCACAAAAACAAGATGTTGTATAACTATGTGTCAACTATACAAAGGAATAAGTCTATCATTAATGTTCATATACTCTGTCGGCTACATTGTGTGATCGTATAAAATCTTTTGTTAATAATCTGATCAGCCCTTGGCCCCTATTATTGTGGTTTCTGGCTAACCATCATCGGCATCGGTTGCATCGTTCAAATTTTCACACTCCGATGAATTTTGTTCAAACCTAGGCATTTCAGATCGATAAACACCACCTTTTATAAAAAAAAAAAAAAACTTTTATAGAAGCAAATTAAATAGCGTGATAGGCCTGGTAGACATACTTTATTTTTTCATAGCTAAATCTTTTTGTATGAATAGATACCATAGTAAGTATGAACGAATGAATATTGTGATCCTTGAATCGGGGGAAATTTCGTAGTTAACAAGTGTTAAAGTTGAATCACACTTATGCAAACATAAGCAAATTTTCGTTGATTTTGTGACGATGATAAAAAAAAAACAGTTATTCCAGAGAAATAGTTACGCGTACAAACACACAATTTAATGTACAGATGATGAATATATACATACTCTTATTTTTTGAGTGCACCTAGTGCGAGCGTATCGGAATCCCGGTTTTTATAGTGCCGTTTTTTGCCGTCTTCTAAAATAATGATTTTTTGAAATCCGGTCTTCTAAAATCCCGATCTATTATAATCCCGCTTTTTTAAATCCCGTCATATATTAAACTAAGCAAATTATAGTTTTTTACATTCGTTTTACATTATTATAAAGATAAAGAGAAATTACGTCATTATGTTTTAGGTTTCCACTGTAAAAATGTACACACTTTTTTTTTAAAACTAATGTGTTAAAATCAAGAGCTATAAAAAAAATTTATGAGAAATAGACAGAAAATATTGTTTTAGAATATGTTCTGTATTAGATATTTATTTTGATACTGTTATATTTGTTATACGTTTAAATAAAATGCATTTAAGAAATCAAAACTTATAATTTAAATAATTTATTATAAAACAACTAGTTTTGATTGCAAAACTATCGCGCGATTTTTTAAAATAAAACAACTAGTTTTGATTGCAAAAGGGGGATAGTAAAAAGCGGAATTTTAAAAAAGCGGGATTATAAAAATCGGGATTAAAAAATGCGGGATTTAAAAAAACAGGATTGTAAATAGCGGGATATTGAACCCAACCCAAAATATGCTAATTTCAGTGTTTAAAAAGTAGACTCAATACTTTACTTTATACCAAGTAAGTTGCAGATTTTCAAAAAAAAAACTACGTCAATAATGTCAGGATGTAAATAGGCGCTTAAAAAACAACCCTGATTAGCTAATGAAAAGAAAATTTAAATGAACTCATTCAAGATCATTTCGTTTTTTTTTAGTGTAAGTATTCAACATTTTCCATTAAAACTCAACGAGACCGAAAAGATTAAAAGCCGAAAGTGCAGAAATTGACGTTTATGATTTGCTTATTGTGAATCATACAAAGTCCCAATTGGTGCGTTTTATATAAAAGCCCAAACAGGACTGTCAAAAAACCACATCTGGTTGGAAACAAAATGGAGTATCCATACAAACTATCGATAACAAGATCAAAAATATCTCTGTTGATCCATTTGTATCCAGGCTAATGTAAAGCTGTTGTTGCATTTTACATGTCAAATGAGGACTCTGCGGTTTGCTTGTAGCTTATTATGAACTTTTAAAAAGAGACAGACGTATATTCCTTTTTTAAATCTCTATTACACGTAGTTAATAATATTTATAAACTTGCTCAGATACCCATAGGTTTCTTTTATTTTTAAATAAATAAACACTTATTTTAAAGAATTAATTCAATAATTAGTTGTAACTATACACATTAATAAGAGTCCATCGTAGTATTAATAATTTAGTGTCCATATAAATATTTAATATCCATCGACGGGCGCCCTCTCTCTCTATAGCCTAGGCAAACTCAAAAAGTACCTATACCTATGTTAATGTCAAACGAAGATACCTACCATAGAAATAAAAGTGAGCGCCTGTAAGAAAGAAGTTTTTTTTTTTTTTTACATTAAAAAGTCGAGACTCTGAATCCCAACCAATACCCATAATGTTAAACCATATAGCTCAGAGAACGTTGCCTTCTTAAATAGATTGTGAATCATAAATAAAAATATATTTCCCTGATGCATATCTTTAGAATGAACGAGGAATAAATGATCAATCGTTAAATTTGACGTTTCTCACATGACTTTTTTGTTTTACTTTTGAACAACTATACAACACAAAATGCACAGAGTAAATAAGCAAACCAGTTTTGAAGTTGCGCACCAAAACTAATTTGAATCCGCAGGTATAATATATGGGGGTATCGTTGTATTAATTCATAACAATCATTGTCTAAAACTTAACATATGTTGGTTAACATTTTAATATTCTATACTTTGTTAAAAGATAAACATAAAAACATTCTTTATGGTAATTTAAAATTTAATTTTATTAATCTAGTTAAATACAAATTTATGAGTGTACATAGAACTTAATTGAAAGTTAGTATAGTAGGTATACCTACCTATATTTTATTATTATTTGTTTTTCAACTTTCGTAGGTCACCTTTCCCTTGGAATAGCTCTGTACTTGTACGTACGTAGGTTCCTATTTCTAGCCAACAAAATGTACGATAGGGTTGCAAGCAGTTGTTCTTTTTGGTGTTGAAAAGGAACAACTACAACAAGTATAGGTACCTAACTAATTATGGCCAGAAATAGATCTTGTTTGTTTGTTTTATTTTTAAGGCAGAATGTTTTTATTTAAAGATGCATATTTGTATATACCTGCTGCTACTAAACGTGGAATATTAAAATCGTTGGGAAACAAGTTATTTTTGGCACGACGACATGCTTTGGAGATGATTTCAACACTACATTATTCGCTAAATAAAATATTACGTTTTTTGAGGGCTTTTGGAATCAGTGTTATGTGTAACCATTATTTATAATTCAAGGGGTTAACGAACAATTATTATAACAGTATACAACGTGTGTACCTGATAAGTCATAGAAGATTGCTTAGTGAGACACAGATCGTTAACGTCAAAATGAGCTAGACAGAAAATGGCTGCCTCAGCTGCCTCAGCTGCCACCGAAAAAACTAGAACAACAATTACAATTTTTCATGTCCAAAAATTTTTTTTTTTAATTTTAACACTTGGTTAAAATGGACTTTTCAATGAGCTAGAAAGAGAATCAAAAGAAATAAACAAATGTCATGAAAAAACTACAACAGCTGATTTTGGCATTTTTAAGTAACCTGTCCTGAACCTTCTCTGACTCAAAAAGCAAGTGAAAGATCTTGTACTAAACTATCTCAAACTCATTGAACAGCAAATCAGAACAATTAAGAACAGAAAATTTTATCATTCAACAGCAAAACGTTTTACTCTTCTATTCCAAACTGTTTAAAACAGCCTCTGTGAATAGAGCTAAGGGCTGGCAAAGTAGGATCGTTTTTTTAAAGTCCCAATAGACTTGTCTAAAAAAAAATCGACGTCTACCGAAATACGAAACTATTGAGTATGAAAATATCGCATAGGTGAAAAATCAAAAACCAAGAACTGACTTCGCCACCCTCCAAAGGAGGTTTCGGAGAACCTTTGGTTTTTTAATAATTTTTTTTTATTTTGATTTGCTAAAACCAATTTCGCATGATTTGTGCAAAAAAATGCAATTTGCCAGATATTTTTTTTAGTGAAAGTAATTTTTTTCTCAAAACATTTTTGCAAAAGAACTGTAGGTATAAACTAGGTTCAAACAAAAACGGTCAAACAGCAAAATAAGTATGTTGTCGAATTTTTTTTAGCTAGATAAATCCTTTCTATCCTATAACATATAACATTTCAGAAATGGCTCGAGTTTTAAATGTCAGCTTTTGCAAGCGGACCCATTACTAAGAATTGAAAACTTAGGTACATATCTACATAATTTTGTGTCAAAAATCTATATAGGTATAATGTATAGGTTAAGTCATGATATGAAATACATTCATTATTTACCCCCGTTGTCTAGACGAAAAGAGCAGCTCTCATATAAATAATAAAATAAATGTTTAATAAAAACCATAAATATACTTTTTATTTAAATTTTTAATCCATGAATAATTTTTGAAAACAAAAAAAAAATAAACTCAACATAATTGTGTTGGTGAAAACCAGTTGTGAACTGAGCACTTTTTCAAATTTAACTTTAATTGGCTGAACACAATGGATGCGCGTCTTTTGAAAAGTCGTTGTAAATAATATTTTTACTCTTCGATAGAAAAAACTTTAAACATTTCTTTTCGTTGCAGAGCTGTAGAGTAGGAACCATTTCGATTTTTTCAAGATAATTGAATATGAAAACTTTCCTTTGTCAAAACACAATTCTTCTGAAGTTCTGTTTGATTCCTTTGCACTATTATGTATTCAATAAAATTTTTGCTTAGTAATTTTTTTTGTATACCAACATATATGTACATAAATAATTATAAATTTAACTATCTATTAATAGTGAATTCGAAAACAAAACATGTTATTTACAAAAATAAATCCTTTAATGTGTCCAGTTTTGCTTCAGTTTTCAAAATTTTTTTTTTAAAATCATATTAAAGTTTTTAGTTCTCACATACAATATACATTCAACGACTGATGCCCCTTCCATCCTTATACATTATACAACACCAACCTCCTCCAATTATAGCCTAGCCTCTGCTTATTAAATTCAACCAATAGGAATTTAAAAACAAATCGATTTGTTTTAATGCTCAAAGGTTTTGTGACTGACATAAAAGCTATGAAATCACGAAATGGTTTCGTTCTCATTTTTACTGCTTTTGCATGTAAATTAGGTTAGGCCGAGTATTCAAATTTTATATTGATTTTTAATGGAAAAAATGATTACCTACTTGTTTTTTTTTTTAATTCAAACTGAGAAGAGGTCACTGGACGTTTCCCAAATTCCCCGACTAAGCGTAGTAAAAATTTCTTAGGTTAATATTACCATTTCTATTAAATAATAATTTATTTTTGTTATTCGTGTCTAGTCTAGACCTAGCTAGACAAAGTTAGTCTTGTCGAACTCAATTTATTTTTTACAACGTGAAATATGAATTTCTTCAAAAAAAATAACAGTTTTTTTTAGCTGAGACGGAAGGAATAGTTAAGGTGGAACCGCTCTGAGTTCCGCCGCTGTCAAATTGTAGGTATGAGCTATATCGGTCGTTGCGGCACCCGAACTTAACACGATTTCAAATCCGTTGCAGTTCAGCATTGTATATGAAAACTATAGTACTCTCATGGCGAGTTTTTTTTTAGGGTTGCCCGGATCCTGGTGGTGGCGCTGCAAAATGTGAGGTGTAAAATTCGATTTGGTGAGTCCTTAAGCGTCGAAAATTGGTGGTAGGAGCAAGAGGAGACTATTTTTTGGATAATTGCATCCAAAAAATATCAATAAATATCATTTAAAACCTCCATAAGCTCTCCGCAAAAAAAAAAGAGTAAGGGTTGCCGGCATACATTAGATGTCGCCCCATTCGACTTCCACCATGAGAGTACTATAGTTTTCATATACAAAGAGTTCAGTTATGCCAAATGCGATCTTACCTTTAGTCCTCCATTTTCTTTTATCTTTTGAGACTCTTTTCCATACAAAATGTCGATAACATATGTAGCAATTACGCAGTTAAGGTAGTGCGACGATTTTTAGCCTGGCAGTGCGCAGTTCACGAGCTAAATTGGATTGTGAATACAATTTTTTTTTTTTTAAATTTGAAAGTTCAAAGGAAATCTGAACGGTAGACATAAAAAAAAAGTCAAAATGAATCATAAAATTATGTTTCTCCAATTTTCAAATTTATCGAGACTTTTAACAAACGATTTTAGAGATAAAATTTATTTTAGCTTGAAGTATATACTGGACGATTTACAGGGCAAGTTGCTATTATTTTAGCAAATTTTAAAACATTTTCATATGCGGACAAAGTTATTGTTGTAGGTATTTGACATATAAATCGCTTGGCTTTCCAGTCGTTTTCTCACACAATTTTACTATGACATGCAAAAAAACAAACACAACTAATGTTAAAAATGACACTTTATAATTGCCGCTGACAAAGTCACCAATATTTCTGCCACAAAACCAAATTGATAAATCAAATTTATAATAACATGAGCTTACAAAAAATGTCTGACATTTGTAATGGCAATCTGCCAATAAAGAATGAGCCGGTCCATTTCAAAAATATTTTAGTTTGAATTGTTTATTTTATTCCAAATTTTCGCTACCAATTTCTTATGGGGAAAAAAAAATGCCAGCATTTAGAGCGTTTATGTGCATGACGAAAAGCAAAAACACTAGATTTTGACAGACATAACTACATTTTGCAAGTCGGATAAATCCGACATAATGTGATGGTATTTGCGAAATAATGCCATTATTGGTATGAAATGAGCCTGTTTAATCTTTATCTTCAGTTTGGTTTTCAAAAAATGAAAAATTAAACGGCCGTATTTTACCAGTTTTCTGGGAGAAACATTGGCAACTTTGCCAATCGAGTATGCCCAGCAAAAATATCAACATCCAACATAATTGAAAGTTTACTTCTTTTTTGAATTATTTATATTTCTGTATAGATAGATAATTCATTATTATGTGCCTTTGAGAAAAAATGTGGGTGTGCTGTGCACAGGCATAGGTACCTATAGATACTAAAAGATTCACCTTGAAAGCAATTAAAAGAATTCCGAAAAAGTAGTTGTAAAACAGAAATAACTCAACTAAAACCGAAATTTCCAATAAAAACAAAAGTTGTTAAAATATTCAATACGACCTAAAGGTTCGTCTAACCTCTAACTGTCCACAATACTCATTATAAAAATTTGGGTAAAATGAGTTTATTACTGTATAGTCAAAAAGCCAATCTCAAAACTACCATACCATACCAAAAAAAATAAACAAAAACAAAAACTATTGTCCATAAGAAAATTCTTATAAACAGTCATAAAGTTAGAAAATAAAACCAATTTTCTATGCTTGTAAATCTTGCAGGTTTAGGTAGGTAGGTATGTAAAATACATATTCAGTTTTTTTTTTATTATAGGTGAGTTATGGTATACCTATTACCTATGAATTTATCAATAGAGATGTTTCGTATAGGTAGACTATTAGTTTTCTACACTTAAGCTGAAAACACAGTAAAATTTGCAGTTAAATTTTAGGGTAGGTACATACTTCCTAGAACAAAGGTACCTACAACTATTTCCAGTAAATAGATATTTCAGTTTGAATTTTTGCTCATTTTTCATTTTATTTTTGTTTTGTGTTTTTGATCTTTTATTGGGGTCTTTCTCTATTGTTGTTGCCTATTTCTATTTCCTATAATGATAAAGAAATTGAACACAAAATTCACGTGAGATTTTTGAATTATATATTGACATTTTCACAACTTCAAGGTTCATGAATAAGTCATTGTTATTCAAACTAAAATTGAGGCTATATCGCACGCGCTAAGATACTATTATTATTTATACATAAGATGGTAGATAGTCGTACATAGCTGCTAGAACTAATACATAAAATTTTTGTAAATTGTAAATAATTTTAATTCCCAACACCAGTTTAGAAGATGTAAGCGTTATTTGTTGGACTTTAAATAATTGGTGTGTTTTTGCTTAAGGCTTAACTTATCTTTCGACTAATGCCGCCGGTTTTCATCCACACCAGTTGATAGACCACGCTTGTTTTAATACCGGTTTTCTTGTAAGGAACAATGTTTCTTCTTGACGCACAAGTAAAACTAACGGGCTTAGCTTTCTTTCTGGCGTCGTCTCCGTCGTACGAGCAGATGAAGTTTTTACCTACAAAAATATTTTTCTCCAAATTATGTCCCCCTGGACGAAATTGCTTGACTTTTAACGATTTCCCCAAAATATCCTTTCAAATTGCACAATTTCGAGTCGATTTTAGAGACCAGTTCATACGAGCTTTTTCTCGATTGGGTAAAGAAACGGAACTATAGCTGTGAGATAACAAATTCGCCGTCATTTCTTGTTTATCAACGAAAACTATTTTTTTATAGGTGTTTCCCTCAAAAAATTATGTATAACTATGATTAAATACTCAAAATGGGTTGATATCAAATAGTTTTGAATTTGAAATTATCGAAATTGCGTTGTTTCAAGGCCTGTGGGAACATACATTTTCGAAAAAAAATTATTTAAAAAAGTGTTACACAAATTACCTCAAGATTTTAAAAAATTTGGTGTTAAGAATTGCAAATTTATTAACACTGCTAAACTCTTCTTAGTTTTAAACACATGAAACCAAACAAGGCTAAGAGTGAATCTTCGTTGACATTTATAAACGTCAAAATGACGTTAGAGTTGGCAAGATATTAAAAAGATAGAATAAACCTTTGACGGTTTCAGCCTTAGAAAAATATTAACCAACAGTACGGTGCTAAAATTGTTTATAACTGCAAATTTTTTTTTTAACATAACATTAGGTACCTATAATTAAATAATTCAACATCGTGTTAAATCAGTTAAAATTTTACCCCGTAGGTATTGATACTCAACTTTTAATTTAAAAATAAAAACCACAATTTTGTTCAACACATTTCAATATAAATACACTTTTTTGTAAATTTTACATATTTTTACTTTTTCCTAAAACAATAAGTTAAGTTATAATGTAAATCGCAGAGTACGTACATAATTACTTCCCTATCTAGCTCCTAACAAACTGAAACTAAGGTTAACGGATTAGTTAAATATATTTATAATAAATTTTTCACAGAGAAATGATTTTAATAAGCACAAAAAATGTAACAATCATGCATCATACCTATTTAATATACATTGTGTTTTGTTTCTAACTATTTATTAAAAATGAAAATTATTTACACACCTGTTCTGATTTTTGTTTTGTTCAAATCCATAATACGGAATTGATTTCCTTATGTATTTTACAATCGATCGAAACACAGAACAGGGGTTGAGGTGAAACAACTATTATAATCCCTACATCAATATTTCAGGGTGCAGCGTGACATGTTGTTGAGTCTTAAAACACAACAAACTCAGTGGACGGTATACAGCCCCTAGGAGAGCAATCATGTTGAAATCAATAACTTCTTTTAGCAGACCAGAATTTTATGAATGACACAGTTTGCTTTAAACATTTTGGGTACATATTAAACACAGTGTGGAATGCCGATGTTTAACCGAGGCGTTTAGAAAATGTTGAAAGAAAATACTGTCAGGATGAAAAATTTCTATCAAAAGTTTGCCAAGTAAATATTGTAAGTGAACTGAAGGCTTAAAAAGTTACGGAAATCAACGAAAGGCAAGAAAGTAATAATATGGGGTTGTCATTTAATTTCCTTGCATTCTGACAGCGTCCGTCTGTAATGGTTTTACCCCTTTAATCTGTTTTTTGCTTTAATTCTAGTATGTTGCTGATGCGAAACAAAAACTTTGAGTGGTCTCCGCAAACAATCACAGAAAGACACGCTTACATAAAATAAAAAACAAAGCCGTCTAAAACTCAAATATCATTTTCCGCCTACAATAAGTGGTCAGCGTTATTAATTTGCGCGAAAGATGAGTATCTAAAGACTTCTTAAATTTCAGCAAAAAACAGCGTGGTGCAAAACAAAAACTAGAAAGAAATTTTTCGTTTATGATCAAACTGTCACTTTTGTATAAAATTTTTCAGATGATGTCTAGAATCAAAAAATTTAAGGTTTTTCATCAAAATTGACATTACAAACAATTTGTTTACTTCTCAATTAAACCATTTAGAGTAATAGCATGTTCTCACACTGCCAGTATAGGTAGTAATATTATAACCCTGGAAAGTGCAATTTCAAGATCTTAAGGCCTTGTCATTCTTGTCAAACATCCGGCGGGCCAGTCAAAAATGTATGGAAATTATCGACTTTTGACCGCCCGCCGCCGCGTTCTCCCTAAAATCATACGAAGATCTCTTGGCACCGCTCTGTTTGACAAGGCTTTGGTTTGACAGCATCCGTAAATACAAAAAAATGTTGTTTTTTTTTTCTTTTAAATATTTAATGATTCTACCGCATAATTTGTTTCTAATGCTTTTTTCTTTAAATAAAACGTCTAAAATATCCCAGGAATATCCATATTTTTTGTTTTCGCTGAAAACAAAACTGCATCAATAAAATTTAATTCAATAAAATTCCCTTATTGCGCGTTTAATACTTATCTGCTGATCGATAACTGTCAACAAAAGAATAATCAGCATTTTTCTGTTCTAACTTGTTCTGACAGCTTTCATTCAATTTTAAAGTTTAGTTTATTTTCTGATCTTGTTTCCTTCATTAAACCACCTTATAACTGAATTTTAAAACTTTTTTATTCAAATAATATAACAATTTAATATTCATATAGAACGTCAGAGAATTGACATTTCGTTCAAATTGTTATCTAACAGATTATGTTTCGTTTATTTTAGTGTTTTCGTGCCTAAAAGTAATGCCATTTTGGATTTTGATTTAACTTCGCATTGATGCCATAAACTAGTTTTAACAAATAAATGAATAATTTAAACAATGAAGGAAGATAGACAAAAACAAGAACAAATAAATCAAGAATATTTTTGTATTGTGTGTAGATTTGTTATAAATATATTAAAATAAATCCATAAGTTTATTTTTGAAGTAAAATCAAGTTGAATGCCCTTGAAAATAAAAAATAAATTGCAAGTTAGAGAAAAACGAACAAAAACGAAAAGAAAGTGCCAGGGGATATCTGATTTTTCTTATATATTAAGTTCAACGAATTGAAGAATTTAAAACGGGATGTAATTTTTTAATGGAACAAAATAGTATCTACTAGTTTTTAAATAAAAAAATAGTACGCGGGTATTCATTTAGCGTCATAGTCTTCGTAAGCGTAGTAAACTGCGTAAACCTAACAAATGTGTATGAAAATAGAACGGGCTGTATCCCGCCGGCGGACTTATCGTTTAGGTTTGAAAAAAAAAATTATAGAAAAGGTTAAAAAATGCAAAATAATCCTAAAAATGAAATGATTTTTCAATCCGGAAGAAAATGAAAACACAGTTAATTCGAAAGTATTTTAAAAGAAAACTACTTCAGTCGCGCCCATATTTACCGGACTTTAAAATTTTAAACTGACGTATTTCGCATATAGAAGAAACGTCATTTTAAGACTTAAAAGCCTGTTAAATTTCTAAACGCCTTTGGGATAATGGGCCATTAGGCAGTTTTAAAACGAAAAGATATGACAGCAGAACGTAATTCAGAAAGATATGCAAATGTTCAAATTCCTTAACACAAAACTTGCGTAAATTATACCTAATAGTTTAAAAATGTACAAATATATATACATATATGCAAAATATTTTAGATAAGATCCATGTTTCTTAAAAACTTGCGTAAACAGTGCTCAAAAATTTAAAATAGAGTTCCTTATTAAAACTGAGCAAATGAAAAAATACTTAAAATTCGAAAGATTGTTGATGTAAATGATTCTACAAAGAATTCTTTCTCCGAAACTGAATTGAATTTATTTTTTTTTTAAAGTTTTAATTAATATTTTGTTCATTTTTTACTAAAGTGCGCGTCCCATTGTAGGTATCTATTTAACGCGAACGTCGTCGTCGTGGTTCACCGCAGCAGTCAAGCCACGCGTCATGCCGCGCGACCATTGTGTTTAGCCAATAAATAGGCTTTTCATACCAAATACTAAAAAGGGTTTCGGACAAAAAGTTTTCAAAAACTCATAATGAGTTCACACTGCAAATTATCGTTTTTTCGTGACATAGGTATTGACTAAAAAAAATTAAAAAGACAAAAAACGCAAATCAAAATCAATTTATAATTTGATAACACGAAACTGAAGGGCATTTCGGATTTACGGATAAAATGTTTGACTATTACAAGAAATATGTATACATGTACATATACAAATTAGAATTCGTAACAATTTTATGATAAACGAAACAGCAAACTCAGCTGTTTTTAATTTCGTTTAAAAACATCCCATTAGTTTATTTATTTTTTGACGTTTGGTAGGCGTTGACTTTTCATAAGATTTGTTTGTTTAGCTCATCTGTATATGCATTTAAACATGTTTTCGAATGGTCTTATAGGCTATTCACGCCAAACTGAAAACGCCATTATGGCCAAAAAGTTTTCAAAAACTCTTAATGCGTTCACCACTGCATATTAACTTATGTATTTTCGTTTCACATTTCAATTTTATCTGTAAAAACAATTTAAAAAAAAAACAATCGAAAACAATTTCCTTAAATTGTAAAGGAAACTTTAAAATAATTTATATGTAAGTACAACTTTATTTTGTTGTAGATAAATGTATAAATATGAAAATGGTTAAATATTAAAAAAGCAATAAATATTTCTAACAGGTATCTAGGTAGGTACCTACCTACATAAATGAAATTCAAAGAAAAAAAAACATGGAGTTAGCCGCTTGAGAGCATCAAATCAGTTTCTTTTTTTGACGTTTGACTGGCGTTGAACTTTAAAAGTAACGGTTCTGGTCTAAAAGCATTAACACCGGCGGCGGCTATATTTCAGACTTTCCGAGTTTTCTTTAACGATTTTTGAATGGCGATGAAATGTTAGAATTCACATGATGCACAAGTATCTATATATTGCGCGTCTATGCGTAGTTAAATTCTTACATATCATTGAAATAGGTAACAAAATACATAGAAGGTATATACTTATGTATTTTATTTTATTTTTCAAATTTTGACGCAAACGGCTAAAACGATTCATCTAACTTCACTTTGTTCTTGCTAAACATTACTTTACTAATCAACAATTCGAAAATGCTTCAAATTTACAACACTACTGCTAGTTAAATCCGATCATTGATTATTATTTATCAAACATGCACAATACACATATCTCATAATCACGGGGAACACTTGTTAATTGTTGCTTATCACCGTTATCACTGTTACTATTTTGATTAAAATCTCCCTTTCATTTTTTTTTTTACCTTGAAACTTGACTTACTCCCAAGTGACCAAGTAAGTATGTAGGTAACTACCTATTTAAAAAAAAACCTAATAAATATAACTAGATAGGTATAGGTAGGTATAGGTAAAAAGATTTGAATCTTAACACGACATGAGTGATCGGAAAATCAATTGTGGCAAGAAAGTATAGGTACCTAGCCATAAATAATTGTCCTTGAAAATAAAAATGTGAAAACACCAGAAAATTGCACTTAAATACTTGGAAGTAATTGACAGCTGATGAAAGAATCTTGATAACACGTGTCAAAAATAACAGCATAATTTCAATATTAGATACCCATTACAAAATCTCAAGTATATATCTTTCACTCAAGGGGGTGTATATAGACAGAGAGATATACTTGATTTACTGTCGGACCTTTTTTTCTCCCTGTCAACTTTAAAAATCAAACAAATCATAATAAACTGAAATTCACACGGGAAATATAGGTAGGTACATAGATCTATACCTAATAAATAATCCAAGGGATGGACAAGCACAAACAATGGTTTGCCACCATCACCACGAAAACGAGTGCTGTTGTAGAACTGTTCGTTAACAGTTTTATCTAGGTACCTATAGAGGGTACCTACCTACCTGTTTCTGTTTAGTTTTTTTTTTTTTTTTTTTTGAGGAAAATATTTGCAAATGGTAATAAAAGTTTTACGGTGGGTCATTGTCTTGGGTAAAGGTTTACGTTTTAGTTTGATTTGTTTGGGAGGTGTGATAGAGTAATAAAATGAGAAATTTCTTAGACTCACCGGTATGTGTACGTTTGTGGATTTTGAGGTTTTCGCTGCGCGCAAATACCTTTCCACATCCAGTGAAAGGACAGGCAAATGGTTTTTCGCCAGTATGTACACGAATATGGTTCACCAACTTGTATTTGGCCTTGAATGGGCGCCCGTTGCGACTGCAGCCGATCCAAAAACAGGCATGCGTTGTACACTCAGGTCCGCCAACATGTTCCACAGTCAGGTGAGTTACAATTTCGTGCATAGAGCTGAAAATTTTGTTGCAAGTCTTTCGACCATTTACACTTGCCCCTTGGTCGGGGTCCACCCAGAGACATTGCATTTCCTGTTTAACTGCTGACACGGAAGTTGGCTGATGTCGCATATATCTGAGAAATGCCCCAGCTCCGACAGGATTCATTTGCATTGGATGGTGGGGATGATGATGGTGTACCGACGGGAAATTCGTATGATGGTGCGAATGATGCGGATGATACGGATGTGTATAATCGGCGGCGGGTGAAATACCCATTCGCATCTGATGATGTTGATGGTGGTGGGCGGCCGGGTGAAAAGGACTGCTGCCAAAGGAGGCAGTTGCATTTTCATGTATCCCATGATTATGATGCGGGTGTATTGATGACATAGAGGAAAAAAGCATTGAATCGGCTGATTTGCTGCAACCTTGAACGCTGCCCGAAGCAGCAGCTATGTTTATGTATTCATTTTCACGACGCAAGACAAAGTCATGCGGAGAATATGAACCCAGTTGTCCATTGAGATGGCTCATATGGCTGTAGCCTGAATTTTGGTATGACGCAAAAGACGAAACCATATCTGTACTCGGAACAATCGCACTAGGCGTATCTAGTTGATGGGGAGATTGTGGCGGTTGTTGATGTGGACCATGTCCTCCCTGTTGTTGCCGAAGTATTCCTTCCATATGTGATGATGGCTGCTGATGCTGCTGCTGGTGGGAGGATGCTGATGGTGACATTCGTAGGCCATACGAGGCTAAATGATGCTGTGAGGGTGTTGTATCAATGAATGCATTCATACCTTAATACTAAATTTTATACGTAGGTATCGGAATATCTATAGGTAGGTAGGTATAACAAAGATTTTTCTTAAATTAACGATTTTTTTTGTTTGAACTAACACTTCATTTGGCTTTTTAGAGAACTGCACTTTAGCATAATTTTTTTTTTTCACCTAGGTATTTCTTTACTTTTTTCAAGGACATTCATTAGTAGGTTTTATTGGTATTTTTTTTTTCTTAAAAACAAATTAGACAACCATTTCACTAGATAAATAGGTATTTGTTGCAAAAATTTATATTTTTCAAAACGTTGATTATACAACGCGACGTCATTGATCTCACAAAAAAAATATAACAATTTCCCAAGCACTTCACGCGAGCCTCGCAGCAGGACTGAAAACCAAAGAAATCACTACCTACTTGGTGCTACACCACTGCTGCTGCTGCTACGTGTTTCCGAAGCCAACCCCAGCCTCAACGAATTGTATTTGTTTATGAATCTTTTCTGGTTTGTATGAAGAGACCGCCTTGTATTATACCAGATTGTTGCAGTATCAGACATTCGAACATAAGTTAGATAAGGAAAGATATATTGGGTAGTAACTTTCATACTGTTGACTGATTGGTTGATTTTCAAGTTTCCTAACAAAACAACATTCGACCATTAATGAAATAGAACCAATGGTAAAATTAACAAGTCAAAATTATACCAATTTGTTTTGGATGCTTATTTAAGAATTTCAAGGTGTGGCCTTTGCTCGATCGCCATTTGTCCGTGGACGTTGTTGCTCTAGCGATTGTGATGTAGTACTGCTGAAATGTAACAGTGATAAGAAAGGGGAGGATAAAATATTCATTATTTTTTTGTTTTGTTTTTTTTTTTTTTGAAAGAGTATAAATAACTATAGCAGTGAAGAAGGGCTGGAGTTTGACTTGAGCGCATGTCTGTCATTCAAATATGTAAACCAATTGTTTTGACCATTAAAATCATACACAACTTAGTGGTTGGCTATAGGCAGTGGCGTTAGCTGCCAATCGTTGTGAATACAACAACGCCAACAACGAGTTACACAAGTTGCTTAGCACTGGTAGATACTGTTGCTTTTCTTTGCTATGCTTTGCTTTGCTTGATGCACTGAATAATACAAAATTAAACATTAGAGCGACTTGGGTTTCAAGTCTATGTAACGTATAGGATAGGTACCAACCAACCTAATTAATTGCCAACACAAATAATTAAAATTATTGCATTGGCTGGGCTTTGCGTTATAAGTTGGTATTTTTTTTAATTTTTTATGTGGGATGGAAATGAATGGCACACACTCATCTAAACAAACAAAAAGGCTCATGGAAAAAACTATTAAGACAAAGCAAGTTCGTTTAATTAGTCAAACACGCACTTGGAAGGGTTTTTTTTTGTTTTGAATAGGTATAGGAGTTCTATAAAAGCCTTATTGGCGACAGGAAAAAAAAACGTAAAAAGGGATTAAACGGAAGACAAGGTAGGTTTATCAAATATGTAGGTAAGGCAGGTTTTTTTTTGTTAATGGTAGCTACCTACCTACCTACCTTGCTAGATTCTTATTTTCAAATGCACAATGTATTTCATTGGGGTGAGTTTATATTGGAGCTGCAATACACGCTGTAATCGAAGCTCAAGTCGCAGTTCTTATAATGTGTGTTTATTGGTGCTTCTATACGAGTGCTCTTTTCTAATATAAATTATTATTTGTGTGTTTAGTTAGACATAGTCTTAGTAGAGTCATGCTCTTAGACTGTTTAGAGCTTTTACTAAGTAATAAATAGGCTTGAATTTAATGTCAAACCAAAGTAGTTTTTCTGTGAAGTACCCATAGTCTTGGCTCGGTCGAATTTAACTTAATTGAGTGTAAGTTTTTCTTGAGTTAGGTACCTATCTA
Organism: Syrphus vitripennis; assembly: GCA_958431115.1. Taxonomy (NCBI): domain Eukaryota; kingdom Metazoa; phylum Arthropoda; class Insecta; order Diptera; family Syrphidae; genus Syrphus; species Syrphus vitripennis. The sequence goes on from OY288108.1 coordinate 46,390,696, forward strand.
CTTATAGAGGTAGGTAGGTAACTACCTATGCTTACATACATATCTTAAAACTATAGAACAGGAAAATTAATCGGGAAATAAAATTCAATCGAGTGCTAACCTATGCTTAAAAGTGAACATTTAAGTATACCTACTTACAATATTTGAGCTTGAAACTTATCCTACCCACTCCAATAACTGATGACTAACTTCTAAGCATGCATCCATGATTTGTCCATCTATGGCTCGTGGCAAAAAATGTTTAAGGGGGTAAATTCATTTTGACGAAAACTAGGTGCCAACCTACATTCCCGGCAAAAGAGCAATTCTACTCCCTCACCCTCATATCTTCATATCGTTCTGCTTTGAAGTTAAATCTGTATTTTGAAGAAAGTGAATTGCCGCTTGTCACTTGTCAAATATCAACAGTGTGTTGTTGTTTATCTACGTGTTACGAGTACCTACCTATACCACTGAACGGTCCATTTTTAATTTTGACACTTTCTACTTCAACAACCTGCTCAATGCAAGGTGCGTTTATTCAAAACCTGAAATAGGCCTGTTAAATAAACGACATTCTGACCTAAACGTCGTCATTTTGGATAAAATGGATATCGATAACATGTATAAAAATATCACTGTTGATCCATCTCTATATCTATCTAGGCCCTGAGGAATCTCTTGGCTAAGCGAAACCCCAAAAGGCTTTGTTGTTGTTGCATTTAACACGTGAATTGTTTGCTGCAGGGTGTTTTATAAAGCCCATTCACCGAACACTTACCTATAAGTTTAAGCCCCCTTTTATAACTCAAAAAATCACTCATTAGGTCAAAACAAAGTTCCTTTTCATGAGCTAATGAGAGAGAATATTTTGAGTTCAGAGGCTTTTAAACTTAAGAACGTCTGGTGAATACCGACCATGACCATATAGTTTTCAGTCAACAATCATGCCGATTATAGAATTCGCATTACAGAAATGCAGCAGTGACTTAGAATGGAACCAGATCAAATTACAAAATCAAAATCCAAGATGATTGCTGAAATTCTTAATTTTAACTCTATGAGTCAACTAATGCCAACTGAGGCATATATGTAGGTAGGTAATTGCCTTTAAGGCATTAAAATAATAAAATAATACTTTTGTGTTAATGATTGGTTTTAACCTTTAAAATATTCGAAATGTTGTATTAAAAAAGGGAGTAAGGTTATAATTGAACACTTATGAAAATTAAAAGAGCTAAAAAACATAAAAATGGGAAAAATGGAGGCACTTACGGCTTACGGGCCTACCAAAATCCCCAGTTACTCATGCAAGAATGAGACAGCTATATTAAAAAGAAACTATCACAAGTTTCTGTCATAATTGAAAACGTCATAACTGCCAAATTATACCTTTTACCTACCTAAGTCTTTTGACAGTTTTGTTCTCAAGAGCTTCGACACCTTGCACAAATGTAAGAACTATAGGTAGTTCGCGGTTAATGCAAGTATACAAGACGTATTTTAAAAGAATTTTGACTTTAAAAAATTACTCTTACTTGACTTGAAGTCCATGGATAGCTTCAACTTTTTTTTTTGTTGATTTTTTAAGGTATTTGAAAAACAATTTCGATTTTTAGTGAATTTTAAAAGTATAGGTATGTATATGTAAGTCATTTGAGTTCTTTTTAATCATTTGAAAATGCATTGCATTCATTTTTAATAAAATTACTATCAATTTTAATCAATTCTATTGGTCACTAAAATCAATTTTTGCTAAAATGCTTATAAAATTATCGGCCTGATAAAATTGCTTGGATAGACCAATATCTTTCGCTGTATGCGAGTCATCCCTGGATTTTATCATCTGCTTATTTAAACTGATCGAAAATGTTTCAATGTTACAACCCCAATTTTGTCACAGGTGTAGTGACAAGTGTTTATACGAAAGTCAAATAATGGCGTTTTGACACTCTGTCATTAAATTTTATAATTTTATTGACAAAACTTATAATTTGTCTCAAGCATTTTTTTTTAAGTTCTTCAAGTTTCTAGATTCTATGACGTCTGCCAAGAGCATGGCTTCTTCGATTATAAGTACATTTGTTTTTATTTTTTCAATCCACCAATGCGGTGTTTTTCGTGTTGTTTCGTTTCGTTTCTTTTATTTTCTTTTAATAATTATTATTTATTAAATATTTCAATTGAAACAAATATTTTTCACTCAACAAATTCAGTTATATTTTTGTTACAGAAAATTGACATTTCATAAAAGTTCATTTAGGTTTTTATTTGATTTGAGAAATTTAATGATAAATTTTCATTTAATAAAGGGTAGGTTCAATTTGTTTTCGCGAAATTTCATTATGTTCAAAATGTTGCCAATGACCATTTACAATGACAACATTTTGTGACATTTGTCCCTCTTATTTGGTCATAATTTAAACAATGACAAATGTTTTGACTATTTACACGATTATGTCATTAATGACAGTGACAATTTGCCAGTAGTGTATGTATTTGCGGCATAAGAAGCAATTGTCAAAATATTAACGACAACTTGCCAGTTAAAATGCTGACAGTTACCCCAGAATATTTTGACAGTTTCTCCTTAGGAACTGCGATATTTAATCTGTCGTTATCTGTTATTTTAGTAATTTATCTGAAATTTTAGTTCGTTTATTGACCTTAGTAATTCCAAAATTTATCGAAACAATTAATACCTATAATAATATTTCCATGCAATCGGTCAATAGATTATTTAAAACATTATTATGAAAAGCAAATTTCATGCAAAACAAAACAAAACTTAATCCGCAAAATTGAAACTTATTTTAGAAAACAAACAATAATTATACAAAATAACTAGGTATAGTGTCTTGCGATTAAGAACTTATCAGATGATTCTTTAAGATTAAAAAAGTAAATAAATAAAACTAAATTAAAAAAAAAAGCCAAGGACTATAGTTACTATAACCACCTGATGAGAAACCTATTTCTTTTTCTACGGGCTAGATGCTACCACTCAAAAAAAAAAACGCGATCAAAACTTAGTTAAATAAAAAAATTATTTTTATTTGAGTCCTTATTCTAAATTTAACCAACATTCAACAACGTTCCATTTTCGGCAGAGTGATTTTCTGAGTATAATTCCTATTTTGAACTCCCTTCAAAAACAATATTATTTCACATCATTTAACATTTTTTTTTTTGTATTCCAAATAACATCAACATACATACCAATGAGATTTGGTAATGTTTTACCTGTTGCACTGAAAATAGAATCGACATAGCACAAAAAGAACTTGAACTTTTTAAGGGTGGGCGTGCGTATCGTGTTGATTTAGGAATCCAATTCGAGAATTGCTACGGGCTTTCTGATATGCCAAAGAGGGTGAAATTCTGCATACAGACCAATCTTAAGATTTTATCAATATACACTGCGTGTCGCTTGTTTTAGTCCAGTCTTGCGATAATTTTTACTAAAATATGTTTAATAGTTAAAACAACACAAATTTTACGTGAACTTTATTCGATGAGTTTATGCAGCCATAACTTTGGAACGGTGAAGTTTACGTTAAAAAATGTTAAGACAATTTTTGTAGAGCGTTTTATAAATAGCATTCAGTGCCGTAGCCAGGATTTTTTTTCGGGAGGGGCTTGCTCCTAAATCTTACAAAGATTTCTTTAAATAAAAAAAATACATATTGTAGGTATGCATTTCAATTCAAAATTAAACTAATGATGATATCAGGTGTGTTCTTTCAAACTCCAAATAAAATTATGCAAAACACAACAAAAAAGCAAAGTAATTTATTACATATTAAACGCAACAACATTTATGTCTATAGACATTTGTTAACTCGAGATAATTATATGGAGTTAGCTATATACTATAAAAACTATTGTTATTATCGATAATTTGTATGGAAAAGTCAAGGCCAGGGTTATGAGCTATCCTGTATTTTGTCGTTGTCGTTGTTCTTTCTGATTTTGACAGTTAAAAATGTCGCCCTTTGTTGGAAGAGTAATCAAAATCAAATTCGGCATTTTCACAAAAAAAGACACAAGTCACATCCTTTTTGGAAAAATGGCACAAATCAAACATTGTTTTTTCACTAAAATAATTATTTTAGGTAAGTGTTTTTATTCATGAAATAAAAATTAAAATATGATCTTGGTCTTAGAAAATGATGCGTTACAAAACTGTGTTTTTGAATTACATATTCATTCTCTTTTAACCTAATTCTGTATAGGAAGTGAACTTTCATTTTTCACGAAATCACTTTAGATTAGATTAGATTAGTTCTTTTTTTTCAAATATTAAATATTAAGACTATACTTCACGGGAAATCACTTTAAGTGGACTTGTGCATGTTTAAAAAAAAAACAATCGGAAGGCAATGCCCAAATCGATAGTTACGTAGTAATTCAAAATAGGCACTTGATTCCTATGGGCTGTTTCTGTTTGTCAAATATCTTATTTTTTATTTTCAGAATTAGGTATAATCAGGGATAGGACTTTGTTTCATGTTTCAATGACAAATACATACCTATAATGCATTTTATTTTGCTTTTTTTGGCCTTTTCTTGCCTTTCTTCCGTTATTGCCTTTTTTGCTTTTTCCCATCATTTAAGCCTCTTTCTAAATTATACATATGTACAAAGGACTCAAATTTACAAACAAAAAGCTTATTTAAGTACTTAATGTGCAATATACAATATACATGCATGCATATTGCATATGCATACATCACATTCAAAAAATAGGTCAACAAAAAAATTTTAGTGAGCTTTTTTGTGTGCACTTATGAAGCTTAGAAATGAAGAAAAAAAGAAAAAATATTGGGTACCTACCTATCTTGTATATCCTTACATGTTCCTCAACGGACAATCATAAACTGGGTGCCGATGTGCGCGTGTGCAGCGTCGAAAGAAACTCAAACTATACTATACCTATTCAGAACCATTAAAATTAAGTTGAATATTTACATATGTTTCTTCTTTCTTTTTTGGAAAATGCTTTTTTTGACTATTTGGGTGCTTTATTTTGCCTTCTTTTTAAATTATTAGGTCCACAAAATCCCATCCCTGCTTATAATAATTATTGTTATTATACTAACTTTTTTCAATTTCTTTTTCTACAATTACTGAATCTCCAACACTAACTAACACAGAGCAGAAGCAAAGCGTTTTAATTTTCTACAAAAGTGCTGATTTCATAAATAATCTACATATGTATGTAAATACCTACTTATGATGATATTGATTTTATGATGAAAAGATTTGTACTATGAATCAAAAAAAATATTATAACTTTCATGTCCTAACAAAAACATCAGGCAGTTACGTCAAAATTCAAATTTCGTAAAAAGAGACCGAACTATCCTCAAATTTCATTATATTTTTCACCTTATAAATTTCACCTTTAAAATCCTAACTCAAAAAAAATATTTATTTTATGCATGGGTACCTAAATAGTATCTTTTTTCATAACGAAGTGTTTTCAAGTAGTTATTAACTTAAGCTTAATTCAAATAACCAATACATAGGTACCTGCATAGTCTCCTTATTTTTATATATTTGAGTTTATTTAAGAAAGTTTTAGTTTTTTTTATTATCATTTCGGGGGGGGGGGGTGGCTTCAGCCCCTCAAGCCCCCCCCCCTCGCTACGTGGCTGATAGCATTAAATCTTTTCCCATTAAACCCCATAAAAACCGATATCTAAGTGCGTTGAGGAACGTCTGAACAGTAATATTATGAGCGCAAATTTTTACAGACGTGTTTTTTCAACTAACTAAAACTTTTGAGCCTGTATCGTATGCACTTTACTTTTTATTTGAAACACGCTAGTAGGTATATAAATAAGTAGATGTACGTACATACATATATATTTAAACAAACGATGTTATATTTTTAATGAGACGATATAAAGAAATACATACATACATATAAATACATATATATAATAATCTAAATATACATATACACATGTATGAATGTATGTACATATATACAGTACATACATCCATATGTACATTGTACATACATACATATGTACATACATACATACATAGGTACCTTATATTATTCCAAGTTGTTCCGTCCTTTTTTTACTGTTCTGCATCTTTTTCGACAAAAGCCCGCCCGCTGAAGTAAAATTGACCACTATTTAGCAGTAAAATTGGGATTTTTCTTCGTTTTTCCGCCAATTCAAATGATGTTAATATGAGTATGTACAAATAAATAATACTTTTTTCTTCATTGAAGAAAAGTTGACATTTAAGTCAACTCATAGTTATAGATCAGATAATTTTTTTTTGTTTTTTAGCAACGTAGAATAATTAAGGTTAATTTTATGCCGTTTTCGATCGGATTTTGAACAGTTCTACAATATTTTAAATCCAATTGAATATGAAAACACTGCCTTAGGAAATTTACAAACACATTAGCTACCTAAAATTTCCATTTAACAAAATGGCTTGTTCAAGCATTTTTCACTTTTGACAAATAATTTTACGAAATAATTTATTTGTAGATATTGGTCTACTTCTTTATAAGTTTGGGGGCTGAAAAACACTCCCAGGATAAAAAATAGAAATAGAAGAAAGAATGAAATAGAAATGTTATTACTCATCTTGAATAAGTTGTGAAAACTATACTTGAGGTAGATATTAGCTTTTAAGTATTTATTGCTTCAATAAGTTTTAAAATTAATTTTGATGCTTGGCTCAAACACTTTTAGTTTTTAAAACTTTAATAAACGAGCCCATAAACTAATATGAAATTTTCCTCCAGGTAAATTTTAAAACCGAGCGCTGTAGATTGCAGCATATACCCAAGTAGATTTTATATTACACAAGAACTAAATGAATTACCTAAATTATTTAATATACCTACATTTTATTTATGAATACAAAAAGGAGAATCTGAAAACTTAAGAATTACTTCAACTTCTACCTACGCAGTAAAGAAAGAGACAAAAAAAATTCTTAAATTAAATTAATAAATTTTGGATGGGTGCGTTCAGAGCTAAATATTTAATATTTTTAAAAGAGGAGTAGATTCATTTTACCTTTGTATATGAAAACTATAACTTTGTATATAAAACTATGGCGGAAGTCGAATGGGGCGACATCTAAAGTGTGCCGGCAACCCTTACTCTTTTTTTTTGCGGAGAGCTTATGGAGGTTTTAAATGATATTTATTGATATTTTTTGAATGCAATAATCCAAAAAATAGTCTCCTCTTGCCCCTACCACCAATTTCCGACGCTTATAGACTCCCAAAATCGAATTTTACACCTCGAATATTGCAGCGCCACCACAAGGGTTGGGCCAACATTAAAAAATACTCGCCATGATAGTACTAAGCTTTTCATATACTTACAAAGATTTTACTGCGCAGTAGATTTTCATTTGGGCCAAAACGCAGTAGATCTACTGCTAAAGGAGTAGGGTGGCAGCGCTGCTCACTTATACTGATTTTTTTTCGTTCGGTTTGAAAAACGAAACCTAGATACATTTTTATCAAGTCGAAAAATGTTATAAGCAAAAACTGGGTTTAGTTGAATTTGATGCAAATGATGGCCATTAATTAGGAGTTTATAATTTCTAAAATATATAATTTCTGTAATATACATTTCTAAATCGAACAATATTTTGGACTACCTACATTTTAATTTTCCAGCCAACCTTATTCCTGATACATTCAACATTATTGCATATTTCAACGCCTCTTAAGAGTTAACTTAAGGATATTTATAGATATCTACTGGAAGTGCACTTAGCTAAACCCTTCAAACTTCAGGATGGAATGCAGGGTTGGTATCAATATCAACCCCAATTTAATTATATGATAAATAAACCTTCAAGATTAAATTAGACAAAGAAATTAGCTGTAATGCGGTGTCGTTTTTAACCACATTAAATGCACTCTCATCACAAATATTGTCCGTTACTCGTCATTGTACCAGAAATTAAATTTCCGTGTAGTGCGAAAAACGAATGTTTGAAACTGCTTTTAGCTAAATAGTACTTACGAAGTTAGAGTCAAGGGTAAACTGTTGGCTGGGTTGCCAAATGGTTATGATGATCAGAAACAGAATACAAAAGTAGAAAACAAAAATACATAATATTTTCAAAGACATTTTTTCTATTAAAGTTCTTATGCATATATAAAGGGTATTCATGCAATGGCGGAAAACTCTGTTAAATCTCAGATGTAACAGAGTTTAGAGGAGTAACAAGTAATTTGTGACGTTTAGTTCTGACAGCTGATTATTTCTCACATTTATGCAAGAGTTTTTATAGGGTACTCATGCAAACGTCTAGCGAAAAATTATATCTTACTGCAAAGCGGAAAATTTTCTCTTTGCATGAATACCCTTAATGTTTTTTAGCTTCTGCGGAAAAGAAGATGAAGAATTTTTTAGAGGTACCTCATGGCCAGTTATGATGTCAATAGATCGCTTTTCTTTTTTGTAAGCTAAAAGAGTCCTTTTAAATTGGTATGTATGAACTCAACTTTTATTTCGAGACTAAAGGATTAGATCCGGCTTTAAGGTAGAACTATAATCGTCTACCGTGGTAGGAAGCTAATGTCAAAACCGGACGAAAATTAGCTTTTCGAACAGTTAAATGGAGAAATCAGCCATATTCATTGTATATAAATTTGCATAGTAGGTACTATCATCAGCACGTTCCACACTTGCGTCGGCCCCCAAGCGATCACATCACTTACTAATTTGTTGGTTGCTGTTTCTGTGTATATACAAGTGCGCCCTCAAACGACCACAGCACACAACACAAAAACCATCTTGATGATAGTACTATAGGTTCCATTTCCATATACAATGGCCATATTATATGCTTCCACCATTTTGGTTTTTGTATCTATGTATGTATCTCTCAATTCACTTTCGCATTCGCAGGAGCGGTCGATGAGCGCTCTTGCTATATCGATAGCGAAAGTTAACGAAGCCTGACGAAAGCCACCTAATCGCAATAATGGGTGCGTTACATAAATTCCTCGTATTCGCTTCGTTTCTTACGACCACTTCAGCTGACGTTCGACGATTATAGTTCTACCTTTCTTTGTATATGAAAACTATAGTACTATCATGGCGAGTTTTTTTTAGGGTTGCAGAGGTCCTGGTGGTGGCGCTGCAAAATGTGAGGTGTAAAATTCGATTTGGGGAGTCTTTAAGCGTCGAAAATTAGTGGTAGGAGCAAGAGGAGACTATTTTTTGGATTATTGCATCCAAAAAATATCAATAAATATCATTTAAAACCTCCATAAGCTCACCGCAAAAAAAAAGAGTAAGGGTTGCATAGGTAAATTAGATGTCGCCCCATTCGACTTCCACCATGATAGTACTATAGTTTTCATATACAAAGTACCTTTTCATTGGAAAACTGATTTGGAATTGACCTGAAACAAAATGCGAAATTTGTTGTGATTAGATGAAATATTGCGCGTTTTTAATTAAATTGGAAGAGAAAGTTAATAATAAAGTTTGTATAACCAATAAATATTCTAAATAGTCGAACGAAACGTAAAATTTTCAAAAACAAAAAATATTTAAGAAAACAAAATTAGAAGACTTAAAAGATATGTAACCTGATCTGAAAGAGATAACTATCTTGTATGTAAGACCGTTGTGACTTACGAAGTTTCAGTCAGCTTTTCTAGAAAACTGCAATTTTTTTGTCATGAAGTTAACGATGAAGCATAAATTTTCTTTAAATGGCTACTTCAAAATTTGAATCAAAGTTTTTCTAAAACAAAATTAATAAGAGCAAATTTGGAGCCCTATCAAGTTCTTAGCTATACGTCGCGCGTCGGTCACTTGCTGTGAAAGAGGTAAGTATACCCACTGCAAAATTTATGTGTGAAAATATCAATGAAATATGATTTTTTGATCTAATTAAAATTTAAAATTCACAAAATCTTTTCTCCTCACACATCAGGTCATACCAACTACTTTTTCACCAGCGAATCAGGGAGGATTTGTCATGTTATGAGCCTCTTAAGCTTTTAAGCGCAAATAAAAAATTTTTTTCCGAAATCAGTTAGTAGAAATTATTCTTCAAGAATATATTCATAGATCCAAAGTTAATAGTATAGTACTTTGTTGTAAGTGTTGCCATTTGTTTGTTTAAATATGCCGTTCCCGATTGAATGAAAAAGATAAACCATCTTCCCTAAATACTGTTGAATAACGATCAGTTACATTTTTCCTACTTTGCTGAATTCAAATTTTTACACTTTCGAGTATAATATTTTGGACTCAGGTAAAATTAAATTAATTAAAAAAGTCATATTTTTATAAAAATCCAAAAGAAATATTTTATCTATAATAAATTTAAAAAAGAAAAGAAATATGTACCTATTTCTTAAAGAAAAACAGCTACTGTTCTTTTTTTATGTCAAATGTTCTCTGATATCATTAGTCGTGTTTTTTTCTAAGCCCCGAGAGAATGTAAAAAATACTACAACGGCCGTAACAGTTTACATGTTAAATCCAATAATAATAATAATATAGCGATAATTTTATACATGTTATCGATAGATTGTATGGAAGATCCATTTTTCCTCTGTCGATGTCGTGGCGTCCAGAACCCAGTGAACCCAGTTATTTTCGTCAATTTCCTCCATTAGAAAAAAATACACCTATTGATTGTTTTTAGCCGTTAAAGCATGGACCTTGTTGGACCCTAACTTTTAATATTGAAATTTTCGACTTAGTAAACTACACCAAAATCACTGGAACGCGTTTTATCTGAGAAGGTCTTTGAAGATAATTTGAATTCCTTTAAAAATATTCACTTGAAATTTGTCTGCATCAAAAGTATCTACATTTTTTCTGGGCTATATTAGAATCCATTGAAAAAGGCTTTGAAATAAAATACACAGTTGCATTTCCATCTATCCGTGTTTTTGTATTACAAATTAAAATATTGAATTTAAAATTAAACAAACTTAGGACTAAGGAATGAGCAACTATGATAATTATTTGTTGAGATATTCGAGACCACTATATGACCATCCATGGACGAAGCTTCAATCAAAGGTCCTCCATATGGAGTATGTACATATGTAGGTATACCTACTCGTATTTTTGTCTTCAAATATTTGCTCTTCTTACAGCCATAGTGGTTAAATCGATTAATTAATAATAATATTTCAACTGTGTGTTTGTGGCTTCATATATAGTATGCAATGGCATACTGCAGGGCACAAGTTGGAAAGAAGTACAAGGATTAATTTTTCGGTGGAGCGAATGGAAAAAAAAGAGTGGTGATATATTTCACATTACCCAACGGGCGGCGCGTCTGGCTGAGGCCAGGGGGCATATTTAATTTATTAATTAAATAAAATTTCTACACAGTGTTGCAGTCGATATATTTATATCCATACGTTGAAAATACATCGTCGCCCGCATAATAGGCTTCTAACGCACGAGCTGATATATCAAAGACTTATAGTTCATATACTTAAGTATACCTAAGTAGGTATGTAATGTATACATATTGTATAATAAGCAGCTGGTTTATTCGATTATCATCTTGCTCTTATTATTTATAGAGGTAAAATGTATTTATTGTTTACAGCTTAAACTATTTTAAATGTTAAATTTTTTTCTTCAATTATAAGTAGGTACCTAATTATATTTTTGAAGATGAATTTTCATTTAGGTACATACATATACATATGTACCTATATTTATGTATCTAATGCATGCCGGGAAAGGGTGATTTTTCAGATACTATTCTCTTATTGCAAAAGTCCAAAAAAATCAAAAAAATCAAACAATGAGCGTTTGGCCAAAATATTTTAATTCAGTACTTTTTTTTAAACAAAAGCTTAGTATTGGTATATAGGTATAAGTAAAGGTACAGTTCTTCACAAAAAAAAAAATACATGTAATTCTTATAAGAATGATTTTTGCGCAAAAAAAAAGTTTGACATTCAAATTTTTTTATTGAACTGGAAGCTAACCGAAGCTGAAAAAAAATGTATCCACCACTAATTTTTTCGAGCACAACAATCTTACTGAAATTGTATTGTTAAAAAAAAAAAATAGATTTTGACAGACAAGTACCTACAACAACTATAGGTAATATAGTTGTAAAATCGCCATTTCACTCCGGAAAACTCCAAAAAGGAAGTGATATTTTGGAATATACATAAGGTTACAAATTCGCTTTACCATTTTTTTTAAATAATATTCACACGCTGATGTTGAATAAAAATTAATTTTGGAATGATGAAATTCCTCTTAATCTTGAATCTATGTACTTACATATATTACAAAATCTACAATGAGAAAAAAATTGAATGAACTTTCAGAAGCATCAGAATTTTTTGACAAGTGAGTATTTTGTTGTTTTTTTAGTTTTTTTTTTTCTTATATTTTTTCGACATTGCATCAAAACCGCATAGAATAAGAAATAGAGGAAGAGGCTTTTGACATATATACAGTGTACGTGAGTGAAGCATTAAAATTAAAAAAAAAATCGTATCTCATCTGTCATTTTACCTTGCCTTGAGAGTGAGTGTTGTGAAATTTTAAGATTTAAAAAAAAAAACTATAAAACTAAATAAAAAAGTCAAATAAAAACTAATTTGAGTTAAAATCGAAGCATATTATTAATAAAATAGAAATCAACATGAAGCGCTGGGTGAAAACGTGTAATCCACAAAAAGTAACTTAAAGTGATGTTGTTTAGGTAAATACGTTATCGTAGATAACGTTAATTGATATTTTATGGTATTTTAAGATAAAAATATAAATATTTTTCAAAATAAAAATATACTCTAATCATGTCATTTATTCAAAGCTGTAATGTCAAATTAGAAATTCTAGTACAGGGACGGATAAGTTTATGTTGGTGATGGCAAGGCGCTAAGAAACGTTAAGCGCCCTAGTGCGAAGTTATTTTTCCACGTTTTAGTTTTGGAAATAAACTTCGTATTTTCAATATGTTTAAATTATATTAAATATGTTTAAGTTATTTATGTCCAGTTGTGATGGTTTTATTTAAGTAAAAAAAGCTCTATTAGGTACTTTAATAATTTTCAAGATTTCCGAAAGATGAATGGAAAGCACTAAAGAAGATGGAAATTCTTGAGTTGGATGAAATCAAGAATTCATACTATGCCTGTTCAAGGCACTTCCATAAATGTGACTTTATAAAATCTGCTCCAGGTAAAAAAAAATAACTTTTTCCTTCTGCTATGCCATTTTTATCTAAATATTTTGGAGAATCTCACAAAAATAACAAAAACGTGTGTGTATGTATGCAGTTCTAATAAATTCGATATCTTTATTTTAAACGACAATAGTAACATGGAAAACGTTGTGGAGCCAAACTCATCACTAGGGATGTTTGAAGAAGTTGAAATTCAAGTATTGCCTTCGACAAGCACCCAAAATATTGAAATTGAATGTGTCGTAGTGGAACCATATGCATCTACAGTGGAAGAAATTTGATTTCAAGAGCCGCAACCGAAAGATCTAAATGTAGAAGTTGATATGTTTGCGCCATGTCCATCAAAGATTAACAGAGTGCTGAAGCAGATGTTGGTACTTCGAGGCAAAGCGTAAGTTTATTGGTAGTATAAACCATATTCCAGTACTTCTAGCCACACATATTTTTTTACTAACCCACCCATAAGAAAAGTCTGCAAAAAATTTCTTTCGGCGCCCCAGCAAGTAGCCGTCCACCTTCATTCCAGCCCCGTATCAATACATTTGTGTTTGTCACTCACACAATTATAAAAACTGCTTCACTTGTTTCTCGATTTGCCTCTGCCTGTACTTCTTATTCAATGATCAAAACTCAGTACTTATGGTAGCGCAGTGAAGTTTGACATCTTTTATATTGCTATTTCACTTGCAGTGGTAACGGTAAGTCTTTTTCGTTAAGTTCAAACAACAGATTTTAAAATCCAGGGATGATATACAAACAGCGAAGGGCATTAATGCAAACCAAACAATCTTATAAGGCCGATAAATTTGTAAGCATTTTAGCAAAAATTGGTTTTAGTGGATTTTTGTGCAACTGGCCATTTGTATTCTGAACCAAACTTATAATCTTTAATTTTTTGTTTCTCGACTTTACGAAGGAGATCGTCAAAGTTCTAAAACGGGTGTCGCCTTATCCCAAGGAAAGGACAGAGGCAAAGAACGAAGAAGTTTGAACAAGTTGGAGATAAATCTATTTGTAAAAAAATATAACAGCAAACAAAGTTCTGCTTAGACTCGAAAGAGGAATTGTTTCAAGTGTTTAAAGGGTAGCTAGACTATATTTGGCTCCTTTTTCACTTCCTTAAAGAAAAAGAATAAACCATCTAACAATATTGAACTTTCAAAATTATTTCATCATTCATTAACACCAATTTTTTATGTACTTATAGCACTGAAATAGTGTTTTTCAAAAGACTTTGATTATATTTTATTTAATAAGTATGTCATAAAATGTAGCAAATGAATTTGATTATTTTTGATGAATTTATTTATTTTCACATTCGGTAATTTAAGATATCTATCAATCTCAAAATTGATATTCTTCGGTGAATTGAATACTTTCACACGTTAAGGTAATCACCCTGTATAAAACCTTATCAATTTTTATCAAAATCACATTGAATGCTATACACACTAAAATCATGCCCTCGGCGTTTTTTTCTGAGTGAAATGTGTTTAATGACTGGACTACACCCCAATCGAAGTATCTTATTATAACTTGGTGTAGCTCAACTTGTTGACAAACTTCAACTGAAAATATACATACATTTGTGTATAGATATTATGAAGGCTTTATACGAAATAAGTACATTGAACCACAATCTTTTTCATAAATTTTATTTGATTAGATATCATACATTTAATCATTATCGCTTTTAATTTGTTTGTTCCTGCAAAAATTAATTAATGCCCGGTTGCACGAAACGCTTTTAAATATTTATTGGTTCTATAAATTTTTAAATGACATTTAACGGTTGCATCAAACAATTTTAGTTCTGAAAGCCCATAAACGAAAACGAACAAATAACTAAAATACCATTTTCCTCCAGATAAATTTTAAAACTAGTTTTAACGAAGATACAGCATTCCTCTACTTATAGTTTTCTTATACTTTTTTGACATTGTATTTATGCTCAAACCATAGTATGGAAAGGTCTTTCAGTGAAGTTTGACATCTCACTTTCACTGTTTAAACTTTTTCGTTCAGTTTAAAACCAAATGATAAAATACAGCGATGGTTCGCAAACAGTAAAGGGCATTGGTGCAACCCAGAAAATTTTATTAGGTCGATAAATTTCATAATCGTACTATCAAAAACTGATTTCAGGGGATTTTGGTGCAAATCCTCTTTTCTTAGAAGTGGCCGTATCCGGCAATTTATTCTTAACTTATCATCACTTTGATAACACAACACTCGAGACGAATAATTGAGTTAGCTTTGTTTTGTTGCAGTGTGCCGTGCAAGTAAACAAAGTCCCAAACCATATAAATAGATCGACATCGACTTATTTCAAATCAATTTAATCAAAATGTTTTCCTCACCAGTTGTAAATGTTCTTTTAGTTCTTGCATTTGTTGCTTCAGCAACATTAGCATACCCAGCTGACGACCAAACTATTGTCAAAGTCATTACTGTTGATGATATATCCAAGCTAAATCTTCCACAAGGAGCTGAGTTGATTCCTTTGAGCCAAGATCGAGACACCAAAGGATCAATCAGTTATACATTGGGACAACGTTCTTCAAGTAAGAATATTTTATTTTTTTGTTTTTCCAAATGAAAAACCCATACATTTACCATTTTTTTTTTAGATGATAGACTTGTTTCTCAGGCATCAGACTCAGTGTCTTGGAGTACACCCCAAAACGTTCAGCTGCGGTTGGAGTATCCAGCAAATGGAACTGGAGCTCTGATAACTTATGTCCAAATTGATGTCAATCAAAGTTCTAACAGTGGACGTGCTTATGTTATCGCAGGAGGAATTGGCCAGCGGCGAATTGTTATTATTGTAGAAGCTAACAATACCTATTTGTTTAGTTATACCTCCAGGATATATGGAGTCTAGAGTCCAGTAAATAAGAAATTAGTAATGATTTTGGAATAAAGGAACGATTTTGAAATTTAAATACATAAATATGTAGATACTCAATTTCAAAGGTTAGGTATTAATAAAAATTGGCATTGGCCACGTTCACAAAGTTATCTAAAGCAATCCAGATTGGTTTGTGTTGTTGTAATCTCTTGAGAAAAAACAGCTGATTATAAAACATCTGTTCTCAAAATAAAAATCTCAACCGATCTAAAAATTTCTCGTATATTCAGCTATCTGAAGAGAAATGTCAAAAACAGCTGACTTGAATTCAAATCAAACAGCTAAATTAACCTATCCGGTTTTAAGGTAGAACTATAATCGTCGAACGTGGTAGGAAGCTAATGTCAAAACCGGACGAAAATTAGCTTTCCGAACACTCAAATGGAGAAGTCAGCCATATTTACCACGTTTACAAGCAGAATTGAGAGCTCGAGTTGGATTAAGGTCGAATTTTCGACCCAGGTTTTTCGTCATTTGAGTTGAGTACTCCTGTTAGAGTTTAGTTGAAAATATGTTGGGATGACAGCTGCTGGTGTCTCACTCACACAAACGTCATACATTTTGCCAATGCCATACCAACTCCTCAACTCAGGTTTTTCAGCACAAATTACGACTCGACTCCGGTCCTGAAGCGGAGTCGAGTCGGTTGAAGCTCATTTCAACTCAACACGGGTATACAAAGGGGCGAAGCGAGCTTGAAGCTCGCTTCAATACCTCTTGTAAACATGGTAATTATATGCTTCCACCATTTTCATTTTTGTATCTATCTCTCAATTCTCTTTCGCAGGAGCGGTCGATGAGCGCTCTTGCTATCGATAGCGAAAGTTAACGAAGCCTAACGAAAGCCACCTAATCGCAATAATGGGTGCGTTATATAAATTCCTCGTATTCGCTTCGTTTCTTACGACCACTTCAGCTGACGTTCGACGTTCGACGATTATAGTTCTACCTTTAGTCGTTCACAAACATATACGGATACTCGAGTATTTGAGATAGCATATCTCAGCGCAATGTGAGCGCGGCCATTGGCATTGATTGTCACAAAATTCAGGATGCAGAGGCCGGTTGAATCGTGTCAAGACCGAAAATAATGACTGCATATGGCTAACACCAGACACATTACACCAATATATATAACCCTTCTATGCTTCGTTAAATCAAACAAGTCTAAACATATTAAATATTATTTGCATGAAATTGTATGAGCACTTAGTAGTACTGAACTTCACACATTTTCATACTAGTACGTTGTGTGTGGTCAAGTGTGGTCTTGCCTTAAAGGACCAAACAGTGACAAAGAAGATTCCTTACAGAATTTAAAAAAAAGTGAGTGGATCGAAAATCTATTTTAATTTGTTTTGCAAAATTCTGTTAATCACAATTCTGCTCTTTAAAATTCTCGCAGTTCAATTCTGTTTTCTCTGTTTTTGGCACAAGCACAAATTACCTAACTAAAAAATGTTAAGGTTAATGTTAAATGTTAAAAAAAAAACACAATAAGTTAAATCCGAATCAAGCAAAAGCTACACGAAATAAAAAATTGTTTTAATTGCTTGGTAAAATATACATTTTTTTAGCTACATTAAAAAAACTCTTGCAATAATTATTTTATACAGTTTTTTCTAAGTACCTACAATAAGTAAAAAATTAATATTTCATAAAATAAAGTATCTAATGAAAGTGAAAAAAAAACAGTTTCTAAATGTAGGAGAGAGGGGGGCACATTGGGACACTTTGGACAGCACAAATAAAAGTAGGTATTCTTACTTATTTAACAAAAAATAAATTATTACAAAATATTACTTTATCAATAAAAAATTATTTAAAATTGTCTTCATAGGTTTTTTAATTTTAGTCCTGATTTACAATTTCATGCTTATGAAAAAGAAATTGATGAAATATTATATTCCAACAAAAATTTAAGTTTACCAACCATTTTAAGTTTATACTTAGATCGTATACAACAGATATCGATCTTAACAAATACAATTCAAAAGCTTGCTTAAAAATCACCGAAATAATTTGTTCCAAATGATAGAAAGCAGGTTGATTGTAATGTGTCCAAATGTGCCCCTGGAATTTTGTCCAAATGTACCCCGAGAAGGTTTTTAAATTAAGAGCTTCATATTTTTTTATAATTTTTTGACTGTACATATTTATTTATGTGTAATTATATCACAAAACGAATTTAAAAAACAATTGAATACTATTTAGGGGAAGTTTGAAGCTCGTTTTATCAAAAATATTTTCCGTCTAAGAACGAAAAAAATTACAACAGCTACCTACCTGAAAACACACTTTTATTTTTACTCTTTTTTTTCAAGTGGTTCGATCAAAATGTTATCAGATAAATATCTGAGGTGGATATTCCATTGTAAGATTGTTTTTTTTCCTTAATAGATTTCTTGCTCTTGTTCCAAACGGCCCCCCTCTCCCCTACAAAACAAAAATAAAATAACTGTTTTTGTTGACTCAGGAATACTCCAAAAATAAAAAATTCTAAAAAATATCCACCCGCTGTTTACGTTGACGCGATGTGGAAAAATTGTCTTAAAAAAGGAATCTAATGGAATGTCAAACAACGTAAACAACGACGAACTTTCAAACCCGGTGTCAAAAAATATATAGTTTTGTTTTCACCTATTGGGGCATTATCTGCAAATTCAAAACATAATGTTATAGATTTCACAATGACGCACAGTGGAGTCAAAAGAAATCGAATTTACCCGTTTATCTGAATTTAAATAGTTTTAAAAAATATTTAAGCTGAAGTATGTATTTAAGGGTAATGTGTATGTGTAGGTATCAAGATATGAAAGAAAGGATATTTTGAAGATTTTTAAAATTATAAAAAGAATTTAAAGTTTTATCTTTATTTTCTGCTCCACACAGGCCTGTTCCGGGCATCTACATATTTCAATGGAACAGTATGCTTCCCAAGTTCAAAAAGTTTGAATATCTTGAACCTGTGATCAATAGCGAAGGAACCTGTGATGACGACATCAACCATCTTTTATGATCGGAAGCTGAAAGGCAAAGCTCTATACAATTGTTCGTCCAGCGCTTGCATACTGTTCGCAGTGTCATACAATGTCCAATAAGTATGAGAGTAAATTGAAGGCAGCTGAAATGAAGATGCTTCGCATGACAGCAGGAATGACGAAGCAAGAAAATCCGAGGATGCCTTCACATTCAAAATATCATCTTGAACAAAATACAGCATGAGCAGCTTAGATGATACTGTCATGATGTGAAAAGAAGAAGCTCTGAGAACCCAGTTCAAAAGGCAATAGCACACGACATACCAACACTATCGCGGAAAAAAGGCAGGCAGAAAAACTCCTGGATAGAAACAAACGCAACGACACCTGCATTTAGTTGGCTTCCGGGAGGCATTTTCTGAGGTCAACCCACCGAACCTCACAAGTGGAGCCATAGAGTGAAACAGTGCATAGTGAGAGAGTTGTGGTCCCAATCGAAATTAATTTTTCGGGGTGTCAATCATCATAATGTAAGGTCTTTTTATTTACCTATTGACTGTTCTCGGTATGTATGTACATATTAAGTGTCCCTTTGCTTTTTAGTTGCGACTAATGGTTATAGGGCAAGTTTTGGATTAGCGAAAAAATTCGTACTGGAGATTTTGATCAAACTTGACATAACTATAATAAAGAAGTCGACTTCTTTCCGTGTGTCTGGTGAGTTACAGCCTAAACGCCTGTGTGGATTTTCTTGAAACTTGGTGTATAAAATACCTGTCATACATACGGTACCTGCTATACTTTTTTTGGTATTTTGGAAATTTCGATTTTTCTAGAAAATGGCTTATACAGGTTTTTTTTTAAATTCTATAAATTTATTCCAATATGATGTTTCAAAACAAACTAAAATGCCAACTCATACATTAAAAGTACAAGCAGACTTCATTTTCAAGGTTTTATCTCATCACGATGACCGCCTGATAAAACGAATGGCACTATATGAGCTAAGAAACGAAGACTGGTGGATGTCTAAATGGAAAGCTTTGGGAAATGCGTGTGGGGAAACTGTATCGCTGAGTCCATTAAATTTGAGTCGTGTTAAAGATCAACTCTACAGAATAATACAAACTCATGAAAATTTTGAACGAAATGCACTTATAGATGAAGCTCAAACATCACAAAGCAGACTACTATACTCCCAACTGAAACTGAATCTTATGGAATCAAACTACTTTAATGATTCACTAAATTACAGAGAAATATCTTTAATATTCAAAACAAGATGTGAAGTACTTGCCCTAAACGGATCACCATACAATGGCAGTTTTAACCAGTTTTGCACCTTGTGTAATTTGAGATCAAAAGAAGACTGTTTCCACTTCATGAGTATATGTCCAATTTTCGCTGCCCACAGGAATGCAATCTTTGGAAAGGAAACTATGACGCTGCAAGAAACAATGACAGTGCTAAACGAATTCAACTGGAAAATACTCTATTCTTTTTTGAAAACCATTTATAAATATAGGATGCTACTTATAACTGAATTTATCTAAATTTCATTTAAAAACTGTATTATAACCAACAATTTTATCATTTTGATTTGCTAACCGAGCTGACGGCAATGCGATAGCTTCTAAATTCATAAGAAAATTATAAACTATGTATCAGAAAAATCGAAACAATAAATGAATGAAAAATGAAATGAAAATGAAAATGAAATGAAACAAACATTTTTCAAACCGAGTTGCAGTTTAAGTAAACCGAGTTAGCTAACTTGGTTTAAAACAAAATTGGTAAGTACTTATAAATAACTCGAGCCGGTCTTCGGTTTGATATTTTGTTCGGTTTGCTTAGCGATGACTCAGTTCAGTTTCTGCTTAACATCGTCTCCGGCTAGACAAATAATAAACCGAACCACTTTACCGAATAACAACAAAATTAAACGAAGTTAAAATGATAAAAAAAATGTATCCTTTAAGTTTTATTTTCAATGCTCCAAAAAATTTTTTAGCTCCACAAAAATGTTATTTGAGGCCAACTAAGCGACAAAAAAACGAAATACACTAGTTTTTGCAAAATATAGTTCGTGGACGATGTTTCAAGCTATAAACCATTCCATTGAAGGATGGCTAGCAAATGTACTGATTTTACTTATGTATGTACATTTGGGTTTAAATTTCTTGAACTGTAATATATTTTTCATAGCTGATTCTGAAAAATTTTGTCATCAGCTGAAAAAAATTTTGGAACCCTACTCCGACGAACTCAAATGATTTTGAACTAGGAACTAAAATTGGTCATAACGGAGCAAGTTTGTTCAGAAATTATGAACTTGGATATTCTTTTAGTTTTCCAGAAAGTTTGAACTCTTACCCAAACAACAAACACAACATTTTTCTCCTTATCAACTCCTTTCCAGAGCATTTAGATTAAGGATCACAAAATTTAATACTTCCCGCAGAGTTCGTTACAGTGCCCGTGGTAGACATATTGTTTAAGAAATATTAACAACTACCAAAAAACGAACAGCTTAATTTTTATGAGAACAAACAAAATGGGTCAACTAAGAAAAACAGCTGACAAAAATAATTTTTGTGTTCTGTCCTAAGTTGCATCAGAAAAAAAAAAAAAAAATTAAAAAGCGTGTCGCCCATTCAGAGAGGCCAGAGACGGGGGGTGAATGATTTATTAAGATGTGTAGTGAGAGTGGAAAACAAAAAAAAAGAGGGTTGAATTGAAATATTTGCTTCTATATTTTCTATTATAGCGGTGGAAAGTGGTCGACAACCAAAAAGATAAATAAATGCAAATCTTGTTTATACATGCGTTTTTGTATTTGAAATTCACTTAATAGGTAGTCCAGATGAAAAATGTTGATTTAGTTTAAGTAAGTAATGACCACTATTAATTTGAGTTTCCAGAAAATAGTATAGGCGCTTATTTATTTATTTTCCTTTTTTTATTTCGGGATGAAATGTTTCTTTTGTATTGATTTATTATTTTCATCTTGGTTTATTCGAATGTTTCACTAATGGTGTTATAATAAAAATCATCGTTAATAAAAATAAAATACACCGCTGGGGGTTAACAGATACCTACCTTTCTCTTAGACCAGGTAGTATATGTAGAACTAGAAAACTTTGAAGCTGGCCATGCACGAACGATCATCGTGTGGTTTGACTTTAACCTAAACCTTGCCTTGGAAAATGGGTCGCCCTCGCCAAACCCAATTTATTGTGTAATTTAACACCGCTCAACAATTCGCATTTTCAGAAAATTAGAGATTCTAAACATTTGGCTTAGACCACTTTGCCAGCTTATTATGAAACATAAAACTACCAAACAAATGTTGACGTCTAAACATTTTTTTTTTTGCTGTTGTTACGGAAACACGCATATAAATTATAAATTCATATAAACATAAATTCCAGAGCAAAAAATGAATTAAAAAATTGATTTTTAAAGGAATTATTCGCATATTTCAGAGGTTTCAATGATTCGATGGAATTTGACTGTTTATGGATTGACTAAGGAGCAACAAACTATATTTGGTCTCAAACTAGTATTCGTTTAGAAAAATATCTAATTCTTAGCGCAAAAAATCAGATTTTTCGAGATTTTTTAATGCATCACAATCGTAGCCATTCATCAATGGAATTTGACAGTTTATGGCTCGGAGATGAACAATAAACTAAATTTTGAACTAGCAAGAATATTAAAAGAAGAGGTCTTACCATTACGCTTAGGAACAGTAAACTGTTGTATGTGCCCGCTGTTTCGCAGTTGCTAGTGCGCGACCAGCTTAATCCTTATAACCAACTAACATCTCTGCTATTTAATTGATGGCCTTACAAGAATTTATTAGGATGTATTTCAAACAATTGAACCAGCAACAAAAACATTGATTTTGTTGCCAATTCGACAAAATGAGAACGGAAGATAGTTTTGAAAAATATTACTCTAAAGCAACAGATTTGTTGATAAATATTATCGGCTTTCTTTTAAGTCGCGCTTAAAGATTGTACTGTTGCAAAAATTCTGCTTAACGAAGTGAATCGAACGTCAGCCTACTATGGACAGCCTAACCAACAATATTTAAGCATTGTTGATTGGTGTCGATTCTAAATTCTACTAAGCGAAATGAATGTTGCAGATTTTGACCGAGCTATAGACATCGAATGTCAAATGAAATTGAGGTAAAAATTGCCAAAAAGAAATTCGTGAAAAAAAACGAGGGGTTTAAGATTTGGAAAAGACCGCAAGATAAAAAAAAAACAAGATTTCTGTAATGAAAGAGCTCAGAAAAATGAGTCAATCTGTGGAAAACGTGCACAACTGGTATGCAGCGATCGCAGCTTTCATATGCGGAGTTATCGTTTTGCAGCTTATCATCCACACTTTTGTGATAAACAAAACAATTGTAAAATAAATTTCAATTTTTATTGATACCAAACCTTTGAAACTAAGTAGATACAAATTTGTAAAACTTTCAAAATCGTTACTAATTTCTTATTCACTGGACTCTAGACTCCATATATCCTGGAGGTATAACTAAACCAATAGGTATTGTTAGCTTCTACAATAATAACAATTCGACGCTGGCCAATTCCTCCTGCGATAACATAAGCACGTCCACTGTTAGAGCTTTGGTTGACATCAATTTGGACATAAGTTATCAGAGCTCCAGTTCCACTTGCTGGATACTCCAACCGCAGCTGAACGTTTTGGGGTGTACTCCAAGACAATGAGTCTGAGGCCTGAGAAACAAGTCTATCATCTAGAAAAAAATAAAAAATGTAAATATATGGATTTTTCATTTGGAAAAATAAAATATTCTTACTTGAAGATCGTTGTCCCAATGTATAACGGATTGATCCTTTGGTGTCTCGATCTTGGCTCAGAGGAATCAACTCAGCTCCTTGTGGAAGATCCTTTAGCTTGGATATATCATCCACAGCAATGACTTCGACCAGAGTTTGATCGTCAGCTGGGTATGCTAATGTTGCTGAAGCAACAAATGCAAGAACTAAGAGAACATTCACAACTGGTGAGGAAAACATTTTGATTAAATTGATTTGAAACAAGTTGATGTCGATCTATTTATATGGTTTGGGGTGGGACTTTGTTTACATGCACGGCACACTGCAACAAAACAAAGCTAACTCAATTATTCGTCTCAAGTGTTGTGTTGTGTTGTGTTGTGTTAACAAAGTGATGATAAGTTAAGAATAAATTGCCGGATATGGCCAATTCTAAGAAAAGTGGATTAAAAGACAATTTTCAATCATTTAAACAAAACAATTTAAAAGAGATAATTATTAAATATAGCACTTATAAAAGTAAATATTCATAATATGTTTATGCGTTTGCAATTGAAGTTTGTCAACAACTTGAACTAGACCAATTGTTAAAAAGTAACTTCGAGTGAGGTACTGTAGACATATACATATGTCTAGAATTATATTGATATATGTTTAGCCCAGTCATTCGGAAAAATTTGGGGAATGCAGGATTTTTTGCAAAAATATTTCAGCACTTTTCTTTTTTCGAAATGAATTATGTCATACATTTTTTGGACATGAAGGGTGTTTCTTTTAGAGGTATAGAACTTTGCAATGTAGTAAAACCAAGATGAATTTTTAAAATTGACATCAAATTGATTTTATTCAAAAGATAATCTTTTGGCGTTATAATTTAAATATGGTTTCTGGCATATGACCGCCACGGCTGGCTCTGGCTTTATTTGATCTGCAGGCGCAATTGTCGATCACTTTTTCCAACATTATTTGTTGCCGTTAATCGAAAATAACGCGGCGAATGTTGTCTTCCAAGTGGTCGATCGTTCGAGGATTATCGGCAACTTCACATATCCCTACAGAAAATAGTCTAGCGGCGTAATCGCACGATCTTGGAGGCCAACCTGAATGTTGCGCTGTCTTGTTGAAATCACAGCTCCTGCACAACATGGTTGTGCAATTGAGGAACGGAAAAGTGAGTTATCATGTCTCTATAGCGGTCACCAATGATTGTAACGTCAACATCTTTTTTAAAGAAGTACGGACCCATGATTCCGGCAGCCCATAAAACCACCGAAAAAGCAATTTTTCCGGATGTAACAGTGTCCCAACATAAACGTTTGGAATATCTCACTCCGACATAGCCATTGACCCAAAAGGGAGCTTCAACGCTAAACATAGTTCTCTCATGAAAATAGGGGTGAATGGCAATCTTGTTTTGAGTCAGTCTATTCATGTTAAAATGCTAAACCAAACTAAAAACAAATCACTTAACAGCTTTTATAATGGCCGACAGTTAAAAAGTGTTGCCACCTTAAAGCTCTGTATACCTCTAAGAAAAACATCCTTTGCTTAGTGTAAAATAAAAATCTGACTTAAAATAAAAATGTGAACCTTTATTATTCTTGTCACAGACCAAGCCTGTTAAGTTGAGGCTCAGGGTAGAATTCTCTAAGGCTAGGTATTTTATAGGGATCTTTCAGTTTATTTTGGAAAAAAATGTATGCAGGTATATGCTTTTTCAAAACCAACTAATACAATTGCAAATCCATTGAGGAATTAAAATATTTTTCCATTCTGATTTTATACTGGGTATTATTAACCCGACACAAACCCGCATCAGGTTGTCAGAAAGCCATATTATTTTTTATAGACGGCAATCCATTTTAAATAATTTCGATAACTTTAACAATTTATTGAGTTATATGCGGAAAACCAAATTTTTGTCAGTAGAATTTCAGTTTTTTTTAATGGCAATCAAGTCTTCTAAAGCGATCGATCAATCGGAGAAATAAAAGTCTTAAAACTTTTTGTAGAGAAAAGCACACTTACTTACTCTTAGATCCACAGGCTTATTACATCCGCTGGTGTTTCCCTTTACCGGACAAAGGGCATCTACTACTCCTACGCAGCATCTGGTAAGGTTCTTGAAGATGCATTACAGCTCTCTTCAACTCTTCCCCAATTGTGCTGAATCCTCCTCAACCGTTCTTTGACAAGTGCTTCTAGGTCGGGCTTGTTTTCTGCCTGCCTGAGTTAAAGGGATATATTGCATCGCTTGACTCGCAATGCATTCGTAACCTTTTCGAAGCGTATGGCCAATACGCTGTCAATTGCGTCTTCAATGGGTTCCTGACCCGTTCTCGAATGAAGTTCATCATTTAAGAAACGATATAGCTCAAGATGTTGCGTAGACATCTGTTTACGAAAGTTTGCAACTTTCTGACAGAAGTTGTGACTTTCCAAGTGGTCCACCCTCTAAGAAGCACGGATTCAACATTGGAGTGGAACTGTCGTTTCACCATATTTTGGACAGCATACCAAAAGCAGCCTTTGCTTTCCCGATTCAGCTATTAATGTCTAGTTCAGTTTCGCCGTCAGTAGAGACAATACTTCCAAGATGTTGAAAATTTTAATCCATCTCTACTGGTTGTCCAGAAATATCTTCTTGAGCAGATGAGGAAGTTCCAAGGTTGATCTTTTTGATATTGTCTAATTGATCCTTAGACCGACGAGTTCTATAGAATTCTAAAGAATTTACTGTTAAAAAATTATGCGCGAAAAACCAATCTGACGGTGCTCATTTAATGTTGGCTTTTCACAGTTTCAGGGTAACACCATATCTTTCCACCAAATTCCAGCTTTCCGTTGAATTTTTCGGAATTCTGTTCTTACACTGGTACTGAAATTATTTATCCCTAGAAACCGACTCATACTCCAAATACCCAATTGAAAACTCCTTACTTTGATATATTTATTAAAATTTCCATTTGCCTGAACAAAAGTATGGGTTTGCAATTATTTACAAAGAAATACGAAAACAAAGGAACTTATTGCATTACTTTTAACCTTACTTCCTTCCTTCGTTCTTTAAAAATATTTTCATACAAAAACTTTTGAGGACTTGACTTTTTATATAAGTATTTGGTGAGAATATTGTTCCTCTATAATACTACCCTTACTAACAATCAAGACTTCTTAGGTACGCACCAAAACTTATGTGTCGCAATTTTTGAAAAACCTTTTAGCTGAGAGCGAAACACAAGAATTTCAATACCTACATTGTTATGAGTAGTACCTAAGAGACCATTACTATTGTCGAATTTTCACTTAGGGCGAATAAAAAAATATAACCCCTAAACAAAAGGTACACAACTCCAAAAAATAATAATAGGAACACCAACGTTCCCTGACACATTTTCAATTCAAACTATAATTATTATAACAATTGCTTTATGAAAGGGGTTGTATTGCCTGTCAAGCTAAACATTTAAATCCAACAAAACGATCTTGCAAAAAGTGACTTTTATTCAAAAATCTTTAACAATCTTTTATTTGTTCTTCAAATGGTAATCGAGGTTTGTAATTTGATACGCTCCATCGGAAGTTTTGTTTGGTTTACTTTTATTACAAAATATGATTGGGCGTCATCATTGTCGACTGGATTTTTTGTATTTGATTTTCGGAAATCTTTAAGGACCTTTACTAAGATGACTGTGTTTTGCTAATATGTTAGCTGAAGAGGAAAAGATGCAGAATGCAGTTGAAAGGAGTCTATGAGGAAATAATAGGGTTTGAGTGTTTGTAATGATTTTTATGAAGAAATTTTTCTTTGTGTCAGTAATGTGATAAGTTAATGACGGTATGCACTTGTGCAGAATATGTAGTTAGCGTCTTGGGGAATATAATATTTTTCATTCAGTATCGATCTTCGAGTTAAATACGATGACGACCCTTTTCGCACCCTTTTCGTAGAATGGAAAAGGAAATATCATGAAAAAGAGTACGATCACTTGGGAGCTAAAGATTATAGACGGAAGATGTCGGAAGCGGTGGCTTGAAAATGAGCGAAAACAAGGAATTTAATAAATAACTTTTGCCTTTTGGGAGTGAAGAGTGCCACTCCAATAAGTAAAGCTGTCGTTTGGTGAAGTAAGGCCAAAAAAAAGATGAATAATTACTTCTGTTCAATATGGCTGACTTTTCCATTGGACTGCTCGGGAAGCCACTTTTCGATTGATCACATAAAAAAGAACGCTTTTTTGCGAAAACTAGAATGAATTCTTCAACAAGCAACAAGGGCGTAACAAGGTTGATACATAGTTTTGTAACGGATAAGAGGAGGGGAAGTGGATGGCTATAGTAGTAGATATAGCTATGAAACTCCCCCAAATCGGGTAGTAGCAATAGGGTGTCAGTAGTCCAGGAACTGAAGGTAACTTCACTAGTACTGCTGCTGGCATCCTGTAAAGGTTTTTGACTGAAATAATGGAATTGACGGTAGCAATGGTATTAAACGGCAAAGTGGATGGTGCGGTGATCCCTGGGGATATACAGGGTTATCTGCACCTGAAACGGGTAAAGAAGACGAACTGGGGAGAGGCTGGTCACCAGTCTCTCCCCAAACATATGATCGGGAAAAGAAGACAATTGGGAACTCTAGCCTATCGCTGGAGCTCCCTAAATGAGATTAATGGAATTGACGGTATGAAAATAGCGAACTATTAGAAATGGATAACGACTGGATTACGTGTTGGACAGGAATAGGGTACATACTCCCCGCACCTTGGTGTAGGGATGCTATGTACTATCAGGTTGCATATATCCTAGCGGGACCAGGGGTTTTTAACCTCAGATCTCTGGCGAGTAGCCGTTGGGTTTGCCCAATGGTACTGGCTCCCAGGACGTTGCAGAGTCTAACCAGTAGTCTGAAAAGTATCCAATATAATATATATTATAATTAATATATATAAAACATATTGAAATACAGAAAAAGACTAGCGTGACCGGACAGTGAAGTTTGCATTAAATGTAAACATCCGGTAGCACAGGAGATAGAATAGCCCACAGGTTTCGGCCTGGTCTATCTATTGAGGTCGGCCCCTTCGGGGAGTTCGTGCTGGCTGTGGTTATGGTAAAATCGCGCCAGCAATTGGTATCCGAATCTAGCAGCGGATTCGGGTACAAGAAGTGCAGATAGGCTTCGCCCCTCAGCAAGGGGGGTGAGCGTACTGCAATACGTGAACCAAATTGCTACTGGGGAAATTCCCTGGGGTGTTGGTCACACTCAAGTCGACCCCGTTATTGTGGGTAGGCCCACCGTGGAATTAGGCCATAATAGGCAGGTGTCCACGTAAAACCAAATTTCGGTTCTTCACATCTGAAATATGTGTTAAGAATATTATCATTTATCAATGTCTCTACGACTATTTTTAGTTCAATAAGTAAAGAAAATTCCTGTACATTTTGAAGTTGATCAGTTAAACCGTTTTCCGTTCGCGAACTTTCAAAGTTTAATCCAAGTCAAGGGATCATATTTTTTTTGTTTACTGAACATAAATTAATGATAGTTGAAATTTAATTTTTGATCGTTATTTTCTACTATTGGATTTTACTCAATCTAAAGATTTTATTGAACGAAAAAGTAAAAATAAAATTCAAGTTAAAAATCGTTTATTGGTCCCCTATGATAATTTAGACAACTTTGTTCAACGTTTTTGTTACTATTTTGGACTTATTAAACATTCGATACGCATAAGATCGTTAGATTAAAGTATAATCTTAAGAAAAATAACGACATCTCCCAGTTTGAATATTTTTTTTTAAATAGTAGGTACAAATTGTAAAAATAGAACAAAATTGTAAACACTGTTAAAATTAAAAAATCTACAATTTTTTCTCAGCCAAAAAAAATATTTTATAGTTTTATTTTTGATATAATTTTAATTAAACTAATAGCACCCCAGAAGCTTATATAAATATATTTAACATATCTGTTTAAAATATACGTACAGTAAAACCCGCTTTTATAAGTATAGTCACACAGAGATGAAGGAAGGTATAAATGTGTTTCTTTAATTTGTGTCTAAAATAAATTATACTCGTAGTAATAAAAGAAATATAGTAATAAATAATATGTACAGTACATACATAATAATGTACACACATATAATTTATTTTGTGTATATAAATACTTATATTATGTTGGATTTCATTCGAAAGAGTTGAGCATTAAAAAATCGACAATCTCAAAAGCAAAATCTAAAATCAAAAATCGATATTTTTAACTTTATTTTAAAAATGATTGTAAATAACCAACACTTGAATTGTTTATAAAAAAAATCCGTAACATTTGCATTAAATGATAAAATGATTAGTTTTTAACACAAAAAAAAAAAGATTAAAACTTATACAGGGTTTTGGGTATCAATGAGTTTTTTTTTTATTATTGTTTTGTTAATCAGGTAAAAATAAGAAATGTTTATTACGCATTTTTTTCAAAAAATTACCTCAAAGTCAAAATTTTGCTGGGGCAAAAAAATTGAACACCACTTGAAATTGAATATTTGGCAACCTTTAAAAGCATATCAGCTCAATTTAAACAAAAGTGTAAAATGAGGTCCCTATCATAAGTACTGACAGAGAAATTAAACTCAACATGAGTCAGGGTACACCAAAGTTAACCTTTTTTTAATTGTCAAAGTTAGAAAATCAGACTTTACTTTGAACAATTTTTTTTCTTAGAATATGACCAAAAATCACATCCCAAAGTATGGCTAGCCAATTACTGGACACCCTGTATTAAATACAATGCTAAAGACGTTCTTACAATGGAGTGTTATTTATTTATTTAAAATTAATTTTAAAATAAAACTTAAAATACAGGGTTTTCCAATAAGAGGTGTTATTTTGATATTCAAAGAAAAATGCCATTTTTGAGGTAAAAGATGTTAATTTTAAAATGAAGAGGAAAATATTCTTTTCATGAAATTTTTCATCACCAAATCGCAAAGTGGCTGCTGTATTCCCTCAATAACTTCATAAATTCCATCTTTGAGGTCTTGAATCGACGCTGGGCTGTTGATGCTATTGATGATCAGCCGATTTGAGTTCTTGTGTTAACTGAACTTTAAAATACCGTGTAATGACGTTTGTGGAAAGCCTAATTCCAAAGAACGACGAGGAATGGACATACCTACGTTTTCTTCAAAACTTTAGGCTACAACAGCAATATTCTAAGCTGTTCTTGAGCGACGTGCACGGGTTTTATTCTTCACATCGCTTACTTGCTCCGACAGCTCAAATTTTTCCACCAATTTCTGAAGGTAAGACAAGGTGTTTCAGTTTTAAGAACCGTCTTTGTTAAATTTTCACCATTTTAATAGTGAATTTTAATAATTTCAATGTGTTGTTGAAGCGTAGTTTCTACTTGTCATATGTGAAGAAATACAGCTTTAAAACTTTAAAATGAAATTTATAAAGTTAAATGGGGTTTAATGTATGTGCATTCTTTAGTTTTATTTATTTACTGGATACGAATGTACAAGACATTATAAAACATTATTTTTTTATTTAAAAGTATTTAAAAAACAATTATTTCATTTGTGACTGTATGACTTGAGTATATACGGGTTTTACTGTACTTACAAACATAAAAGTCTTTCTTAGAAGCATTTGGAGTGTTACTTATTTATTTAAAATTATTTTAAAAATTAAACGAAAAAATGTTGCTTAACATTTTTTTTTCAAATTTCAAAAACTTTCCTTTTTGAAATATAAACTGCCTTTCAATTTCATGTTCTAAATTGTTCCTATTGTGTACTTCAATAAAATTCAGAATTTAAATCTTTCAAAGTTTTATATTTTTGTTATAACTGAGAGCATTTTAGATAAGTAGTTGACTGTTGATTTTTTTGTGTGGTAATTAGATCATTGGTAACTTACCCAATCAACTACCTCAAATACCTACAAATCCTCGTGCCGTTCTCATTTTTTTTTATTTTTACCCGATCTTGATTTTTTTCTAATGCGTCTCTGGGTGCTTGACCTCGCATTCGGGGAGGGAAAGGAGCAGTAACCCGTTGGAGGAGACCACGACCAGGCGCCAGTTGTCCCTTCTAGAGCCGATTATGATGACAGATAATTATAATTACTTATACAACAGGCATACACTTGTGTTACTTCATAGCTTTTTTCATCTTTTTCGTATTTTTGAGTATATTCTTTATTGGACGAAAATACGAAAATGCGAAAAAACAACAACAAAAAAACTAAATGCATAACATATGTATCATAAATAATGAATGTAGCCATCATTCAAGCCGCAAAAAAAAATCCTCAAACTCTTTAAGAATTTTTATAGATCACTCCGCGCATTATGGACGACAAATCGAAAATTAATTTCATAAAAAAAAAGTTTATCATTTCGGTCCCATTTGTTATGTTGCAAAAAAAAATGAAGAATGATTGACAAACCTGTCAAAAAGAAACCTCAACCAAAAGAACAAACAATTCATAAAGAAATGGGATGTGCGATCAAAACAAACTGGCAATAAATCAAGATTGAGTTGAACAATTAAAAATAACAAGATTCCGACATTCAGCACAAACACACACACAAAAAAACCCTCAGTTGAAATAAACATTTTATGCATAATTTTGTCTTTTATTTCTAAGTTTTTCCTCAAAAATTGATCAGGAGAATGTTCTTTTCAAAGGGACTACCTACATCATTATTGCTGATGCTTAAATGCGGATTCAAGGTCATAGGACCTTTGAAAAATAAAAATAATAATCAACAACTATACCATACGATGTACGCCAAAGAAGGTACATGATTTCAGGAAGTCGAGTTCGTTTTTAAATAAAAAAGTAGACAGGTAAATTAAAATGAAAACATATTTAGGTAGATACACCATAATTTGATTTTTAGTTAAAATGTGAAACTTAAAAAATGCATGACCCTTGGTATGGATATTATGGGTGGCGGTGGTGTGTTCTTTTGTTTTAATTTTTTTTAATAAATTTATCATATTTCGAACTGAAGACCTTGAAAGTCAAATTTTCTTTTTTTTTTTGGAAATCCTTATTACTAATTGCGCATATTGACTTCAATTTCAATTAACACTTTAATTAACAGTGAATGTCAAAAAAAGGAACAGATCTAAGCTTAAATATGAAAAGGATTAATTCTTTATTTGAATTGTTAAAATAATAAAAAGGTTAGTTGCCGTTGGGTAGTCCTGCAAAAAAACAAAATTTATTTGGCTACTTAAAATCCAGTTCTCTGGCAGTTATCGTTAATAACGGTTTTTTGACTGATTGTTTTACAATTAGTTACTAGCAAAAGACACTCCGACCTCTTAGCCGCGTTCGAGAGAAAAGTCTTAAGGAGAATTGTTGGCCCCATATGTGTGGAAGGACGATTCCGGAGACGGTACAATCATGAATTGTACGCAATCTACCTTGAAGTAGACATAGTGACAAAAATTAGGCTCGGTAGACTCCGGTGGGCAGGGCACCTAGCTCGCATGAGTGAAGAGGAACCTGCTCGGAAAGTCCTTTGTAGTACATTCTATGGTAGACGGCAGCGTGGTAGACCATGCTTGCGCTGGAGAGATGGCGTAGAACAGGACGCCCGAAACCTTGGGGTGCGCAACTGGATGGCGTCGGCTCAAGACCGGCATAGGTGGAGAGACTTGTTGAAGGAGGCCAGGACCGGACCCCGATTGTCGAGCCGATGATGATGATGACTAGCAAAACCACACTGAAAAACAATTCATTAATACCGTAAAGGCCATTTTCGAGATAAATTAAAAAATCGTAATTTTGCCACTACCTATAAACCGTGATGCAACATAGCTTTGCGCATTTTGGTCTTATAGATGTGAAAATGTCATGACGCCAACAGCGCAGAACTATCTGATAAAAAAAGTTTTCATAAGTTTCCAAAATGAAATTTAAAGCAAGCAAAATAGCGTTGGATTCGTGAAAAAATTCGAACACGAGATTTGAATCAAATTCGACATTACTATAATAGGGAAGTCGAAAATTGTGTCTGTCTGTCTATCGGTTGAGCAACAGTCTAAACGGATGAATGGATTTTTTTCATTGTTTTTTTTTAGGCTTTATCTACACACATTTTTTTTAAAACTAAAAATAACCGTAGCTGCCATACATTTGTTGGGCTTTGGAATATCGAATTATTCTTGAAAACGACTTTGACGATTCTTTAAGTTTTATTAGATGTCAGCTCACTTTGAGTTTAAAACAATTCCAAAATATGAAAGGATTCATCTGATTGCAATCAAAAAAAGTACTAAATATTTGAGTCTTTAAAAAAATTGTTTTGTGTTTTCACTATAAATGTTAAAAACCCGCTTTCATAAATTTCAAATTTCTCGAAAATGACACCGACAATTAGTACGGTCTATTTTAAAACAAAATTAAGACGTTATACAAATGTTAAAAAAAAACAACTTTGAGAGCAAGATGCTTGAAATTTCTTCACCCAGCACATAAAAAAATTAATAATCGAAAACTGAAGAGATCAAATTGGTTGGATGAAGATACAGCTTGGTCTATAGTCTTGTACTTGTCAAGTTCAAGTAGAAGAAATCTCAGTTCACATTGTTCGAACGTTTCAAACCTGGGCCCAGAAGCTAGATATTGTTTTATTGTATTTTTTTCCCAGCACGTGCTTACAAATATTTACCCCAGTTATATATTTCAGTGGGTACTTCTGTCCAGGTGTCTCTAAGTTCAATTCAATAACGTTCAAGAGCTTCGAAAAGTCGAAATTGCACAATGGACTGGAAAAAAATGGCAAAAAATGGTGATTGTAAGAGCAAGAGGTGGACGTACATTATGTGGTTCTGATTTAGCCATTTTACCAACTAGTTTCTAACGGATTTGAGGTTATTTTATGTAAAACTTGTTTTTATTGGACATTTTATATTTATCATAGGGTTTGATTTTATTATTTTGTTTATACTGCTTATTTAATTTAGTTAAAAATAATACTTTTTTTAAATTACTTGCAAGTATTTTAGCTGTTTTTATTAGAATTTATAAAAAAATTACAAAATTATTCTTTATGGGAACTTTCTCCGCTGTGTACATATCTCCGGGTATTATACAAATAAAAAATATTATACAATTTCATATTCTATATGAATTTCGTTTTGAATATGAATTCTTAATTCTATATGAATTTCGCTGAAAAGAAAATTGTGTTCCCATTGCCCGCACAGTTAATTCGAGTCGACTACATAATAAAAATAAACTTACTGCAAATCAAATGCGAAATTTTAATCAAAGCAAACGAAAAGATACAAATGCACGCACACAAAATAAATACAATGAACAGCCAACATAATATACCACTTAATTACTACACCCTCGCATAGAGATGTAATTTATATTCCATCATAGCAAAAGACTCCCTCCCGCAACGCAACCAGAACAATATTGAAGGAAACAATTTCTTGTTATGATTGCCAAATTACATAATAGTTTTAATGGAACAAAATAATCAATTCAATTACATGAATTGTAGTAAGTAGCCCTCAAGTACTCACAAATACAAAAAAGCATAATTTTTACGATAAAGATCGTTTCGGCACCACAAATCATAATAAAGGGTGCCCCAACTTTAGCTATGGGACTTTGAAATAAAAACAGTGGAATTTTTTTGTTGTGTTGGTTAATCCAATGAATTCTTAATCCAAAAATTAATCCAATTATGTATATTAATCCGACATATGTACATTATGATCAAAAAATAAGATTAATCTTTGGATTAAATGAGTAAGGAGTAATATTGAATAATTGGATTAAGCGAATTCATTTGAAAACTGAACCAATGCATATTGTTTCCTATATTTTGTTAGTAAGTAGAAAAAACCAATTTGTTTTATAGATTCTTATCTTTTTTAATTATTAGATTAAATAGAAATGTAATTACAAGTTAAGAACTTTTATTTGTTTGAATTCTTAACATACCCATAAAATAAGAAAAATAAAACACAAACAGAAATGTATGATATTCCATTCTGTGAGGATTTAATTTTTGGAACATCCTGTTTCTTGTTGTTCATTTTGTTTTGAATCATGTTTCATATGATTAACCTATATTGTTTAAAAATAAATGGCCGCGGCGGCATTCGAGTGATAGAGTATCTGGGATAGTTTTTCATACAAGTTGGTGGTCAGCAGTTGTTCAAAAATCAGCTGATGCCAGAAAAGTGTCAAGGTATTTGAATTTTTTTTCGGATTTTAGATACCTATGCTAAGGGACTATGGATTCTAGCAAACTGTTATACACGAAAGAATATAAGATTGCATTAAAATCCACTAAAATTAGTTTTTGCTGAAATGCTTATGCATTTATCGCCCTAATAAAATTTACTTCACTGTTTGCGATACATCCCTGTGTCTTATATTTCAAAAACTGAAAGAAAAAGTTTCACCAGTGTAAGTGAGATAGCAAGATGAGAGATGTCAAACTTTAATAAAAAGCTTTTTCCCATCATCCTACTGAGTATTATAAAAATTTCAAATAAGTATAAGAAAATGATACTCGTACTTACTCATATGTTAATACTCATGGCCGATTTTATGAAAGACTATGTTTAAAAGGACATTTAACCTTAAAATGGAGAATTTTGGTTTCACCAACTGCTTTTAAATTTAACAGGCTTTCAAACAACCTTATAAACTAAAAGGCATTTTTGTCTCATTAAATTTTAAAAATGTTTTAAAATTCATCATCATCATCATCGGCTCGACAACCGGGGTCCGGTCCTGGCCTCCTTCAACAAGTCTCTCCACCTATCCCGGTCTTGAGCCGACGCCATCCAGTTGCGCACCCCAAGGCTTCGGGCGTCCTGGTCTACGCCATCTCTCCAGCGCAAGCATGGTCTACCACGCTGCCGTCTACCATAGAATGTACCACAAAGGACTTTCCGAGCAGGTTCCTCTTCACTCATGCGAGCTAGGTGCCCTGCCCACCGGAGTCTACCGAGCTTAATTTTTGTCACTATGTCTGCTTCAAGGTAGATTGCGTACAATTCATGATTGTACCGTCTCCGGAATCGCCCTTCCTCACATATGGGGCCAACAATTCTCCTTAAGACTTTTCTCTCGAACGCGGCTAAGAGGTCGGAGTGTCTTTTGCTAAGCACCCAAGTCTCGGATCCATACGTGAGTACTGGCAGGACCATGGTCCTGTACAGCAGCAGTTTTGAAGTTATGGTGAGATTTCTGGATTTGAAGAGCTTTGACAGACTATAGTAGGCTTTGTTGGAATTGAGCAGCCGCCCGCGTATTTCTTCTTCTATATTATTATCGGCTGCTACTATTGACCCAAGGTATTTAAAGGATTGCACCACTTCAAATTCGTGCTCCGCTACCTTGATTGTTTGACCAACTGTTCTTCTCGCATTCGACGCCACCATGTACTTTGTTTTACCTTCACTAATGTGCAGCCCCAGATTTTGTGCCGCCTGCTCGATCTGGATGAAGGAATCGTGTACAGCTTGTTCGGTTCTTCCGATGATGTCAATGTCGTCTGCGTAAGCCAGTATCTGGCTGGACCTGTTGACGATGGTCCCTCTTGTTGCCGTGCCAGAGTCACGGATTGCTTTCTCCAACGCCAGGTTGAAGAGGAGGCAGGCCAAACCATCCCCTTGTCGGAGTCCATTAAAGATGTTGATTGGTCTGGATAGCAATCCGGCTATTTTTACTTGGCTTGTTACGTTGGTCATGGTCAACCTACAAAGTCGTGTCAACTTATTTGGGATGCCGAATTCTCTCATGGCTTTGTAAAGTTCTACCCTGGCTATGCTATCATAGGCGGCCTTAAAGTCTATAAACAGATGGTATGTTGGGATGTTAAATTCTAGACATTTTTCCATCGCCTGCCTAAGGGTAAAGATCTGATCAGTTGTTGATTTGCCTGGAATGAAACCACACTGATATTGGCCGATTATGGTTTTAGCGTATGGGGCTATCCGTTCTTGTAGGATAGAGGAGAGTATCTTATAGGCGGTACTCAACAACGTGATACCTCTATAATTGCTGCACGTTGTGACATCTCCCTTCTTATGTATGGGGCAAATTATACCTTTTCGCCAGTCTTCTGGCATTTCTTCCTGCTCCCATACGTGCACTATAATATCATGAATTGCTTGGCGTAAGGCTGGCCCGCCGTGGTGGAATAGTTCGGCTGGTATGCCATCGGCTCCCGGGGCTTTGTTTTTCTTAAGCCGGGCTATAGCCTTCTCAACCTCTTCTATGCTTGGTGGCGGTAACATAGGGTAATCTTCTTGAAGTAGTGGAGCCTCTACTTCTGCAGTGAGCTGACCATTTAGCAATTCATTAAAGTACACTTCCCATCGCTCCAGTATGCTTTGGGGATCGGTGATCAGATTTCCCTCTCCGTCCTTGCAGTAAGTGCAGCGTGGTGTGTACTGCGTCATGTTTCGGACGGATTTTAAAAGTAATGGGGCATATTCATAGTCAAACTTTAGAAACGAATCCAACTGGTCCCAGTCTAAAATTACCACACAGGTTAGGAACAGTTGCTATTCATAAAGAAATTCGCAGCTCTGTTTAGTAAAAAACGGAATTCTACTAAAATTTTAGTGATATTGCCAGTCAATCCATTGAAATCAAATCCATTTTTTAACAGATAGAAAAAAAAAACAACTTAGTCAAAGAGTCAGCCGTTTTTAAAGTTCGAGCTCCAATTTATCTTTTGGACCCGGGTCTAAATTGTCTATATGAATAACATAAACTCCAGTTTAGCTTAGAAGAGACAAAGAAACAACTTGTCAGACAACTATGAATATGCCCCAATCACATCCCGTGAAAATATATGAATGTATTTTATTTTTATTTGGCATTTTTGACAGATTTCAACTATAATTTATATGTACATAGGTAATTTTAATTGTAATGATTAAAAATTAAATTAATATTCACTAAAATCCTTTTTTTCTGAAGAAAAGTTTGATGCTTATCGTCCTTTTTTCATTTTTTCATATTTTGTATTTACGAGTATGTACTGTTGTGTCACTTTCCCTTGTCAACTTCATATGTAAGAGGAGCATAAACTATTCTCCTGTATACAGGGATGTGAGCAAATATCCCAAAAATTTCCCTTTTCTACATTGGTGAAACTGAACAAATTTATTGGTCTAATATGAGTTAAAAGGAGTTTAGGTAAAAGCAGCACTTTGATGTCATTTGTGAAAGTTTTTGTCTTTTTTGATGATTTGGTTTTTGTAGTTTGGAATGCTTGTTACGGTGCATTCTAGAAAACAACATGGGATTCCTTCGAAAAAACAAACTGATTTTTAAAAATGGACTTATTGTAGCAATTTAACTAACACATTTTGCTTTTTCATTTTTGTTTCGCATATAATTACATTCTTGTTTTTTCGTTTATTTTCAAGTAAATTTTTGTGTTGCCATCACCTTCCTTAGATTTTATTTTCTAAAGCTCGGGATTCATTCCTCGCCAAAAGAAGCTGGCTGCCTGACCTAAAAACGACAAATGATATTATTTTTCCTTGTTGCCACTTTTCTGAAAATGTATTTGTTACATACATTTTCGAAACTAAATTCGTTCGTGCAGCCAAATCTACAAGCGTAGGTAACTCTGTTTGTTGTGCAATAGAAAAATATTTTGGAGGTTTTTGCAGATCCTTTCAATTGTTTTGCTTGGTGCTCGAAAACTAGTTTTTCATTTAAAAGTATTATTTTTCAGTGATGATGTATTCAACCCTCAAAAATTCAAACACTAGCCGGATAATCACCAATGAAACCAATGGAACTTTGATTTTTTTTTTCAAAATGGCAGAACTTCCATTTCCTGAAGATTGTTGGAACTTGAGCTTTTTACTTCAATAATTTTAATTTTACTAACGACTACCCGCAATTAAAATAATTTTTTTAAAAACCTTTTCTATAACCTTTTTTGTAAACAGTTTTAAACTAAATTGAACTAAAATGAACGAACTACTTAATTCGAGTTGTATGAACTAAATTGATTTAGGTATCACTCAAATAAACTAAACTGTCGAACTCCACAATTGCTTAACACATTTTCATTTAAGTTATATTTCTCTTAAAAACAACGATTACAAGTTTGATTGGGATTTTTGAACAGATCTCCGGTTGCACGAGGCTCATTCACAATAGAACATTAAAGCTTTCCATTTTTTTTCGCTTTGTTTGGGAACAAACATGAATGGCCCCTTTAAAAATCTACCCGTTTATTCGTTTACCGTTGTACATCCAATCGAATAATTTTTTATTTGATTTTTAAACGAACACTGCTCATATAATGTCTGCTTTATTTCTTACCCTCATAACGTATTTCTTTATGCCAACTGCTTTTATTTTCGTATGTGACTTTGTTATTTTTTTCTGAATCTTTTGATTTTCAAACTTTACGTAGGTACCTACTAGAAAACAGTCAACGATCTGTAAACAAAAACATCTATTGTTAAATAGCACGATTTCTTAAGAGCAGTACATGACATTTCAGGAAAAAAAACTATAAAGCTAAAACTATTTGAAAAACACAAGCTTCAACAGTCGAAAGTACTTGTTACATATAGGTGTATAAATACATAAATGGGTATCGTTTTCTTATCGTTACTCCAGAATACAAAAACAAAATATATAAAACACAAATCCTTTGAGCATTGTTTTATTTGTACGAAATAAAATGCTCAAAAGGCCTTAACAAGCCTTGTTCTTTTTGTGTGATTTAAAAGAACCATTGTTTAAATTCGTATTGTTTGCATTAAATGAATAAACATAATAAGTTTTTGTTTAGGTAATGCTTTATTAATTATAAATGATTTAGCTCACGTAAAAGACCCTTAAATTTCCGAATTGAATTCCAAACCAAGAGCAAAAATTGGCAAACGTCAAAGTGATCTGTTGGCATTCAATGAACAACACCTTAGGGATTCTAGCAATGGGGGTCAGACCACTTCATGGAAAATAAGCACCCGTCATCCTTAGTATAAAAGAAATGGATGCACGTTAACAAAACTTCACTGTCCAATGAATCACTAATCACATTTGAATTATAACGTTCGATAAAAACCTCCTTTTTAAGGCCTGTGTTTGACATTTTTAAGCAGATTGCGCACATACGCCATACGCTCTGTAAAAGGTGTCATAACCGCAGACACCGCATGCATCGTGGTATGGCTCAGGGCACGAGGAATAGAAAAAAACGGTTCCTTATCTTTTCTCTAAATGCCCTGTTGTACATATCTATCCAGCAACGACGTAAATTCCATCTCGATTACTTCTATAAAATTGATCGCACTGATCATGATCGTTCTAGAGAGTTGGGAAAAAGTCTCTACATTCATGTGGCATCAATTTGCCCACTGGTGGCCACTTGACCTTGATGTCTATTGACAAAATATACTTTACGGAAGCTGTTCAACATAAGAATCAATAGTCGTGATTGAAAAAGCTATTCATAGTATAGTAAAATTAAATTTAATATAAAAGTTAAAGTAAAATCTTACTATGGACACAGATTTGATGTTTTTGAGGGTTTCATTGCCAGCATGTGAAAGATTATGCGCCCTCCTTTTGTTTCGACGTAAGTTGTAAAAACTCCAATATGGGTTACTAGCGATAATAAAAAAGATAATATAAAAAAGATTGCTAACAAATTTCTCGCACGATGAGCCGTTTTCGAGGTAAAAATTAAAACGCTTTTTTTCAAAATGGCACCAACGAACAATACTTAAAGACACTCCATTTTGTTAAAACTCTAGGTTCATCATCCAATTTGAGGTGGTAATGTTTTTTAACAGAAGTGTCCACAGATTCACAGACATGGATAATAATGTAGGACATATGTATATAGGTATGTGCCAAAATTAGGATAACAAAGTTCTATTTTCTAAAATTCTGTAAATCCAAAATTCTGTTCTTCACAATTCTGTAAATCTAAAATTCTGTATTCATAAATTCTGAAAGAACTAAATTCTTTATTTCAAAATATTGTAGAACAAAATCTTCTATGATTTACAGAATTTTGAAATACAGACTCAGAAAACTAGGTTTCGAAATATGAACATTTAGACCAACCTATTTAAAGGAAATATAACATCAAATTTAATATATTCGTTAGAACTTTCGTCAGTGTAGCTAGACTTCAGAACAGGGAACAGATTTCCAAAAGTTTAAAAAAGTCCTTTGAATCAAAAACAATTTTGGAACGACCCGTTCCCCTCAGATATTCATATCAGAAATTTTTTGTTCAACACGTTTCAGGCTGACTCTATTGTGTACTTCCAAGTGAATTTTTTCTCCGTAGGTTTTAGTGCAGAAACTCCGTGGAACAAACCCATTCTGATACTTTTCTTATTATGAACCAAAGTCCTGCCAAAGATACATACAAAATCGATTGCTTCTTGTAATAGCGCAAACTCCGAAAAAAAAATTATTACTACAGTATGAACTGCTTTTTTCTTCGATGTCCGAAAATCTTAACAAAACGTTAATCAGTGTTATTTTTTATGTTACTTGAGTGATGCATATCTAAGGGTGTTTTATAAATATGTATTATGCGGGCGCTGACATATTTTTTTTATGTTAGACAAAATGATATTTAAATAAAATAGGATTTAAAGTGTCACTTATAAAATAAAAAAAAAAAGAAGAAAAATTTTACTTAAACTTAATAAAAGCAACATGTCAGTTGTTGTACCTATATGAAAAAATAACAATGCTTCGAACAAATTAAATCTTCATCAGTATTAATAATGAATGTAATATACATTAACCAAATATCTTTTGGATAAAATTCTACACTTTTTCAATATTATGTACATAAAAAACAGACATCAATCCATCAATTTAGATTTGAGGTAAGATTCATCTTATTTCATAGTTGTATATTAAAAATCAATTGCCCATGGAGTATTTTTTTTCTGAGATTTTTTTTTTATAGATAATAGATTATTTAGCAGAAAACAGGTATAATTTGTATGTAAATTTATCAACAACTTAACAATG
Organism: Syrphus vitripennis; assembly: GCA_958431115.1. Classification (NCBI taxonomy): domain Eukaryota; kingdom Metazoa; phylum Arthropoda; class Insecta; order Diptera; family Syrphidae; genus Syrphus; species Syrphus vitripennis. Next base: position 46,433,622 of record OY288108.1, read on the forward strand.
GTTAGTGTGTTTGCTCTGCAAGGAAAATATATACTTATTGAATATAATTGAAAGCCAGAAAAATCGTATTTAGGTGTGTTTTTTTTCAAACTAAAACCTATGTAATCTATGTTCTTTTTCTTTCAACAATAAATTATAAGAGATCTTAACTAACAAATAAAAAAAAGCAATGATGTACCTACCTAAATTGACAATTGCGATGCATTTCATAATAGACTACTTGGCACAAGCCACAAAGCAACGAACGGTGTTGCTGAAAATATTTCTTCTTTTACGAAGTAAGGGATGGTGCAATCCTTACGTACATCATGTGCAAGCCTGCTCATGTCAGTCCTTTGGAATTAAAAGAAATTCATCATTAAAGAACACAGTTCGCTTATAATCACAGGATTGTATGGTATTTTTGTGTATTTTTTGCTGAAACGTAGTTTGCCAATAAAGTTTGTGCAAAATAAAATAATAAAGACAAACCTTTACAATTCAAGCAGAAAAGAATTTATGTAAAATTAACTTTAAAATAATTAATTTTTAACTATTTTTTTTTTGGGATAAATTACAATTGATGCGATGTTGAAATAAATTTTATCAGATTTAAGCTGTAATTCGTTTTGTGTAAATCAACATCGCTGATCAACAATGTTGGGTAGGCGTGGACGCGCTGATCAGCAGGCCGAAACAACTTTTATTGATGCAAACCAACCCGATTAAAATGAGTAAAGTAGGTACTATCGAATTAACTATATTTGTACAGCCTAGTCGACGGTCGTGTGCATCAATACAATTCAATGAACAACCAATATATTATTCCATTGAATTTTTGTTGTCAACTGATAAAAAAAATCGTGGTCTGCTAATTAAAATGTTTATATTATTGAATTGATACACAGAAACGCACGTAATACTCACCGGGACTTTGTGGACATGTAATAATCGATGCTGTTATTCACCATGAAAATAAATATTTTTGATTGAAATAGTATTTGAAACGTTTAAAACGTAGACCCATACTAAGCTAACGCTTATTTTCGGATAGTGTATAACTCACGTTTCCGTAGACTCCTATTAGGAGAATTCTACTACAACGATCCTAGTGATCTAGCTTATACTATACTAATATTAGTAGCATCGCACGCACGTAAGAAGCTCAAAATGGTTCAATGAGTAAAGGTGGATATCTTCCAGATCCTTGTGGTATCACAACGGACCAATTTCTTTAGTCTAAGTGGGTCAGCCTTTCGCTGACCGCCACTGTAACCTAACCTAACCTATAACTCACGCGTTGGTTTAAATAGAACACCGCACACGCGGCATAAGCTTCACGTGTTGACGTATCACAAGCTGCAACCCGCCAGGCAAGCGTATAACTTCAAGTATTTCTTGGTAAATTGACAAATTCATTGCAAAAATTGCGAATTTAAGTATTTTTTTATTACGAAAAGCAGATTATGATGGGATGCTTCAAAATTTTCAAGGTATATTTTATTTTAGGTTAATTTTCATTGTAGCTGGACTGCGTTAATGTTAAAACAACAGTCGCGTATTTTTCTAAGCCCAAAGGAAATTTGACAAAACAAACAACAACGGGTGTAAACAATTTCCATGTTAAATCCAACATCAACTAATCCGCGAGTGTGTTTAGCTAAACCCAGAGAATTCTCGTGGTTTTGAGACATAAGTCGCCCAATTCTCTACATGCAAAGCCATTGAATTGGTTAAAAATTTGCTCATGACGAACAAAATTTTTAATTGGAATACATATATCAACTTTTGAAAATTGAACAATGCCATTTATTTTAAGACTTAATTAGATACTTGACATCGCCCTGAAAAGTGGAACTTGTCCGCCATTTTCTCGAAGAAACTGCTAAATGTAAAATCCCAATAGAGGAGCTCGTAGACGAAAAATAAACAAATGTTTCAGTTTCTGTTTGTACACAGGATAAGGGAATTTAATCTATGATATACATAGATATGATTGACAGCAGTGTTATGCGCCCATCTCTTTTTAACTTCGGTTTGTTTATTTATTTTCTAAAAATAAAAAGTGTTTTAAAACCTGAAACTTTTACTTTCGAAATATTGAAAAAAAGAAATAGTTTCGTTGTTCGTTCTTTGGTCGCTCTCATGTGAACAGAGCTTTAAATGTAGGTACCAGCAAGAATAACGGACTAGTGAGTCTTGTTTCTGTTTTTTTCTACTTTCTATGCATATTCCTCATTATTATAGATCTGAATATTAAGTTAAAATAATAATGGTAACATCTTTTTATTAATTGAGAGAATTTCCTTTTTTAGATACCAACAAAGGACCCGCCATAATAATAATAATAATAAGTACTGTGTTTATCCAGACAACTGCAAGATATAATGGATAAAGCATCGACATCATTTACATTTTTTTGCATATCAGCTATTTTTTTGAGATCGTTTTCTCAGACAATTCAAGGTAAGTTATCTAAGCTGTTCTTTTTTTATTTTTTTTTTTAGAAAACTGCCGTTTCTTTCCAACTGAACTAAATAGATTCTCCTTTATTATCCAGCTGTTTAATCCAGATCACAACATTAATGCAGATCCATTTAATCCAAAACTTAATAAAATATCGGTAATAAATTCTGAACTAAAGATTTAATCTGGATTAAACGACTGAATAATGTGCGATTTAGACACAAAAAAGCTATTTCGTAAAATTCTTTGAGCTACTCTTGTTTTACTTTTTGTTTTTAATTAAAGTAATTAGCTTTTCTTTTTTTATCATTAATTCAAATTAGAAAAAAGGAAACAAAAAAAATAAATTTTAATTATAAGGGTCACCCTAGTAATTGGCAATCTAATGAATAGAGATACAAAGCAAACCGAAGAAATAATTAAATATATAAAATTTTTCTCTAGAAATCAATCACGTTAATCTAGACTTAGAACCAGAGTTTATTGGTACTATTAGCAATGTTACATATCCCGCTGGAAGAGAAGCTGTTCTCGCTTGTACCGTTAGAAATCTTGGAAATAATAAAGTAAGTAAAAGTTCTTTTTTAATAAATAAGCACATTTATAAAAAAAAAATATTATTTTCTATTAAAGGTAGGATGGCTGCGTGCCTCAGACCAAACTGTATTGGCATTGCAAGGAAGAGTTGTGACACATAATGCAAGAATAAGTGTGACACACGAAAATTTCCACACGTGGAAAATTAAAATAAGTAAACTAAGAGAAAGTGATAAAGGATGTTATATGTGCCAAATTAACACTAGCCCTATGAAAAAACAAATTGGATGTATTGATGTCCAAGGTGAGTAGTATCCATAATAGTAGGTGTGTTTTGTTAGAGTGAAATTTATTATGTACTAATTTTCACAATTTGGGTCAATATTTATTTGTGAAAAAATGTTTTAACGCCTAACCAAACGATGCGAAACATTCGGATACGAAAATGAAACAACAATAGCAACACGTTGTTATGAGTGACAATAGCACTTTGTTATTATATAAGTTATGTAAGCCTTCAAACAAAAAATCGCACACTAGAGTGGAGACTTTAAAAAAGTACTAATGGGGTTTTTCATTGGTAAAAATAATAAATTAATTTTTTGATTTTAATCTGTCAAGTGCATGGAGGGGAAAATCTCTCAAAAATTTAGATCTGCAAAAAATTTAGATCAAAAAAATAATCAATTATTTCTGCCCAATGAAACGCTATAATTGTCAAAATCAGTTTTTTCTGCTAGGCTACCCATACTTAACGTCAGAATGGGAAAATTCTACCATTTGCACACAAATGAATCATCTTTCTCTCTTTTCCTTCCTAGCTCACGAAATCTTAAAGCCCAAATATAATCAATTCTGATCGCTTTCGTCAGCTTCAGCAATAGAGCAAATACCTTTGTAAAGGGTGTCCCAACAAGAACGCAAAATTTAAATTTTAAATAAAACGCAGATATTTAAAAAAAAAATCGCGAATTCTTTATTATATCGTAAAGTAGACAGGATGAGGTTATGTATGGAACAACACATCGGGCAGATGGCCGCCGCGGCTTTGCTGGCACATACGCGATCTTTTAATGAAATTTTCAATGACCTTTTTGCATAAATGCTGCGGTATTTCATTAATGCAGCGTCGAATTTCCTCTTTTAAGGCTTGAGTCGTCGTCGGCTTGTTCGCATAAACCATCGACTTCAAAAAACCCCCAAAAAAAAAAGTCCAATGGTGTTAAATCGCAAGATCTAGGCGGCCAATTCTGGTCTCCAAAACGCGAAATAACACGACCGGGAAATGACTGATGCAGCAATTGAATTGTTTCTCTAGCTGTATGAGATGTGGCGCCGTCTTCTTGAAACCACATCCCCTCCACATTCATTTCTTCAATTCTAGGCACGAAAAAATTGTTTATCATCATCATATCAAATAGTGGCTTTGGAAAAACCAATTTGCTGAGCTCGGTGTCGAATTGAGGTGGATGGAGTTTGAGCTTTGCTTTTTATTCCTCTTTTAATTATTTTTTGAGTTTTGTTTACTTTTTTTTTGGCTTAATAAGACGTCAAGCTACATCATTTGTCTCAAAAAAAAATTCCCAACACAACTTAGAAATATTAGATTTAAATTTCCATCTTCCTACAAATATGTTGCCACCTTCGGAGGAAAACGTAGATATGATGAGTGCCTAGCAATAATAATGCTAAGTCATAAACCCATTTATTTATATAAAATGTCTTTGGTTTTATGTTTAAGTTTTAAAAAATTTATTCATTTTCTCAAAATGGTTGTTTTTTGTTTTCGTTAGTACCACCTGATATTCTCAATGAAGATTCTTCCTCCGACTTGGCCGTGCCAGAAGGTGAAGATGCCATTCTTACTTGTAAGACCACAGGAAACCCAAATCCACGCGTAATATGGAAAAGAGAAGACGGCGAACCTTTGTTAATTAAAAAGGCAGGAAGCAGAGAACTTATAAAAGGTAATTTTTGGGAATTACATATGTATTTTTGATATCCAATCTAATAATATAATCATACTCAACAAAAACTTCCTTTTAATATCCAACATTTGTCTTTATATTTTGTTTAGTTGAATCTTTTACGGGCTCATCACTGAAGCTTGTTAGACTGGAAAGACGTCAAATGGGAGCATATTTATGTATTGCTTCAAATGATGTTCCCCCAGCTGTAAGCAAACGCATATCTCTAAGTGTCCAATGTGAGTATAAAAGGACGAAATAAGTTTAATAAAACCCAAGTTTTTGGAACCATTTTATTTTACATATGAAACTTAAATCTACTAGCAGAAAAAAAAAAATTATTATTTTTTACAATTTCAGTCGCACCTATGGTTCGTGCTCCAAGTCAACTATTGGGAACGCCTCTAGGATCAGATGTTCAACTTGAATGTCATGTAGAAGCATCACCATCCCCAGTATCATACTGGCTAAAAGGCACTCGTGTTACGTCTACAAACGCTTTAAGTTTGCCTTCTTTCAATCCCACTGACACTAGCCAAACCTCACCGGAAATGCTTTTAGACGGGTATATCCAAGAAAAAAGATCGAAATATTTACAATATTTGAATCAATTGTTTTGTTTTCTTAGCCCGAAATATGGAATTACTGAAAAACGAGATGGCTATAAAGGCACAATGCTGTTAATAGTAAGATCCTTTTCTATAGCTGATGTCGGAACATACCACTGTGTCAGCACAAATTCACTAGGACGTGCTGAAGGAACTTTAAGACTTTATGGTACATACGTTACTTTTTGAATTATGTTGTAATTACTAATTTTATATTTGAATAGAAATAAAACTACACCCGGAATTACCATCTTCAATTGATGACAACATCAATTATATAACAGGTAATTTATTTTGCAAAATACTTTGTACTTCAACTCGTTTAAATAAAGGCATGTCAATAGGTCTAGAAGGAACGGCAAGAGGTGGCAACAGTGAATCAAGTCGAATTTCAAGTATTTATATAGTTTTAGCTGCAACACTTTGCGTCCTTCGGAGCAGATGAACTGTAATATTAAAATAAATCATTTATTGTGAACAATAAACATTCCCATAAAATTGTAGAACACCTAATAAAGAAATAGTAGAATTATGAGTTTTGATTGATATAATAAAAAATAATGCTGCAACAAAACATACAGCATTCTTACAAAATAAAAAGTATTTTTTTTAACGATTTTATAACATTATTTTTGCACAGGTAAGTCATTTAAAAGATTTAAAATTTTAGCCCCATTTTTTAGTACTGAGTTAAGCCAGAGTTAGTTAATCGTGCACATTAAATGATCTACAGCTAACTCCACGTAATTTTTTTAAATGATTTTAAGTTAATCCAGGATTAACTCAGGCCAACTTTGATCTCGCACTGAAAAACTGGGCCTTAGATTCTCCCACTAAAGTTCAACATTCTCTGGCTATGACGAAAGAACAACAAAGTGCTGTTGTCAATCATAGCAGCGCTAACGCTACGTTATTTATTATTATTATAACTTGGCCATTGTATATAAATTTGTATTGTACTCTCCTGAACACCTTCCACACGTCGGCCCCGAAGCGATCACACACCTAACTAATTTTTTGGTTCCTGTTTTTATTATAGTATAAACAAGTGCGCCCTCAAACGACCACACAACAAAGCTGTGTGGAACGTGCTAATGAGGGTACTATAGATTTCATATGCAATGAACTTGGCTCAGCCGGCTTCAGCAAGGAAAAGAAAGCTAATCATGTCAACGACACTCATGTCATTTTCTTAAACGGAAGCAATTCTGGGCAGATGCGCTAAGAAAAAAAATACTAAAAGAACATGCCTGCAGTACAAAGATGTGGAGCTTTACGCTAGGATAACCCGTACCAAACGGTTTTAGAAAAATTTATAGTAGCGGAAGTGATCCCATTGACCTTTTAGCGTTACAAAGAAAGTACGTCAACGACAAAAATGCGGGCATTTATTGGAAGCAGTAATAACAAAACAGAAGTGGCAAGAGCGCTGGAATTGAGAGAGCAGAGGAATATATGGAGAGCGAGGCTGATCAAGGAGAAAGATCGGAAGCACTGTAAGGTTAATTACTACGCCACCCAATTCCTCACCGGACACGGAGACTTGGAAAGAAATATTGAAGGCCTGAGTCCAGGAAGTAACCTTAATTGGTTGTAAATATGCACTTTTATTGAAGAAATTCTTAAGAAGAAAAAGAGAGAAGAAGAACAATCCCGGGGAAGAATGTAACACTAACCGTTCTCATTATAATATGTTAGTGAAATTCCTTCCATCGTTTCCTCTTCTATTCACCTGTACGCCGCGCCACCCGATGACGTTTAATTATATAAAAGCTGCCTACTTGGCATGCTCGAAGACTGCGCAGAAATTATTAACTCCTATTTAGAAAATATCTCGATTTGGCCTGAAACTTTAGAATTGGAAAGAGTTTTCGTGTTTATGCTTCGTGTGTGCTTAACACACTAGGATGGTCAACGAAAAAAAGCATAGGCACTTATGGTGCGTAACGCTAAAAGTAAACTCGTTAAATGGTCTTAATGCGCATCCAGAGCTACTTCTTTACTTCTTCAAGCTACAAGCTTTAATATAAAAAAATGTCTAATATTCTTTAAACCGAATCTTGGCTAGTTATGATCGGCCTAAAATTCAATCCCAATTTGGGGCTGGTCCGGAACGAAACTCTTACGATAGTTTTTTTAGGCCAATCCATAGGCCTAAGACGGACAATTTTTCAAATAATTCTTATGGGACGAGATTGAAGAATGGACTACCAAATTTTGGATTGATGGCCTAAATCAAACTCAAAAATTATGTTTTTAAGAACTAGATGTTGCTAACGTTTGCGTGTATTTCTCACTTGTATTTTTCGCGAAAAGTAAGTTAAATGTACAGTTAAGAGGCATTTTTCGATCACAGAAGACGGCCGTCACAAGATTCTTAGCTATTGATCTCTAATCTAAGCTGATCGCACTTGAGAAGCACCGTTCGTGCTTCATTCAAATAGATATCCGCAATAAACATGGACACCATACATATGTAATTATAGGTACTGTCTTTTTCACACTAATATAGTAGTGTATGTATAATGTATAGGTATACTTTTCCCTCCAGAACACCCACGCATGCTACATGCACCAAGTGTTCATCGCAAGGATGTGATAGTCACATCTTCGGAAAAGAATAACTGATTCACCTTATCCTCAAGCTGGACTTTTCACAGCTCGTCTTGATTTTGTATTGATTTTATACACAATATTATTCTATACATACCTTTGTCGTCCATTTTATTTGACAAAAAAATCTTTTCACTTTATTATCAGAATCAATCGCGTCGAATATAGTAAAAATACGATTTCTTTCCCATCTATTCATTCATGGCAAAAAGAAACAAAAACAGTGCGCTTTTTCGGTGAATCACTGCGGATTCTGTAATAAAGATGCTTTTCTGTCGAAAAGCTGTCAAGAAATTTGTCGTGGAACGTACAGAGCTGCCAATTTTTTTTTGACAAAATTCCCAAGTTCATGTTCAGTCTTCAGTGTCGATTTCCAACTTTATAAGGCCTTTAAAAAAACACACCTTTAATTTTTTTTTGTGAAAAAAAAACCGTTCTCGATGTAAAAAAAAGGAACTATTGTGAATTAAGGAACTATTTTAGGACGAGGAAAATATTATAGCCTTTCTCGTCTCGCTCTCCATCCATTTCTCTTGAATCCTTAATGCATTGTGACTTGTGTTGTGACTTTTGATCAGCGATGCCAGCCTAGGCTTTTTTATGCCTTTTAGGCATTATTTCATTAGCTAAGGCTTTAAGGCTTATTTTTTCTTCAAAAGGCATCTTTTTTATCAGCTATTTTTTATTTTTTCATCCATCAATATAAACCAGACAAAGCTCAGAAATAGGCTTAATACAGATACCTCAGTTGGAATTGTGCATGCTAAGTTGCTGTTTAAAGAAAAAAAATGCTATGATTTGGAATTTGAACAAACACGCATGTCATTTTTTTCTAAAATCAAAGTATGTTTTTAAGAAAGAAGACGATCTAATGGTCCAAGAATATGTTTATTTTGTAATCAACACTTTTGTACCTACTTATGTATGAAACTAAAATTCAAAAATGTTGTTCCTATAAAGAATACTTTTCTGTGACATATAAATTTATATTTAATTGTTTTTTAAAATAAAATAAAAATGTTTTTGTTATTTTTTTATATAGTTATGTGCATTGTATGTGAATTTAGATGGTACTATCATCAGCACGTTGGCCCCCTGGCGATCACAGCACATACTAATTTTCTGGTTGCTGTTTCTGTGTATATACAAGTGCGCCCTCAGACGACCACAGCACACAACTCAAAAGTCATCGTGATGATAGTACTATATAGTTAGTTAGTAAGTTTTATATACAATGTATATGTGTTTAATTTTTATCTATTGTCAGTTTTTTAGCAAAAAAAAATTTTTTAGGCATTATTTTATTGAAAAAGGCATCTTTTTTTAAAGTAAGGCACTTTTTTTGTCAAAAGTGGTTGGCAACGCTGCTTGTGATTGTGAGTCAGATAATAAATTAAATATGACTATTTTCTTTCTTGATTTGATTCTCTTTTGTCATTGCTCTCTTAATATCCTTGTAGGATAAAAGCGAAAGAGTCCTTTTGGTCTGGTCGTTTCTCTTTCACTGGTTAACATACTTGCTCCAGATTTACACCAGCCACAGTCACACTACTGATGAGAATCCTCATAATTTTCAACCGTTTATAGTCATAAGCGAGGACATTTTAACGAAAACATGATGTTTTTTTCTATCAGTGCTTGTAAATTAAATTACAAAATAGTTTGAGATACCTTAGTTTTTGTAAAAGCTAAAGAATAATACATGAAATGAGTTTTTTGTGTTGTGCCAAATATTTTGTGATTATTTTTTCATGTTTTTATTGGGTATGTTGGAAATGTATTTTTCTTTAATGATTTCCCAAGTGCAGATACATTTCTTACCCACAATACTCTTTTTTCATCCCCATACTGATATATGTGTTCTGCTTTGGAGGACAACAATTGATTTTGTAGTCCTTTTTTTCTATTCATGTTTTTTTTTTTTTAATGAGTGGTTTTATGCAAAAATACATTTTAACAATATTTGTTGTTATTTAAAATTAAGGAATATGATATTATGGCTTAAGGATACACTGGACACATAAATATTTAAAAATAATATCTGCTTAGTAATAATATTAATCAGTGTTTTTTTTTCAAATTATTTAATTAATTTAAAATTGTTATTTCACCAAGGTCAACCTTTTTCTTTTGTTTACAAATGAAAATATGATCCAAAGTTGTAAGCTACTTAACTGGTGTTAAATGTAAAAAAAAAAAAATGGGTAGGTACATACATTTTTTGTTTACAAAACCAATACCTATCCTTGGTTTTTGCCCGGGTATAGGTACCTATACTAATTACCTTAAGTTTTTAAAATAAAAAGGAGGTGTTGGAAACTACCAAGACCCATGTCAACTTTAAAATTGCTTTTTACAAGTTTGTAAAGAGTTATGTTTTTGAAATTTGAATTTTTGACTGCAAAGCCAAAACATTCTTACATAAAAAAAAATTATTATTATTCTCAACTTTCAACATTAAAAAAAAAAAAAAAAAAAAAACAGATTTATGCTAGAAAATTTCATTTTTTTCTTTTTCAAATTAACTAATTTTAGCATTCACACCTCTTCTCACCTCTATATGATATGCTGTTATTCGCCAAATATTATTATTATTATTATTTATTTATCTCTACATAAATGTACAGAAAAATACTTAAAGCTAATAGCTACCAGGGCTTCTAGCTGAAGATAAAATATAGAGTTTAAAATGCATAGTTTAAATGACCAACTATGGGGGCGGCCAGAGGAGACAAGAACAATTGTTCAGGCCTCTACTGACCGCCCCCAAGAAGGGTTTTATACTATGATAAATTTAGATATAATTAGATAGATTTAAAATTTTTAGCAGTTTGAATACATTTTTTATGTTTTGTTCGGAAGGATATTCGCCAAATAAGATATTTCAGTTTCAACATAGTCTGACAGCTTTCACTCAATTGACTTATTATAAAAAATAAAAAACTAATTTTACAAATTTAACTACATACATTATATGAATGTATAATTACAATTAAGCCAGATGCATTGTATATAAATTTGCATAGTACTCTCATGAACACGTTCCAAGCGTTGTGTGATGTGGACGTCTGAGGGCGCACTTGTATATACACAGAAACAGCAAATTTATATACAATGGCCAGATGACATTTTTTTTAGAAACAGAAGTTATTTTAATATTTTACTAACCACTTTTGCACAATTAGCGCTCATGTCGCTTAGGAGAGCAGGAACCATATTTATTGGAGTTTTTGTACGGAAATGAGTAGTGACTAGTAACTGTTGGTCTGCTGTACCAGTTCTTATTATTAGGCTTAAACAAAAAAATACTAATGTTCGGTTGCACCAATATTTGACGGGCTTTTTAATTATAAAATGACATATTTTTTATTGAACAAGCGTAATTTTAAGACTTAAAACCCTGTTAAATTGTTTATAGCGTTTGGTGCAACCGACCATGAAAAAGTGAATGATGATTTTTGAAAACATTGCCTTAATCGTGGACTTTTCTCGTAGATATTTATTTACCTTTTTGTCTGGAAAAAATAAAAAAAATTGTTTTTTACTCCTAGATTTTGGGAGCTTTTATAGCTGCTGGATGCGTTTGGATCCTCAATGACCCTATGTTTTCACTTATGTTCACTCAATCTGGACAGTTTTTAAAATTTACCGTATACTTAATTCTATTTGCTGGTTGTTTTACACTTTTGAGCGCATGGTTTGCTTGTTATAGCATTTTGAAAAGATCAACATGCACACTTGGGGCTGTAAGTTATTGAAAATAATTTAAAAACACGTTTTTTTTTAAATCTGTTTCTATTATTTAGTTTTTTCTAACATTACTCATTGTTGTGGGATTCAAGGTAGCCGCGGGTACTTGGATATCCTATAACAAAGATCGAATTAGCGATCTTCTAATGGCTTCTGTAAAGTATTCAATACAGCAAGAATACGGGCAGATAAGCACAACCACTGTTACATTCGACGTTATTCAAAAAAACGTAAGTATATTATACTTAAAGAACCTTCAACAAAAACTATTTAAAATAATAATAATAAAAAAAAACTAGCTCAAATGTTGTGGGGCAGATGGACCAAGCGATTGGATGGCAAGTCAATACAACAATGTTGGCAGAGATGACCTTACAAACATTGCATTTTCATCCTTAAATGTGTTCTATAGTATTCCAGAATCGTGTTGCAGTCAAGATATTAGCGATGTTACTTGTGAAATCGCTAGAAAACGAAAGCTCGATGCGAATCTTCATGCTGGAATCAACAAAGAGGCAAGTCTTCAATTCGTCTTTTTAAATATAGAAATTAATTTATTTTACAAATATTTCCTTTTTTAGGGCTGCGTTCGAAAACTAACTGATATAGTTTCAACTAATTCTGGATTAGTATTTATTACATTTATAGGCGCAATATTTTTAGAAATAAGTGTTATTGGATTATCTTTACTTTTGTGTTGTAATACATTTCAAAAACCAAATAAAAATGCAATGAATTCTTAACTTCTCAAAACATAAATCTAACACATGTATTTTAATTTCATCATAAAAATAAACCTGATTAAAAACCAATTTAAAAAGCATTTTAAAGTATCTTATGGTCAATTGCAACAACTGATAAATTTTTTTTCTGGGTTGCACCAATGCCCTTCACTGTTTCGAACCAACCCTAGATATTATTTTATCATATTTTTTTTTAACTAACAAAAAACATTGAACGGTATTGGTGTAACTGTAACCCTTAGAGCATATATAACATGGCGAGTGCTTGTTCAATTTCAAACGTGAAGCTTTTATAGGGGGCGCTAGTTTCACTAATTTCAGGAAGCAAAATCGCTGACCTCGAATAAGAGTGCGTTATCACCGCTGATTAGTGGTTATCCCTCTCCAGAATTTAATTTAATTTTTTTTAATTTCCATCCCTCTTCAAAAAAATACAAAAAAAAACTATGATTGAAGTTTGACAGGTCCGCGCTGGTCCTTCCCGAAACTGTAAGAAAGTAGATACTAGCGCCCCCTATCTGTGCTTCTAGCGTTACAATGTATTTGATATAGGAACAAGCACTCCATATTATATATACTCTAAGCTGTAACCAGACAAAATTATCAGTCCGACAAATGTATAAGAATTTTAGCAAAAATTGGTTTTAATGTGGGGAATGTCTACGAAGAAACGTCGAGTAGAATGAAAGAGGGAGGAGAGATGAGAGAAACATTTTGGATGAGAAATGGAGAAAGCCAGGGGTGTCCGATTAGTCCAATACTGTTTAAATTGGTGACAGCGGATTCATAAGATGAACTGAGCAAAGGTAAATAGTTGGGGAGAAGTAAAAGTGAATAGAAGAACTTGCTCGCTGGCATACGCAGATGACGTTGTGGTAATTGCGAAAAAAGAGAACATAATGCATGATTATGAAGTTTCGAGAGGAAAATTTGAAATAAGAGTGGAAAAGACGAAATTGATGAAGTTTAGGAAAGGAGGAGGGAGTTGAACAGCAGAAGGGTAAAAAGTTAGAAATAAAAGAATTCAAAAACTTGGGTTGTGTCTGGCTTCTTGAATGAAGGACACGAGGCACTTATAAAGCTCATAATAAAAAATTAAAAATGCAGCAGTAGTCCTGAAGAAGTATGGTGAGTGGGGGAAAGAAATTGGAAAAGCTATGGGAGAGGAAGATGTGGCTTTTCGATTCTGAGATAGAGGGCGAAAAAATAGCAATGCAATGAGAGACAAAAAATGGAAAGGATGCAAGAGGAAATGAATGCTAGATGTAGAATTTGAAACTCTAGGATACACGATGAACCCCAAAAACTGCTATATTTTAACTGGTTTTCCTCAAAGCTCAGATACCTACCTTGTTCCAGACGTGTACATATTTCAGCAATGATTTCATTTTCAAATATTTTCAAAAAGAAAGAATCACGTCACAAGAAACAGTTTTTCAACCAAAAAAAAAATCCAAAGATTCCATGGGTCTAGTTCTCCAATGATCTCAATGCAACTATGTACTTTTCACCAATCATTAACCAGAGCATTTTCGGAAGTTGTTATGCACAGAACTCTCGAACAGTTTTCTCGCTTCACTTATAAATATAAGAATATAACCATTCGGCTTAATGCTTTTTAATTTGACTTCACACTTCCGTTCCGTGTTTCTGAATATAAGTACATACATATGTACATAGGTCAATATTAATTTCATTAGAAAAAAGAATTGTTTGCGCATTTTTCATTTTCATCATGATTAGTCATCAGTTGAGCCGCTATCGGCAATCAGCATAGTAGAAAGCAAAAGCCAAACCTATGAAGGTATTTAAAAAGGTATTTCCCTTGCATTGATTCGCTAAATTGGGAAAGTTCTTATTTAGAGGACATCCACCGATTTTTCTTTACCATTTGTTATTATTTTTTTCAATTTTCTTTTATGTTCTGCAACGACTTGATATTCTTTTTCTTTTGGAATGAATGCAATTAAATTCAATCAATTAATTAAAAATTTAAATAACTTTAGTTGGCGCTGTGATGAAGCTTTACTATTTTCTGAACTATTATTCTATTACTATTTTCTGAAATCCGTTCTTCAATTATTGTGCTTTTTTTGATCAGGTTGTTTTATTTAGAAAAAAGGAACATTTGTTTTGCTAATAATATTTTTTGTTCAAAATTGGTAGTAATGAAGTTATTTTATTTTCATTATTCTATGATCTTATCAATTCAAAGTCACAAACACCGAAAATCAGATGGTCTTAGAAAGGCAAATAGAAATGTGATAATTGGTTAGTCTCAATTTGAACGACAAATTGGTGTAACATTCCACGCCTAACGGAATAAGAATCAAGATTGCACAACCAAGATTTTAATGCTTGTTTTCTCGAATGTTTCTTGTCTAGTGTCTCTTGTTTATGGCTCTACTAGTCTACTTTTTATATAACTTTTAACGGTTTTTATATATTTATGAAATAATGATACACAGCATGCTTTAAATTCATATAAAATGAATTTTATCCACTTTTTTCTTAATACAGATTTGGTATTACATATATTATATTATTTCGTTTTAATTGATTATTAAGTCTATCAGGAAAATATCTATAGTTAATTTTAAAATATTTATTTAAAAAAAAAATAATCTCTTCAATGCTTTCGTCGTTTAGTATTTTTTTTATATCCTTTTCCATACCAACCGGCTTGTATCCGAATCAAATTTTTAGGATAAAACGTTGGTGTATCTAATGGCGATTCTTTATTACGAGAACTGTCGCAACATTCACAAAAGATTAAAAGTTCTCTGGAAATTTTGTTAATTCTTGATTCATGTGACCAACTTTTATAAAACTGGCAGTCAAGCTCTGCATATTTATCAAAACAAAATTCGCATTCAGCTTCCTTGCGATTCATTTGAAATATTGGCAAAATTTGTAAGCTCCATAAATTAAGCTCAGTTGGCGGTGGATGAACAATACTGTGGAGTCCTGAGTAAGCATAGCTGACATCAAACCAAAATGGAAGTCCAGTTTTTGTTTTTATATACACATTACTGTCTGAACCGATTTCAGCAGGTGATTTATTATTTTGTTTAAACGTTTCTTCAAAAGGTATAATTTTTCGTTGATTTAAATCGTTGTTTAAACATCCATTACTTATCCCAACAGAAAAGCTCGTTCTTATACAATTTCTATGCTTAATGGGGGTTCTTACTAGTGGACCTTTGTTTGTAACCTTATTTGGAGGAAACATTTGTTTGCTTTTTTCCAAAATTGGACAATCTTCCTTTTCTCTTTTTATTTCTTCGACTTCACGTTTGAGTTGAGGTTGTGATACTGTATGTAATTCTTCTGGAAGTAATGCAGTAGAGTGAGCAAATATTGGATCACGACTTTTGCTATACGGTTGCACTTGAATATTAAGATGATTCATTAACAACTTCATAACAACATCACACTTTCCATTTATTTTTATTGTTGCAATATTATCCTTTGGTGTCCATTGGAGGTTTAAAATACAAATTTTTGCTCGATTCTTTGAAGGGCGGTCCATTTGCCACAGCCAATGATACTTTTTAAGTACTTTTAAGCTGGATCCTAAGCATAAAATGACATCAGCAGCTTCAGCATTCTTGCAGGCGCCCATCCAATTTAACGGCCAATTAACAACACCCTTTTCTCCGAAATGAACAATAGTATCCATTAGTGGATTTTCACAGTGATAGCACCTTCTGTTGGTTTTATGTGCAAATCGAGCGGTTATTTCTGTAGTATCAAAGAGCCTCCAAAAGACAGCATTTGGTTTGCAAGTAGGACATACTTCAATGTACATATTACCATGAATTTCTGATAATGATTTAACAGGCAGTCCGGATCTTAAATGTAACCCATCACAATTTTGGGATACAATGTGACGTAAAAGTTTTCTTTTATAAAGTTCATACAAAGCCATATGAGTGTAAGTAGGATTGGCTAGTGACAAGTCATGATTTCCAATGTCCTGGCCCTTTTGTAAAAGCGTCCATATGCCATTGCTACCTCTATAATCAGGTATTTGTGCCGATGTACTTATTCCTGCACCAGTATAACAAACGAGGTGTTTTGCTTGCGATATTATTTTAGCTAGTTCCGCAACTTTGTTTTCGATGACATTTAATGAGTCTTCCTTTTCAATTACACGTTCTTTATATAGGAGTACTTTTTCTTTACGTGTTTTTATTTGACGAACTAAATCGACATTCTTTTCAAGTAAGGAATAATCTTCTTTTGTCCAAGTTGTTTCACATTTCTTTAAAATTATTGAGATCTGTGAAGGAAAAAGAGTGATTTGTTAAAGAATATAGTAAAAGTGTACTTATAAAACGTATTTATAAATAATTGTTTTATTAAACACTATTATAGCCCACCGCCAAAAAAACTTTTTGTATTGTTTGCGTGAAACGTAGTAAGGAGTTCATATGGAAGTTGAAAAGTAGAAATCATTTTTCATTTTGCAATTTGTATTTAATCAAGTATGGACAACAGACAAGAAAACAACCTTAAATTCTAACTATTGCTTAAAAATAGATTCTCGTGAAAATATATTGCCCCTGTTTATAGCATTTAGCGGAAAAGAAATGTTCAAACTGTTGCTTGTTCAAACAAAACAACGTGAGGAGGAAATTACTGTGATAAGGATTTACAGAAAATAATAATAATCAAGTAGGACCTCATGCTTTGGTGCTTTAAGTAACAAGGACTAGTTGTCTTATAAAAATACGAAGAACAGACATGCCTGGCGTCACTTCTAAATAATATAGCTCGCTGTGCTGTCGATGTTCTTTCCAAACCGTTTGATATCAAGTAAATAAATAGCCCAGTAAACAGAAACACGAATCCATAGGTTTGGTAGTAAGTTTATATATAAATACGTAAACATTTTTCGGTACATTTCTTTTGAACTGACTCAATGGCAACATATTTTTATAACTTTTTTATCTCCAGGATATAACTGATCGGTCTGGCAGAATCTAATTTCTATTATTTCATGTTAACTAAATAAAGTAAGGTGTTTTCCCATATAAAATTTACAGCAAATATGTTTTCATTTCGTTAAAAGAAAAAAATTGTATTATTTAAAAAACAATGCTCCCTCTTGTCTATACTTCAATGTAAAAATTGTTGTTAAATTATCAAAAAAAACTTTACAGTAGATAAGTGTCAAAAATCAATTTGATTCTTATCATTTAAAACTCAACTTTGGAAAATGTGTCTAAATAGATAAAAAAAAATCTTATAAAACCTTGCTTTAAATTTATAAAAAAAAAATATTTAGAGGCAACATATCACTAGAAGGACATGAAGGGTTATTCGAAATAAATACGAAACAAATCTAGTTAGTGAAAGATAAATTTTGGGCGCAGATTATGTATTTTCTTCCGAATTAGAAATAATTTATTCATTAATAGAAAAAAAGATATAAACCAGCTTGCTAGAAATTCAATTTTTTTTTGTTGTTCCTATCAAAGTTGTTTTTATTAGTGGTTTTTGAAAAACTTTATTTTTCAACACAGAATTAAAAAAAAAAAGTTAAAATAATGTTTGAAATTTTAAGTTATTAAAGTGCAATTCATATGAGCTGCGATATGCGTCTGTGAATAATTCTTTTAAAGCAATTTCTTATTTTAATTGTTTAATTAAGTTGATACATTGTCATTTAACCTCAACAAAGGTTATTTTGTTTGCCTGCTTTTGCCTTGTCTGGTTCACAGCTCTCCGCGACTACTCATATGAATGAAATGTCAAATTCTGCGACCATTTGCAATTCGCAGACGCAGATCGCAGCTAATATGAATGGCTTATCCTGCATCAAAATAGCTTTAGTCCAAAAAAAATTTGACATTTTGTCTGCCAAGCAAATGCTTTTGGACTCTTTAGTTAACACCGCAGGGCTTGTTAAGACGCAAATTTTTGTTAAATGATATATAATATGAAAATAATCTACTGTGATCTTATCCAATGAGATTAGAATTCTTAACCTGTTGTCTAATCGTTAAATAATTAAATACATGTATGGCTCAATTAACAAGGAACATTTATTTGGTTTAAGATTTTAAATAACAATAATAAATATTTTCAAGAGAAAATTTTTATAAAAACAAAATATTCTAAGTTAACTCAAAAACATAAAAAATAAACAAGTTATTAAGGTTATTAAGCTGGTTACTAAAATAATTAAACCTCAACACTCCTCCTTAACCAGCTTAAGCCTAAGTTCTTGAAAAATGTTTTTAGTTAAAGCTTTGGTAAATATGTCAGCAATTTGTTGTTTGGTAGTTAGATAGACTGGGTTTACTGTTTTTCCAATGTGTTGATTAATGAATTTTCGACGTATTTCAATATGCTTTTTGCCTTTTGTGATTTTTCCTTCGTCAGCGTTTTCAAGCATATGAATTGCTGCCTTATTGTCAATGAATAAATCTGTAGGTTCTTTTATAGTAATTCCGAGTTCTTTCATTATTCTTCGAATCCAACAAACTTCTTGAATACAACTGGCTGCCGACCGATATTCTGCTTCCGCTGATGAAATTGACACAACACTTTGCTTTTGGGCCTTCCAGACTAAAGGTCCACCGTAATAAACTAGAATTCCGCTTGTTGAAATCATGTCAGGTTCGGTTCCACTGTAATTTGAATCTGCATATGCTCGTAGTTTTGCATTTTTGTTTCCAAAAAATATTCCAAAATTTGATGTTCCTTTTAAGTATCTGAAAACACGTTCTATCATTTTCCAATGAGATCTTTTAGGGTTGTTAACTTGTCTACTCAGATAATTTATTGTAAAGCTTATGTCCGGTCTTGATATTGTTGATAAATATAATAAACTTCCAATCACTTCGCGATAAGGTTTATTCTTCAAAGGTTCATCATTTATATGCTTTTCAGTTAACATTCCAGGTTCTATTGGCGTTTTAACAGGATATGCTTCTGTAAACCCGTAACGATGTAAAATTTTCTTTGTATAATTTTGTTGAGTTACCATGATTCCATTTTGATTTATACTAATTTCCATTCCAAGATAATATATTTGTCCTTCTCTTGGTACACTTTGTTTCATTTTAAAATTATTTGAAATTCCTAATAATATTTGTTGAATTTTGCTCTTGTCTTTACCTATAATTATTCCATCATCTACAAATATTCCAAGAATAACAGATTTGTCTTCATTATAAAATATGCAAGGATCATCATCCGTGTCTTTTAATTTAAGTCTGTTCAGGGTTTGAGTGAATGTTGCATTCCATTCTTTCGGAGCTTGTTTTAATCCATATAGACTTTTCTTAAGCCGGCACACTCGTCCAGAATTATCAGTAAATCCTTCGGGTTGCAACATATAAATTTCTTCATTTAACTTTCCATTTAAAAATGCTGTGTTAATATCAAACGTTTGAACTTCTAGTCCTTTGGCAGCAGCATGACTCAAAAGTAAACGAATACTTGCATACCTTGCTACTGGCGCAAAAATTTCATTATAGTCAATTCCTTCGATTTGTTCGAAACCTCTTGCAACAATTCGTGCTTTTAAACGTCCGTCAACTTTTTCTCTTAAGATCCACTTGCATGTTAAAGGTTTTCGATTTTCAGGTAAAGTCACTAAGTCCCAAACTTCCAAGTCATACATTGCTTTGATTTCTTCTTCCATTGCTTTTCTCCATTTGGGATCTTTCAGTGCATTCTTGACAGAAATTTCTTCAACTTCACCAATCATTGCGTATTCATTATATTTCGGATGTGGCTTGATACTTTGACGATTTCGTAAATTATATGATAAAATGTTTTGATTCGATTCTTGATTTGATTGCTCTTGACATTCAAAATACTCCTCCTGAGATGACTGTCCTCGCTGTTCATCATCATAATTTTCTTGTATATTTGTATTATCAATTATTTCTTCATGTATATTTTCAATTTCATTTTCAATTGTTTCTTCATGTGTCTTTTCAATTTCATCTTCTTGTTCCTGTAAAAATTCAGTTAATTACACTTCTCCTCCTTGAATTTTTACACTGTCTTCATTTTTATCATTGAAATTAAAATTAAATTTTGTACTTTTTTCATCAAAAATAACATTACATGACACTTCAACATGTCCTTTAAATGGTAGATAAATTCTATATCCGTGTTCTTCAATGTCATAGCCAACAAAAATTCCTTTCTTGCTTTTCTTATCCAATTTCTTGCGATGATTATTTTGTGTAAGCATATAACACAGACATCCAAATGGTTTCAACGACTTAAAACTCACCTTGCGACCAAACCACAATTCAGCAGGAGTTTTACCAGGTTCGTTGCTTTTTCCTGTTTGATTTATCGTGAAAACTGCATAGTTGATTGCTTCTGCCCATAAAGATGTTTCAAGATCTTTTGCATAGATTTCTGACCTTGCTGCTTCAACTATGGTTCGCATTTCTCTTTCAATCCTTCCATTCTGTTGTGGAGTATAAGTGACTGATCTTTCATGAAAAATACCCATTTCATCAAATATTTTCTTCGTTCTTACATTCTTGATCTCTTTTCCATTATCTGACATTATAACTTTAACTCTTCTTTTAAACTGATTTTCGACAAGATTTAAAAAATGTTGAAGTTTTTTAACTGCTTCTGACTTTTGTTTCAAAAAAATATACCGTTCGAAATTTACTAAAATCATCCTTAAAGAGTAAAAAATACTTTGCACCACCAAGAGATCGTTCATTCATTTCACAAAGATCAACATGAACTTTATCTAATACATTCTTTGCAATTGTGTCATTCTTTGGATGTGATACTCTGTGTTGTTTTCCAAAAATACATCCTTCGCATACATAATTATTCCAATCATCAATAAATGGTATGTTGTTTTTCTTTAATACATCTTTTACGTGACAAATATTTTGATGTGCTAACCTTTCATGCCATAGCTTTATGCTTACAGCAGATAAATTGTATTCCCTTCTTTGTCGAAATGCCATTTCAAAAAGACCACCATACCTTTTTGCTATCATAACAACTTCATTATCCTCCATAATAAAAGATGTCTCGGCAGTTGCCTTTTGCGTGTAGCCTTTGTCGAGTACAGTTGTTACAGAAAAAAGATTAAAATTTAATTTAGGTACAAATAATACATTTTTTAACACAATAGGATTCTATTCTATTCCATCATATGCTTCCAAATGAACATCACCATAAGAAACACTTTCTAATTTATTTGAATCTCCAATTTCAACTTGCACAGGACAATCTAAAGATCTGATATTTGATAAACACCTAAGATTTCCAGTCAAATGATGTGTTGCACCACTATCTTTAATCCATTGATCATCTCGTTCAGTTCGTAAACTTTCAAAAGTGGAAGATAAAGCAAAAGTAATAAAAGATCTTACCTTTTTTTCTTCGACATTTGCTTTCCACTTGCATTCATTCGCAAAATGTCCTTTCTTATGACACTTATTGCAGTTGTAATTTCTTCTGCAATAATCTATGTATTCGGGACTTGATTTGTTTCTGCAATCACGTTTGTAGTGTCCAAGTTCACCACATTTAAAACATTTCTTTTCGAATTCATTAGAAGGCTTGCTATCATTCTCTGTCCTCGTCACTGGATAGTTTTTTTTTCTTTAATATTCTTTCTTGAATCTTCCTTGCTTTGCAATTAAAGCACTACTTGAAGCTTCTGATTCTCGACTGTTGAGTATACCTCTTCTTGTTGAAGACGTTCACGTAATTTTTGCAGTGATTTTTGAGAATCTGCAACAGATTCCCAAGCAGCATGAAAATAATCGTATTTAGCTGGCAGAGAATTTAAAATTCTTGACATAATCCATGTATCTTTCACTTCTTCTCCATTTGAACGAAGTTCTTGTGCGAGTACATCGATTTGCAGACAATTTTCAGCAATAGTCTTCGATTCGTCAAATTTGTAACTGAAAAATTGTTGTTGAAGCATTGCTGTCGATTTTTGACTCTTCTGACCATAAAGTTGTTCCAATCTGCCGATCATTTGTGATGCAGAATCACATGATGATAACTTAAGAGCAATATTCTGGTCAACATTTAAACCAATTATTGCTTGGGCTTCCAGATCTCTCTTTATCCAAATTCTGAGATCATCACCTTCAGTTGGCTTCGGAGTTTTCCCAGTTGCTATCTCCATACTTTCTTTCATTCTTAAAATAAGATTAAGTTTGAATCTCCATGATTTATAATTTGAAACGCCTTTTCCGTCTCCAGACTCAGTCAGCATTTCCAAATTATGCTTTGTATCCATTTCTTGTCCTTTCTTTTTAATGGTCTTTTCTTTTCAAAATGTATTTAATTATTTAACTTTTATTTCTTCAATTGCCTACTGGGCCCATAACCTGTTGTCTAATCGTTAAATAATTAAATACATGTATGGCTCAATTAACAAGGAACATTTATTTGGTTTAAGATTTTAAATAACAATAATAAATATTTTCAAGAGAAAATTTTTATAAAAACAAAATATTCTAAGTTAACTCAAAAACATAAAAAATAAACAAGTTATTAAGGTTATTAAGCTGGTTACTAAAATAATTAAACCTCAACATAACCATTAAAATTATAATTTTTTCCCCAGGACTTGGCAATAATTCTATACACAGGTTTTTTAAAATACAAATTCTATATACTACTAAAATAAATCAGCTAAAAAAAATAATGTTTTCCGAAAAGATGGTTATATGGATATAATTTATTAGAAAGAGTTTTGAAAATATGAGACATCGGTATAATAATTGAAATGTTCACTCTTATCGAATTGAAAAAGTTCAAAGAAGTTTTATAAAACAGATTTTAAGATAAATGAGCTGGATTTTTGCATCATCTCATGAAAAAAATGATGACTTCTTGTGATATGTTCATTGAAATCTAGATACGTAAATGAATCAATCTGAGTGGTCTAACAGGAGCGATATATCGAAAATAAATTTTAAGATCTATAAAATCATTTAATGAAGTAAGTCGATATTTTGACCTAAACCTGTTCCTATTGTAAAGGGGTTTTGAATTTTTTAACGAAGACTTAATCGCAGTTATGGACGCGTCACATAAATTCTTTGTATCCGTTGGCTAGATTCCTTAGCGTAAGTTTTTTAAAGTTAAACTTAAGCGTAGCAGATACAAGAACACAAAAGCGAGTGAACTGAGCAACATAATTCTAACCTTTGCTTTTGAATTTGAACTTTAGGAATTTATCTGTCCAACGGTTAAAGTTGTACCTTAATGCTCCACCTGTGGTGATAACCGGGTTGGCCTCACAGAACAGCAGCCGACTTTCGTTGTTTTGGATTGTTCTGTGAGCAACTAAATGGAGGTGCGTTGCATTTTGTTTAGTCCAGGAGTTTTTGTGCCGCAATTGCTTGGGCCATAGGCTTGGAACGTTATGTGCTATTGCCTTTTGAATTGGGTTATCAGGACATCTTCTTTTTACAAGGCAGTAAAAAGATGGTATTTTCGACGTAAAGGCTTCCTCGGAATTTCTTGCTTCTAATTTTATTACGCTTTGTCTGTTTTACTGTCTTGCGAAGCATCTTTATTTCAGCTTTCGCCAATTTACTCTCATAGTTCTTGGGCATTGTCCAACGTAGTGAACCAACATATTTCGATCATAGAAGATGTCACAGTTTTCCCGCCCTTCACCCTGCGTTAACGCTGGTATTGATACTGTCATAACAGAAGTCTTCGCTATGTGCTCGTTGAAAGGATTTAGGATCAAGAAAGATGGTATCCTGATTCACTTTCGGACAAGTCAGCTTATTTTCAAGCAGAAATTCTTTAAAAATCTGATCTTTATTTTTTTTAATTAAATTTTGAGTGTTGAGCAAAACCCAACAATAATTTTCGAGGGCAATGGATCGTCATTACAAAAGAACAAATTTGAAGGAAAGTATTTGTATATTTGTATTTCCAAGAAGGGAGACATTCCCAGAGAATTACATTTATAGTGGCTAGCTCGCAATAATACACAATCATTAATAAATGAAATGACATAATGTAGTTTAAAAGAAGTGCACCTGGCACTGGTTGTACCTGATCTAGCGGCCATTGTACCGATGAGGAACTTTCAAAATATAAACGTTCATATGTAATGTATAACAATTCTACCTAACAACTATTTTTCCTTCCTTTGAAATAGATAAGACAAAATAAAATAATATTCGAATAGATACATAAACAAACTATGGACTTGAGATTTATGCAGTGTTCCCTTTAAAAATAATTCCTCCAAGCCCCTGAAAAATTCACCTTAATCACATGTAATAATTTAAGTTATTTTGTAAATGATAGGTACCAATAAAATTAATTAATATGGTTTCTTACCTTTTTCATGCGTTCCTTTTTTTCATGTCTCCCATCTGCATTCTTTGCCGGATTTATTTTTCTTCGAGTAATATTATAAGTTTGTGTTTTGATTTCATCTCGATTCCCCATTATTTCGGATTAACTTTATTGTAATTTAAAAAAAAAAATATTCCTATTTTCATTGGAATAGTTAAGATATATAAATAAGTAAACAAATCACTGCTTGATTTTGATTAGTTAAATATAGGATTAATGGGTACTTTCAACATTCGTCAATCGTCACGTACTAGAAATTAATTATTTTGTCGTTGAAAAGGATGGAATATATACACAACTCACATTTGTCAGTCTTTCTTTGATCCTTTCAAACCTAAGCGTTTCAAACCAAAACACACGATATACTACATTTACAGCTGGCTTAAAGTGCGTTTTAAACTAACTTCGAACTTTTTATCCTGGAACAATACACAAATAGGTTTTTTCATTAGACTTCACATTGAAAAAAATCAAGAGGCGCAAATTGATTGAAAAAAGATGTGAGTTCAAAAGATTATTAGAAGATTATTTGGTAGAAGGAAATTACTTATTACTTATTTTTCCAACTTCAAACATTTGCGAGGCACTTGGAAAAGGTTTTGTAGAGATTAGAATTGTAGAGATAAATTTTGTATTTGTATTTTCCCGATCTGCGTACTAGGCTTAAAATGACAGGTCATATAAGAAGTTAGTCAGAAAATGAATTGACAGGTCATATGACTTATCATATCATGTAAAGTGGCCTTTAATATTGCGTTTGATTTTGCTTTCTCTTCCAACTAAGGTTTCTCATTGACAAAAAAGACAAATGCATGACAAAATTTATAATGAATTCGTATAGGGTGGTATTCACCGTGGTGTCATTAGATTAAGAGCCTCTCAACTCAAAATATCCTCAATCAATAGGTCTATTCGATGTCTTCACTGAGATTGTCAAAATTCAAATCAGCTATTGAATTTGTGTACTTTCAAAAAGAATTTAGGGAATTTTTACTGCAAATTCAGATTGTACAGATATATTTTGTTAATAAATGTGTTATTTATTTATTCACAAAATATTTAAAAATATACTTAAGTGGAAGAAAAGAAAGAGCTGTACATAGCTAATACTCGTAGCACAGGTTATGAAACTTTTGGCTCTGAAAGTGTTCGGTGTCAAATAAAAACCTGACATTCGACAGAATGGGTATCATCAAATAGACCTATTAGTTCTATCTTTTAAACGGGACACACTCTATGCATAATATAGAATTATAATGGGGCATATTCTTAGTCGTCTGACAAGTTGTTTTTTTGTCTCTTCTAAGCTAACCTTATGTTATTCATAGACAATGTAGACCCGGGTCCAAAAGGTAAACTGGAGCTCAAAATTTAAAAACGGCCGACTCTTTGACTAAGTTGTTTTTTTCTATCTGTCAAAAAATGGATTTGATTTCAATGGATTGACAGGCAAAGTACTGAAATTGTAGTGGAATTCCGTTTTTGTTACTAAACAGAGCTTCAAATTTCTTTTTGAATAGCAGCTGTTTCTAACCTGTGTTTGACTATGAATATGCCCCAATATATACAGAGATCAGTGCGTACACTACACACCACTAGACAATTAACTATAAAGGCTTTGTTTTTGTAAATTTTAAAATTAACAGCCCGATTTTGGCAAACCCCACTGACACCTCACAAGTCACAACAACCTCACAAGGTGAAGTGAATATAATTTTGTGAGGTTTTCGTATTCTAACAGCGTACTCACAACTTGTGAGCATCACAAGAACTATCGATATTGTGATCTCCTTCAGAGTAGATCATAGCTCACAAATTACTAGAGTTTTGAT
The DNA here is from genome assembly GCA_958431115.1 of Syrphus vitripennis. Lineage (NCBI taxonomy): Eukaryota > Metazoa > Arthropoda > Insecta > Diptera > Syrphidae > Syrphus > Syrphus vitripennis. The sequence continues at coordinate 46,460,471 of OY288108.1, forward strand.
ATATTTGAAGTTCGATATATTTGAAGTTCGATATATTTTACGAAAAAAAAGGAATTGAAATTTTAATTCACATTACACAAAAAAAATGGTAATAGAATTTAGTAAATGGCAGAAATTGCATCCGAAAATGAAAAGTAAGATTTTTTCAATTGCTATTATATTTTTCCTAATTAACTTTTTGTATTGGTTAGATTGCAGCGCCGACGGCTTTTAAGATCCTTACGAGACACGAATGATCCTTTTGCTCTCAAAAATAGTATATTTATTAAGTTTTTTCGTTTTCCAAAGACTTTGTGCTGGGATGTGATTCAGAGCTTGAAGCCTCATGACAACCAGCAAACTTCATTGCCTTTTGTTATCCGACTAAGCAACATTTGTTCATCTCTTTGAAGAAGGTATTAGATATTTTCTTATAGTTTCTTTTTGTTGGTCATAAGCTCTGGGTATTTTCCAACAAAAGCAATGAAGTGCTCCAGCTGTTCAAGCGTTGTGCGTTTGGCACCTTGACAGTCTGCTACTAAAATGTTTAATTAATTTTTGTTTATTGGTCCTCTTTTATCTTTAAAAATACAAAATTACCTTGTATTATTTCATTCATCATTTCTATTTCAACTGAATTTGATTCCTTTGTTTTTTTTTTATAATCGGCTGTTAGATTCGAAATAAAAAAATTCACCTTTACTGTGGTGAATTTGTTGTGAGGTTTCTTGTCAGGATTGTGTGAGAATACCAAAAATGTTATCGGTCACAAAAACCTCACAAGAAATCAACCTCACAAGAGCTTGTAAATTGTGAGTCCTCACAACGCCAGAATCGGTCTGTAAGAGTTGGTATTCACCAATCTTCTCATAACATTAACTTTCGTAGCTGTCGTAGTAAATTAGTAAGTAAGTACTTTGACGATTATTTGTAGATTATTCTAAATTTATAAAAGGGGACAATATTCCTTTTTTTTCAAAAAGCTTTATTAGAACTTTTTTATAAATAAGAAATAAAATATAATATAAAATAAGAAAATTACAAAAGCCAAGGTCTTCACTTGCAATGACAGTTTGGTCCCTATCACTTGAATGCCACCATTATTTTCATTGTCACCTTCGACAGAAAAGCATCGGTTTGGAAGAGGCCTTATTAATCATGTGCCTATATTTGCATTTCACTAATCTCAGTTGTCAAACGAAAAACCATACTACCTTTTTGTTTTTGATAGATGTTGATGTCAATGATACTAGTTTGTATTGGAAAAGCTTTACCCCACACTTATCGACATTTCAATGAAATATTTAAAAATCCCAAAGTCGTAAGGCTTAAATCACTAAAATTTGAGATTTTGCTTCGGGTGTGAACGCTGTACGTTTACTAGAGCCAAAATGGGATGATTTTGCAAATGACGTAAAAGCGTTGTCATAACAAACGCGCTAATTCCGTTTGACACATTCATTGTTGTTTACTCTATAAGTTTAAGAGACTTTTTTAATTAATGAGGCTGCTTCGGAATTTTTATTTGAAATAATAATCTCATTTGGAAATGTCACATTAATACGGGAATTTGGAACTTTTCAACGAAATTACTTCATTTGGCCTAATGAAAATGGACTGTTACCTAATACATCAAAAAGAATAGTTTTAGAGTGAGTTAAAAGAAGAGACTAGGCCAATGTGTACATCGCCAAATCAAACGCATACTTTTGCAATTTCATCAAACATATGTACATCTTACACACACTTATGTCAGTCAGCTGATTATTTAATTTCTTCAAAAACCAGATGACAGTAAAAGTCCAAAATCTTTATATTCAGTATCTGCGGTTCAGACTCTGGCTCATCTAGTACGTAGAAAAAAGATGGATTTTGATTTGTGAAGTGAAGTGATCATTTATATGTAATTGCTAACTTTGAAATCTTCAATTTAGAAATTAAAATCATTATTTATAATATTTTCTTCAAATTTTCTCTTATTGATGTAAACAATTAAACATATAAAGAATACGTAAGTTTTCTCACAAAATTTTCCTCTATATTATCAGTGGTATTTCATTCTATTGTTCACTTTTCATCATTCACTTCCCAAATACAAAATGTCTACTTGGTTTTCTCTAAAAAAAATGATTTCCAAGTTAAATTCAGATTATAGTTTTTTTTTTTTTATTTGATTATGTATAACAATGAATGTACATATTATAACAAAGAATAAAATCTTGAAATATTTAAAAATTTCCTTGAGAGGGTTTTTAAAACGTTTTTGTTTCTTGTCTAGAAAATGTTAATTTTTTAATATTGTTGAAATGTACATACATACCTGCTATGTATTTTACATACCTGCCAACCCATTAGCTTATTCATCTTGCAAACTAAACAAACCAAGTTCGTTGTGTTGGCTTACAGACTTACATATATGGTAATATTTTCAAGAAAAAAAGTTTCATTATAGTTTTGTAAATAACTTTGTGTTGCCCTTATTTACAATTAAAACTTGTCTAGTGATAGCTAAACAACGACATTTTTCATTTTATCGATGAAATGGTTATTTTTTCCAAATAAAAAAGATGTAGGTATACTGCGTAAAATTGATCTAATTGAATGATAAGATTTTTAATTTTTTTTTTATTTTCATTTAAGATACCTAATGTAAATTATTTACAACAAAAAAAAATAAAAATATAAAATATCTGTTTGATTAGAAAAATAATTTTAAAAGCAATTTATTAAATAACAATTTATGTAGGTATGTATTTATTTTGTTTTTATAAAAGCTACCAAATTCACAAAATTTGTGAATTGTCTACATTAATTTGGTTAGTGATGAAATTAAATCCTATCATCAACCCAGCTGGAAAATGGTGTCTTCCATAATATACATAAATCGAATCGAAAAAGTTTCAACACTTTTATTAGCATTTCATCCAAAATTAGCTGTTTGTCTCAGACAGCATAATAAAGAAAAGCATTTTATTAGAAGGTCAATTTTGGGATCCAGAAAAATGTCGTTTTCCCAATTACTTGATAGGTCTTCTTTGTGTGGTATGTAATTAAGGTTCACCTCACAAAACAAAGCTATTTTGTGTACCTTGCGTTCAATATAGTACTCAAGGTAAGTAGGTAGATACTGTAGTCTACTATAAATCTATAAATAATCCTGCGAAGAGAACCAGTAGTTTCTTATTATTTTATTATTTTGTTTTTAAAATTAAATCATAATTAATTTTCAAAATATTGCATTTATGAAATAGAGGAGTTTTATTTGCATTCAGACCTGAAACAGACCAAAGCCTAATAAAATATTTATTAATTATGGAATTTTATTTTTGAGGTTTTGGGGCTTTTGGGTATTTTGTATGCCTTGGGAACAAGTAATGATAAAGTGTATAAGAAAAGTGTTTTTTTTTTTAGTATCATGAATTCAATAATTCTTGATTTTATATCTTTACCTACATCGATAATCGTTAATCGTGTTATTTTGGAAATCAAGTTTCCAAGTAAAAAATTTGTTTCAAAATAATTTTAAAAAAGTTCCTAATTTTTCAATTTTTATTTGACGTCCACGGCACGGCGCGGCGGCGGCGGTTAAATTTTGTAGTAGAAAATTCATAGAAAATCTTGTGTTTGGGAGTTCAATTTAACTTGAAAAAATTGAAAATACACAGTAGGAACTAACTGTTAGTTATTCTTCTTCTTTTTTTTACGAAGAAAACAACTTTTTTGTAAAGGCATCGATTTTGTGTAAAAAAAGGAGTTTTTTTTTTAATTTTGAGTTTTTAAGAAAGCGGCATAAATGTCACTCAGTTCATACCATTCTCATGTTTTTAAAGTTTTGGGATAAAAAATAAATATTTTTCTATTTAATTATATCAATAAACAAGTGAAAATTATTGGAATTAATTTAAATACAGCATATATTAACCTCACAATTGTACATACATATGTGTAATTTTTTTTTAATTTACATTGGTTTTTTTATTTTATTGTTTGTATGTACTAAGGATATGTGTATGTGCTATGCATTTGTGATGAGCCTCTGATTGCAGATGAAACTTACTCTGAGCTCTCTACAACATAGAATGTAAGGGGTTAAAAAAAAGGCAACTAACGTGCTCTTCTCGACGTTTCTCCGATTGTTTCCAGGCTTTTCGGGGGTTAAAGTTTATTTAGCCTTGAAAACAAACTACAAATATGAATTAATACTTATGTCTGCATGCCTTTTAAGTAAACAGTATATTACTGCTACATATATTATTCAGTCATTTGAATAATGTTTTAATTTGTTTTGGGTTGGAATCGAGTTAAACCAAAAACTTAAAACCGAGGCTAAGTTTATTAAACTTAAATAAATTTTCAATAACTACCCAAATTAAAACAAGGGTTAAAGGATTTTAAACTGGTTTGAAAAAAAAAATAAACAGTTTCATATCGGTCTTTATAGCATTTTTAATTAACCAAGTATAAGATGTGTTTTTGAATACTATAAATTTGATTTTTCGGGTTCAAATAAAAACGATTTTATTGACGGAAATAAACTACTTTTTAAAATAATTATTTTCAAAAACTTACCTTTTAGTCCGAAATTATTAAATTAAATAATTAAATAGTGCTTTATTATTTTTTATCAAAAAAGAAATTATTTTTAAAGTAAATAAATCAATGCAAAATTAATTTCAAATAATTAAACAATAATAATACTATCCATAAAGTCAAGCTCAGACAGATAATGGCAATTTAATTTTTGTTTCTTTTTCCCATCGTAGCTTGCTTGGTTTGCTCAGAATAAAATGACCGTTCAAGTAAAGCAAAGGGCTGGGCGCAGCAAAATTCACACGAATTTTTATGTAATTCATTTACGTTCTCAAAGCAAATTGTAGTGCGAAAGGACAAGTTAAACAAAATGTCGATGTTGAGGGCATGTTACCGATATTTGTTCATCTTTTTTCGTTGGATACAGTAATAGAAAAAGTTTGGAAAACAATATAAAATGTCACTGTAGCGATTTTTGCAATAGGACGAATAGTATTGTATGAGGTAGATTTTCTGCTTTTTAAGAATTGCGATCATCATTATAATTCTCAGTTTGTCTAACGGAACGGAACGGAGTTTGTCTAACATTTCGGGCATACAAGATTTTCCTTGGCGTATAAATATATATGTATGTAGATAATAGATGTAAATATATTAAAACAGGGTCGGAGTGCAATTAGACGTATACGAGTTTCTTTGCAGGTAGTAAAGCAGGAATATGTGCAGCAGGCAATACTAAATTAAAGTTTTGATCTTCTTAGCAATACTAAGGAACATACATATATGTTATGTTCATATTTTGAAATTTGTAAAAAAAAAAATAAGTTACGGCTCGTCAGCGGATTTAAGCACCTGCTAGTTCCAACAAAAACGTTTTTGGACAAAAAGTTACAATTTTGACAGTTGAATAAGTAAAGTGATGAAGAGTTTTAATTTAAATTAATTCAATAATTTAAATGACTTAAAATTGCTGCTTCATTCACATTTTATTCCAAAACTTTTTTGTATCAAAAAATAAGGAAAACTTTCATTATAGAATGCATTTTTATTGTCATTCATACCGTATTGAATTCATATATTGTTAATGAGTTCGTGTGCAATAGATGGCTAAGTACTTTTTAATTTCTTAAGTAATTAATTCCTTGAATATTTATCTTACTTACATTTTAATTCAATTTATAAATTCGATTTCCATTTCAATAAGTGCAGTATAAAAAATTAATATTGAAAAGACTATTCATCAAAAGGAATTCTAATTTATGAAAAAAGAATTAAAATGTGCTTAGGAAGTTCAAGGAAATATAAGGAATTAAAAAGTACTTAAGGAATTAAAAAAGTAAATAAGTACAATTCAAAAGTAATAATTACATTATGTTTACTTGCGACCATAGGTACTATTTAAAAGACAAATCTTGCTTTTGAACCTCTGATTTCATGTTACTATTTCACTCGCTCAGATTTTATGTTTCATTTCGATAAATCTGTCTGTCTGAAAATCGCTGTCCATTGTTTTCATCGTATCTTCATATGTTTTTTTTTTTAACAAATATTATTATTATTATTATTTATTTATCTCTACATAAATGTACAGAAAAATACTTAAAGCTAATAGCTACCAGGGCTTCTAGCTGATTTTAACAAATATAACGCTATTTATCGTACTAATTGTATGATCTTTTACAAACAATAGAAACACACTAATGTGATAATTTTGTATTTCCTAAAGTAATAAGTTTTTTTTTCAAATTTATTTATTAAATAGTAACAACGATCAACAAAAAATAATAAATTTAGATGCACCCCTGAAGAAGTCGGGTATAGCGACGAAACATTGGAGGATGTAAATGTAAAATAAACTTGTTTTATTTGCATTAATCACCAATAAGGCCTAATTAAAAATATTACACCAATAAAAAAATTTTTATAGTTAATCATTTTATTGTTATTGTTCTTCTGTGTAAACATTTAACTGAGCGCTCTCTGAACAAAATAGGTTGTTGTTGATTGATTTTAGTATCAAAGGAATTGCGATTTTAAGAGCTCGTTTGGTGTTTTTTTTTTTTAAATAATTGTTTATTTACCTCGGGATGTAAATACCCATAATTTGGTACAGATATGCAAGTGCAAGATTTTTAAAGAAAAGCTTCTTTCTATACATAAATGGAAAGGTTGATTATCATTTTCCTACCTCATTTGCTTTTGAATTCATTGTTTTCATAGTAAGAATATACATATCTATGAATTGAAAAAATTATATATAAAACTAAAGGTGGCACATTGACCATATTATTTGTGACAAAAAAAATTATACTTTATCTGTCAATTTAAAAAAAATATCAATTTTCAAAAAATAGTTTTAAGTCATCACACACAAATGTACAGATAGACGTGTATCATTGAGCAGATACCAAAATATCTTATTTAATAAATTTCGTATTTACTATTCTGTAATATTCACTAAATTTAATACAAGTGCATTTAATGATTATAAATCATATCAGACCAATTCTAAGTCGATAAAAATATATGAACTGTAATTGAACGTACAATTAAAAAAAAATGTATTATGTCAACCATTTTAAGACTCAATAAAGTATTCATTCATTCATTCATTCAATTTTCAAAAATCAGCTCAGAACTGAAAATTTATTCAATAATAGGAGAATCGAATTATGAACTGATTTAACTTTAAGAGTATATTCTGTGAAGCTATTTTATATACAAATCTAAATAACGGTGTGCAAAGGATTTCGTGATTTAAAATTTTTTTTTAGGGGAAAATATAGTAGAATTTTTTTTAAAGAAATTGCACTTCTCTGACAAAAAAATATTAGTTAAAACTTTATTTATATTTAAAGGCTTTATATACATTCACACATAAGTAGACATAATTAATAATTTTATTTTAACAGCACTCATTTTGTGAGTGGCTTACAAAACAAATTGAATTTCTAATCACGCAGAATTTACTTCACGAACTTAAAAAACGTAAACAAGATGGAGACACAAAAAAAAAGAAAAAAAAATGATTTCTCCTAAAATGACAGATTAATTCCTATTCATTTTATTTCTGATACTTGGTTTCGACTTTTCTTCACGTTTCCTATTTTTGTGAGGAACATTTACGGGAAAAGAAGAAAGAAATAAATTATAATAATTATTCTTGTTTTCCGCCTCTTAGAGCCATACCTTGCTTTGCAAGAAACTGTAGAGATATCTTTTACATTTAACTTGAAGACAGAATTCACAAATTTACTCGAAACATCACAAATCACAAATTCATCAAGACAATTATAAAAAAAAAATTAATCAAAATCATAAATAATACTTTTTCGTGCAATTAATTTATCTGTTTTTGTTTTCTAGCCAATAAAAGGAGAGTAGTTTTAAATCGTTTAAGTGGTATGTCGAAAAGACGGTCAAGTGTCGTCTATGGCCAAGTATGCTAACAGCCCATTGCTCTCTGCATTGACGGAGGGGCAGGATCGCTCTTCATCAAAAAATTTTCACAGTAAAGAAGCCACTAACCAATATTTGGCAGCCAGTTCCTCATCTGCAGAGGAATTTTCTGCACCAACAACTAGTTCCAACAGCAAATTATTGCCTGTAAATAAAAAAAAGCGCAGCAGAAAAGGAAACACACATAATCTACGTAGCACCAGTTCAACAACTTCGAAGGTTGGATTCAAACGTCAGATAAGCAGCACTGGTATGTAAATCTATTTTTAAATTGTTGATTTATTTTTATAATATCGATTTATTTCAGAAATAAGTGTTCCAGAAACCAATATAAAAAAACAACGACTTAGCGCTGCACTGAACGAGACTTCGACTGAGCAGTCGACATCTACTAGTGATTGCATTGCTCATCGAACAAGATCAAAAACACTTTTACTTCAGGAGCGTTCCATAAGTTTAGAACCTATTTTAGCAAAGAAAGAATCACCAAAAGTTCAGCAACAACCAGATATCAATTTTGTGCGCAGTAACACATCATCTTCTAAAAATACAAAAAATAATCTTTTAAATTACTATCGTGAAACTCGAAATATAAGTCGCAACTATTCAAAGAAAGGCGAGACTAGCGTTGGTAATACCCCTAATACATCATCAACTACAATAATCAAATCCAAGTCAAAGCTAAAAAAGAACACAAACTTTTCCACAAACATTAATTCAACAAATAAAACAAACAACACATTCAATATAAACTTTGATCCACGAAAAATTAAGAAGTATCGTCAGAATAATAGAAGTAATAAATATAACGCAACTCCACCGACAACCCAAAACACATCTCGTAAAGTTACTGAAGCTCCTCATAATAGTCGTAGAAGTCAACAAACTAAATCTTCCGCTATTGAAAATAAATCAGAAGAAACTGTAGGCAAAAGTGGAGGTAAGTTTATCGAAGATAATAGATTTGAAATTAATATAAAGAGAATACTTGAGTGTTTGAATTTGAGGTATCTTGCAAAAATCTTTAATAAAAGACATAAATTGTGTAGTCTTTATTTTTATTATACCTATTTATTATTTCGTTGAATTGAATTTCCTTCTGGAAAATACATACGATATTTGTATATTTCGGATTTTTATTCATTCTTTTACTCAACTCAGTCAATTTGAAACGAAAAAAAAACTAGCGTCCTATATCGTCAAAACTTGGCTCGCTTAATTAACCAATATACGTTTGTCCAACCTCTGGATTCGAAAAGTCGCAGTCTAAGCTTTTTCTCTTTATGGGAAATGTGTATTTAACCTAAAATACAACAAAAAGCTGTTTGGACTAAACATATCGGTTGACTTCAAGTTACTTGAAACGATGGGCATTCGTTTGATTGAGCTTTTCCTTGGGTATACATTTTTTCTGTGTCTGAAAATGCCAGAACTTCATATTTTTAAATTGACCTTTAAAGGTGCCACCATCGATTCTATGTGTTTTTTTTTGTTATTTACTTAAGAATACATCTTATATCTTATTTATACTGCAAAAAAGAATAGTCTTGCATATTTGATGTTTTAATTTAAACCCTCAATTACAATTTTTGAAAAATTTGTTAAATCGCCCCAAATATTTTTGTTAGGAGTTGAAAATATATTTAATATTACTCCATACTTTGAAAAATTGAAAATGAAAATAATTCACTACAGATTGATTTTTAAATAAATAAGAAAAGAAATATTAGAAAACAATACAAGAATTGAATTCCCAGTAAAAACCTAAATCTAGTCCGAAAACAAGAAAAATTCGTCTCCCCTTATGGACCACACTTTTACGATTTTTTATCAAAATATTTTTTAATAATAATATGTAACAAATTTGAAAACCGTTTAAAATTAGTTTTTTTCGTCAAGCTAAAATCAAAAAGAATCTAATTTTGATTGGGAAAAGCTGGTTTAATTAAAAACTAAGTGAAAAAATCATCTAGTGGAATACAAATAATATCGAACAGTTTTTTTTGTCATTCAGTATTTTTGTGAATACACTTTTTATTAGAATTTTACTCAAGAATTGTATTGGATATATCCCAATGTCCTAATCAAAAATAAATCATTTTCCAAAAGTATGTTTGATTTAGAAAAAAAAAAAATAATGCAATCTTTTTTCCGTTTTAGTTCCTTCGGATGTGAAAAATTATAATTTAATGGCCCAGCAACTATCAAGAACATCAACTGATACTGGCGGAGGGCAGCCTACATCAGGTTAGCTCATATTCATTTAACATCCAATTTTTTTAGTTCATTTGTTCTATGAACTCTGCCAAATTTGTATAACGGAAATCCAAAACGAATCTCGCGAACGTGTTGTTATGAACTTCTTTGACTAAATGCACGTAGGTCACAACATCAGTGGTGTTCATTTTTCCAATATTTTATTTTAAATTTTTAGGTAGTAATGGCCAAATTAAAAAATGTCCTGATACGAAGCTTAAATATTTAAGTTGAACATACATAAGGCTTAAGCAGAACATAAATATTTAAGTTTCTTATCAGCAAAGTTCCAAAAATTCTAGAAAATGATAAATATTTTATTAAAAGTTAACAGGATTATCCAATTTCTTAAAACGGTAGAGTTCATGGAGCATCATGTACAATGTGTTTTATAATTTTCTTCTAACCTTATTGGGGTCGTTTTTTATTAAATTTTATAAAACTAATTTTTATTATCCATTTGCAGGGGGGTCAAGTGGATCAGATAAAAATGCAGGAAGTTCAACAAGCATACCTGGAACAGCGCCTCCTGACTCAGAAAGCGATGATAGCGAGGTTGGGCGTTTGCAAGCTCTTTTAGAGGCTAGGGGACTGCCCCCGCATTTATTTGGAGCTCTAGGACCTCGAATGACTCATATTTTACACCGAACAATAGGCAATAGTAGTTCGTCAAAGGCGCAGCAGCTATTACAAGGACTTCAGTCCAATGATGAAAGTCAGCAGCTACAAGCCGTCATAGAAATGTGTCAAATGTTGGTGATGGGAAATGAGGATACTTTGGCAGGTTTTCCCATAAAGCAAGTTGTTCCCTCTCTGATAACATTACTACGCATGGAACATAACTTTGATATTATGAACAATGCATGTCGAGCTCTTTCTTACATGTTAGAAGCACTACCCCGATCGTCTGGAACAGTTGTGGAGGCAGTTCCAGTATTTTTGGAAAAACTAAAAGTTATTCAATGTATGGATGTAGCGGAGCAAAGTCTGACTGCTTTGGAAATCTTATCTCGGCGACATAATAAAGTCATACTTCAGGCAGGCGGTGTAGCAGCATGTCTTAAATTTTTGGATTTTTTTTCAATTAATGCACAAAGGGCTGCACTTTCTACTACGGCTAACTGTTGTCTAAACTTACATGCAGAAGAATTTCACTTTATATCAGAAAGTATGCCACTTCTTGCACAGTTATTATCACAGCAAGACAAGAAATGTGTGGATAGTGTTTGTACTGCTTTTAGCCGCTTGGTTGAAAGTTTCCAACACGATACATCTGGTTTAGAAGAAATTGCTAGTAAAGAACTACTTAAAAACTGCCAGGTTTTACTTGTTATGTCGCCATCGATACTTAATACGGGCACTTTCACCAGCGTCATTAGAATGCTTAGTTTGATGTGTAACAGCTGTCCTAATTTAGCAATCGTTTTACTCAAAAATGATATTGCATCAACAATTTTATATTTGTTAACAGGATCAGCACAAACAATAACCTCAAATGATGTTGAACTCGTTCCTCGTAGTCCACCAGAACTTTTTGAGATAACTTGTCTAATCGGAGAACTCATGCCCAGATTACCTGCAGATGAAATTTTTGCTGTAGATGCTTTAGTGGACCGTCCATTAGTAAATACACAAGATGAAGTGCAATGGCAGTGGCGTGATGATCGTGGTACATGGCATTCATATTCTCCAATTGATTCCCGGCTCATAGATTCTGCCCATATTAATTCTGATGACGAAATCAGTTTGAGTACTCATGGTCGAACGTATACAGTTGACTTTCATTCAATGCAGCAAATTAACGATGAAACAGGCACAACACGTCCCGTTCAGCGAAAACTTAATCACAATTACGTGGCGACTTCAACTTCATCAGTTTCAGCATTAACTGGTCAAGATTTGTCAATAAGTGGCCCATCAACACAAAGAAACACTTTTAATCAGTCCACACATGATAGTGCTATGGCATTCGACGCTACAGCTGCTCAAAATCAAAGAGCAGCAATTAATGCGCAATATGAAGAATGTGGTTTGGCGTCGAAATTTATTAAAAATCTCTTTAACGTTCTTTATGAAGTTTACAGTTCATCAGCAGGTCCTAATGTACGTTACAAGTGTCTCCGGGCAATACTAAGAATGGTTTATTATGCTAGCCCAGATCTTCTTAAGGATATACTTAAGAAACAGTTAGTTTCTAGTCACATCGCAGGAATGATGGCGTCTAACGATTTGCGAATTGTAGTTGGTGCTTTACAGATGTCTGAAATCTTGATGCGAAAACTGCCTGATATATTTGGCACACATTTTAGAAGAGAAGGAGTACTTCATCAGATAAACCAATTGGCAGACCCAAATAGTGCAATTTGTAAAACTTTACCATCACCTCTGCCAAGCTCAAGCAGCAGCAGCAGTAGCAGCAACACATTTGTCACACATCCAACCACATCTACTCCGCAAGTTAATCTTTTTTCTATTAATAGCAACAGTTCAGCACCAAGCACCTCAAGATCTCATGGGTCTCGGTATAAGCATTCTTTGAACAGTTCCAATCCTCAGAAAACGGCAAAAGGTATTTTATTGCCATCCTCGTCCTCACCTGAAATAAGTGCTGATTCTTTTGAAGTTACTTTAGCAGGAACCACAGCAGCTGGGTCAGAGCATTATCACATTAACAATCCACACTACTTTAATCCCCAACAAGATGGTTTGGCAAGTTCCCTGCCAGTTAACGAAAAATATTTTGTTTATTCCACGCCTACGTCGTATTCTTGTCATTATAATCATCAACAGCAACAGCAACAGCAACAACAACAACAGCAGCAGCAACAACAAGAACATGGACCCCGTTCACATTTCCAGTCACATCGAAACACTGATATACTATCAACATCGGTTTCTTCAAACACATATAACTCATTTCTTGAAGAGCCTTCTAATTCTACACAATTGTCTTCCTCAGCAAGTGTTAGCTATGCAATACAAAGTAAGGTGTCTGATATTCTTAAACGGAACGTCCCACCAAAGAGGAAGTCGCAACCAAGTAGTAGATCTAAATCCAGACAGGATGATTCTGTTGTCCAGGATCTTATAAATCGGACCACTGGTGAGTTTTATTAAAAATAGAAAGTTTTGATGATATAAGAAAATTATTGGGAGCTATATTGATTTAAAATTTATTTTTTATATAAAATTGAGCAAAAGAATTTCAACATAATTATGTATTTACTATTTTAGGAATAGGTGGAAGCAGTAGCAGCAATAGTCGTTTTACTCCCAGTGCGAACCCTGAGAGTACTCGATCTCGTTTTTGTGGAAGCACATCAAGTGGTACTAGTTCGAAACCATCATTTTTGTCTTCTCTAAATCCAGCCCGTTGGGGTCGTCAAGGTTCTAGCAATAGCTCTTTTGTCAAAGATTCATCAACTGCAAGTTGTGTTTCGGGCAATATGAATAAAAACATTTCAAATGTAAATAGAGTGGCAGCAGTAAATCGCGAGAAAGCTCGCCAATGGGTACGTGAACAGGCAATTTCTTTCGTCAAGCGCTACACTGAACAAGAAATTTCGAAGTCTATTATATCTGGCTCTATAATATTATGCCGTTTATCTGGTGTTATAACAAATTTAGAAGGAAATTACAGTCAGTGCCTTGAAGCACTTCGGGAACTAAAAACAATATTGATGGAAAATGACATTTCTCCATTTGAAGTAAATCATTCGGGTTTGATTAAATCGATGTTGCACTTTATGGCTTCAGAAAATGGTTTGGTAAGTCGTGATAAGAGACTTCGTGCTTTCTTGCATGAATTTGCTGGACTTCCTTTGGAAAGTGCTATTGGTTGCAATGTTATGCCTAACATCGAACCTTCGGCATTCAGTGCATTTGTTGCAAAACTTAATGGTTGCGTTACACAATTGGAACAATTTCCAGTAAAAGTTCATGATTTCCCAACGGGAACTGGTGGCCATTCGAACATAAGTGCCCTTAAATTTTTCAATACACATCAACTTAAGGTAATATCATTTTTTTTTAAGATTTTTTTTTTTAATTATTAATGCAAACTCGAATTAGTGTAATTTGCAACGGCATCCTGATTGTAACAATCTACGGCAGTGGAAAGGAGGCACTGTCAAAATTGATCCTTTAGCAATGGTACAAGCTATTGAGAGATATTTGGTATCAAGAGGGTATGGTGGTATACGGGAAGAGTCAGACGATGATTCGGAAGAAGATATGGATGATAATGTAGCTGGAGTTGTTATGTCACATAGTACATTTAAACATAAATTGCAATTTTTAATTGGAGATAATGTATTGCCCTACGCAATGACAGTTTACCAAGCTGTTAAACAATACTCCCCTCTTATTAATGATCAATCAGAAACAGACACAGAACCCGAAATATATTTAGGTAAGATATTACTATACAATATGTATATGTAATGTATATTTACACAAAGTTATGTAAAAACTATTTTTTACATGCTCGTTCAACATTATTTTCTACTTTTTTGTTTCTAGAAAATGCCAATATATGGGCCCATCAGCACACAATATACTACCGCCTGCTTGAAGAGCAGCCTCCGGCAAACGAATGGTGCAACAGTACTATGGATAAAGCATCATCCACTTCTAAATCAACAACAGTTTCCCTGTCGAAAAAAAGTAGCAGTAAAAGTTCGTCTAAACTTATTAGGAAAAAAACTGATTTCTGGCATGAAGGCGTTGTTCCCGAAATTGCATCTCCATTAAAACCGTTCTTAGTAAAAGACCTACCTACCGAAGTAGTTAGTGTACAAGACGCTTCAATCGATGCACTTTGCATGTTGCGCATTGTTCATGCATTAAATCGTAACTGGGAAAGTCTTTATGATTGTGCTGTACGTCAAAATATTATAAGCCAAGCTGAATTCATACATACAAAACTTACAGCTAAAGCTAATCGCCAACTTCAAGATCCACTTGTAATAATGACTGGAAATTTGCCACAATGGTTGCAACAAATACCTATGGCGTGTCCATTCCTATTTCCTTTTGAAACAAGACATCTCTTATTTTATGCAGTATCATTTGATCGTGATCGAGCCCTACAACGTCTTTTGGATACAACTCCTGATTTAAATTCTGTTGAAACTTCAGAACGCGTTGCTCCACGATTAGATCGACGTAAGCGCACAATAGCTCGTGAAGAAATTTTGAAACAAGCTGAACACATTATACAAGATTTTGGACACTCAAAAGCATTATTGGAAATTCAATATGAAAACGAAGTTGGTACTGGATTGGGTCCTACACTTGAATTTTACGCACTAGTATCAGCTGAATTGCAACGCACTGAATTAGGGTTGTGGAATGCGAATAACAGTTATAAAACAACGTCATCATATGTTGACGTCGTAAAATCCAGATCAGCACATAAAGAAAGCCATAAACAGAAAATAGGATCTCATAGTGAGGAAATCAATTTAAGGACAAGAACTAGAATTGAAGACACTTCACGTAGCGTTTCATCAAGTATATCTGTTGGCAGAAATGCAAGTGCAAATACAAATGACACAATTGCTCTGAATATTGTAGAAATAGGACAACGACAAAGCCCAGAAGACGAAAGTCTTGTTCGAACTGAGATAGATAAAGTTCAAGACGTTTTAAAAGACACTAGTTTAACAGCTGCTGTGGACGTGCCTTATTATGTTGACGCAATTCATGGCTTATTTCCATTGCCTTTGGGAAAATCTTCTAAACTTGCATATGTATCAAAAGTTAAATCGAAGTTCAAATTTTTGGGTAAACTAATGGCCAAAGCAGTAATGGATAGCAGAATGGTGTGTTTGACATAGAAAAGATTATAATAGTAACTAACTTCTTGCATTTATTATAGCTTGATTTGGCATTTTCTACACCATTTTATAGATGGCTCTTAAATGAAGAACACTCAATCGGATTGGTTGACTTAGCACGTGTCGCACCAGAAGTTCAAAAAACTTTGGTACGATTAAAAGATGTTGTAAAAGAACGTGAATTGATCAAACAGGATCCGAATTTAGATTCTTTGCAAAAAGCTGAAAAGGTTAATTATAGAATGATTTATTAATTGAAAAATTTGTTAATTTTTTAAAAATATTTTTTTTTTTTCAGATTGAATTGTTGAGTTTGGATGGATGTCTTATCACTGATTTAGGGCTTGATTTTGTGTTGCCTGGACATGCCAACATTGAGTTGAGACGCGGAGGACGGGATATACCTGTTACAATTCATAATCTACATCAATATATTTCTCTTGTATCCCACTGGTTTCTTATTGAAGGCGTTCAGAAACAGTTCGAGGCTTTGCGAGAAGGTACATAATTGATTTATACAATTTTTTTTTTTATTCCATTCAATTTTTTTCTTGTGGTTTTTTCTTATAAATTTGGGTCAAATTTAACTCGGCGAAATTTTTTTCATCTTTGATAGATGTTCAATTTTTCGGTTAAAAAAAATCTGAACTTTTTATGTGCACAACCTAAATTCAGCAAAACTACAATTATTTTAAAAATAAACATTTTTTGGAATTCTACAAAAAAAAATTAAACTATTTTGTTTAAAATTAAATATTTCGAAAACGGCTTTATGTCGTTTTATATTGGGAGTTCAAAGTTACTGTTTTTTTACTTCTATAGCTTCTAATAGCTGTTTCGAGTATTTTATCAAAGAAATATTGAACGTAACAAATACAAGTTTCTTTTATGAATAACTTAGTAAATGTTAAACGAAAAAAAATGTAATTTTTAAAAACATACTAAAAGTATTTTTGATACGTTGATCGACATGAATCTTAGAAACCCACCTACAACTTAAACGCTTGTGTTCTATTTCGTTTCCTATCTTTATTTAAACAATTGGCAAATTCATAATATTTATATAAAATTAAGACATTCAATTTTTTTTTAATTTTAATTTCAGGGTTCGATATGGTCTTCCCTTGTCATCGCTTAAAAATATTTTATCCTGAAGAACTGGAAAATGTGTTTTGCGGATCAGGCAACACAAATTATCATCTATGGGATGTTAAAATGTTGCAAGAATGTTGTCGAACTGATCATGGTTTTACTCAAGATTCACAAGCAATTGAATTTTTGTTTGAAATATTATCATCTTACAACTGTGATGAGCAGCGATTGTTTTTGCAATTTGTTACTGGAAGTCCAAGGTTACCTACCGGTGGATTTAAATCGCTTACACCACCGTTGACAATCGTTCGGAAAACGCTTGATGCTGACCAAAATCCAAATGATTATCTTCCTTCTGTGATGACTTGTGTAAATTACCTAAAATTACCTGAATATTCGAGTCGCGAGGTTATGAGGACTAAATTAAAGATTGCTTCTACTGAAGGAAGCATGTCTTTTCATTTGTCTTAAATAATAGAAAAAAAAAAAAAACATAATCCATACGCCAAAATACATAAAATCTATCAAAGAATTAGAACAAAAATTGCGCTTGTGAAAATATATATAATACATACAATACATACACCAATAATAACAATTAAATGCGTTTCTTTTCGATAAAGTATGGAATTCAGTTTGGAGATAAAAGTAATTTTTATAAATTTTAAAGTGTACTGAATTGATTTATTTTTATTATAATTTTTTTTTTTTCAAACCTAAAGGTTAATAGAACATAACATTTGTAAAAATAAAAAAAATAGTTTTAAATAAGTTAAAGGCTTAGTTTTCTGTAATATTAATAAATGTTAATCAGACAACTTTTGACATTAATAAACTGCCTATTTATCAATTAAACATCTGTATTAATTTTTTTAAATTTTGTTTTTTTCCTTAGGATGCTTCCTTTTTTGTTTTTGTGCTTGTTTATTGTTTGATAGCTTGTTTTCTGTGTCTATAAAAATGAATAAAACGTCAGTATACGGTTCTGGATTCGACATTGCTTAATACAATACATGGACGTAATGATTCAAGTGCGAAGCCCAGTTGCTTTCGAAGAGAGCAGTTCGTATCTACCTTTGGCAAACAGTACTGCTTTTTTATATTTTTGCTGGTAGCAATCGTCAAAACTATAACGTATGATCACTTTCCCTTTCTGAAATCTTGTGGAAAATTGAACTAAGCCACGAAAGCTTAGGTAATTCTAATTTTTTAAATATTTTGTTTGGGATGGTAGATCAAAAAAACAATATTTACCTACTCCATGAAAAACCAAGGAAGTTCGGATATTTATCCATAACTTTTTTTTAATGCATTTTATCTTGAAAAGTGCTGTGTCGACTTGTAGAAAATTAAAAATGTATAATTTCCTAAATTGTCAGTTGGTTTAAAAGCAAGTCTTCATAATTAATCTTGTAGAAAATTCAATAACCTACCAAAATATGTATACTTAGTTTTCTGGTCGGACGAGGCTTGAAATAATGGTCCATTAAACGAAAATTTTCAAAACAAAAAATTGAAAATATTTTTTAACAATAAAACGCAACAGCTGAGCGAAATCGCATTAAAATATTTTCTGTCAAGATATCGATAATTTTTAGCGATGACTTTACGTAGAACCTCGTAGAACGAAGGAAAGTTGAAAATCGAAATTGATGATCAAAACTTTGACCGTCAATTATCACCGGTTCTTGCCTCTATCGTACAGTCCTATAGTCTAACCACCCGATTTTCAGGGTTTGACTTTAAAATAATTAACATGGCTTTGAAAACGAAAATGGCACTTAGTAATGTAAAATTTTGAATAAAAAATTGGGTTTAACAAAAAAAACTGACCATTTTTCTAAATTTTTAGTTTGAAAATAAATTTGATAAAAATATAAAGTTTTGGCTTTTAAAAAAGCTATAGCATGCCAATTTAGGTATTGCCTTTGTTTATAAATATATTTCTTCCATTTTAAGTATTTTAGAAAGTGCTCCCCACCACGGTATCTAACAAAACAAACTTGGAGGACCAACTTTGGTTTTTGGTTTTTGTAAGTTTTGAATAAATAATAAAAAATGGAAAGAAACTAAAATTTTTTAAACTAATGGCCTGTTGCACCAAAAGCTTTTAAAAATTTAACAGACTTTTAAGCCTAAAAATTACGTTTGTTCTATTTTAAAATTTAAAAGACTGTTAAATATTGTTGCAACCGAATATAAAATCCTTGGAAAATTATTATAGCATTCAAGCGATTGATTGCATATTTTTGATTGTTTCGTGATATAGAAGTATAATTAAAATCTGAGTGTATGAGGGTTCATAGGTGCATGCATTATATAGTAATATAAAATGCAAAAGTCTGACAGGTTTATTTTGGCGCTGTTGGAGGTGGTTGCTTGCCGGGATAAAACTACTTCAATTTATTTTATATTAAAAAAAAAAGAAATTGATTCTCTGTCATTTTTCCTAAAACCTTAACACTTTTGGTCTAGAAGATCCGACAAATAGAACTCAAGCTAATAGTTTCTTGAAGGAAGACAATCAGACTTTTTTATTTGTAAAAAATCTCAAAAATTAAGCCGGTGATGGTCTTTTAAAATTATTTATCATGAGTTTTATTTATCGGATCCATTCCTGCAATGCGAATACAGACAGGAATGGTTGAGATTTGTAAGTCATCTAGGATCTGGTTCTTTATGAACTTTCGCTCCACCAAAATAAAATTTATTTTATTTGTGGGATTGTCAAGGATATAGCACAGATAACTTTTTAATTTTTTCGTTGTCAATAATCGCTTAGTCCTGAGAAACTTGTTCAAGATATCGCATGCTGAATAATTCAAGGTTGTAAGTCAGAATATTTTTTTTTTAGTAAATCGTCCTCAAAGTTCGGCTTTAAATCTATGTTATCTGATGAAGAACCATTAAAAAGCCATACATCCATTAAAACAAAGTATTCTTTTTAAATGATTGAGTGTTCTACAAGTATTTAAAAATATTACACATAGTTTTTTCTTCGAAGAATAATCGATTTCTGCGTTAAAAAAAGAACCCTACGATTTTTTTATGGTAACAACTACTGCAGCTCCAAAGAAGAAATTGTTAAAAGATTTTTCGACAAGTTGACAGCTATAGTGCTGTCAGTTGCTGCAAAATATTGCGACAGTGGGCGCATTCACTAATCTAGTGGCTACGTAGTCGAAATTCAACTAGATTTGTGAATGCAAAACTTCACTACAAAGCTAGTCAATTCTGAGCTGTCATATTAATGACAGATGCAAAAGTAAACAAACGCAAAATCGGAAACATTTGGGAAGTTTTGAGAATTTTATACAATATTTTTAAATTAAATAAAAACAAATAAAAAAAATTAGATACATATGAGCGATTCGGAAGAAGATGAAGTCATAGGTATGTAAAATAGTAAGTTTCATTTTGCAGAATCTTTTGTAAATTTATATTTTTTCAACAGCTGATTGTGAAACGTCAAAATCAGTGCCAACTAACTTTTTAGCTGAAAATTTTACACTACGTCGGAGGGGAAATGTCAACTACTTTTGTAGTTAAAATTAGCCAATCAGAATCGCTTGACTACGTAGAAACTAGATTAGTGAATGCGCCCAGTTTCTTCTTAGCCACAACGACATCTGTTTATCTTATCTATGGTCATAAATGACTCTTGCATTCGATATAAAAATGCAAGCTTCTTCAAACCATCGTACCTACCTTTTAAAATTTTGGTAACCTATAATTCCAGACCAAAAATATCCTTTCAGCTCTTGGACCATGATACAAATTTAAACAAAATACCTACATAATATTGGTCCCAAAAAAAAATTGAGGCTTGTAGTTACCTACGAGTGCTATGGTCGAGGGGCTAACCTCTATAATTTTTTGTTAGGTGGCTTTAATTCTAAAATCGTGTGTACAATTTTTTTCTAAAAGTTGTACAAACGTAAAAAATGATTTACATGCAATTGCATTTATTAGTTTTGCCCAAGTCTAGTCGCCCACTACAAGAAAGCTAAATATTGCTTGTTTTTGTTCCGTTCGCTTCCAAAAATTGAGTGAACACTCAAGCCCTTTATCGGAAATTTCGCCGGAGTGAAACTAATAATGGGTAAACATGACATTTCGGATGCAATATTATTTGGTGGACTCCCATAATACGAAACCATGAGTAGAATAGGATTATAAGTGAAGTTTTTTGTGTGATACGAGATATTTTTACTGTGCTGAGAAATAATTTCCTCAGAAAGGTTGAGTTTTAAGATCTGATTATGTAGCTTATGGTATGCAAGTTTAAGCTAACTTTCCATTTATTTTCTGGTATTGATCCAAAAGGTGTTACAAATTTTGAACATTTTTACTCATGTAACAGTCAACTACTTGTCTTATTTCTTTCCTTCACAGAAACACATGTTTTATCAACATTTAGTTCTTGCGCTTACAACCACATTTTAATATAAAAGAAAAATCAACAATTTTTAACAAATATTTATTTTTATTTTTACATACATAAATGTTAAGAGCTTGATGGGGTCACTTGTTTTTTGTTTCTTAAGCTGAAATTATAAAAGTTTCTATGGCTGGTATTCACCGAGCGTAACTCAAAAAATCATCCCTCACAAGAAGTTCCTTTTCATGAGCTAATTAACGAAGATTTTTTGAGGGCTCGGTAAATCCAGCCTATGTTCTTGAGTTTTATGACATGTCTTCAATAAGAGCAGCTCTAAGTTTCGTATTCATTGTGGTTGCCGTCGATGGATTCTGGTTCAATTTGAAGACGCTTTCTATTACTGAAATCTCCGTTGCTGTTGTGCTTATGCCACAAAATGAAATCCAATCATTGACCACCATGCCAGCACCAAGAACCTCACTACCTCTATTTACGGTTCCGGCCACTAATTGAACTTGCAGCAACGATGATAGTTCGTCTTGATCTTGAATGGAAGTTTTTGGGTGCACCATACCACCTTGGTTGCTCAATACTGTATACGAGCCAACCAATGTGTTATCGGCAACAGTTTGTCGGAAAACTTCAACGTTGAGTACATCTCCGATGATTTCTTCTGTTTCTTTATCTAAATCGGGATGAACTAAGGCAACATAATCATTGCAGGCAATAACATTACCCAATGCTGATAGACGCTCCTCTACTCGATGGATTTTCACGCTGTCTGGTAAACTGTTCCGGATGTGTTGCAGTTCCACGTCTGTTGTGGAACTGGGAACAATTAGTCCATTTCGGTTTCCAACTGTGAGTCGTCCAATTATACGACAGCCACCAATGCTGGCGTGAATCACTGGAATTGTTTCGGCGAGTTCTGATTCATAAACGCTGTAGAATGTTTCAGAGCCACCAATTGCTACTAAACAGTACGTATTTGTTAGTTTACTGAAGACGCCGATATCGTCATTATTTTCAAATTGAACACGTAAAGCCATTGATTTGATTTAAATATAATTAAATTTTAATAAGAATAATCAAAATTCTAATAAGTTTCGTAAAAATTGACAGGAATAAAAGCACGTTTGTATTTTTACCCACGATAAAAAGAAAAAATGGTATTGCCGCAGTGATGCCAGATGTCAAAAATTTAAAATTCCACCATATTCCAGAAAAGTCAAAATGGTAAGAAGAAATAATCACCATTCTATTTCTAAGACGGTGTTCACATTGCACTATGCGAAACGAATGCGAAACAGTCATGACGACGAAACTAAAAGTTACCGTTATTTACAATTTCAAATAACGATCAATGTAAATGCAAGTCAATTTTCTATTTCCTAAACGAAACATCTGAGATGGATCAATTTTTTTCCACTCTATAATTTTTTTTATTACAAGAAAATTTGTGGTACAATAAAAAATCTCAAATTATGGTTTTCAAGATATAAACACTTGAAACACAAAATTTGAAATTTATATATGTATTTGACAACTGAATTTTAGATATTTGACAACTGAATTTTCATATTTTTCACAGTTTCGAATTGGAATATGGAAAATGGGTTTCTATTACGAAATTTTGAAATTGTTCGTATTTTGAACGCTATGAATTTTCAATTTTGTATAGCTGAAATTCTAACAGCTTATAAAGATGCGGAATTCTGAATAGGCAAATGAATGTATGAATGCGAACCTTTAATTGTCATACACCCACTTATTGTTTTTTATCGTTAACTATAAATATTTCGCATTGATTTGTGGATAATTGTCTTTCAAACTCCTATTTTGAGACAAACCAATTTCAGTGACAGTCATATTGAATAGTTATTTTTCATTCAGGGTTAGTTCACAGTTCGATAAAAATATTTAAACGTCAAAAAAAATATTTGCGTAAAAGTTGGAAATCAATGCCATAAGAATGAAATACTGAACATTTTTTTTGTGAGGAACTCTAGTATACATGGGGCGACTTCTAAAGTATGGGGGCAACACTTCCTCAATTTTTTTTGCGGGGAGCTTATGGAGGTTTTAATTGATATTTATTGATATTTTTTGGTAGCCGTAATCCAAATAATAGTCTCCTCTTGCTCCTACTACCAATTTCCGATGCTTAAAGACTCCCCAAATCAAATTCTACACCTAAAATTTTGCAGCTCCACCACAAGGGGCAACATTGTTTCTATTATTTCCGTCAAGCGGTGCAGTACAACGGATCAAATTTAGTATCTTGAATTCAAAACTATTTTCAATAAAGTTGCACCTTGATTTTGATAACTCTTCCAACAAGAAAGCTGTCAACTTTTAATTTTTGATCTGACGATTGGGGAAATCTACGATAAAATAATAGACACAAATCTTGAACACTGTAAAACAAATGTATATAGAGACAAGTGATTATCCAAGCTTTTCACTACAAATCTTGAAAATTGCATGGAAAATTGGAAGTGCTTCTTAATTAGATTTTTTTTGTAGAGGTCAGATAAAAAAAATGTTAAGTGCTTTCTGCCTGGAAGATCAATCAAAATCACAAGGCTCAAATTGATTGAAAAAGTTGTGAATTCAAAATAATGAAATTAGAACATTTATTGATAAACCAAACAAAATATTAATTTTATGCAGTTGAATATTAAGAAAAAATTTACTACACATGATTATTTAAGTTTTTTTTTATATGTGTTTAGAAATAAACGCATTTTATTATGGTTTTACAATCATAATATTGATACCCGTTCATATAAATTCTTTCAGTAAAGTTAATATTTTTCGAGCTCTTTTTTGGGTTTTTCTTATGGGAAATACATTGAACGTCAAATCGAAAAAAAAATCTATCTCGTTGACTGCCAGGTGCCGTGTTAGGGCCGAGTTATAGCGAACAGGAAAATGGATCAGGAAAATTTTTCTAATGGATTATTTAGCAAGTTCTCGATCGATTTGAAGCACATAAGCTGAAGTAATCGATGACAAATGACAATTTTAATGAACTATGTAAAACTTTTGGGTAATAACTATACGGTGGTATAAATGGCCTTGAATTTACTATTAATCCAACTATATTAATCTGTTATAAGCACAAACAACTCGATTAATGTTTGGATTTAACGAATGAGTTATATGGAGTTATATTAAAATCATCTGGATTAAACAATTGAATGGGAGTAAATAAACAAAATAAGGAACTAAGCCAACTACTTTTATTTTCTCTAAAATAAATTAATTTATGTAGGTTTTCTTTTCTTTTCTTGAACAAAGAACATAATAAAGTTCTGTTCCTAGAACTTGTTTTAATGCTAAGATATTCACGGTTTAGACATAGCTTATTGCTTTGAGCTATCTCTTGGTAGAAGATACATGGAGCCATCTGACTGTTGTTGCAGACTGAAGTTTGATGGTGAGCATGGGTTTCCTTCAGCATCTCGCAGAAACTAAAAAAAGAAACGAAAAAATTATTAGTTTGAAAGAGTACCTATTTATGCTTAGTAAATAAATATTAAGAAAAACGTTATTTTATGTCCTAAGAATTCGAGATATTCGGTGATGAAGACAAAACAACAACAACAACAACACTTTGCCATGAATGATACGGTTCATACGAACAAAGGCTTAGCCAAACCAATGCGAAACCGATGCGAAATAGTCTTGACGACGAAAAAACTACTCTAGTACCTATTGACTTTCCATATAAAACGATTTAATTTAAATTTTATATTTAAATATAATATTTAATTTATTAATCCAGTCATATGTACTTACTTGGAATATGAGGTGGTGTAAAGCTGCAAATTTATTTGCTATTCTTTTCTTCTCCGCTACAATTACAGACCGTTCGCTTAGCAATTTATCCTTTCTCCGGCGAACTTCTTGAACTTCACCTTCAAGGGAGAGTATAGTATCAAGTTTTCTTTTTCGACAATTTTGCGCTGCAACTTTGTTCTTCCCACGACGTCTTATATCTCTTATTAATGACAATTGGTTCTCATTAAGATCGTACTTAGATATCCGTTCATTAAATTCATCCATTGGTAAATTTATTATATCTGGAACAGGAATAGGAACATGCAAATTGCGTGCTCGCTTTTCATCACGTGTCAAGTGTCCATCAAACTGAAAATTATTACATTCCGAGTTATCTCGAGCAAAACCTAATTTAGAAACAGGGTTGTGCAACAAATACATTTCATAAAATCGAATTAATTTTTGACCTTGTTTTCCATTGTTTTTAAATATATCTCGTTCCGACATCGTATTTAATTTGTAAAATTTACCTGAGTTTCCTGCATTTGCAATAGGCACTATATCTTCCTCAAAATTTAGAAATGCAGAATTTTCTATTCCATCGCAATCACGGATTGATCTTTGTGAATTTGAAATTTGCAGCTTGGAATAAACTTTTGTATTTTTTGTTGCTTCTTCTTGTAGACATCGTTTTCCAAACATGTGATACTTCTTTTGAACGGCTGATGTTTGCCGTGAAATAAAACTACGAATATTAGAGCTATAGTCATAGGGGCCATTGAAATTTCTACGACTATTATCATGACCTGAGTCGCTTCCATCACCCCAATCTCCATCTGATGCTGATGGAACTTTTTCCGAGCTTAATGAGCTGACTGCACTGTCACAAGAAACATCTAATCGATCTGTTTCGCTATTTATGCAAACTGAATTTGAAATGTATTCTGGTTTATCTTGCTTTTGAATAACGCCCGAGTTAGAGACATCAATTGTTGTAATTGCATCCTGATGATATATTGTAGACCCTGAAAATAGTTTCAAATTTATATTTATGAACGAAATCCAAAAACCGAATTTTGGCGGAAAGCCTTATTTTATGCGTTAAACATTTCCTTAAACCTAACTTTGGTTTAGAGCTAATATGTCTTATTCAATTTATTGCAAATTATGTCTTAGGTCTGCTCAATTCCCGCAATAGCACACAGGATATTGAGAATTGTATGTTATTTTTATACTAACAACTGTCAAAAGTTTGTATGGTGAGTAACTAGCTAGTTCTAACTCGTTTAGTACCTTCGGGATATCAAGGACTCATTTTGTTTGATGGTTTAAAAGTCGTGTCTTCAGTCTATTGTCAGATAACTGTCCTTTTTGACAATTTTTTTTATTAATACGACTGACAATATTGTACTACCTGACAATCGTCTCTACTTAGCTTAACTTTATAGTTATTTGAAATAAATTGTAGGTACCTACTCACTTTCGATTCCGCTTATGTCCATCATATACTCCTCGTTTAAAAACGAGTTTAAGTAGGCTTCATTTTGTACTGATTCCGTGGAGTTATTCTAAAAAATAGTATTCGCAATTAAATTTCAATAAAATTAACGTAAGTATATAGGGCGAGGCTTATAAAGTTGTGATTAAGAATTCTTAAATGCCAACGCGATAACGGTAATCTCAATTCTCAAATAGATAGTCCAAACCAGAGGTTAGATATAACAGCTTAACTTTAGTTTCAATTGCTTTCTTAGAGCAACTTTCTTGTGGTTTCTGATTTATTAAAAAAAAAAATAGCCACCAGCTGAGATTTATTCGTAAAAATAGACAAAAATGGTTAATGCAAAGAAAATTGTCCCATATGTCAAGAATGGCTATTTTCAAAAATCGGCCAAAATTACTCAACTAGTACTTATATTGTATTCACCGATGTCTATAAAGACTATTTAACTGCATTTTCGCATGCAAGAAGTACTTTACTATACTAAGGGACTTTTGCATACAAACACGTTGTAAAGTTTAATTCCGTTGCAGTGAAGTTCCGCAGAGTCCAGTTTTAAAATCGTTTGGTGCAACCAATTTTGAATTTTTTTTTCATTTTTATTATTAAATGTTGTTTTATTTGTTTACAAGATGTTTGCACCCAAATAAAACAAAGATTTCTTATGGATTTTGAAAAAATAAAAAATGGTACGTGTTATCTATTTTAAGAATATGAATTTCATTAAAAATTGTGGAAAATTTTACAAATATTGTAAAACTGACCGAAAGAAGAGAGAGAAAAGGTAAGTTTTCCACGTTATGGAATTATCGGTATTTTATTTGTTGGCACTTTAGTGTTCAGTCAGTAGGACCAATTATAGCTTAATTCTTAATAAAATTTGTTTTCCTATCGTACATCATTTTATTGAGGTAGCATTTTCTTTATGGAGATAAATATGTTCACAAGAAATTAAAAATCTGTAAATGTAATTAAAATCAATTCAATTTGAAATAGAGTTACAGAAGAAATTTATAACTTAAACTATAAAGGCGGTAGTGGCATAGAAGACATTACATGTCACATCTTGCCGCTTCTTGATAAGCCGGCTTAGCCAATTGAATTAAATGGTGTACCACAAGCCATAGCCAATCTGTTTGACAAATTCCAAATCAAATTACCTTCGCAATAGGTACTTGTTATATAAAAATTACAGACTCAGGTTCTTTCAACGAAACACTTACGAGAATTTAGGGGCCAACCATAATCAGATTACGTGAGCTAGTGTCAAAATTTAAGGAAAAGCTACCAGAAACATGGTTAACACGAAATTTACCCATAATTGCCATCTTGTAACCGCTGACCACTACCTCTTGTTAAATTGAAATTTACGTTCGGTGTCAACCATTTCTGTCGCTCTTGCTTAAACTAGCAAAAGTGAACGAAACCTAACGAAACTGAACAAAATAAACCAAAGCGTCTATTATCTGTCAAATCAACACTGTGTATGTGTGTTGGCTCTGTTGCTTAATCTGATGTAAGCGAGCGTGTGCTTCTTCTTCGAACGAAAATTATGTAGCTTTCCGAAGTTAAGTGAATTTCAGCCTCGAAAGCTAAAACATTTTTAATAATTTTTTCATAGTTTGCATTGTACGAAAACTTATGAGTGGTGACTCTACTTCATACTTCACATTGATATTCGAAAAACAAGTCACAAATGATAGGTCGATGGCTGTTGCACAAAAGCTCTTAAATGAGTTCTAACAACGGGTTGCACCAAGCCTTCAAACTTTTATTTCATACAAAATTCGATATTTAAAAATTTTAAAGCCTCTTAAATACTGATGCAACCGATCTTACGATAATACAATTTTGTATAAACTGTAACTGTACCTAAGCTCACAATATTTCTTCAATGAAGTAGGTAAATACATTGAAGTTTTTTTTGTTGAATTTTAAAAATGTTCGGGAGAGAAAGAACCTTTTTAGTTTGGACTCAGACTTTCTATATGAATTTTTAAAAAATTTTATTTTAAAAATAGAATTTTTTTATTTATTCCCAGGAAGTATTTTGGCTTATAGAATAAGCATAAGTAAATTTATCCACGCGTAAATTTCTCTATAGTTCCAAACTTTCAACACATTTATATCGCAATAAAATGAAAAAATATGCAACCTCAATAAATTGACTGGATTGGGTAAGAGGATTCTACTTATGATCGTACAGTAACATTTGGTACGCATTGAGTTTCTGTGTGTACGTATAGCGAATTTATTCCTAATGGTCCAGTTGATTCCAGGCTAGTTGTTAAATTTGTTTGATAATAACTGTCCCCTCTATGGATGTAATTTTGTTGTTGGCTTTGTCTGGAAGCAGAATATAAGTTGCTTGGATGGTTCTGTAAAAATTTAAGTGGTAGTTTTTTGAAGAAATATAATTAAAACAATGTAATCCTACCTTTGGTGAGTGGTAATAAGTATATGGTCCTATTTCCGCACTCACACCATAAAATCCAGATGCTGGTGTAAAAAGATCGGCCACTTCTTGGTTTCTAGGATGCATGGTGGTAGTTTATCTTCCACTGCACCGAAAAAACTCAATTGATGGAGTCCACCTTATTTATCTATCACTTAAGTGACCAAGCTGAAAAAAAATCATTTTCTCAAATTTTTCACCGAGCAGTCAAATTAGATGGTTTTAAAAACTAAAAGAAAATTAGTGAATATTTAATTTGCTGAAAAAAAATTCAAACATTTTTCTTAAATGTAGTTATTGAAACAAAACATTTCCATCTTAAAACGCATATTATATATCTTTTAAAAACCCGAGTATCTGATTCAAATATTTGTATAGATGTTGAAAAATATGGCAACTAAACTTATGAGCGCTCGGTGAATACCACCCTAAGGCTTGTATTGTTTTACATTAACGAGGTTTTTTAGGTTTCCCCAACAACAGTCAACAACTTTTAGCCAAAAATGGCAAAAAGAGAAAAACAAAAATACGCGCTCTAGATTTCTGGGCCCTTAAAGCTGTTTAATCTGGTAAATAAATCTAAAATGAGAAAAATACACTTTGCCAAAAAATCACACACAGTTATTTCATATATCTCATATGTATTTAGTTTTCCACTTTTCGCTTGTTTTCCCGAAAAGTATGCGAGTGTAGTAAAGCCTTAACAACAACGTGTTGTAATGACGTAACATTTAGTATACTAAAGCATTTTTAGTATAATTCTGGGATAAAAAGAGTTATTTGCTAATAAAAAAGGATTTTATGGTTAAAAAGGTACTTCAATTAAAATCACCCGAGAATTATCTTTTTAGTATCATACTAACTCATACGTCACTTTGAATTTTATAAATGTCAAAAAGGATACATTCGCTAACTAGTCGTTGATTTAGACGTGTAAGATTTTATTTTACTAAGAAATGTTTGAATAATATCTACTGGTTGGAAAATGTCTAAAATTAAGAAAAGTATAGTAATGTTTTAAAAAGTTAGCAAATTTCTAAGTCATCATCATCGGCTCGACAACCTGGCCTCCTTCAACAAGTCTCTGCACGCCATCCAATTACGCACCCCAGGGGTTCGGGCGTCCTGGTCTACGCCATCTCTCCAGCGCTAGCATGGTATACCACGCTGCCGTCTACCATAGAATGTACCACAAAGGACTTTCCAAGCCGGTTCCTCTTCACTCATGCGAGCAGGGCACCTAGCCCACCGGAATCTACCGAGCTTAATTTGTGTCACTATGTTTGCTTCAAGGTAGATTGCGTACAATTCATTCAGGACAAAAAAATCCTTCGAATCGTCCTTCCTCACATATGGGGCCAACAATTCTCCTTAAGACTTTTCTCTCGAACACGGCTAAGAGGTCGGAGTGTCTTTTGCTTAGCACCCCAGTCTCGGTAGTAAGTAGTTTCATGTTAATGCATTTAAAGAAGCTTGTTTAAAATTTTGCACCAGTGAGGTGCATGTATAGTATATTCCTGTCAACAAGATCCGTAAAACCCGTAAAAGTTTTTCTTTATAGATACGAGTGGTTTCTTCCTGATGTTGAAGTCATTATTGAAGAGGGAAGGACAGGAGAGAACGCAGGGGATTGTTAAATGGATTGAACAACGTCCCCGAAATATTTCGAATGAAAACATACCCATTTATTTGTAAAAAAAAAAAAATATAAACCTGAAAATATAAAGGCAATCAATTCAAAACCAAAATTCAAATTTCCTTTTGTCAGCGAAAAAAATCCTCTTCCAAATGTTTAACAAGCTTAACCTTTGAATTTTGCACGCTTTTAAGAAAAACTATTCACCAATCAATATTAATGAAT
Organism: Syrphus vitripennis; assembly: GCA_958431115.1. NCBI lineage: Eukaryota > Metazoa > Arthropoda > Insecta > Diptera > Syrphidae > Syrphus > Syrphus vitripennis. The sequence continues at coordinate 46,491,611 of OY288108.1, forward strand.
ATTTTCGAGTGCTCATAAAAGTTAAGATACGACGAAATCACTCTTTAACTTTAAATTGGCGAAAATTTTTAAAAGTATTAGAACGATACTATCTATACTTAGCATTTTAACAAAATTTTCTCAATCAAATCAAACGAACGGTACATTAATCACTGACTGTTGACATCTATAAATGTCAAAGTGAGATATTGGAGTAAATGTGATGCTAAAAAAATAAAGTAGAGCTTTGGCGGGTTTTATCTATAATAAGACAGTGCGATGCTTTACATATTCATTTACAATCGCAAAGTAATGTTTTTAACCTAGTATCATACTTAAAGAGCTTTAACATCTTACTAAATCAACTAAGATTTTACGCGATTGTCTCTTTTCTCGAATGTTTAACTTATCAGTTATCACTGTCAGTCTATCTAAGATTTCCAATTGAAACAATGGTCATGGAGAGACCAACGCGTAAGAGTGAGTTACTTCAAAAATGTAGCAAGGATCTTTGAGGCCTGCAGAACCTACGCGATTTAAGAGCTAAGCTCGAATTGTTTTTTCACAGTTTTTTTTTAATTGATATTATCACCTTTTCCCACATTTGCTGCTTCTTATTTTTGTTTTCACGGTAGCCGTGTCGACCAGGTTTTGGTTTCATTTGACTCAGCACTAAAAACTGCCTTAAAAACATGGATTATATGTTCGGGTTTAATCAAGGTTAATTTTAACGTTTGTTGCAATTTGTACAACGTTGCCACGTTTCCGAATTCCGTTGTGGTTATTTTTTTAATACTTTTTAATATGTATTTTACTTCTTTTCTTTAATTTTGAGTTTGAAATTAGTTTTTTTTTTCAAAAGCTTGAAATTTTTTCATTTGAAGTATTTTTAGTAAAAAATGATATCACATAATTGTTAAAAAAAAACTCCGTTATTATTCCTTGTCGCTTAACTTATCATAGAAACTTGTTCCTGTTTTTGTATACAGGGTGGAGCGGCGGCATTCGATTGTAGGCAGTTAAAACAGTTTAAGCCAGGCGTGAACTTAGAAAAGTAGGTGTACTTTTACAATCATACTGTTTACAAGTTAACATAAGCACACAAGAGTCTCCGCACGCCATAAGTTTTTCTTGTAGAGTTTTATCTGCCTTATCATTGAATATTGACAATTTATTATTTTAACCTGATTTTGTTTATCTGCATACCTATTTCCTCTCTTCGACAGCAATTCTTAAAATACTATAAATTTGGCTGGAAAACTTCCCTAAATTAGACATCCCTCTAAATAGCTTCCCCGTTCAGATTTCGTTTAAAAGCTTCCTTAGACTAATGCAAAACACGTTGTTGTTATTATTTTTATCACTTAATTCTTTTTATAAATATATTGTTTAAATATTCTTTGAAATCTTTGGAGCTCAGATCATGATTCCCCGTATTTAGTTTTCATATCTCCAAATATTCTTTAAGAAAGAATAAGCAGATTGCAATTTGCAAAGGTGCAGTGCTGCAGTACTGCATGACTGCTAGTTTAGATGTAAGTATTGCAATCGTATTCTAAATAGGATTCTAAAGGGCGTCCCAACAAGAACGGAACATTTAAATTTGGCACCATTCGAAGTGGCATTGTTTGACATTTAAACAATTACTATTCTTTGTTAATAGAAGGTATAAGGTTAATAAAAAAGGAGCGCTACGCTAATGAACAACGCATTCTCATTGTGAAATTGTTTTACCAAAATGGTGAAAGTTTTGCGGCTACAGTTCGCAAATTGCGATCAATTTGGGGCTACAATAATGCTCGAAAAGAGTCAACTGTAAAGCGATTAATGGAAAAATTTGCTGAAACTGAGTCTGTTACTGATGTAAAGACAACAACGCGCCTTTTACCAGGTCGATCGAGCGAAAATATCGCAGCAGTACGTGATGATGTCGCTCAAACTCCATCCACCTCAATTCGACACCGAGCTCAGCAAATTGGTGTTTCCAAAGCCACTATTTGATATGATGATGATAACCAATTTTTTCGTGCCTAGAATTGAAGAAATGAATGTGAAGGGGATGTGGTTTCAACAAGACGGCGCCACATCGCATACAGCCATAGGAACAATTCAATTGCTGCATCAGTCATTTCCCGGTCGTGTTATTTCGGGTTTTGGAGACCAGAATTGGCCGCCTAGATCATGCGATTTTACACCATTGGACTTTTTTTGAAGTCGATGGTTTATGCGAATAAGCCGACGACGACTAGATCGTTTTATAGACCAGAGGAAATTGGACGCTGCATTAATGAAATACTGCAGCATTTATACAAAACGGTCATTGAAAATTTCATAAAAAGATCGCGTATGTGCCAGCAAAGCTGCGGCGGCCATCTGCCCGATGTGTACATATATGTACATAACCTCATCCTGTCTACTTTACGATGTAATAAAGAATTCGCAATTTTTTTTAAATATCTGCGTTTTATTTAAAATTTGAATATTGCGTTCTTGTTGGGACACCCTTTATTTGGTTTTCCCTAATTTTCATTTGACCACCACCGGTGGGATCTACTGTTACAATAAATACCGAATCTATTGTGCCAACAAAATTTTTTGCTGTCCTTTTATTTTAATTTATGTTGCATTTAAAATATCCTTAGGTTTTACTGGGTCATAGGTTTTTCGAACGGTGGCAGAATCTAAATTCAACAAAGCTCAAAATCTTTGAAAACTACATAGCTAAATTCAATAAAATGTTCACCTGCTTTTAGTCGCTTATTTCTAATTATTTTGAATTATAAGGAGTTACACAAAAAAGGATACCCATTCTTGAGTGCTAATAGTAGACGGACGCTAATGCCAAAAATCAACGGAAAATAACTTTCCGAGAAGTCAGCCATATTGCATACCAGTAAAATGAATCCTCTTTCTCACTATTTTCATTCTTACTTCACCCAAATGTCAGTTTTACTTGCACTTTTCACTCCCGAAACTTAACAAACTTAACAAAAAAGCAATAAACTGATATTGTAGGCCCATCATTTGATTTCCTTGTAGGATTCACTCATTTTCATTCGACCGCTTCCTACAGCAACCGTCTATTATGGTTAGCACTTCAAGGTTCAACAAAAAAATTTTGATATTCTTTCTGTTGAAGAATTTGTTTGCAGTTTATATGAAAAATACAGAACAATTGTGTTTTTTATAGTTACGAAATAATTCATAATGAACATCGTGTTTAAATACAGAACTGATTACCTATTAATTTATTGAACGGATGGTCACCGTTTTTACTCTTCTCTGCGAAAATAATAATAACGCATACATAGTTTAGTTAAGTACATACCTAACTCAATAGGTTGTTATACGATCATATTCATTTCGATTATTATTGTTGTTTTGAGCATTGGATAACTTTAAACTAAATTCCATTACAATGAAAACACACATTTTATTTAAACACACACTTTCGCTTATTTGAAACGATAAAAATTAATTTCACGATCTTTTTCTATCGAAATTTTTAAGTACACTCACAACATCACATAAAAAGCCAGAAAACCTTTTTTTTCAATTGAATGAAGATATTAAATTAAACATTAAATATTTGTGCAATTATCGTACATTGATGGATTTATTAGAAAAATTCAGAAAAACTCTCATGAAATTATCAAATATTCAACGTAATCTTAGAAGTTGAACTGAAATATGTTATTGCAACGCCCACGTTCAGAGGCTTCATCCAACAACATAAAATTTAACACTGTTCTCTTAAAAAAAAAGTAAAACCATACGATTTTCACTCAAAGTTAAAAAAAAAAAACAAATAAGGGAAGTTTTATGTGTATGTAGGTATTTCTATTAACATTTATATTTATTTCACTCCGTGGCCCATAGCTAAGGAATAAAAGGTGTGGCCTTGCAAGTTATATACTCTCAGAAGGGAGGAGTTTTTATTTCTTAGGGAACAAGTTATGTGAAGATTTGTGGCAATCGCATCGAAAAGTCGACTTGTAGGCAAACAAAAATTTGAATAGTTAGTCCACGCTTATATTTGTAAAGAATCATAACCACATCTTAATAAATTTTTAATTTTGATTTTCATCCCTTCTCTTAAAAAAAAAGTTGGTATGAGGCTGTGATCCTATGTAATAAATGAGAAAACTATACCGACACTGTCCTCCATAGGTTTAACACAAGTTTTGTATGATACCTTACCTAGGTACCTACATACGAGTATAATGGATTTTGTTGAAATTTGAAAAATAGTGAAATTAAAAAATGGTAATCTTGTTCCGCTGCTGATGCGGAACGGAAAGTTCCATTCAAAAATAACACCACTTAACGAAACACTCTAGGTATTCTACTTTTCTTTGTGCAGGAACCTGTTCGATGAACGATAAGCGAAATTAATAAATGATTGGAGAAGTCTCCAATCGTTTTTAGTTTTGGAGAATGATTTATTACCCGAAAGATTAACTCCCTAGAGAAAAATGTCGTTCGTTTCAATTTTATTCGTGTTGAAGCCTACATAAGTACCTACCCCGCTGATGCGAAGCGAAATTTTGTGGAGAGTGATAAGCTGACGAAAAGCTGACGAAAACAAAATCAAAAAAAAAAAATTGAAGAAAAAAAACTCATACACAAAGAATTACAGAAAGACGTGATTTAATAAAAGAAACAACAAAAAGAAAAACCATTAAGCCTAGTACGCAGATCGGGAAAAATTTTTCATCTCATACAAAATTTTTGCCAGGACAAATTTTGTCTTCAACTTTTTTCTAGGCCGTACGCAGTTCCCATAAAACGATGAAGATTTTAGAAGATTATTTGGAGGAAATTACTTATTACTTATTTCTCCAACTTCAAACATTTGCGCGGCAGTTGGTAAAGGTTTTGTAGAGATTAGAATTGTAGAGATAAATTTTGTCTTTTCCCGATCTGCGTCCTAGGCTTTAACACACAAAATGAACAAACAAAATTGCAAGAGCTGACAAAAAAGAACACGAACACAACGAATCAACAAAAGAAAACAAACATGGCTAAAACTGAAATGCCATTTTTCGGGCACAATAAATGGTCTGCGTGATTTGTTGTATGCCCAAAGTGAGTGGAGACTTTTCAATTTCACTAATGGATTTCGTTTAGTTATTTTTGGTTGGGATTTTTTGTTCGCATCAGCAGATTAGGCTTGTTTTTTTCATTGTAATTATGACATGATTTTTCGTTAATTTTTACCGTTTTTTGTAAATCGGGAAGTCCCTAAATATTTTAGTTCTTTGTGTTTGCACATAAAATAATTAAATGTGCTATCACGGTCTTATTTCATTTTCAAAAATGAGTATTTTACTATAATCAGTAGAATTAAAGTATAAATGTATAAATGTACCACAAATATAGATCACCACCTATTTCTAGGTATATGTATGTATACATAGATTCTCGAATAGCGAACTGCAGAACGAAAAGTAGAACACACATTTTTTTTGCGATACTAACAAACGATTTTTGAAAACAAAACTTTCTGTGTGTATAACGGTTTTACAGCAAACTACTATCAAACAAATTTTCAAATATTTTTAAGGTGTTTTTTTTCACAAAAACACAAGTAGGTATATTTTATTATTTTTTATTGTGTAGCCCAATTTCTATTCTTAAAATACTTGAAATTTTTTAACAGAAATCGGTTGTAGGTAGTTTGGTAAAGTTTAAGCCAATCAAAGAAGAAAAATTATAAAAACCGGTTTTTCGAATTAAAATTACCTCAGAAACTTATGGTTTTCATATGCCAAGTATTATTGACTCGAATACTAAAAATTCGAATTCGTTGGATGGGTAATGAGTTGGGTATGAAAAATGTATTTTGACTTTCCAGCAAGTTTCCCAAACTTTGGTTTTCTTGTATGAATTTTGAAAATACGAAATTTCACGTTCCCAAACACACCTTTTATTAATCCTTCGTGCTAACGATTTGGCATAATGACTTGAAGCCAATTTCACAGAGCATCACAAAAACGCATCCCCAAAACTCGATCCTCAGTGATTCACAGTGTAGTAATCTCTTTTCTTTTAACGATAACTGAGTAGATGAGAATGAGAGCGTTCACTGCAAATCTGGATACAATTCTATGGAATCTGGGCAAGAGTATGATAACCGGGGCGCCGAAAAATGATAGGTAACGGATTTTTGTAGAACACGACAATACAAGCATTTTTTGCTATGGGAGGGGGGATCTATCTCCCCCCGTTTAGGCGGTAGAGGCAATTTAAAAAATATGTATGTATGGAAAACAAATAATTAAAAAATAACGGTTATACTTACAACTAAGTTTTATACATTTTTTTAAGGCTAATACTTCTGTCTATTAGGCAGTTCTTGAATCAAGTCAAAACTATGCACAGTTTTTAAAAACTTTAATTTTAAACTCAAAATTTGGGCAAAAAAAAGTTAAAAAAAAAGTTTAAAGTGTAATTTTTCAAAACTTTGAGATTATTTACTACTGTTTTTTTTTAGAATTCATTGCTCTTATTTGTTTTTGACCAAAAACTAAAAACTAGATGATTTTATGCCTTTTAGTTTTTGAGAAAATTGAAAATAACCACAACTACTATTTTAATTTATTTATTTTTATTTTTGCTTAAGTGGTCTTATTTTGATAGTAGGTAATAATGGTAGGTACGAGTTTGGGTGTATGCAAGAGAGGGGTGTATATGGGGGGCATGCTGACCCCCTGCAACCACCCTGCTTGTCCCCACTGTAGGATTTGGGGTAGGTGCGAGGTTGGGTGTATGCCACACCGAGGTGTTAATGGGTGATGCAACCCCCCTGCTTGGGCTCACTATAGAATTTGGGATGTGTGCAAGGCGGGGTGTGGTGCATGCAAAGTTTCTTTTGCATTTAAATAAACTGGATTTAAGAAAAACTAATTAATCCTAGGTATATCTTAATCCATATTCGATTATTACCATCAAAATAAGACTACGTATGTATAGTATATACTCAAGCAAGGAAAAAATATTTTAAAGTATTTTTTTTTGGTAATTTTCAATTTTCTTAAGAACTAGAAGACATAAAATCATCTAGTTTTCAGTTTTTAGTCAAAAACAAATAAGAGCAATGAATTCTAAAAAAAACAATAGTACTCGTAGATAATCTTAAAGTTTAAAACAATTTTTTTTTGTATCGCCGTGTTCTACAAAAATCCGTTACCTATCATTTTTCGGCGCCCCGGTTATCATACTCTCCCCGGAATCTTTAAGCGACATGTGTATAAAATTTATGGTTTTCAACTGCCCTCAGATGACCCAAATTGTAAATTTGGAATAAAAAACTAAACTATGCTTATAAATAGGAGTCATAAAATGATTTAAAAATAAACGAATGTGAGGTATTCTGACAACTGGGTCATCTGCGTTTCATTTTGAGGATAACACATTGAACGTATGTTGTAAAATCGTGACATTACCCCCTTGGTCAATTGATCAACTAACTTTAAACCAAGTTCCCTAGTCGAAATAGACATACAATATTGGTTTGTCTATTTAAAGACACCTTATAAAAATATTAGATCATTTTTGTCAACCACGGTCTGACCTGACCTATCTATAATATCGATATTACAGTAACATCACCATATTATTAAACACAATTGGTTAAAACTCGAGGGTAAACCACCAGTATTTGGAGTTCATTCGCCTACCTCACATTTTTGTTAACATAACCAAATGACTGCCGATTGTACACCATAATCGATTCATTAATATTTTACTCTACCTACGACGACGCTACATACAGTCATAATTTTTTTAAATTTACTCTTGCCGTCGAGCACCGAGTGTGCCATGAGGAATACTTTTGTTTGCACGTCCACAACAAGTATGATATTTTTGTGTATCATTATCACCCTGACCTAAAAGGTGAGATGACTTTAGAAGGTAGAAAAATTTATTTTATGGAAATTACGAATATCAATAAGAGCATTAGTTGAGCAATGCTTTGTATTGTATAAAAGTGTCGAGTATGGAAGCAGGTAGAATGTTACTCGGGAATTATTTGTAATTGGTTACAAGTGTAATCCTTTCACAAAATGCGTTGTGGTTAAAAAAACACTCCAATGTTCGGTTTCACGAATATTTAACAGATTTTTAAATTCCTAAATCAGTTTTTTTTTAGATCTTTTCTTAGACATTGCCCTCAAGACAACGATACCCACATTTTGGCTTTAAGTTTGTCGTTCTTACTAAGGGTCAAACTAGTCTAGTTCATCCAGTCCATTCCTTTCGAAAAGATCCCAAGCCAAAGGAAGGACGCTTAAACTGCATGTCTAATGTTCGGTGCAACCGAAACTTGGGCACGAGTACGATAACTTGGGCGCCGAAAATTAATAACGGTTTTTTGTAGAGGGGTCCAAAACAAGCATTTTTTACTATAGGAGGGGGGGTCTATCTTGCCCCGTTTGGGCGGGAGGGGCAATTTTAAGAAAAGAGAACTAAAAGTGAAAAAAAAATCATTAAAAATAACGGTAATACTTACAGTTAAGTTTAATACTGTTTTTTACAGCCAGTATTTTATACTATAAGCCACTTTTTGAATCAATCAAAAATTATGCACAGTTTTTGAGAAAATGAGAATCAAACAGAAAATTCGGGAAAAAAAAACAAAAAAAATAGTTTGAAGTATAATTTCTCAAAACCATAAGATTTAATATAATTTTTTTTCATAGAATTCGGTGCTCTCATTGATTCCTAATCAAGAACTGAAAACTAGATCATTTTATGACTTCTAGTTTTTGAGAAAATTGAAAATTACTAATTACTTTTTTGTGAGATTTTTATTTTTGCTGTTGTTTATATAAGATTTCTTATCTATGCTTGTATGTAAGCTTTTTTACATGAAAACAATGCTAGCATCCAGCATTACGGCGTATAAACAGTTGAGGTATGTATGGGGGGACATGCTGCCCCCCTGCAACCCCCCTGCTTGGCCCCACTATAGGATTTAGGGTATGTGCGAGTTTCGATGTATGCAAAATTTGATATTTTAACAGTAGTAAAGTATAAACAGTTGAGGTATGTATGGGGGGCATGCAGTCAAAAAGCTAAAATCTCATAAAAAAGTAATCAGTAATTTTCAATTTTCTCGAAAACTAGAAGACATAAAATAATCTAGTTTTCAGTTTTTGATTGAAAATCAATAGAAGCACCGAATTCTATAAAAAAAATTATATCAAATCTTATGGTTTTGAGGAATTACACTTCAAACTTTTTTTTTGTGTTTTTTTTCCCGAATTTTGTGTTTGAAACTCATTTTTTCGAAAACTATGCATACATTTTGCCTGATTTAAAAATTGGCTTATAGTACAAATTCCTGGCTGTAAAAAACAGTATTAAACTTAACTGTAAGTGTTACCGTTATTTTTTAATGATTTTTTTTTACTTTTAGTACTCTTTTCATAAAATTGCCCCTACCGCCCAAACGGGGCAAGATAGACCCCCCCCCCCCTCCCATAGTAAAAAATGCTTGTTTTGGACCCCTCTACAAAAACCGTTATCAATTTTCGGCGCCCAAGTTATCGTACTCTCCCCGAAACTTGTAGAGCGTTTAATGCAGCCGGCGAAAAGTGAGTATACAATGGACTTGGTTTAAAAGATACTTACTTACCTAAAACATTAAAGAAATATGAGAGGAAATTTCATACGACGACGGTTTAAAGACTTCGTAAACTTGGTAAACTGCGTCAACCCGTCAAGTTTGTATGAAAACTAGACACGTTCATGAATCCCCCAATCTTCTTCAACTACTTACTACATACTAGACTAGAAAACATATATCTATGTCTCTTGTGTTTTATAACTGATGTTTGAAGTTTACTTTGTACAATCCTAAAGAAAGGTACGAATGGAACCAATTCGGACAAAAAAGGTTGCAGATTATTTAAATGTGAATTAAAAGAATCGAAACATTTATTGATACGCTCGATCCGCTTTTCTCCACCAGCTCCCAAACTTGTATTTCTTCTTCACAAAACAATTTAACGCATAAAAGCCACTACAACTACCCTAATGTATAATCATGTTCTACAGGTATAGGCTCTTATACATACATGTACTTGTACGAGTATTAAGAACACTTTTTCAAGTACTCTTAGGCCCATTTGCTGATACAGAACATAAATACTTCTGTTCAACATAAACTCTTACGTGGCAGTTTACGCAGAGGAAAAAGTAGAACATAAGCGCTTAGGTTGAACATAAATATTTAAGATTCGTTTAAGCAAATGACCCTTAATTTAACGAGTCTGTTAGCATAGAAATAGAAATACATTATTTGTTCACCTCTGGGTTTTGGAGGGCAGGGAGGGATTTTAGCATGTTTAGAACCATTTACCATAAAGTGTGTACTTACTTAACCATTGAGAAGGGCATAAATCTCGGCTTAGGGATAGTAACGTATGAGAGAGATGGGGGAGTAGAAAATCAATTTTTCTGAAACTAATGTCTAAACAACTAATCGCTAAAGAAAACTTGATTCAAAAACTTAAAAAGAATGGATATTTCTTTAAAAAAAAAAAAACTGTAGAATGTCATCGAATATTATCGTTGATCTGATCTGCATACTGCATTGTTGAAAAGTAGAGCGACACAAACTCATAAACTCATACTCAAGAACTCATCCGGCACATGTTTCTCGGTCCATTCTTTGATTGCAGATTTTGCTCGTAGTACTATTCATAACATAACGTGTCAAAAACCTGCGAACGTATTTAGGAATTTTTAAATTTATTCGAAAAATTTTGAGCATTATGGATGTATGTACTTGCGTTATGAATGTAATGCATTTGTCTGGTGGGACACTATTGATCTTGGGCTGATCAGAAATGATCATATCAGAGCTAAACCAATTCTGCGGCCTAGCAATAAATTGGACGACATTGAAAGAAAGAAACTAGGAAGGAGTGTGTCCAACATCAAGCATAGAGTAAAAAGAACATGTATCGGGAATTGGAGGAAATACCTGCACCGGCTGCACATGAAGTTTGAGACGTTATACTTCCCATTATAGCTGTACCTGAAGTGCCATTCATAAGAGCTGCGTCTGCTTATGCAAATTGGTCGCAGAATTAGACAACCACAACATAAAAGCAGCGTAAATTCGTGCGATTGTTCACAACTCTGTGCAACGCGTCTTGATTTTGTGAACTGCGAATTCACATTTAAAAGTTCGCGTGTAGCAGGTTGTTGGTCACATAAAAGATATCCAAATGTGTTTTCTTTTTAATTTTAACTATTTATTCACTAAATTATACAATTAAAATAAAAATTTGCTTATATTTGCCTAGGAAACAGCTTTAAAAGAATAATTCGGAGAAGCAGATCGTAGCCCATATTAATGGCACTTAACAACGAAGAAGTCGCAGAAAGTTAGTGCTACGGCGGAAAAATATGAAAAGGGAAAAGTGATTGGGACAGAAAAGATACCCTTTGATTTCTGGAAAAAAAAGTCTAGATGGCTTGTAATTCTCATCTACGAATTTATTTTCGGTGACCAAGCCAAGACAAATTCTTCACTTTCATTGTTCAAAAGCTTATACATTTTACCTCTTAGATATTCGTATGTAGGAATGAGTTTCAATATTTACGAAACCAAATTTCAATGGAATTGCTTGAGTAAGCACAGAACATCACAGACGCTTTTATTTGTAACCAGACACCATAGGATATATGCAAGCAACTAGATCGTATTAATCATTTCTCTAAAGTTTTCGAACATAAATTTGGACTTACATACCCGTATCATTTAATAAATAAATCGGTTTTTCAAGTGAAGAGCGATGAGTCGGCTGGTTAAGTGAATCATCACATTTTACTCGAAAAAATAGAAAAAAATTTGAATTTATTGTTGAGACGTTCCTCGCGTTTAGTATAAATAGGTACATATCTAAAATCCAAATCCACCTACCTACTTGTATCCCAGGTATAGGGTGTCCCAGATACCCTATTGGAATATCACTCGAACGCCGCGCGGCAATGACTACAAATTTTCCGCCAAGTACCTATTCGTACATACCTACTTATTTTTCTCATTACTTTAAAGTTATTTTTTTTCCATAATAAAACATTTTGTTAATATGTAAAATTAAAATTTAATAGGCATCTATATGTAATCTTGCAAGAAAAAAAATTAAAAAAGTGCTTAACCAATAATGGAGGGCAAGTTACCTTCTCGTAATCTACAAGGAAGTCTGATACAAAAAAATTGCAACAGCTACCATCTGCGAAAACTAACATTGCTATCTGATGACGACGGGGATAGGCAGGCACAAACTAATGCAACGATAACTTCATTTTGTTGGCCTCGGACGTGGAACAATCCAGAAACCTTTACGCCTTGAGTTCTGAAGTCAACCCGGCGAACCCCACACCCACAAGTGGAGTCTTAGGATGAAGCAGTGAGGTAGGGAGATCTGTTGCCACATTAAAAAGAAACTCGGATCACATTAACCGTCGCCGTCGTCGGTTGAAGAAAGAGGGAGATACCTTTTATGCAATAGATATGCACGAGGATCTGTAAACAAACTCAATCAAGCATTGGTAGGTACCCTTATAGTAAAGAATTAAAAACTGCCACTTTTAAAAGCATTTTTACAACAGAAGGGAAACCCACTCAAAAATCAACATGGGGAACGTGCGCTAAATCTCACATTAAAAAATTACAAGTTTCACAAAACAAAACTTTGAAAATGATGACAAATCTACCCTGGCTTTTTTCAACTCAACTATTGCATGAACAAACCGGTGTACATCAAGTTGCAAAAAAAATTGAAATTCTCAACGAAAGATTTATTTTAAGATGTAGTGATTCCAAGAATGTATTAATACAAAATTTAATAGATCAATAAAAATGTTCCTTACAAAATTTCTTAATGTATTTATGTTAATTTATTTATTTATGTATTTGTTTTTTATTTATTTGTAAATGTTAGTATTTATTTATTTATATAGGTACATATATTAACTATTTTCGTCATTCGATTGATCAAATTATTTATTTATCTATTCATTAGTTATGTATATTATTTAAATGTTTACTTATTTATTTATTTATTTATTTATTTATTTTTTTTTATTTTATTTATCTTGTTATTTGTTTATTTATTTATTTGTTTAAATGGTAATATATTTATTTATTTATTAACTTGTTATTTGTTTATTTATTTATTTATTTATTTATTTATTTATTTGTTTAAATGTTTATTTATTTATTTATATATCTATTATTTATTTCTTTTTTTTCGTTTTTATAATTTATTAATTTAATCTGTTTATTTATTTATTTAAATATTAATTTTGTTAAGATATTAATTTATTCATTTATTAAGTTGATTATTACATAATTAAACAAATAATATATCCCATAACCTGGCAATTCCTTTAGTTTGTAAGTTTTATTTGTATCTAGTCTTTTTTTTCTTTTTTTTTACATAAAATCCTTAAAAATCATATTAAATGAAGGTTTTAATCATAGTTTTCCTTCAAATATAATCTTAAATTCAAAATTAATTTAAAATGTTTATAAAATTTTTCAGTTGTAAGATATAATTCAAACATCAAATCTCTGAGCAAGCTGCGTATTATAAAAATATTGTAAAAGCCTTTATCTATGAAAATAAAATATCTATCTATCTATCTAACATTTCAAAAGGCAAAATCGTATGTTTTATTAATTGTTATTCAGTAATTTTTATAAGGATTCGTTCATTTACTACAAAAGAATTCTTTTTCATTCAGAGGGATTCATAAATTCATAAATAATTTGGCCAGCGGTAAAATAACACCTACATAATATCCCAAAATTTCAACGCCCACACTCTGTACTTTAAGGATGCTATGCAAACCTCCATATGACATGCATCCTGATGTTGAGCTCGTCTGAATTCTTACCTAGATATGCATAGCACTATGTAGCACTGTTCATATTAATGATCGAAGAGTGACGCAGCTCTTAAGGGTATTATATACATAGGTTAGAATGATATCCACATTTTCATATAACATTGTTATATGGATGTACCTATGTATGTACACAAATTGTACATAAAACATAATACCAACCACCCTAATATATACGTAGGTACATGAAACTAATAGAAGGGATACATTAGGTATAAAACATCTATGGAACCGCTCTGTGCTCTTATAAAAAAACTTCTCTATAACCCACTGCATGATAAAAACTTGATTATAAGTAAAAGAAATTCCATTAGCCATTTCCCGAAAAAAAAATTCTCTGGAGATTCACGGTTGCCACTCATGGTAAAATTTTGCTAACTGCGTTGGAAAAAAAATTAATAACAATTTGAAATAAAAAATCAAAGAACCTTTGCTACCGCTTTTGATTTTTTCCAAACATAATATAATAAAATATAACATAATACTGTTAAGAGGCGGGCAGATTTAAATTTACAAAACCAATATAAAGTATCGACTATAGCAAAAAGGAAAGCAAATCAGAAAAAGTTTATAATTGATTATAATAAATGTTCTCATTACATTTCAAAAATAAATAGCTGTTACTCCGCCCGCTTCGCTGGGCGATTTTTGAATTAACACGCAATGGCGAGAGGTTTATACATAATTTCGCATACTAATAAATTGTGTGGGATTATATTTATACCTTTCAATTAACTTGTCTAAAATATTACATGAATGAATGATTTTTTAAAAATTAAATACACCCAGAAAAGAACGCATACGCCTAAGTGTACTGTATTGTTTCAAACGCAATAACAATTTTTAAAATCCGATACCAATTTTTCGTTTTTAGCCCATTTCACCCTAATTTTTAAAAAATATTTAGCCCTTGAACAATCCGTTAACTATAACCTGTAACCTGTCACCTTTAAAGAATAAGTAGGTAAAATAAATAATAAACCGTATAGATACTTACCTTTAAGCGATATGGTAGGTACAAACTTATTTTTTTTTTTAGTGTTTTTTTTTTTTGAAGTATTGAATTTTGATGAATTTTTAATTAATTTTTTGACAACAAAACAACCGCTCGAATTCGAATCCAACACTGTGTCAAACTTTCAAAGCAATCAACGAAGAACTTTCGGAGATTAGCGGTAAGGAACAAACGTACATTAATTAACATTTTTATTTACCTATCCTACGAGTAGATGAATAAAATTTTCAATTCACCAACAATATTTTTGAAAATTCATTTATTTATTTTTCTGTAGGAGTTGCCAATTTTACAAAATTGGTAACCGTGGGAATGGTGTGAAATCGAAAAATATTTATTCGTCTCACAAATAGCTCTCAAAGTATCTCTTCTTCGTGAGGTTAGCTGCAGCAGCATATTATGTACTTAACTATTATTTAGTTTGTATAATCGCTTCCAATAGAAATTAAGGGAGGTTAAAATATAATAAATCAAGGCGGAGCATCAGTTAGTTTCAAAGAGTATAGGTATACTGTGAATTGAGTTTGAGCACTTTTATAATGTTCCTACTCAATGCAAGTTACACAACCTTGTAATAAAATTTTAATATTGAGTGGAAACAGAAACTTTTTATCAATTAGGTATCGGACCAGATGAGAGCAGAAAAACAATTTAAGTATACATAACTCCTAACGTATTAACTCCTTGTCTTCAAACATTTTTTACTAGGTACCTACATAATTAAAATTCCTTCTTACTTATACCTACTACGTAAAAATCTTTTAAGTACAAGTTTTTTAAGTACAACCCCATAAGAAGGTAATTAGGTAATAAATATTCTAGTGTTTAATTCCTTTGAGAAGTCATAGATAGCAGTAAAAGCACACGTACGAGTACCTGAGCATTCTTCAGTAAGTAAAAGTACCAAGAAGTTGAACTTGTACTTGAAAATGTTAAATAAAAGTAGTAGTTTACAGATCTGATTAAAACTACACTTTAAATATCCAACTTCATGACAAAAATGACTTTAATTTTTGACTTGCTATTTTACATTGGTCAGTTGACAGTTGACAGAAATTGATGATAACTGTCCCTTTTGACGTTTCGCTGCATCTGGAACACCTACTCATAGTATAATATTTATTTCTTCTACATATTTGAACAAAGTCCGATCCCTAAGTTCTTGTTTCTACTCAAGAAAACATACATTTATTACTTTCACAAGGATGTAGGAGATGTCTTTGAAAAGTACTCAATATAATCGCACGATATTTACTTAATAAATCAAAAATGCTCCGCCTTCATTCTTCATTGGAAGCGGAGCACTGATACAAAATATTCAAAAGATTGATTCCATAAAGAAAAGATATCTGAGATCTGAGCGTTCACCTCAACTGAGTTTTTTTCTTGTTTTTTTTTTTTTTTGTATCATGAAATTAAATTTATATAAGACATTGTACCTACATAGGTATATAGTATATGTATATGTATCTATACTTGGAATCATCATTAATTTCACATTTTTCTTTGTGAAATTTTCTGTGCGACTACACAGCGATGCTGCTAATGATAGGTACTTCTTATATTTATATTCAAGCTTTTTATTCATGCTCTTACAGTGGCGTATCTCAAAAATTTGAAGCAAGAATTTGTACTTTATAAAAATGCTATGCGAAAATTAACAAAAATTGTAGTTACTAAACAGGCATCTTATCATTTTTCAAACCAGCCTGAATGCATAAGTGTTGAACACTCCTATTATTCTATATAAGGAAATACATTTGGTGAATGGAAAAGTGGCAAAATATCGATGTTTCGTGAGAAGTCTTGCAGTGGCCAACTTACTTATATAAATTTTCTCTAGTATTGTATACATTTAAAATAGCGCTAAATTATTCCTAAAAACTATTGTAAATGTAATGAAATCAATATTAGTACCTAAATGAATTCTTAGTTCCTTACCTACTTGCTTAGTCGTGTGTTTTTCTTTCTTTTTCGTCTATTGCTCCGAGGTTTAAAAAGAACATAACATAATGTTACTTTAATATTTTTTAGAAAGGTCTAAAAGCGCTTAAAATAAGACCGCGTCAATTTAGAGCGTGATTGATTTTCATCATTATCATCGGTTCGAGAACCGGGGTCCGGTCCTGGCCTCCTTCAACAAGTTTCTCCACCTATCCCCAAGGCTTCGGGTGCCCTTTTCAGCGCTAGCATGGTCTACCACGCTACCGTCTACCATAGTATGTACCACAAAGGACTTTCCGAGCCCGTTCCTTTCGCTCATATCTACGAGCTAGGTGCCCTGTCCACCGGAGTCTACCGAGCTTAATTGTTGTCACTATGTCTGCTTCAATTAGATTGCGTATAATTCATGACTATACCGTCCTTCCTCACATAGGACTTTTCTCTCGAACGCGGCTAATAGGTGGGAGTGTCTTTTGCTAAGCACCCAAGTCTCGGTTCCATACGTGAGCACTGGCGTCTGGCAGGACCATGGTCCTGTACCGCAGCAATTTTGAAGTTGTGGTGAGGTTTCTGCATTTGAAAAGCTTTGACAGACTATAGTAGTCTCTGTTGAAATTGAGCAGCCACCCACGTATTTGTTAATAATGTCTTGTATAATTTCTTCACCTCAATTCCACAGAGTATATATAAATACTTACATAGATGCGTAGCATTACAACCAGAAAAAAAAAACAATAAATAATCAATTTTCGCTGCAAAAAAATCGTTTTATTAAAACCGTTCTAGGTAATTTTTCGATCGTAGACTAATTATATTTTAAAAATATAAAAGACCGAAATATCGTACAATTCATTGACGTCATACACCGTTTGAGGATAGAGGGACTTCTAGCATGACGAAAATGTTTAATTTCAAATTAAAAAAAAAAAATCAGTAAAATTAATTTATTTTTAAATTGCGTAGGTATACTGCAAATACTTACTAACAATTAGGAAGACTTTTCCGTCAGTAGCCACTTGCATCCCAGTCGGCGGCCTTCCGTCCCCTTTCGCCCTCCTTCAGCTGCGCTAATGGGCACTATACTATACTATAATGCGTTTAAGCTAAAAATACATAATATGGTTTTGCATTCATATATGTACATAACTCATGGGAGCAGTTACCTTTTACTTAAATAGATGTAAAAAAAATGTATACCTTATTATGTATCCTCATACCATCATATAAATACATAAATGAAATGTGTTTACTATATGTGCCTATAGTAGTACATACCTTATTATGTTTAATTTCTGCTTTGCTGTTCCATTCTTTTTATATGAACCTTGGTAGATATACATGAAGTGGTGTACAGATGTGTAGATAAGATTTTGGATTTCGTCGAGCTCTGTGCTCAACAGTGAACACTGAACAGTCCACATCCTTAAAGAACCAAGTGTGGGCGTTGAAATCATTTATTATACCTATAGTTTTTGAATACTTGAAAGGAAGCTAGGATTCATAATTACCTTCTGGACTGGCTGCATACGCTGAACAAATAGATTATAATAGTTAACAGTTGTAGGTTGTAGGGTACAGCTGAAAAGTTTGCTCAGCTTCTCCTAATATAGGTAATTAGGTGTAATGCATTTTGTGCTTCAGCTATACAGCTTACATTTTAAGAGCATTTAAGTGCTGCTCAATATTCTGTTCTTTGTGGATGATAGGGTCGAAGACATGACGTAATGGATGGGCCCACGGACTTTAAAATCACCTGAGAACTCAATAGGTACAAGTTGCTGAAGATTATGTTTTTGTTTTCTTTTAATCTCTTGTACATATACATATGTAGGTACCTACCTTTCGCAAAAAGAAACTAATTTGGGATTCTAGACCCCAATTTTAGTAAACTAAAACTGTGCATCAAAATATTTTTTTCTGCTAAGACCAAAATATAATTTTCCAAATGTATCTCCTGCTGTGCACTTTTTATATTGAAGTATTTCTTTTAATTTTTTATTATGTTTTTGCTGGTGCAGGAGAAAACTCCTTTTGAAACGTACATAAATATTTCGTAAGATATGCAATTATACATTTAAAAACATAGTTTTTAAAATTAAGCTTTATTTTAAGGTGTAGGTAATGGTGTATACACTTTCTTTTGAAGCTCTTAGTATATACCTACCAAGTTTAAAGAAAATCTAAACTACTATAGACAGACAGCGCGGCGGCGGCGGTGAAATCATATGGGGTTGGGGTCAATATTAAGTTTAACAGCCTTTTAAGTATGGATTTAAAAAAAATATGATTTGATCATTTTTAAACATTATTAAACATTTTATTATTTTAAACATTTGCTTAACCCTTTTCTATCATACTGACACAATTTTCTTAATAAAATCAAACCAAACGCGTCTCAATCATTAACGGTTCATTAGGAAATGGATTTTTTTTTTGACAATTATGAGTGTCAAAGTGACATTGGTTTTAGCATTATGTTAAAAACGATAAAATACGCTTTTGGAGGTTTAAGATAACATAAGTAAAATGCACAAAGTAGTACGAGGAAAACTCAACTTCTCCCACCAGCCATCAGACGCTTCCCATGGAAGCCTGAAGTCAGCGGTATCAACATTATTTTTTAACGTTGCCTGTTCTAAAAGTATTGATTACTTAACACCCATTTTCAAACGGTTATTTATTTAAAAAAAACATACATTAATTTTTAACGTTGCCAGTTCTAAAAGTATTGATTACTTAACACCCATTTTCAAACGGTTATTTATTTAAAAAAAAACATACATTTATGTCCAGTTTTTCAGTGCTGAGTTAAACCAGAGTTAGTTACCTAATCCTCCATGAAATGATCGATAGCTAACTCAACAGGCTATTTTATCATTAGCGGATAGATGCAGAAGGGCCTACGATAAGTAAACAACACATTTTTTAAAGTTAATCCGGGATTAACTCAACATAATTGGGGAGTTAACTCAACTTAAATTTCGCACTGAACCTTAGCTAGGTATTAGCTAAATGAAGGCACCTTCACATAATTCTATTTTATATCAAGATACAAGACGATTGAAATACAGTGCACAAGTTAAATACCTTACTTGTATTTCCACTCAATACTCGAAGCCTACCTTCCTATATAACTTAAAACCCATTTGTTTATTTACGTTTTAAGAGAAGCCTTGCAATTGAAATCATAGAAAAAGTACCGAAAGAACTAGTTACATAGCAAAACTCACAGATTGCTCCGCCTTTAATTTTGTATTTCCAACCCCGTTTTATTTTGATTGGAAACACATTTTTTGATCGAAATATAAAATGCGAGCAGTTTAGTTTTATAAGTGTATTTATTAAATTAAACAAAGTTTATTGAATTCTTAATGCATGTACCCGCACCACATACATGTATTTATGTAACTAGGTATATGGTATATTATGTAGGGACCTAAATTTTTATTTACACCGTTATTATTGCATCTTCTAGCAATAGTATATACCTAATGAAGTACTTTGTATGTGTAGGCAAGCGTTTCGACGAGGTCACCGGACCGGTTTGCCTTTGCATGTTTTCATAGCATTCTTAAACAAACCGAATTTAGTGTGGGCGTTAAAATTATTTGTTACAGTTTAACCTGGGCATTAGGAAGACAACTGTATCTTTATTTTTCTTATTAGCAGTCTGATTGTATTTTCATTTTTCGTACTTCATACATTTTGAAGTTGGAGAAAGATAAATAGAAATGTCAAACTGGGGGATAGTTGCACAATTTGCCTTTATTTTCTAAAAACCTCTTTTGTTAATTTCCCTTCCTATGCAATGCAAACAATTCCGGTTTTTCCCAAATAAGTTAATAAAGGATTACGATTAATATCGTTCAAAATGGCTAGCAATCTTATGTTTGCAATTACGAGAAAAGAAAACTGTAAAAAAAACAATACCTGCAATATTTAACGGAAATTCAAATTTTGAATTGACGTATTTTGTTCTATACAAACGTGATTTTAAGACTTAAACACCTGTTTTATGTTTGAAATAGTTTAGTGCAACCAGGCATAAATATATTACCCAGTGCTTTAGCTGTCCTTCGGCTCCGGCTTTTGTTTTATGTTGATGGTCGTCAGTTATTATTTTGAATTTTGGCAAATTTAGGTTTGCATTTGTATTTTTGTCTGACTTATAGGGCCCATACATTACGCAAACACATTTGTCCAAACGTGTGTTTGAGCAAACAGTTTCGTCACACAGTGCACATATAGAAGGTAATATCATCAGAGTTTTCGTTTTTGTTCTCTACTGCGCATCTGGCAAAATCGTAGCCTCATTTGTTGTTGTGTCATACTTGTTGTTGTTGGATGTTGTTGTTAACAATATCACCTATTCGGCCATATTAAACTTTTGTTGTTGTGTTTATGTGTTAATACTCTGTCATATCACCATGCTGGCCATCTTTATTACCCTCTTGACAGGTCTCGTTTTTGAAAACCTGCGCAATATAATACCTTCTATATGTGTACTGTGGTTTCGTCACACACTACACAAACATGTTTGAGAGATATTAGTTGCGTGACGTTTTTCATCTCAATCAGACCAACGTACGGAGCAATGAGCGATTCAGCGTGTGCAGCTTTAATTCTTGCCTTGGCTATTAAAAAAAGAAGGTGCTTTAAGCATCCGATAACAGTAATCATAACTTTCACGCACCACAACAACGACAAACTTTTATACAATTCTATAAATTCCGGTGAATACCAGCTTTAAACGTAGGTTTTTGCAAACACTCAGCATCGCGACACACAACTCAAACAGTTTGTACAAACATTTTTACAACAACAAAAAGCATTTTTTTTTGCTCAAACGGTTTGCGTAGTGTATGGGCCCTATTACCTACGTTTAAGGCTGGTAATAGGGTAATAGGGTCTTTAGTTGAGAGCGCTAAGCGGGTTGTCATGAACAGATTGATTAGCTCCACATTTTCTACGGTCCTTGGTCGCCCGGATTTTCGTTTTTTTCGACGTTGTAGGTACCATTACCGTCACACTTTTTGACCCATATTCGAATAAGAGAAAAACTTGCCGCATCATTTAAGTGGAAAGAACTTTGAATACTGCTAAATCTTCTAGCGCTACAATCGCAAAATCACCATTTTTGCAAAACTCCCGCACGTACAATGCGCGGTCTGCTCACAAGAAACGCTCCACAGCGACTTAAATCAACTCGGATTCGTTGCTTAAATTTAAACTAGCACAACTTTGTCAAATATGTATGAACGGTTTTTGATGAAATGTCTTAATTTTACGTTGAGTGTGTGCTATTGACAGTGCTATTGACAATTTTTATGCTGTTATTTTTTTTGTGGTTTTGTTGTATTGTAGGTACAAACATTTAAGCTAACAAAACACTACATTACTTCGTAAAATATAAACGGATGTTGATGAAGCTAGCTCCATAATCTTATAGAGAGAGAGCGGGTCAGAATTCTGGTTTTCAAAATTCTGCTTGGTCAAAATTCTGTTTTTTTTTTTTAAATTCTGTTGGGTCAAAATTCTGTCTGGTCAAAATTCTGTTTTTCAAAATTCTGTTTTTCATAATTCTGTTTTTCATAATTCTGTTTTTCGAATTTCTGTCTAAGAAAAATTTCCATTGAAACATTTTTTTTATGACTAAACATTTATTTAATGAAGAAAAACGTAAATAATATGTTTATAATAATGTATATTCTTTTGCATTAGAAAACTATGTATACCAAGTTCCAACATATTTTGTTATACCTTTACTGTATACTATATACTAGAGTATACTCGTAGATAGTAAACATTTAGTAAATAAAAAATCGTCTCAAATATGTATGTACGTATGGTATTACCATGTTTAATAAAGTAATATTCAATTACAAGAAATCAATTTTTCATAATTCTGTTTTTAAAAATTCTTTAAATCTGTTGAAAAAGAGAAATCGTTTTGATAATGTAATAAAGTGAGTACTTTTTTACATTATCAAAACGATTTCTCTTTTTCAACAGATTTACAGAATTTTTAAAAACAGAATTTTGAAAACCAGAATTTTGACCAAGCAGAATTTTATACAGCCAGAATTTTGAAAAACAGAATTTTGACATGCAGAATTTTGAAAGCAGAATTATGACCCAAGCAGAATTTCGACCCCAACCCTTATAGAGACTCTTTTAAAGTCTCTTTTCATTAGGCCAAATGAGGTAAATTCGTTCATAATTTCCAAACTAATTTCCAAATCATGTCGTTCCCCATACAAATTCACATCTCCAAATGAGGTAAATTCAACCAAATTCACAAACTATCTCTGAAATCAGGTGATCCCATTAAACCAAATATAAATTGCGATTCTATTGTAAACCTTTCAAATTTCTCTATAAGACAGAAACAGAAAACAACAATGATCTGTCGATTGAAAGTACAAAGCGATATTACCTCATTTTTGCTCTAATGAGTCCCAGTAGTCATGTTATGAACTCTCAGAACATAGTACTTGTTCATACCTAACCATAACTGATTTCGAGTAACAACTGTTTTTTTTTTAACTTGGACAAACCCCTTTGTTGAATCATTTTTTTGCTCATCGCTTCCAAAATTGGTTTTTAATTTTATTTTTGAAATATTTGGATTCAAACATTAGTTAATAATTTGCGTACTTCGGGTATCAAAATAATTTTACATTTTTCAGCATTTTGCTAAAAATTGACAGTCAATCTTGAAGTTTGATCAAGCCAATTATTTTACTTGAATTTCAATTAATATGGTTATTTAGTAAATTATTCTAGGAAAATATTGTAGTGGTGGTTTTTTTTCCTACCATAAAAATTAGCTATAGTCTGTATATCATATGAAGACGGGAGAAGCCCACGATAATGTGTGGCGTGACAAAGACGGATCTCTACTATTTTTTTTGATGAGGATCACCTCAAAATGTGAAGCCACCTTTTTTCTTGGGTTTAAAATTGCGTTTTCACCAGTGAAATAAACCCTAAGTCTAATTTACTGAATACACACTATATTTCCCAGTCAGAGATATCTTTACCTAAATCAAAGCCGTTGAACTTCCCAAAATCCAAACGTTCTGCTTAAAGGAAGATTGTCAGAAGAGTTTGAAATGCAGAGTGGAGCTAGGCAAGGCTGTTTAGTATACATTAGGGTGATTAGTGACGTAATGCACGCAGCTTTGTCGTCCAGAAATGGTTGGTACGATTGACGTATGCTTAATCTCTCATTGGATTGTGGATCTCCATGAAATGGCAACAGAAATAGTCTTGCAACTTCCTCATCGGTTTGAATAGATATTTCTGCACAGCCAGTACAGATGGTAGAATATTTTAAATATCTTGAGAATACTGTCTCTACTGATAGCGGAAGCTGAGAGTCGAATCAGGATAGTAAAGGTTAAGTTCAGAAATATATAGAGGAACTACTATAAGCCTAATAAGCATAAATATCATAAGTTAACAAGTAGATGTCGGCGAAACATATGGCCCAACTGTATTTCAAACGACTAACTTTATCGGCGATCAGTTTAGGAACCCAATGATCTATCATAAATGACAGTGAATTATCGATACGCTTCGACGGATAGCGAGTGTATTTCGAGTTTAAAAATGCAATGGATCGCTTTAACATAGGCAGACGAGCAGGCCAACCTAGAATTGGTGAAGAACGGTTTAAAGAAAGATCAGCACAACGTGGGAAGAGTTACGAGAGAACTGAAATATTTCTGTTTAGCCTTCGGTTACTTTCGTTATCGATACTAAAGAGCTCTCATCTACCGCTCATATTTTATTAGGTTAAATTGGTGAATTTCACTGAACATTTCGAATTTAGAAGACCAAAGAGTTAATTTTCTTGAAAATGTCCAAACTTTTGAATGCTACAGTCACATAATTTTGAAAGTTTTGTAAAACTTCTGAAACAAATTTATTATTTAAGAGGCTGCTGTACAGTTGCAGGCAAATTTATAATTATTTAATTTCCGAGATATCTTGCAAATGTCTACTTGTATTTGAAAAGAGATAATTTGGAAATTATCAACGAAATAACCTCATTTGGCCTAACGAAACCTAGCCGTTCGTTTCTAAATTATCTCATTTGCTATAAAAATGCACATTTAGAAATGAGATGAAACCAAATTATGTCGTAAAACGGATGAACTCATTCAAACAAAAAAAGAAATTTCGATGCTGCTGTGAAACATCTTCATAATTTTAAAGAGCTTTTGAAAAGCGGAAAGCTTTTGCCAAACTCTATGATAAGAAAAAAAGCAACCAAAAATGGTTAACGGCCAAAACAAATTTAAAAGGAAATTAAATTCCAAACGAAATCAACTCGTTTGTTATGACAACACTTTCTGTTATTTGCGAAACTCTCATTTTGAGTCTTATTCGCAAAAAAGACTCAAACCATTCCACTTCAACAGTATAATGTCCATTAATATTGTTTAGGATAAACCCTTTTCCGCTGGTCTTAAACAATAGTTGGCATGAATTGACACAATGTCACCATATAACAGAAAAAATGATCGATTAGTTTGCTTTGCTTTTATTTTTTATGTTAATGCTTTAACGTACTGTAAACCTATTTTATTAATTATTTGAAAACACATTGAACTATTATCTAAACTTGTTGCGAGTATTCGCTTGAGATGATAAGGAAAATGTAATAGATTATTACTTTTTAACGGCAGGTCTCTGATAGTTTCATATATCTTTTTAAAAATAGGTTGTTTGTTTAAATGAAAGTATCCTCGATTTCCATGAAGTATATGAATGCCATTTGTTATATTACATACATTAACATACATGCAATGATCTGGTCGATAATTAAAAATACATGGAAATATGTACAGCTTATCTAAAATTTAAAACAAGAAAATTAAATTAAAAATCAATATAAAAAAAAAAACAAACAAAGTATGGAAGTGACTTAAAGCAAGCCAATTTATAACAATTCTGTTTTAACTGTTTATATAGATAGGTCACGGTTAGTATATAGAGCTCTGAAAGGCCAGAACCCGCCAGAGCATATTTTTTGGATTCTTCAAATTAGCGATAAACTGTTATAAATGTGCATGCCTCAAGACTCTGCCGAAACTAGATATCAAATATATACCGGGATGATAGTAAAATAAGATATTTATTAAATCCTGGTCTCCCCATGTTATTTGAGATTTATACTGCTTGTACAGAGGGAAAATTTTATTTTCCCAGTCGAATTGTCTCATTCTAGTTAGATTCATAAGCATCACTCCAGAGTTTACGCCAAGTGGGCCATAGAAAGGATGACGAGCAAATCTATTGTACCAGCCGATTTGAGTGTCCTCATGCTCCGGTGATAGCCCCGCTATTTGTGAAGCATTAAAATTATTAAAATGGAACCAAGTGTCTACAGCCGGAGACAAAAATACAATATCAGTATCGACATATAAAGTGGCATCAGTGTTACGAAGCAGAGACTTCATGAAAATACAATAAATTATTAACACATTGAGTAAGTGGGGGCAACAAACATACCGGTAGGAATAGTCTTTGAGCTGCGCATGGTTTGAATAAATTTCGCCAATCTTTTTCTCCTGACTTAGGAAATTGTATTGAGTACAATTCAAAGGAGAATTGATTGTTAAAATCGTTTTGCCATTTTAACAATTGGTCCTTAAACTTCTGCTTTAAAATATCTTCGGTAATTATGTTAAAGTTTAGAAATGTTTTTACAGTATTATAAATAAGTGCCGATTTGATCATTGTCAATGTTTCATCCAGCTTCGAGCCACATGCTACAACAGTAATGGACACCTCAATAATTCTAGACTTGGAAGCATAGTCCGAATTGGTAAGATATGGTATTTTTTGAAATTCCTTAGTAGATTTCCAGCATGTTATAAGATATGTAACTACAAGGGTAAAAAGTATTGCAATTAAATACAATAGCAACATCTTTCTTAATCGGGTCATTAGAATTAGTATAATTAAATGAAAAGTCAAAGAACTTTAGAACTTATGTAGGTGCATTATTTTTTCGCGGAATGATTTTTATATTTCACTGAAAGCGCTGTGATAAACAAAAGCACATTTAGCATATTATTTGGTAAAACTTAAAATTGTTGAGCTTATGCTAAATCTACACAACTGACAATGCCAACAAATAGTCATATTTATGTACATTACTAATATGTCATAAAACATACAACAAGATTTATTATGGCAACAAATGACGGCACAGAACATAATTTTGTTGGACCAGACACCAGAGCATAGATAGACCATAGACGTATTATTCCAGTTCCAGCTTTCGTCGCATAAAGTGGAAGCTGGAAAATAACCTCTTATACATACTAGTTTTGAGTTCAACTGTTTGTGAAGTAACAATAAGTATTCACCATTGTGTAAGGTTCACGTAAACGTGGTAAAATTTGTTTGAAAAATTAACATGTTTACGTTTATAATGATTTAACGCATTTATACCCCTATTGAGTTTGCGATGTTTATCAAGCTGTTAATGTTTAGGAGATTTGTTTAGAAATAATTCCTGAATAAAACAATCCCACTGCCATTGTTTTATGCAAAACAAATGGAGTTTGACAAACATAATCTTTTTGACCAAAAGATTTTTTTTCTCACCAGAGTCATTTTTTCCCAAAAAGAACTGTATTCTATGCTAAAGAAAAATCTACACGAACTTGGACACATACTTTGAAGATTTTAAATTTTGATTTATACAATTGAGATCAGTTTACATTGTTTATTTTTCAATCCCGTCTTTATTTCTTAAAATTATCTCGAGATAATTTTCCGCTTTGCAGAAAGATATAATTTTCCGCTTCACGTTTGCATGAGCACCCCATAAAAATTCTTGCATAAATGTGAGAAATAATCAGCTGTCACAACCAAACGTCACAAAATACTTCTCGAAACTTTATGAGGTTTATTTCTTCGCTTTCTGCATCAATTCTGGAGATAAATTTATCTGGTTTGCAGAATATTTTTCCCATACAAACTTTGACAGCTCGTTTCTGCGGAGATAAAATTATATATCAAACTCTGTTTTTTTGCACAAAACAATGGTAGTGACATTGTTTTGTGCGAAAACAGTCGTGGTGAATAAAATTGCTTTCACTTTCTGTTAGTTAGTTAGTAATTCAATAAAACTGTTTTTGCCCTTAAATCGATCTATAGATTTAAAAATAAAGCTTTAACTACATTCAAATATTTTACCAACAGTATGGAAAAGTGCAAAAGGCATTGTATAAGAAATCTATAGTACTCTCATCAGCACGTTCCACAAAGCTTTGTTGTGTGGTCGTTTGAGGGCCCACTTGTTTATACACAGACACAGCAACCAAAAAATTAGTTAGTTGTGTGATCGCTTGGGGGACGAAGTGTGGAACGTGCTGATGATAGTACTATGCAAATTTATATACAATGGCAAAAGGGCAAATTTTGTGTAATTAATAATTTCATATTGCATTAACAGCTCAAACAACTTCTAGGCACCCATAGATCACTAGCGCATGATTTTGATTTTCACACTTTTTGCCACTTTTGATGAATTTATTTAAGGCTTAATTACGGTAATGATGCAAAATCGTAAAGCATTGATAGGGATAACCACCGTATAGTTAGCACCCAAAAGTCTGGAATTTTTAATTTTTTAATGCAAATAATTTGGTGAGAGTTTGGTGAAAATTGGTTAATCATTTTTATAATTTGGTGAATCCTAGTTTAAAAGTTATTAATAATATAAGGTTAGGCGTATAGTTAGCACCCCATAGGAACAAAAGTGGGCTTTATTGGTATCAATCGATGGGGAATGGTTCCCTGAATTTAGTGAGACTATACTCGAATTTGGTGAGGCTATTATTTTGATATATTTAAATAAACACATTTTATTATGCTTTTACAATTATAATATTAATACCCGTTCATATAAATTGCTAACTATACGGTGGTATAGGGATAGCTGTAAACGCTGATTAAAAAATAGATAAATTGACAAAGAAAAAAACAGTTCTTTTCTAAACAAATTAGTTTTTCTGAACAAATTGATGGTGAAAAGGAACTCCATATATGTCAGACCAATGGGGCTTTTCGCCTTTTTTCTTTATGATTTGGCATTGTAACAACAACATGATCAATTGAATTTCTCATGATCCTAGAAAGCACCGCACGCATAGTCCTTGTATTTTGAAGTTTGCATGAACTTTCTCATTCCACGACCAAGTTGAATCGCAACTAATGAAGTTGACGCAGGGTTGAAATGAGTTTCAAGCACAGAAATATTCACCATTAAATTTGAATGGAATTTAATATATTTTTGTTCCAAATATCCCACGACCTAATTTCTTTCTAGTTATTCTCCTATTTTAAGATGGAAACTTAAATTTCTTGTTCTATCTTAAAACAAAAAGAAATATTGGAAATTTATTAAATTATATAGTGTAAAAAAAATAAGTAACTAACTATTGAGGAAGTTTTCGTTGTTCGCTAAAGCTAAACTTAACTTTAAGGTTTTGTGTTGTTTATTTAGAAGATTTTCTTAAATGTTATAAAAAAGTATTCGTTACAGTGTTACATATTTATTCTGGAAACAAGAATATTTACAGATTTTTGCAGTAATTTTTAAAGGTATAAATGTCATCAGGCGTGTCAGATCGGGTATGTTATATTCCATTACATTTTTATTACAAGACATTCATGTGTGTTCTTATTTATTTGGATCGGCAGAACAGATATATTTGTTTTTCTTGTTGTATATACCTAAGCACTCTTGATTATTTTAAAATTAAAACTAATCGTAAAAGGAATAAAACTAACATCTCATAAAACCTAAATCAAATCATTAAATTTTTTAAAATAATTATATCCGGCTTTTTTTTTGTTCCATTTTCTGGTGATACTTATATTTTTATTTAAGTCATTTCAAGCTTCTGAGCTAAGGAATTTTTCCAGCGTCAATTTAACTCGGCAAAAAGGAGAAACCTGTAAATTGTTCTCAAGGAGTGGAATGATGTCTTTATTTCTTATTTAAAAAAAAATATTGATGTACCTGTATAGATCGAGGAAAAACAACTGAGCAAGCAAATCCATAAAATGTCATCTTTCACTTTTTTTTTTAATAGGAAATAAATCGGAAAAAATTAATTCACATTGTTGATGGCGTGTTCGGTTGGTAAACCGGAAGAATTCTTTGATTTCCAAAAAGGAATGGAACAAGCGAGCACAACTTGAATTGATTCAGAAGATTTTGTAAATTGATTACATTTTCGACTTAATAGTTGGGTGTCATTTGCATATAAAATAAAAATAGAGTGTTGTTCCATGCATCTAAGCTAGATAAGTGTTATTTTCTGCTTTAGCGACAAACGTAAAGAATATTGATCTTGCCAATTGGGCGTAACATAAATTTTCTGCCATTAAAACTCAGGTTACTACTTATAACTATAGACGAGTGCATATATATATATATATATATTGTATATGTATATATATATTACAAGGAACATAATGCCACGATTCGGATGAATGTGCAGAGGGACATAATCGGCAATTTTAATATACCTGAGTTCTTGTTGTCTGAGTTAATGTCAACTGTATTATTACAAAAAATGTTCACGGAATGTTTTTGGCCAAGTATGCCATAGGTTTGTCATGTTTGCAATTTCGTCCTTTTTAAACACAAAATTATATTTTTCTTGGTATATCTAGAGGTTCGGTTCGATGGGTGGTGACACGGTAAACTGCATTTCCAAACAAAGTTCGGCAAACCGCATCACTTCACTCGAATATCAGTGTAGGGTGTTAGGAAGGGTTTTGAGGAGTTGTTTGGATGCTTAGGCATTGGGAGAACCTCATAGAACCATCCCGAATTTTGGAAGAATTTCAGGATGTTCATTAGAGGAATTTGGTCTTTCTAGTTCTTGTTAGGTTGAGACGGTCGCCTTGCCTCTTAAGCTTGACGCAATCTGCTTAAGTAAAATGAGTTGATATTGCTGCCCATTCTAGCCATTTGTGACTTGCTTAGTTAGTAGTAATTATTCTGAAGTTTCTGTGTAAAAGCATTCCAAGTTCAAGTTAAAATTTTATCAATTTAGATGAGTCTCGCCATCTAAAATATTAAGACCAAAGTAATGAAGTCTGCCTCCCAACAACAACAACAATACAAACATTCATAACTCTATTTTAGTTTTTAATTTCTTGGAACATAAAACAAATCAAAAGCTTTCAATGTATCTATAATAGAAGTCTTACGATAAACCCGGGTGCTTCTGAAGTATTTCGGATTTATTGGTTTTCTGGATCGGAGAGTTCTACCGGACTGCCAATCAATAAGGCCATCAATTTTCCATTTTAATTTCAAAGAAATAAATTTTATTTAAATTTCGAGTCCAATATAAGCATTTAATTAAAAATATATTTTAATAAAAAACCAAAATATCTATTTTATATGAAATATATAAATTAAAAAAAGAAAATAGTATTTTCTTTAAGAAAACAGCTGCGGAGTGATCTTTCTTATATGACAAATGTAACCGGGGTGGAGTTAAACGTTTATGAGATTTATCGTATTTAGACGTCAGCACATGGATATCTCTGGTTGTTTGATCTTTCTCTGTATTTTGACCCTAAACGTTTTAATTTTTTATAAAATCGTTCCATTTTCGACTGACCCTATCCTATCGCCCGTGTGAAAACACTCAGTAAAAACTGATGTTTATAACCCTATCTAACGGCATCAGCGGTTTGAAGTTATTATGGTCTATAACCAACTGGAATGGACTCAAAATAAATAATAAACCTAACATGGTGTGATCCAAATATTTAAACGGGTTTAAACAGGTGTTAATTTGATATTCAAAGAAAAATGCCATTTTTTTTAGATAAAATATTGGATGTCTATATCAATACAAAGAGGACATTATTTTCCATTAATAATGGAAAACAACATCCGCCAAATAGCCGCCACGGTTACGCTTATACAGCAATATCCTTTTTATTCAATTTTCCTTCGCCAAATTGCGTCATGAATTCCATCTTTTCCACGCTGGGCTAAATCACAAGATCTCGGTTGCCAATTGTCATCACTTTTCTCGTAAAAGATCGATGGTTTCGTTGCTTGTGTGGCACGTAGCGCCGTCTTGTTGGATGTAAACGTTGTCCAGATCAATACCATCCAAATCCGGTCATAAAATTCTCAGTTGTTCTTGAGTGACGTGCGGGGCTTTTATTCTTCACATCGCTTACTTGTCCCGACAGCTCAAATTTTTCCACCAATTTCTGAATCGCGGTCCGACAATGTGCTTGACGACGACCAACAAAATTTTAGTTTTACGAACCGTCTCTGCATTATTAAATAGTGTTCTATTTTTATTAATGGCGTAGTTTCTAATTGACAAATGTGATAAAATTACAATTTCAAAAGTGACAACTACCGAAATAGCGGGCTTTTCAAAATAACACCTTTTATTGGAAAACCCTTTGCTACAAAATTATGGTTCATTTTACTGAAATAAATGGTTAGGTTAGGTAAGGTTTAAAATGGCTGTTGGGCAAAAAACCCAACACACTTAGACACTTATGGGTCCATTGTGATACCATAAAACTGGCAAGATAAGAACTTACTAGTCGAACCACTCGGAGCTTCTAATGAATAGGGATAGACTTTTAGCGTCCGTTTTCACTAGATAACTAGTGTCCTCATAGAAGAATTCTCCTAGATGGAGTTTCTTCCTAGCTGAGAAAGCAGGGCAGGTGTACAGAAGATGTTGAACAGTTTCCTCTTCTTCTTCGTCCATGCAGCTCCCATTCGTATTCCGGGTCTACCTATTAAACAGTGTCCTGTAAGAACGCCTATGGTGGAACTGATATGCAGACGATTTAAATTTAACAAAACCTTTGAACGTTACAAGTCTATACTAGGCCATATTTGTTTTGTTGCCAGGCAGGTATTACTCTGAGTCCATCTGAGGTTGGTTTTCTTTAAAG
Source organism: Syrphus vitripennis (assembly GCA_958431115.1). Classification (NCBI taxonomy): domain Eukaryota; kingdom Metazoa; phylum Arthropoda; class Insecta; order Diptera; family Syrphidae; genus Syrphus; species Syrphus vitripennis. Next base: position 46,524,468 of record OY288108.1, read on the forward strand.
CATCCTGCTTTAGCATGAGTTTACAAGTAGCGATAGGTACACTTATGTTGTTCCTTTTTGGTTGTAGAGGAGAGATTGTTCCTTGTTTGGCGAGTTTGTCCGCCCTACAACTGCCCGGAATGTCACTATGTCCCGGCACCCATATGAGGTAAATATCAAACTGTTTAGACATCTCCCTTAGAGATGTTTGGCAGTCTAGAGCCGTGATTGATTTTATAGTGACAGAGGCAAGAGATTTAATAGCCGCGAAATATATGTGTTGTCACTAAAATTTGATTATAGGTAAGGCCCTTTGTCCTTAATTCAAAGTTCAGTTTTATTCCTTGTAAGATTAAATTGCTATTTTTATTAAATATTTATATTTATTAAGGTATAATGTTTTGCATTGTGGTGTTTTTTTTTCGTCTTAAATTTGAAAATGTCCAAGTTTAAGCTAAAGAAATTTTTGCAAGAAAAAAAATCTTTTTTTTTGTGAGAAAATTTAAGTTTTAAAGACCACAATACGTACATTTATTATAAAACTTTTTTTTTTGCTTATCTCTATACAAATATTAATATAATATAATGTATTATTCAAAGTGTTCTAATATTTTATTATTTCCTTTCTTTCAGTCAAAACGGCAACCAGCTGGTAATTTTATTATTTATTACAGAATCTTATGGTAATCTAGTTTAATTTGATTTAATCAATTTCTAAAAATCCATGTTCATTTATACGTGTTTTTCATAAGAAAAGAACTTACTTTTGCTTTGGAATTTTCTACAAATAAAAACGGATTTAAATTAAATGTCAATGAAATTTTGTGCCAACGAATTCAAAATTTGTGTACCAAAATCTCAGATTTCATTTTTGTGCGAAAATATTAGAAGGCTCATTCATTTCTGGCCCTTTTATTTTAATTCGTATTGTTCGGAAAGAAAAAAGATATGCGCAGTACCTCAAAAGATAATTAGCGTCAAAGTTTTTGTTTTAAGACATTCAATCATTCAAATAGCGATAATTCATAAAACAAAACAAAAATAATTTACAGCTTTAAAACAATTTTAAAACAGCATATTTGATATGAAGAACAACGTAAACACGTTAGAGACGTCAAAAAAGACCTGTAGCCCACTACTTAGACTATTTGATCATCTATACACAGTTTGCTTCATTATAAACAGTTAATAGACAATTATTCCATTTTGAGACTTCTTGGGTTTTTAAAATATACTTCTGATAGTGCGCTATTGGTCTTTTTTTATACTATCGGAATCGATGGCACAATAGAAAATAAAAAACATTCTATTCCATGTCATACCTTGCGCGATTTTTTTGGTCAAATCGGCTCATTATATTGAGAATATATCTTTAAACAACACTTAAAACCTGAAACCACCTCATTAATAGTTCAAAACTGGCTTTAGAATATAAAATTCAATTTATAAAGTGGCCAGTACAATGTTCAATTTCAAATACAATTTAAAATGTCTTGAAAATACACAAAATACAGCTTGCAGCGATAAACATCGAGAAATCTTATTGTTGGAACAATGTCTAAAATTAATTTTTTAATTACTGCGGCTAGTGCCACAAAAAACTGTTATGATTATAACCCAAGTATCGAAAAGAAAGCACATACAAATAATTTAAGAAAATTGCAGAATTGGTTAAATGTTCCTGCCCATCAATATTTTGTATTTATATTGTTATTTTTGAAAAAAAATGTATTTTTTAAAAGTACTTTGAATAATACGAAAGAATTTATCAGGTTCACCACCAAAAATATTTTTTTAATTTTCACATGAAACTACTTTTTAATTTATTCATGGTAATAAAATGAAATTAAAATTACAAGAATGTAAGAAAACGTCCACAAATCATATTTGTGCATACATTAAACGTCCACCCGAAGCATGTTAGATTTTGACGAGTTACATAAAGTAAATATTCCCAAATTTATATCTCGAGATCAAATTAAAACCTAGGCCTTACTCTTCTTGCTGGTCCACTCAGTTCTTATTTCTGTCCATAATAAATTATCGCATTTTGACTTTTCTAGTTGTAGGCACAACTTCATGCCGTTTTTGAACATCTCGATGAAGATCAATGTATGTACATATTATGTCCATGCGATATGCAAATTTAAATCTACGTTGTAAGGCGCGTAATATGAATGAATGATTGAGAGAGTCAATAGTTATTCTATATAGTTAAAATGTAATAGTTAAAACAATAATAATTAAATAAATATAAATAGCACACCTTCATATTCAGTTTTTTTTTTTAACTATATTATATGTAAGTATATATTATTTGTCTTAACTTAGTAAATTATTCATAGTCATAAAATAAGATCCTTTGGCGATTTTAATATTAATAAGATAGGTGATTAAACATTTACAAAACCTCCATTTGGAAATGGTTTTTTAAATTGCTTCCTTTAAATATTGGTTAAATTTTGACTTGAGTTGTATGTATATTGTATATACTATATATATACCCCAAAAGAAAGAGCTAAGAATATCATCGATGCAAAATAGCTTTTAACTTCACCTCACTTGGACTCTTAACAGTGCTTGTTAAGACGAAAATTTTTGCAGAATTGGTTAAATATTCCTGCCCATCAATATTTTGTATTTATATTGTTATTTTTGAAAAGTACTTTGAATAATACGAAAGAATTTATCAGGTTCGCCACCAAAAATATTTTTTTAATTTTCACATGAAACTACTTTTTAATTTATTCATGGTAATAAAATGAAATTAAAATTACAAGAATGTAAGAAAACGTCCACAAATCATATTTGTGCATACATTAAACGTCCACCCGAAGCATGTTAGATTTTGACGAGTTACATAAAGTAAATATTCCCAAATTTATATCTCGAGATCAAATTAAAACCTAGGCCTTACTCTTCTTGCTGGTCCACTCAGTTCTTATTTCTGTCCATAATAAATTATCGCATTTTGACTTTTCTAGTTGTAGGCACAACTTCATGCCGTTTTTGAACATCTCGATGAAGATCAATGTATGTACATATTATGTCCATGCGATATGCAAATTTAAATCTGCGTTGTAAGGCGCGTAATATGAATGAATGATTGAGAGAGTCAATAGTTATTCTATATAGTTAAAATCTAATAGTGAAAACAATAATAATTAAATAAATATAAATAGCACACCTTCATATTCAGTTTTTTTTTTTAACTATATTATATGTAAGTCTATATTATTTGTCTTAACTTAGTAAATTATTCATAGTCATAAAATAAGATCCTTTGGCGATTTTAATATTAATAAGATAGGTGATTAAACATTTACAAAACCTCCATTTGGAAATGGTTTTTTAAATTGCTTCCTTTAAATATTGGTTAAATTTTGACTTGAGTTGTATGTATATTGTATATACTATATATATACCCCAAAAGAAAGAGCTAAGAATATCATCGATGCAAAATAGCTTTTAACTTCACCTCACTTGGACTCTTAACAGTGCTTGTTAAGACGAAAATTTTTGCAGAATTGGTTAAATATTCCTGCCCATCAATATTTTGTATTTATATTGTTATTTTTGAAAAGTACTTTGAATAATACGAAAGAATTTATCAGGTTCGCCACCAAAAATATTTTTTTAATTTTCACATGAAACTACTTTTTAATTTATTCATGGTAATAAAATGAAATTAAAATTACAAGAATGTAAGAAAACGTCCACAAATCATATTTGTGCATACATTAAACGTCCACCCGAAGCATGTTAGATTTTGACGAGTTACATAAAGTAAATATTCCCAAATTTATATCTCGAGATCAAATTAAAACCTAGGCCTTACTCTTCTTGCTGGTCCACTCAGTTCTTATTTCTGTCCATAATAAATTATCGCATTTTGACTTTTCTAGTTGTAGGCACAACTTCATGCCGTTTTTGAACATCTCGATGAAGATCAATGTATGTACATATTATGTCCATGCGATATGCAAATTTAAATCTGCGTTGTAAGGCGCGTAATATGAATGAATGATTGAGAGAGTCAATAGTTATTCTATATAGTTAAAATCTAATAGTGAAAACAATAATAATTAAATAAATATAAATAGCACACCTTCATATTCAGTTTTTTTTTTTAACTATATTATATGTAAGTCTATATTATTTGTCTTAACTTAGTAAATTATTCATAGTCATAAAATAAGATCCTTTGGCGATTTTAATATTAATAAGATAGGTGATTAAACATTTACAAAACCTCCATTTGGAAATGGTTTTTTAAATTGCTTCCTTTAAGTATTGGTTAAATTTTGACTTGAGTTGTATGTATATTGTATATACTATATATATACCCCAAAAGAAAGAGCTAAGAATATCATCGATGCAAAATAGCTTTTAACTTCACCTCACTTGGACTCTTAACAGTGCTTGTTAAGACGCAAATTTTTGTTAAATTCATTTTACATATATTATATGAAAAAAATCTACTGTGAAACTGGAAATTGGTTTTGCCCATGGCCTGCATTGTTTTAATACGAATTATAATACAAATTCTATATATTACTGAAATAAATCAGCCAAGTACAAGACTTAGCTCTATTTATTTTTATAATACAAATTCTATATACTGCCCAAGTGAGGTAACTTGGACGCAACGCTAAATTTTTGTCGACTAATTTTCTAATGGAAGAAACCTTAAACATTTTATATCCGACCAGTGGTTTTGAAAATTCTTTAGCTATCGATCGGTATCCTCTTTTAAACAGCACAATTAAATATGGGAATCTTACTTTAGCCTGCTGAACTATATTCTATATGATCGAAATATACATATGAGGGTGAGGGTGGTCCTTATAAGATTTTTAATCTTAATTTTGATGGATAAAAAGTCAAAGGTCTAAATATATATAAAAAAAAGATACATGCAAAGTTTTAGTCCTTAATATTACTTAAGATAAAACAAAACAAACTGAAATTTTGAAAATCACATTTAAATGTTAAAACTTGTTTAAAACAATCTACATTATGTACATATGTATATGTGTCAAACAATGAAAAATAATTTTGAACAGTTCTTTTCTTCTAGCAGAAAAATATTTGAAATTGGCCATCTGGATAGAAAAATATTTGCTTAAATAGTTTTTCATAATTTTTTCATTTCATAATTGACTACATTAGGTATTTTTGTGAACTAATATTTTCAATATATGGAAATGAAATACATGCTTTTGTAAAATTTACTGAAAAATAAAAAAGTTTTTTGCATAAATTCAATCAATGTTTGATCAGAAATTCTACTTGGCAGGTTTGATTTATTTCAGTAGTATTTTTAGGTATAATAGTTTGCATTTAAAAAAAAATGTCTAAATTTTTTATTTATTTGGAAAAAAAAACGAAGGGGGTGCGGAGGACGGATTGATCAAAAGTAAAAAATTATTAACTTCATAAGGGTAACCGTAATATATATAGAAAAAGTACATATTTCAATATGAAAACAAAATTATATTTTAAAAATATCTAAAAGAAGATTTATCATGTTTAACAATGAACTATTACAGTGAAGCGTATGGATGAGCGCGATCCCATTCCCTGGAGTCAGCAGGTCGACGAAGATTTATGTGCTGAAAACTCATCATACCCAACGGAAAATAAATCTGGTATGTAATCTCGAAGTTATTGTTTTTTTTTCGTGTTGTTTTAATTACGCACAAGTTTATAGCGCTGTCAAGAAAAAATTTCATGCACAATTTTAAAATCCACATTTTGTGTTTCGAAACATTCATGAAGAAGTCAAAAACACAGGTAATTTTATTAAGGCTGTTAAAATAAGAACACTCAAGTAAATTTTGATGAAAGTGAATGTATTAATAAAAAGTACAAATAAAACCTAGCTCGTTGAACCAATTAGAGCTGAAGTGAGTTACATAATTACATGGAGGGATATGGATGATATGGAGATGGAGATAGCACTCCAAATAAATTTAGGTCTCGGAAGAAGTTCCTGAGTAGGCCACAGAACGGACAACTTCTTTGAATAGATTCAAAGCATAAACGAGTAGATATGCATATATACATACGATATATATAAAAAGTACATATATTATATTTAATACTCGGGAATATTGGATTTCCGAACGTTCGGTTTGAGTTTAACGTCCGTTTCGCTCTGCATAATGACATAACAGAGACCCGTTAAGATAAAAGAGATACAGAATGTGATTTTGTGTAACGTGTTAAAATTAAATCCAGATCAGGTCTTGTGGATAATAAAATGCATGCAAATATGGATTGTTGTAACAAATAGAGTTAATTTACAATTTTATTTTTCTTAACCATGTATCAATTCGTCCTCTGAGCGCAATAACTAGGTAATTTGATTTTAAAGTCAAGACGTAAGCCTCATTATAATCAATAGTTTACTACTCTATTTGACCAATATTATTCTACTTTCTATTTCGATTAGCTCAAATAATTTCTGAAAAATATTTCCAAACGTCAGTCGAAGAGGTTTATTTTTACTTTTCCTGAAATTAAATAAATTTTGTTAACATTCTAATGAATGGTCCAAACATTAGATATTGAAAGTGACTGAATAATATCGGAGTAACAGCAGTTTTTTTTTACAAATTAAACATTTTTTTTTAAATTTTGTATTCCACAACTTGTATTCTGCTCGGAGTAATCCAAAATTGAAATCTATGATTTGCAAAGTACTGATATACAAAATTTCAAATTATTTCCCAATTAGTTTACCAAAATCAAATCATACTTTGCCCTGCTTTTTTTAAGTCGTCTGGGTCAATTTTATTCCTGTGACAGGTGTGAAGTGACAAAATTGTTCTTACATTCATAATTTCATTTTGGATGTTATGAAAAATTGAAAATATTATACATAAGTCGCTTTATTTGGATATTTTTTGATAAAATGCAAATAGTTGGTAATTTTGCATTATAAATTGCTCAAAATAACAATTTAAATTTTCAAATATGGCTTTCACGGAAAGCTGTAATCGACAGCTTACTGAGTCAATAATGACAAGAATATAGGTATTTCATAAACTATGAATGAAATACTATAATATTTGAGTTATAGAAAGATATTGTTGAATAATATATAATTGGTTTGGTTGTAATTTGTTTTCAGCTTTCTTCTCAATTCCTTTATTTTATTATTTAAATTTTTTGTATTTCAGATTCTAGAAATAAGCTTCGTCAGTCATTTGAACGAATTGATCTTATGAGAAATAATGACAATTATAATGCAGAGAAATTAAACATGCTAAACGTGTCATACAACCCTAAAAGGGACAACTATAATAATTATCCTCTCAAAATGTCATCGGAAGAAGCTCAAAAGGTAATTACATAAACATAGAAGCGGTACGATAATTTCAAATAAAAATTGTTTATTCTTTTTAAATAAAAAAATCTTGAAAAATAAAATTTTATACATATTTTCAAAATCTCGCAGTAACAAAATTACTTTTGGTTGATTTGTAGACTTCAGGTATCAGGAAGAATATCTTCAATATGAATATAAAAAAATGTATTTTTTTATCAACACATGTAACTATAGACCTTGGAATTGAATAGTTCCTTAAATTAAATATTTTTAGCTCTGGCTGAAGAAAGAAAACCATAGGCCAACATTTTCACCCACTGATTTTGGTGGGTACAAAAGTACAAACAAATTAAGATTTTATTTGAAACTTCATATTATAGTTTGTGAAATGCGAGATTTTGATAAAAGCGATTTTCAAAAGTAGATTTTATCCAAGTCTTATGTTATATTTAATTTATTTTATTTAAAAAAAAAATACAGATCTCAAGCCTCTTACTGTGCAATACATTTCGTTCTCAAAACATTATTTCAATTGTTTGCGAAATTATAATATCTGACTTTAAATTTTTTACTGAGCGTACTGGAATTCATTAAATTCCTCGCTATTTGTTTCACTTCTTGTTTTTAGTTTATTTAATAGTTTAATGCTTTGGTAAATCCTAAACGGATGGGTTTTTAAACTTGGTACGCATCGTTTTTTGAGGCATTCTCAGAAACGACGTAAATTATAAATATATAACTGGTCATTAATCATTGTGAATCCTAGACATAAAATAATATCTTTAATATCTTCAAGAAAATCTATAAAATTACAATAAAATGTTAAGAGTTGTTTGATCGTAATTTTATTTTTTTATTTTTAATTAAAATAAAAAATAATTTTTTTTATTGTTTCAGCCATATTTCGGCGACACCTGCGGACGTGTGGAAGATTCCCATAAAAAAGGAAATGACTCCCCAGATAAAAATTCTTTCATGTCAAATGAGTCAAATAAGAAAAAAATAACTTGGGCCTCCATAGCTTCTCAACCAGCTAAACCAAACAAAGTATGTATAAGAATACAATTAAATTAAAAAAAAAATAATCCTTATAAAAAGCTTAGCAATTTTCATCAGAAAATGGAACAAGTAATATGTAGTGTCGATATAAGGTACTACCAATAGTATACCTGTTTGGTACCTTGAAATTTTCATCAAGTTTCACAAGCTTTTAATTCGCAAAAATTTTAACGTCGCCAAACACACTTCATATTTCAAAAATGGTTAAACCACTGTCGAAGTGCCAGAACAGCAGTGTGTTCAAACATAATTGGTCGGATAGGGAATCAGAGATAGCTTTGCATCAGAGTTGGGGGTTAAAAATGTGTTAAAATCTGCTGAAGCACAAACAATTCCAAGGTATCTGAGAAGTTTTCGGATTTTAGATACCTATCTGACGTTCAATTAAATTAAGTTCATTAAAATAATAGCTTTAAGTTAAAACCTGTTGACCTCACTTTAGAAAAATTATTTCAAAAAGTATTTAAAACTAAAAATAAATTTTTATTAGTTTTTGTATACATTCATATCTAAAACTTGGGATTGAAATTAATAATAAGAAGACTGTTTACCCTTTATGTATTGAACACAATTTTGTTTAACAGTTTTTAAATTCATATTCTGTTTCAATTATATTTTTCAAAAACTATTTTTGTTTTTCAGAGAAATAATATAGCATTGAAAAAGAAAGGACCTGGTATGCCTCCTCCTCCAATGATTCCTGGAAAGCATGCTCTGAATGTTAACCCCTGGGATCTTGCAAGAAATTCTTCTTCTGCCGAATCATGTGGATTTATTCCGAATTTCATTCCACCAATTGAAACTGAACAAACTCCACCAGAAGAAGACTTGGCGGCAAAATGGAAACCTCAAAACAAAGAACAACATTCAGATTTCAGTCGGAAACAACAACCAAATACTTATTATAACAAACCCGTTAAAAATACGAAATCATATAACAGTTCAGTTGAAATTTTGGTTGATCGAAGTATAGTTCCAAAGCACCAAGAAGAGCAAAATCAGAATATTAAACAAACAAATGTTAGCAACATCCATAGTGTTAAAGAAAATTTTCAAAGTGAACCTTCTGCAAGAAGTTCAGTAACCGATACAAGTACGGTTTTAAAATCTGAATGTTCACAGCAGCCTTGCACACCAGACTTAAGTGAAATTGTTTTGAAACAACTTAAAGATAGAAACAATTATAATCCTAGTGAAATGGATATGCAAAATGCTGCTTTAACAAGGTTTGTATAAAATAATTTACCATCTTAAATTTAGTAATATCGATTTTATCGTCTTATATTTTTTTTTTTGAAGTAAATAATTATAACAATTTTGGAGATACTTCGGAAAGAGATTTAAAGCAATTTAAGGGGAAACGTATCTTAGATTTCATCCATCTCGTTTTCGTTCAAATTCCTTTGCCCTACTTCTAAAAAAAAATTAAAATAACTTTTTTTTTCGGTAACAGTAGGTACGAGAAAAATTTTACGACACAGTTTTCCGAAACTATTTTACGTTCTTTTATGATGGAACAATTTAGTACAGCAACAAATCTGTTTTTCAAGTTTTTGATTATAAATTCAGACAAAATAGGTAAATCGCTTTTTTGTGAGTGTAGTGAAGTAGCTAAATTTCTACACCGAAGGCAAAAACCTCATTTTTTTCTATAAACTAAGAGTACACGCTTTGTATATGAAAACTATAGTACTATCGTGGTGGAAGTCGAATGGGGCGACATCTAAAGTGTGCCGACAACCCTTACTCTTTTTTTTTTTGTGGAGAGCTTATGGAGGTTTTAATTGATATTTATTGATATTTTTTGGATGCAATAATCCAAAAATAGTCTCCTCTTGCCCCTACCACCAATTTCCGACGCTTAAAGACTCCCAAAATCAAATATTGCAGCGCCACCACAAGGGTCGGGGCAACATTAAAAAAAAACTCACCATGATAGTACTATAGTTTTCATATACAAAGTACGTTTATGTTTATAATAACTGATAGGCAAAAAATGTGCCAACATTTTTATTTAATTAATATTTTTTATTAGTTAAATTTTTTTTAATCGATATCTCGGGGAAAAACAGAAAAAATTGATGTTTATAAATTTAATGATATTTAAATTAAACTTTAACTTTCCTTTCTCTTCCTATTTTTTTTTTTTTTTTTTTTTAATTTTTATTCTTTCCTAGTAAAATTAAATGTACATATACATATGTATATTGTAAATATTTTTTCCTTTTTAAATCAATACTAATTAGATATATGTAATTCAAAAACGGCATTATATGGCCTTCGGCCCAATGCCTTTAATTTAAGAAATATTATAAATTGAGTTTTTATATATTTCTCCTAAATAAATAAATAAATTGATGTTCTTGCATTTTCTTAAGTAAGTTAGCACTCGTATATTAGCTAAGCAAATCACCTGCAGCAAAAATATATTTAAAACGAGGTGTAAAAATTTTAAGTTACAATTAATTAACAACTAAAAAAACCTGTTATAACTGTATTAAAAGCCACATGACTTTTATAAAAAAAACATCGAAGTAGATAAATACGGGGCAAGTACTTTAATTACGTATTATTTTGAAAATAAAAATGTAATACAACAGTTTAATAAGTAACGATAAGTCAAATCCGGCGGTTCTGAGTTCTTACAGAGTTGGTTATAAGATTAAAACGATTTTGACGATTTTCAGCTATTACTGATTTTAGCCACGAACAACTAGTCTTCGACTATGTTCTACGATCAAAAGATAACTAAATTGAATTTAAGCCTTATATCACCTATGTATCTATATTAAACCTTATTTCCGCTATGTAGATCTAACAGTTTTTAAAATGTAGCAATACACAATTTATAACAACAAGTAGTAGGAATAAACGTTATATTAAAAAATTCAGAGTATTTTCGATAAGATGAATCAAACAGCTAGAAGTTCTATAGGTGAAGGTCTACATATCTTCTCTCAGGCGGAAAGGGGAATTTTCGAAAACATGACTTGTAAAAAATGCATTTTCAGTCTCTAAAATTTGAAAAAAAAAACTACCGGATCTGATCTTAGTCTAACTTATACGTATAGTTATTTGTCTTAAATTATTTTGGGTCAAAAATGTTATATTTGAAATGTTCTTTTTTTTTTTGCTTGAAACTGTTTGTAGCCTTTGTTTTTTATTAGTATGAATATTTGAAAATAGTATTCTGAAATCTAGCATTGAAAAATCTGATATTGAAATTTTTTTATTTTAGATACTTTGTTATAAAATCGTATTCTGAAGATGATATTCACCGAAGCATCAAATATGAAATATGGTGCTCCACGGACCACGGCAACAAAAAATTGGATGAAGCTTTCAAAGAGAGAATGAAAGAAGGTGGAAATGTAATGTTATTTTTTTCAGTAAATGGCTCTGGCCATTTCTGTGGAATGGCTCAAATGATGACTTCGGTTGATTACAAATCAACAGCTAGTGTTTGGTCACAAGATAAATGGAAAGGGAAATTCAAAGTAAAATGGATTTATGTCAAAGATGTCCCCAATAGCCAGCTACGCCATATTCGCCTGGAAAATAATGATAATAAATCTGTAACTAATTCACGAGACACACAAGAAATTCCACTTAGTCAAGGATTGCAAATGCTTAAAATTTTGCATTTATATAAACATTTAACTTCTATTTTTGACGATTTTTATCATTATGAAAGGAAACAAGAAGAATCTGTTTCGAAAAAACCAACACATTTTGATAATCATGTACATTCGTTGCCTTCTTCCAATGTTTGTCATAGTGATAATAAGGAACCCTACAATGATTGGCACACTGGGCACTTCAAAGAAAGATCAATGTTTCATCGGGGTGAGCACTCTAATACAAATCGCAACCGAAGGTATGGTAAACCAATGGAGCAGCTTAGAAGAAATACAGATGTTCAAGAAAAACCAACGGGTTATATAAGTCATGATAAGCAAAACAACGAAGACAGTAAACACATTCTCGAAAAACATTCAAATCCAAGTATAGAAAATTGTGGTAGCAAAAGTAACTACAAAGATATTATTTTGCATGTTAATATCAATTGCAATGAGAACAGCGCTGTTAGAGAGAATATGCATACGAAATAAATAATTAAGCTATAAAATAATATTATTGCATACTGTCCCTAAAATTTATTATCACTTTCTATAGCTAATGGAATAATAAGAAAGATCAGTTTTTAAACCACATACAAGATTATGATTTTTTAATAAACAACGATACTTAAGACTTTGTTTTTTTTTTTATCAATTATAAGAATAATTATTTGCCAGTATTGCTAAATACATTGTAGAAACTTAAAGGAATACAAACCTCTGATTGCAAATAACAAGCGGTGTATCTTTGACAAAAATCCTTTCGAATTTTAATTCTTAGGTTCATCTATACATATAATTATATATACAAATTTTTCGTACAGTAGGCTAATAAATGTTTGGAATTTTCTTGCTGTAAATATTATCTTTCTTTGGGTCAACCAATGGGTAAGACTATAGCCAGGCAAATAAAAGACATTTTTAAAAAAACATAATTGACTAATTGTTTTTTTTTTTTTAATGTAAAATATAAAAACGCCAATTATTATTGGATCGTGTTCAAAGTTAATTGCTAAAGAACGTTTTCAAAATCATGCATCGGAAATGAAGTTTTCAGAGACCCACATTTCAGAATTTATTAAATCAAAGTACAAGAATAATAATGTCAGATAGTACAAAATGAAGTTTTACAGATCAAAATGACAAAATTTACAATTAAACATACAAGCTTTATTTTTGCAAATTTTGAAATTTAGGGCTCTAGAAATTTAATTTCTGACGCATGATTCTGAAAATGTTCAGAAAATATTACCTTCATTATGTTACAGTAGGTACACATAAATTTAAGGTAATATATACTAAACTACAGTCCTACACGTGATAAATATGTATATTGCACACACAATACAAGAACAATGTACAACGGTTTTCAACTTTTAAAATATCAACATATTTTAAGCATACTAAACTTTTCGGTGAAAATGATGACATTAAATCGAATTTTAGGATAATAGAAAAAAATAAAAAATTACAATTTTCATTTATTTATTTTGGATTTCCGATGTAAACAGTAACTTTTTAGAATTTTTCATTAAAAAAAATAATTTTGGTCCCATTTTGGGATTTGAAATGTGTAAGGTTTCACCAGCAATCAAAGAATTTCCGATCAGCTGATCGGAAATTCTCTCCGACGAAATTAAACTCATGCCATTTGCATGTGATGAAGTATGTATGTACTTCAAATCATAAAAAAATTATAAATTCGAATTTTTCTTAATTCATTGTCCTTTTCGCTATGAATTGAAGTTTTAATCTGAAATAAAGTGACTGGATAATATGGCAGTTGGTGTAGCAATATTGTTCCTTGTTTAATCAGTTGTTATTAGCATTGCACTGCAGTGTTCGCATTTATCATGAAAAGTAACAGGTACTTAGGATAAGGTAGAGGGATAAAGTAATAATTGAATATGTAATATGAAAATGTGATATGTTTGGTAAAGATTGAAGCGCTCTGCGGAAAGAGATGTGGAGTGAGTGGTGTGATTGAATGTATGTACAAGCGATAAGAAAAAAATTGTTTACACACATGAAATCAAAGATTATTTTATTTCATTTTTTAGATGTTATTATCATAGAAAAGTTGTCCAGTAGGCAATGTTAAGGATGAAAAAAGAAAATGGAAAGAAAAATCTCGAAAACGTATCTATATAAATTGCAGTTGGGTGTCCATTACATGAAACATCGTATTGAGGTTCTACCATTGATTCTCTGTGGATTTTTTTCTGTGGAAAATGAAAGTACATTTATTTATGGCAACCAATAAATATTTTTTTTTTAAATCACCTTAAAGTCTTCAATATTATGTAAGCTCTCATCTGAATATCCTTTCATAGCTTTTGTAGCTACAGGTCCCATATAATTGTTTACGACTGCAAATTCCATCAAAGAAAGAAAAACGAACACCGAACATGATGACATCCAAACATCGATAGCTTTTACGTAAGAAACAGGCGGTAATGATTGTTGAGACTGGGTGTTTTGTGTAGCCAGCGTTAAAAGCGAAGTAACGCCTAAAGTAACTCTAGCTGGGATTGCTTCAGGCTTAATCCAAAAAGAAATCCAAGACATGACAACAATAAGTGCTGAAGGGATATATGTGTGAAACAGATGATATCCTAGCCTGCGGCGTAGATTGAAAACAATAGCCAAGCAAGTAAAATTGCCTTAAAATAAAGAGACAAAATAAAATTAAATTTATTGAAATCTGTTTTAAAGTTAAATCAACATAATTTAACGGTGATTCATATAATAAAACTAACTAACGGATAAGACGAAATACCAAAAAGAATGAAAATAGTATCCAAAGTTTCTAAATTGAAATTTTATTAGTGAAAGACGACGACTTTTAATTCTCTTAAGAAAAATTAAAATGGTTAGGTTATGTTTTTAAGAGAAAGACATCTCAGTTATTTTTGAGAGTTTCCCAACTTTTAATCAATGTCAAAAGGCAGAATTTTTAGAAATCTCACAAAGTATAAACTGGAGAAACTTCAAAAGAAAAGTCTTGATTTAAAAGTTGCCATCTAATAACAGAAAATAAAATAGTTTTACTTTGAAATTTGAATTAAAGTGAAAAGGAAGAAATTTTCATTTGTGAAGCTTTTTACGAGGAATATTTTTTAAAAAGTAAAAAAATATGGATTGGACAGGACATGACTTAGCGGTTAACAGAATGAAAACAGGAAATATAATTAAAAAGAACCTTACCTGTGGAATATTCTATGGTGCAGTCTGTGGTATAGTTGTTGGAAATATCCAGCTGAGGTAATTCAATTTCACTGTTTACTACCAGTGGATCAGTCATATTCCATATAAAAACTAGGTCCTGAACTGTATGAGATACTGAAAAAAAAAAAATAATAATAATTAAGGGAATTTAACTCTGATTATGTACATATGTTTATTTATTTTCTAAATTCAAGTCATATAATTATTATATTTTTATTATTAAAATATGAACATGCCTTTAAAAATTTGAACTTGCGACTATAGGTACTATAGAGCAAGTTTTGGATTCGTGCAAAAAATCGAACTCTAGATATTAATCAGACCTTACATTTCGATGATAGAGAACGCGAAAAAAGTGGGTCCCGCAATTCTGTCTGTCTGTCGGTCTGTCTGAACCGATTTTCTTCAAACTTTGGACAAAAGGTTTTGGGGGGAATTGCCTAGAGGGGAAATCGAATTTTTTTTTAGCTCCAAAAATAACGGTACCTGTCATAGTACCGTTTAGACAAAACATTTTTATCTCAAAAACGGCTCTAACGATTTTGATGAAATTTTTTAGGTACTTGCGATAGAACCGGATTTTTGGTTTTTGGTTTACTCGTAAATTTTTGGACGGATTTCGATGAAAATTTTTCTAAAGGAGGTCCTATATAATCTTAATAATATTGCATATCAAAATTTTCCAAAAAAATATTTTTTTTATTTGAAAAAAAAATCTTTTTTTTTTTGAGAACTCAATATTTTGAAAACTAATAAATATTTTTTTTTATTTGGTTTTAAATATATGTTATCAAATACTAAAAATGTGCATACGAATTTTTTTTATAAAAATACTTAAAAAATTATATATGTACATATACTAAATTATTTTTTGAAAAAACAGCTCTAATGATTTTTGAATTTTTTTTTTTCAAAAATTTGTATTTTTATCATCTTCAGTTTTAAGATTAAACTTCTTCTTTGGCTTATTTTATTAATTCAAATAATGAATTTGAAGCGTTTTAATATTTTTACTTGTGACTATAATAGATAGTATGATAAATTTGTTTTTATACTCAGACTTTAAAACCAATATGTTATCGCACATAGGAACAAGTACGTGCGACCCAGTCGTGTATTTTATATAATTGCGTATTGCAGCACTCCGAATGGCTTAGGAAAAAATTTTTTTTAGACATTTTAAAACGCCGCCGTATTTGGAAAACTATAATAGACATCTGTGTTGTAATAAAATTTAAGCCATTCTAGGCGCTTTCATACGCAACCCAAAAATATTTAACTTTATATGGCAGTTTTCGAGTTATGAGTAAATAATGTGTTGAAATGGAGGGAAATTTATCATTTCATATAATTATTATACAATTCAGAATTGTGTGTTCAAAACCTTGGATTTCTCATAATAAGGTTGATTTCACATTTCACCGCCGCCGCCACCGTTAAACTCTTTTTCTCCGTAGATGGAAACCCACTTCGCCCCACCTTTTCAAACGGTTATATCTCTTCTGTTTGCAATAAGCTAAATAATTAATTAAGAACTTGATCACATTTATGAATTAACGTTCATAGATATAAACTAGGTATGGGTTTTAGTTATTAAAAATATGATTATTTCAATAAGAACTTACAGCTTTCTATCATCATTGAACATATTTGAGTGTCGTGTGGATAGGACTCGAACTTCATTGCACATGACAAAACCAATGTCAATCTGAAACGGGAAAATTATTATTTTAATTAACTATTTACAAAGGAAAAAGGGGATTTATTTCCAAGTCGAGATCGTTGACCTAAATTAGAAATTAATTGGAAATAAATTCCTGCATAGTAACATTGCTGTGTGTAAGGGTCACAATTATTAATATTATTGCCAAACTTCGGATTACCTACAAAATTCTGGCATTCAAAATTGTGTAAATCCAAAATTCTCTGAGTGTACAAATTCTGTATTTCAAAATTCTTAAAATCCTGTGTTTCAAATCCTGTAAATACACAATTCCGTACTTCAAAAGTCTGTATTTTAAAATTTGTCTTGGTAATGAAGAAAAGAGCACTTTAAATATTTTGAGATGATGAGCCAAGAATTTTCATCTTTTTTAGAATAGTTATTTCATTTCATTTTGTTTTGTTTGTTCTTGTTTTTTTTTTTTTTATAAACTTTCCTGTTGCAATAATATTTTTTATTCCTGCGGTAGAGTAAAACCATTCCCAGTTCTAAATTCTTAATTGAATAAAAGTTGTTTAACTGGGACTTAAGAATTATTACAGAATTTTTATGTAGAATTTTGGACTTACAGAATTTAAAAAAAAATAGAATTATGGATTTACAGAAACTTTTTGGATTTAAAGATTTTTGAAATACTGATTTCTGATTCACAGAATATTGGAACAGAGTTATGTTCAGACGGATTACAGAATTTTTGGTCCACATACAGTGTTTTGGAATTTTGTTATTAAGGAATAAATTTCGATGATGCCACAAGAAAAACAGACAAATTAGTATTGTTGAAATAAACCAAAACTTACTTGGACATATACAAAAGTGTTTTGTCATGATAAAGCCATAAGTAATGGTTAGGTATGCTCATTTCATGAAATGTTACTTTCTTCGCATTTTTAAAAAAGCAGTCTGGCCTCCATATACTATGCAACCAGTCTACATCCAGTATTCTATATTCGTCACTCATGTTTTCTGGAAGACGTAGACGTGGATCTCGCCAACTTTGAGCTAGAAATATATCAGTGACATACGTCTAAAATAAAAAAAAAAATAATTAGTCATATTTCAATAATTTAATTACTACCATACTCACCATTGATTCTTCATTTATTGAATCTAATGATAGAACAGTTACATGAAAATAGACAACTGTTGGTTGTCCTAATAGCTTGGGAGCCCGATTTTTATCGTAGTTTTTGGAAGGGATTGGCAAAATGTCTGGGAGAGATAGGCTCGATTCATAGTGGGATACCAGTTCTGCGCTTTCAGTATTATCAATTGTCATATTGCTGGAAGATATAAAATATATGTATGCATTAGTTTAAAGATCAAATGGATTTCTTATAGAATGGTCACACTGGTTCCGAATTTGGAGGGATTTTTAAGAAATTGAAAACATGCTCGTTTTAATGAGTACATTTCTCAAAGTTAGTAGCAACTAAAATTAGTTTATCCCACAATGTTAAAGGCTTTAGGCCTCTACTATTTTTATCAAATAAATATTTGGAGATTTCAGAATGGTAGAACAAAATTTTACGGGCATTTCGTTGAAATTTCAATCAAATCATTAGATTTCATAATAAAAATATTGTTCTAAAATTTCAAAATCTCCAAATTTTTGAGCTCAATACTAAATTTTCAACGAACGCAAACTTAGTATTGAGTATTAGGTTAGGTTTTGATAATTTTCCCTTCAAAATGGGACGCAAGTAAATTTTCATCATTTGTGTAAAATATTCTAGTATTCTGACCATTTAAATCCTATAGTGAGCCCAAGCTGGGGGGTTGCACCACCCATACACACCTCGGTTTGGCATAAACCCAACCTCGCACCTATCCCAAATCCTACAGTGGGCCCAAGCAGGGGGGTTGCAGGGGGGCAGCATGCCCCCCCATACACACCCCACTGTTGCATACACCCAAACTCGCATATCTTTTTCATTCCGTATCTCTGCCTTGCGTACCTTGTCCTTGCGTAGCTTTGTCCTTGCGTAACTTTGTCCTTGCGTAACTTTGTCCTTGCGTAACTCTGTCCTTGCGTAACTCTGTCTTGCGTAACTCTGTCTTGCGTAACATCGTCTTGCGTAACTTCGTTACTATTTCATTTTTTAAATCATTATTTTGAGTTAAATATTAAAATTTCGCTTAGCTTTCGAGTCTTACCAAGAATATTAAAAAATATCAGTGTGACCAATCTTTCAAAAAAAATGATTTTTTTTTTTTATGTAAAGTTCATAATTAATTTTTAATTTCATAAATATCCCCAGCTTTATATTTATTTCCCATAAGATACAAACTTACGGGAATACTATACTTACTACAAGAATACACAGAAATTATCAATAAATACAATATCCATAATTTTTTCGATAGTTGATTATCAGCCCTATCATAGTATCCGTTCGGAGAGATCTCCGATCGGAGAGAAGTTTGGAACGTTTATTTTGTTCATGGTATCCGAATCGAAACAAAAGCATACGGAAATTATTCCACAACAATTTTGTGGCGAAGACAATCGGAACTTTACCATCGTCATGCATCGCATGTATATTTCACACGCGTTGCTCTGATTTTGACATTTAATTGCTAGGCATCGTATGAATTCGAGACACGTTACTTCGACACACATTTCAATTTCTTTCGAAGGAATGTCCGATTTATCAATCGGAAAAGCTAACATGAAAGATTCGTTTCGATCGGATACGATGAAAGGGCTGTATACCTCCTTCAATAAGCAAAATAAGTTATATACATACATACATATTTGTAGATCCCATTCTTCTTTTTATATTATGTTTTCTTATTTTTTCGATAAAGTGAAAACGAATTCATTCTTTAATTCATAAGAGATTTAACCCTGATACTTTATGAATACCCTATTAAATTAGAAATAAGCTTAATAGCTTATCAATATCACTATTTCGAGTCAAATAATAAATACAAAATAAATATAAAATTACAATAAATACAAAATAAAATAGGTACTAAACTTATTAATCTTTAAAACGACTGCAACGATTTTGATAAAATTGTTTATGTGAGCTTATGTAAGTAACTATCTATATCTATTATTTGGGGGAGAGTACGATAACTCAGCCGACAAAGTTTAATGACGGATTTGTATAGAACAAAAAAATAATTAAAAATAACGGTAAAAAATGCCATTATTTGGCCTAAAAATATTTTTCACAAAACCGTTATTAACGAAACTTGCTATATTGCTGGATATTTATTTTTTTCTTTTCTCATAAATGACTAAGTTAGTTTTTAAATAATTTTTCTACAAAAAGTTAAATTCTGAAAGTTGGTTAAGTTTTCGAGTTAGGTATACCTACCAAAAACCATAGCAAAGTGACCATTCGCCTTAGTTGCATTTCTGTTTTAAAGCATCCATACGTCCCACACAAACAAATTTTTACCTTTTTTTACCTAATATTCTACAGTAGCACTTCTTGTTCTTCAAGAGTAACTTTCGATACAATAAAATTCTTAAAACCTGCGGCCATATTATTCAGTCTTGTACTAAAACATCATTTAATCGAAAAATTAATCCAATTATATTGTATTATTTTTATATAAGAAATCAAAAAATTGCATTAATATCTGCATTGAAAGTGTGCATAATATATAATTCGATTAAATGCATTTGGATTAATGTTTTAATCTTAAATAAATAACAAAATAATGTGGGGTTAGGGGTCAAGCTTATAAATTGAGATTTATGAATGATGCCATCATTCAACTTAAACTTGTAATTCTTCATACGATCGAATATAATGAACCATGTGGTTCAGACACATTTTATTAACTCACCGAAAAGCACAGCAATAGTTGAAGAATAATGCAAATTGGCAAATGGCTAGGACACCTGAATAAAATCCATTTCTTTCTTTCATCTTACACTTTTTGAACTACATAGTTGCCATTATTCATTCACTAATGGCAATATAACACTCGCAATTCCTAAATTATCTACTATAGTTTGTATATTGTTTTGTCAATATTTTGCATTGACATACATGCAATACGAAGCGTAACTTCTTTAACATGCATTTTCAATTAATTATGTATAATTTTAATGTATTTCAATTTCACGATATTTAAAAAGTTGTTTTAAAACATTGTAGATATTAGATAAATAATTTTCACAAGTTTAAATTCTCTTTTTTTTCGGAATTCATTCGATTTTTTGTTTAATAATATAAAAGACTTGAACATTTATGGTTAAATGTTCATGCTTAAGATTCGCGTAATATAGCAAAAGAAGACAAAGACAACTGTTATTATGCTACCCTTTAAGTTCCATTTTGAATGAAGGGTGTAAAACTTATCGATAGTTAAATATTTCCCATTAGAACTTGAACGAATGAAATTTATATCACAAACTAATTTTAATAAAACGAGAAAAATGCAGTTGCTTTTTTGAGGTTTATAAACAAAGTCCATTCAAGGTATTTATTTATTATTATTTATTTATTAATGGAGTGTAACAGAAATGTGGAACTGACGATGAAAATTGATACTTAAACTAGATGTGTTAGTTTTTTTTTCACACATACCCTGCAATGTCTGTCAGTCGGCTAACCACCTGACCTTTCTTGGTGGAAATGGAAATTGATTGCATACTGAACGCTGCTGGAAAAATTGGAAGTATGTTTGTCAATTTCGTACATAAGTTGGTTGCAGGGACGTGTGCTTGCACACCCTTTAATTAAAATTTATATTCTATCAAACAATGAGACATGTCCATCAGTAAGACATGTCCAACAGTGAGACATTGCGAATAACTCCGAAGAAACATGTAAATATACGTCATGCTATCTACATATCATACATCATAAAACATATATTCTTCCCAATAATTTACTTTTAGACAAGCCAAGATGAGTTATTAAAACTAACTCAAAGTATGAAGTTGTACATCACATCATGAGGAATAACAAAATTCAAAATTTTCCAAAAAAAGCAACTAAGGGCCAGTTTGTTTACAATCGGTTAAGTTTATAAATCAACTTTCAGAGGCTCTAGTTAAATGGCGCTGAGCAACCGCAACCGCAATCGCCTGAAAAGCTTAATCCATGATTAATAACTCAAGCTAGAAATTTTATGAAAAAAAATTTACTTACAAACACAATCTAGGATTTACAAGTTGGAAGTGTTTTCTTTGACCGGTGTTTTTCTATTTTACTATATTAGTTTAATACCTATTGTTCGTTATTAATCCAATGAGGATTTCATGCCATGATTAACAAATCCCATAGCAAGGTTTTCGACCATCAAACTCTTGCAGTGCTGCCATACCATCTTGATTTAAAGAGTGACCTGGGGTTTCGCTATTAAATTTGTATATATAAACGTTGTGAAATTGATTTGAAAAATAAATTTAATCATTTAAATTAAATGCATAGGTGTACCAATTTTGAAGCAAATTGGTCTACTTGTTTAGAATCAAGCTCAGTGTGAATTGGATGTTAAAGGGGATTTTTTGTATGGAGTTATCATGTTTATACGAACTGTTAAGATTTTATGTATAGTTTTTCAACTTTTTGGAATGCATTCCCTGTTTTGAGCTACAGCTATTTGTGCTTTTGATAAGTATTCCCACCTAAGATCATCATTAAGTTTGTAAATTCCGACTTTGTTTATTTGTACTTAGACTTATAAGCATCAGTTCTAAGTCGCTACACTTTTTTTTTAAAGAAATTTGTTAAAAAAAATGCGAACTTTTTAGAATACAGAATTTTGTATTTTTTTTCAGAATTTTAGAGTTTTGAAAAGCTAAATTTTGGGAACTGAATTTGAATTTTGGCATTTACAGTATTTTGAATACAGAACTTTGTAATCCCAATTTTGACACCTACACTTAATAAGTTATCGTTTAGGTAAACCAACATAAAGGGTGATTTTATAAGATGTGACATTCAAACGGCTTACGTGAGAAGTACTTTTCATGACTAAAATATGGGACTATTTTTCAATTCCTCACTGAAGCTAGCCCTGAGACTGCACTAACGTCAACCGATTTGTATAGTATAGAGTACTGTTCTTCGGACAACTATATAGACAAATTTTCCAAGCAAAAAGACAACTACAGTGGAGCCTGATGGCTAAAACCCGTCCAAATAAATATGCCAATTTCAGGTGTCTGAATGATGAAAGGGCCCACTGTAGCTGTCTGCCTGCTTGGTATCCACCAAATGCTCACTCATTACTTAAAAAATCCTTGCTAACTACCTCATGAAAAAAAATTGTGTGATAAATGGGGGAGGATTTTTTAAATTACACGTTCCTTAAATTTATGATTGATCAGTGAATGTGGATCTTGATTTGATTCTCTCATAAAATATATCCCTAAAAGCTCAAATTTGGTTTTTCCGTACAGAGAAAAATGAGTGGAGACTTCTTTAAATAATCTGCTAAATTTATCGATTTTACTCATCGAACACTGCCTGCTGCAGAACTTAAAACGGAATAACGGTTGATTTTTTAAAATTTTATTTTCCGTGTATTTCCAATAAAATAAGCTGCAGTTCTAAAAACTGGGCCACACTGAACGCTGCTTTCGGGTGTTGTGTCGATATTATTTCAGTGTACTTAATCGACGCAACACAAATAAAAATCGATGAAATGAAATTGTATTGTGTTGCGTCGATGAAATAGAATGAAATAATATCGATATAAGGTTCAGCATTAACGTCAAAAGTCAGCGATGCTTTGACTGAAGGAAACAAGAACGCATGCGAATTCAAAGCATTGCTTGTTTTTGGATATTGAGATTTGATTTTCGGGATTTTATCCGTCGATATTTTAGTTTTGCCATTATTACGGCCCATATTCGTATGTAGTGAATTTTAAGCTGAAGTTGATCTCAACCTGGAGTTTAATCAATGCAAATTATATAGTACAAACTCAAATTTTTCTTAAAAAAAACATAGGTTTGTTGAATGTTAGGGTGGCCAAAAATTCGCTCTGAAGTGTTATATGTATCTATGTAGCTTTGTATGCTCTAGGTTATTTGACTTGTGTTCGATGAGAGCTCGGAGCGAACTCTGAGAATGCACTGAACTACCCCAAATGTTTCTTTTGTGTCTGGAATTCAGCGCCTTCAAAATATGTAGCCCTGAAGTCGTTAACATTGAATAGTCATAATGACTATGAATATGCCGCTTTATCTTTATCATGCGACTCTCGTTTAACTTTTACAACAGTTGGTATAACATTTAAAGATAAACGGATTGCATCATTTATGGACGTGACAGCTTCCAAGCCATACATTAGTCTTACCTGTATAAAATTCGGATTTTCATTTCCAATCTGAAACTATTTCAAAGCAATTAAATAAAAAAAAACAACAACACTTTTCATTTCATTTTAAACAAATCAGTTTTATTAAAACAATGTTCAAATTCAAATTGATCACATAAATAAAAAAAAAATCAAATTAAAAAAACGAGTACTACTAATTATTATGAATGTATTACTTTTATTATCATTTGCACTGGTGATTTTGTCCCTTAATGAATCGGAGTTAATAGAAAAAAAGCAAAATATGGTGTAAAAGTCATGGGAAATTATTAAAGATTTAAACTTCCCCAAAAGCAAAAACAAATTAAGAAAGAAAGATGAGTTGTCGATCTTCTTAGATTGGTTTAGATTATGAGTTGGTTTTAGTGAGGTAAGAGTCCCACATTACTTGGTGTCGAACACTCCCAAGTGTGTTTTGAAATTCCACCTCCGAAAAAAAAAAATTACACTAGAAATGAAACTAGTTTGTCAAAAGTAATTTCAAGAACATGTGCAAGCTAAAATTGAGAATTCGGTAAAATAAGAATAGTATGTATAAGACCCAGTGCACCACTGTTTTACCATGACGACAATATAATATTGATTGACAAAAGGTGGGCTCAGTTGATGGATTTCTTTTCAGTATATGTAAATGCAAAACTGTTTTTCGTTTGGCTGTCCTTTTTGATAATTGCTAAAGAACTAACAAAGTGACAAAAAATATCCTAAGAAATATCCATTTGAAAAAAATCTTTTTGTGTAAATTTAATCCATTCCAATGTCACTTGTTTTATCGTCTTATGCTTTACAGATAGGTAATAGATCAAAAGCTGTCAAACACGGATCTTTACTTTTCTGTTCTTGCGCTATGATAGTTGTTTCAGTAGAGAGTTGAAGTGAGGTGGGTTTAATACTGAAACGTCAAAAATAGTCAGACGAAGGAGTCAGTTCAATTTGAGTAACCGTTAAGGACAACTGTTGCTTGTCAAAATAGAAAAAGTGAATAAACACACACCTATTGCTCGTTTACTAGTCTGAAGCTACACGGAGCAACAGGAATTTGTTGATTAACTTTGCATATTTATTTCGTTTCGTGCTATTACGTTGTGTTATTTAAGACTATTCTACTTAGTATAGCAACAAACACACACTTACCACTATAACTTACGATCATGATGAACCTGTCTTTAATGTTGACGCTTGATGTAGGTTTGCTTTGAAGATGTGATGCACAAACCCATTAAAGATAGTACTTCCTCCAATTTGTTTTTTGAACCAACTGTAAGTTAACTTTCGCAGGAGAACTAAGCTTAGTACAGACGATTGTCAGATCTTACAAAAAATATTATCAGAATTGTCAATGCTCTGACAATTAACCGACAATTACCTCAGATATTTTTATAGTAAATTGTCATTCATTGACATTTCCGTCGATGAAACAAATGTTCAGACGATTTCTTGTGTTTATTATTTCAAACTATCAACTGTTAAAATAAGACCTTTTTTTAGTTTTTTTTTTTATTTAAGAATGTTGAAAGCACGCTCTACGAACAGTAGAATGACAGATGTTGAAAGCTAAATAATGGCTTCTGCAAGTGAGTTTTAAAAGTAAATCAGAGCACTCAGAACAAAGAGCATAGAGTTCTAAAATTATTGGGAGTACACTCAGGTTCTGTTCAGAGCTGAATTTAGAACTTAAAAATAAAAACGGTTAATAATGATAGCAAAATTTAACAATGAAAGAAAATCACCAAATCGCTCTATTTCGTATGAAAATATACACATTACACATTAGCTTCCGACTATTATAGATCTAGGTTAGGTTAGGTTAGGTTACAGTGGCGGTCAGCAGGACTGACCCACTTAGACCAGTAAGAATGGTCCATTGTGATACCACAAGGATCAGTAAGATATCCTCCTTTACTCGTTAAACCATTTTGAGCTTTTTACGAAGCGTGCGATGCTACTAATTTTAGTATTTGCTAGATCACTGGGATCGTTATAAAAGAATTCTCCTAATTGGAGTCTTCGTCTATGGGACAGAGCTGGGCATGTACAGAGAAGGTGTGGAATTGTTTCCTCCTCCTCCTCATCCATGCAACTTCTGCAGAAGTCATTAGCATGCACGCCAAGGCGCGTTGCATGTCTACCTATAAGACAGTGTCCAGTAATGACACCTACAATGGAGCTAATATGCAGTCTGTTTAAGGATATTAAACCTCTGGTTTTCTTCCTATCTAATTTTGGCCACATTAATTTTGTAGCCACACAGGTAGTGATGTCATTCCACCTAAGGTTTGTACTCTCTTTAACATATTGCGTTAGCATGAGTTTGCATGTAGTGATGGGTATTCCTATGTCAGCTCTGTGTGCTGAGAGAGGTATTTTAGTTCCACTCTTGGCGAGTTCATCAGCTTTACAGTTGCCTGGTATGTCCCTGTGTCCCGGCACCCAATAAAGGTGAATATTGAATTGCTGCGCCATCTCCATGAGAGATGAACGGCAATTTAGGACTGTTTTAGAGTTCGAGGATTTGATAGCAGCTTGGCTATCCGAAAAGATGCGGATATCTTTTATTGATATCACGTTTTCCTTCAGCCAAGATAAAGCTTCTTTAATCGCCATGAGTTCCGCCTGGAATACGCTACAATGATCAGGAAGGCGAAAAGAGTTAAGTTAAGTCTGTCAGAGAACACGCCCCCACCGACCCCGTCATCAGTTTTTGAACCATCGGTGTAAAAATGAATCGATTCATTGTCCAAGAGTGTACCGTTTTCCCACTCGGGTCTCGAGGGGATAGTCACTTGGAAATTTTTATTAAACTGTAAACGGGAGACGGTATGGTCGATATTACTTGGGAAGGATCCGAACAAATTCAGAATAGCAGTGTGGCCAATATTATTGTTGATCCACTGAGAAGAGGCCTTAAGACGGAGTGCAGTGCTCGCGGCCGTTTGTTTGCTGAATAGGTCTAGGGGTATCAGATATAGCAGGATGTCCAGTGCAGCAGAGGGGGTCGATCATAGTGCACCGCTAGATCTATAGATAGATCTAAGTCAGAATTATTTTCAAAAGTGGGACTAGATTTGCGTTAGGTCCTGTTCACATGAAACTTGCCAACGACCGACGAATAAATGTAATGGAAATAAAAGTGCAATTGGACCACTAGGGATCATTATCAATTGTCATTGTCGTTACTGATTTGATTTTTCTGATTAAACAAAAAAACCTTGCTAACTAACTGTCATTAGCCGCCATCAAGGGTATATGAGATAGCTTTGCATTCAAGTTACTAGTAATTTTTTAAAAATCAACTTCAAAAATATCTGAAAAATTTTAGTATTTTAAGTTAATTAATAATTAGATTTTTTTTCGTCGAAATAAATTTTTGAAAAAAATCGTACATTAGGTACTTGTAAATTTAGCTATGAATAAAAAAATCTGTTTTGAAGTATAAATTCTAATTCTTTTCTAAACTAATTCAA
This sequence comes from Syrphus vitripennis, assembly GCA_958431115.1. NCBI lineage: Eukaryota > Metazoa > Arthropoda > Insecta > Diptera > Syrphidae > Syrphus > Syrphus vitripennis. The sequence goes on from OY288108.1 coordinate 46,552,176, forward strand.
AATTTTTCGGAACAAATCGATTTTTTAAGTGAAAGGAATTTCACATTAGATACATACCTACACTCACTCAAAAACGGACATTGGATAGAAGTGAGTACTTGGACGCTTGTCTCTTGCTTATTGTATTTTTAAAAAGACCTGCTACTTTAATTTTTTTGTTTATAATTGTTTAAAATGAAATTTTTTTTTCATTTATTTTTCGGTCGTTGTCATTGGTTGTTCTCATTTTGGGGCCTTAGACTGGAGACGTCTTGAAATTTTAACAAAAGATTGGGGGTAATACCCGAACCACTTAGATTACCCCCTCATTTTCTACAAGGAATGGGCGATCTTTTCTTTTTTCGACTTTAAGAGTAAAGCCAACTATCCTATTATTATTATATATTGTTTTAAGAGAAAGTAGGTTAAGCCATTTATTTTTAAGAGTTGATTTTTGAATTAACAGTTAAGCTATCAGACCAATAAATACAAAATCAACAGGAACAAATTTGTTCGGTATCTGGAGAATAAGTACATACTATCTGAGGCTTAACTGACTACTGAAAAATAAAATCAAAAATAAAATAAATATTCAAATCGAAGAAAAAGAATATTGAAACACAGTTGTTGGAAAACTTTTTGCTCTTGAACTAATATTTAAGAGGATAGTTGGCTGTAACTTAAGTTACGAAATGGAGGCAATTTCTTTTTAAGAAATATTTATAGAGGGAAATTGCCAGAATTTAATGAAGAAAAGCATATTGAATTTTAAAAAGATTTGCTTATTATTTTAAGAAGAATACCACTTAAAATTTTTATCAAGAACGCGAAAAACTTATTAATTTACAAAGTTCACTGACAAAATTGCAATGCCAACAAATTCAAAGTCTGTGGTTTAACGTGGTTAAATGTTAGCTTTGGCATTTTCTACAGCGAATTGACACAGAGGCGAGTGGTCGGGTGGGCATCGCAAGATCCCAGGTTCAATACTCAGAAAATCTTAAAATATTTCTTTTCCTTTTGCATGCGGCGATTTTTATTCGGGCAATAAGACTTTCTCTTTTGTTTTGATTCGACCTTTCTCTGCGAATTCTTATTGTTTTTCTTGAATTTTATGTCGTTCTTTTCTCTGTGTACCTGGTTAAAATTTCATCGGACTCCTATTTAACGCAAACCTAACCCAATTACCGAACTGGACTACATGTAGCAGGTCAGAAATTCGTTTGCAAGAATTTGACTTATTATTCAGTGGGAGTCTTCTAAATGTTTGCAAAGCGTTTAAATTAATTTTAAAAAATATCTTTTCTGATGTTATAAAGAAAAGATAAAATTTTATTTTTACTATTTTTGTTTTTAATTCATAACAATAGATAATAATTTTTGACAATAGTAAAATGAGGTTTGCAAATATTTTTGTTTTTTTTTTCTAATTTCGTATCAAACTAAGTCATGTTATTTCAATTTTTTTTATTTTTTCTTTTATTTTTATTTTTTTTTTTTCAAACGAAAATGAAAACTTTAACGTAAAGTTTACTTAAAAATGAAGCTGAATTTCAATAATATAAGAAGTTTTTATGTTGTATTGAATTAAATATATTTATTAAACGAACAGTTTGTGCTAAGGTTTGTATAAAAGATGTTATATTTTAAACATATCAATTTATAAACATACCGAGTTTATAACCCTTGCATATCTTTTTTTCAAGGTTCTGTTCTCTAGTTATTATCCTTAATTTAATCTTTTTTGTTTTTTTTTTTTTGGTTTTTTTTTGTTTTTCTTTTGTTTTAGTTTTATTCTTAACGTAATTTATACATTCCAAGATACATACCCATTATTTCAATTTAAAAAAAATAAAACATTAATGTTAGTTATAAAACTTATGTATTTTGTCCGTTTTAGTAAAAATAAATAGTTCTGTATTATATTTCTTAAGTGCTGTAGAGTATTTATATTGGTTGTATATATATCCATCTAAGAAAAGAATAACGTAGAATACACTCCTTATTTGTTCATGTTTATTGTTTTTGATTGATTTATTATTCAAAAAAATTGTATAGGTTTATTAAAAAAAAAAAAAAAAAAAAAAAATGAAAAACGAAAAAAACTATGATAAGAAACAAAGGTTTTCTAAGTAGGGGCATGATTATTGCAGTTTTTACTATTATTTGAATAGGTCAGTTTTTAAATTATATAGTGTTTTTTAAATTTTGAGTTTTTAAATTTCGTTCAATTTTGTAATTCGTCTTACACCTTTTACATTTTTCGTGTTCGTTCTACATGAAAATATAATTTAAGGCAGATTTTGGTTAAAAATACACATTGCTCAGAAAATAAAATATAAAAAAAAGTAAATCTTTAATTGGTTTTTTTTTTTTGTTATCATAACGATCGAAATGTTTTAATTTTTTTTTAATGTTGCAATAAATTACACATTTCAACTTTAGTTTTTTTTTAATTTAATTTTAATCTTGTTTTTGTTTTCTTAAAGATAAGGCGCGAAGGTGCTTAAAATAAGCTTGTACTTTTTTCATGATATTTTAATTTTTTACATTTTTCCGTGGATTTTTTTTTTCTTTGATTGAAGATTAAGTTTTTGTGTTGTTTAAACATTTAAACTGACCAAGATAGATTTTGCCAAATGCTTCCAAAATATTTTTTTACTTTGTTTTATTTTTTATAGTACATTTTGTTTACTTGAAATATGTGGAACAAAAGAAAGTTATATTTTTAATTAAGGAAATGCTGCCTGTAAATTATAAATTGTTTATGTTCTTTCTCAGTGTTTTAATTTTTTCTTTGTTTGTTTGTTTTTTTTTTTTTTTTTTTTATTAGGTTTTCACTTGATTCGGTTTGACAAAGTGTTGATGTTCAGTCAAATACAACTTTATCCTCATAGAGCACAAAGAGTGTTTTGAATTGGTTTAAATATAATTTTATAAATGCTAACAAGCATTTGTAATTTTTTTTTTGTTTAAATTTATCTATACATATATCCTTTTGGGTTTTTAGTCTAAATATTTTATTTTTTTTTAATACGTATAGGAACATTACCGAAAGATTTTATATTTTTGTTTTTTTTTTTTGTTTTTTTTACACTTACAACTACACCCAAATTTTGAATTTTTTGTTTGCTCCTGAAATATTTTTTTGTATTCAAAACCAAAACAAACACTCAGTGTACCTATTGAATACATGTTATGTGCCGTGAGTGGTTTATTTATTTTATTTGTTTTTTTAATATTCTATTCCCAAAAAGAGCCGAAATATTTGTATCATCAAAAATTTTTTTTTGTTTAAGATTATTTTTTTTACATAAATATTGATAAGATGACATTTATATGAAACGAATTTAATGTTTTTTAATTTTTTTTTTAATTATTTAATCCATAATTATTAACACAAGCTCTTCAATAATTTAAATTCTACGGGTAAACTTAAAATGCTCCATTTTGGTTCAACATCAAAAATTTTGTATCCAAATATAAGATGTATGTTAGTTATATACCTATTCAAATTGCTTCGGAACAAGAGTTTAGGTCAAAAACAAACGCAACATTTAACAAACCGTAGCCTCCACAAATCTGGTTAAAAATCATATAAAGGCTACGAAAACATCATTCTAGTAAGCTTAGTAATTATATGTCATGTAATTTAGATATTTTATTTATACATATTATGTTCTTTTGTATTATGTGCATTCTATGCTATGTTCATAAAAAAAAATAAAAAAAAAAAATAGTTTTAGGAGTCAGTATTTTTTGTTGTTGTTTAATTAAAGAAATTTAAGTTTATTGTTTTATTTTTATTTTTTTTTTTACATCTGTGTACCTTGCATCTGAAAATGTTTTCGTATTTTGTTATTTATAAAATTAAAGATATTTATATTGTTTTCCTTAAAAGAATAATAAATCTGATGAATTTTTATTTCAGAAAAAAAAAATAAATTATTAAAGTTTGCGTTGAATAATTAGGTTTGAAAGACAAAAAGGTATGTTTTTGACACAAAAACTCAAGTGCTTAACATTTTTGTCATTAAGCGTTGAAAGAAAATTTATTTGTCAATAGATACTTAAAAAAAATATATTTTATAATAATTTTTTATTTCTGTTATTTTGTTTTTTATTTTTTTGTTTTGTTTTTTCTTAACTTCAAACTAACACCTTTTACAGTTCACTGAAGATATGTAAAGTAATTTTTTAAATACCTCCTTATAGGAATACAAAGTGTCATTTTGAAAGTAGTATTTATTAGACTGTTTATATCTCAGTTTTGACGCACAACGATGCGTAAATGTTTTTTGTTTTTTTTTTTTGGGTTTTTTTTTTATTATCGTGTCTTGGCTCATTTATCTCTGCGATTGTTTTTTTTTATTTTACTGTTTGTATTTACTTTTTTTTATGGGTCAAGTTGTGCCAATTAAAGTTTACAGTTACTTATTAGTTCACTAAAAGCTTTCCATTAAACAAAAAGAAAAAACTCGACTTTAAAATTTTGTATTCAATGTTTGTGGTTGGTATAGACTAATGGTATAATAAGAGGTTATATTTACAAGTAGTTTATTTTTTTTTTATTAATGGGGACGAAAATATACATTTTCTCACCAAATGTTTTAAATTTTCTGGTATATAAGCTTTTTTTTTTTATTTTTTTTCCATAAAATTCTTTAAATATTTCTTTTTTTAAATTTAGCTAAGTATTTTGTTTTATGATCATATTCCGATTATTAATTTGATTATTATAATTAGTTGCTCATTTATTAGATGTTTTATACTTTGATAAATTTTTTACTTTATTTTTGTTTTGTTTCGAATAAATTTGTATTCAAGTTATAGTTTTGATTTTATTGTAATGAATAGCCTACGATTTATACATGTAAATAAGAATATTACATAATCTAAATTTTGGTTTTTTTTATTTTTTAATTATTTTTGTTTCTATGTTAAAATTCTTTTACATAATTTATGTAACAATATGGATGATGAATTTAAGAAGAATTTAAAAGCGATCCTAATTATGTTTATTTTGATGTAGTATATTATATTGTATTTAAATTTATTTACTGTATTTTTGTTTTTTTTTTTGCTGAAGAAAAAAAAAGAGTAAATTGAAACTTTCTAAACAACCTAATTGCTTTATTTACTACACATAATTATGTATGTACTTGCCATTGATTTGTTTTATGGAATTTTATAATATAAAAATATTTCTGGCACTATTGTTAAAATAATTAGTTTTTGTTTGATTGTTGAAAACATGAAAAGGAATTATGTTATTACAGAAAGTTTTGGTTGGATTTAAATTTAATTTTAATTTTAAATGATATGGTATATTTAAAATATCAAATAAAAATATTTTTTTTTTTATTAAAAATGTTTTCATTAGCTTGGTTTCACTTGCTGCTTAGCGAACCGTGCATAAAAAAAACATTTTAGTTTTTGTTTTGCTTTAATATTGTTTTGTTGTTGTTCTGGTTTGTTTTTTTTTTTTTATTGTTTGCTATGGTTTTTGTTTTGTTTGGAAATAAATTAAAAATGTGTGTGTTTAATTATTATTTTTTAAATGAAACCTTATTGTGTTAAATTGAAATAAAATTGTTTTAACTTATTCTGGTTATAAATTTGAAGTTGGCATATGAGTGCCAAAAATAGGTTTTTTGGCACTTAAAAGCTTTCTTCACCCTGGTTTTAGTTCCGAACTATAGGGGTAAATACCCACAGTTCATCACATGACTATTGCAAATTATTTGGTAAAATATCCAATCGCATATAATTATCCTGGTCAAAAAAATTGACACTGACAAACAATTAAAAGTATTTGTCGGATAGCGATAGTTTATATATAAGTATTCTATATTGTAAAATATATTATAATATTATTTTTTTTATTTCTTTTCTCATAAATTCACTGTGTTTTTTTTTTATTTATTATTTATATGTATTAGGTATATATTTCAGATATAATATATATGTAGAATGAACTGTTGCATTGTTGAAAATATATATTTTTATTTTTTTTGTATTATTGTGAATAGTTCGTTATTAAATTGTTTTTTTTTTTTTTTTTACTTTGATTCGATATGATTTAATGTTTGTTTCATTTTTATCATCATAGGTATGCACGTTTTTTTTTTTAATTACTTTTTTTTTAATTCATTCAATCGTGTTAATCTCTTACAATTGGTATATAATATAATATCGATCACATATATTGCAGTCTCTGTATACATCTTTAAATATGTTTTTTATTTACTTTTTTTTTTATTTTGTGGTGCACTTTTATATGTAAATATAAATACATATTTCATTTATATATTTATAATAACAAATAAGTGCTTATTTTAACAAATATTTATATTGCAGATTTTTTTCCCGATTCTTCGCATATTTTTTATTTTTGTCTCAGTTTTAAAGAGTTTATATTTTTTTTTTAGTAAGTGAAACACTTAGCCTGTATAAAAATTGTTGTTTTTTTTTTCTTCTTCGTTTGATGATGATGATTTTTTTGTTTATTTTGTTTGAACTTATAATCTCAAATTTCTCTATGGCCTTAAAATTATTTTTTTAAATCACTGGTCTATTGCATTTTTGTATTTTTTGTATTGTATTTACTAATTATTTATGTAAGTGTGTTTATTTTGTTTTGTTTTTTTGTTTTTGTTTTTTTTTTTTTTGCTTAATGTATTAAAAACTTAGCAAGGCATTTATTCTAGCATTTAAAAATTTGCAGATTATAAAACAGAATTTAAGTGCCTCGCGCTCTAGACGGTAGATTTATTTTAACAATATTTATATGGGCCAATGATTGTTTGTACTGTTTTGAAGCGCATGGCGCATTCTCGAACAACAAATAAATAGCTATGCACATTAAAATGTGTTATGCATAGAATTTAAAAAAAAATTGTATTTAATTATTTATCTTAGGCTATTGCATGGTTTTTTTTTTTTTGTTTTTTAAGTTTTGTTTTGTGAAAAATAAATTTATATTGAACTTTTAAGGTAAGATATATCTACGCTAGAGCACAACTATGTATTATAGGCATTATTTATTTTGAATGTTATATGAATTACTAATTAACATTCTATTCGACTTAATTTTCTAAAAAAAAAATAATTGTAATTTGTTTTTTATTTTATTTTTTTTTATTTTTCAATTTAGTCATAATTAGCTATCATTTGAATTTTGCTAGATGGTTGCACAGCCTTGAAAAATGTATGTTAAACTTTCTCGTTGAAATTCGAAATTTTTTTTTTGTTGTGTGTTCACTTTGATATAATTTCTCAGGCTAACTGTTATATATATATAACGATAAAGATAAAATGATTTTATCATCCTTTTCATGTATAGCGCTTTGTTTTTTTGTGTTTTAATAAAAATTGTTAAAATTGCACATGCATATTGAATTATATGCATTTGATGAATTAAACAAAAGAGAAATGTTTTACTTTTACTTTTTTTTTTTGTTGGTTTAAAGAGAACAATTGTAATGTTTTATTCTCTTTTCTTTTAGCTAAGACACAAAGAATTGTATTTATTTATATGTATAAACATTTGATCTTAATTTGTATAAAAATATAAATTGGTTTATTAAATTCACTGTATATATTTGGTATTTATATTTGTTTGAATTATGCTTTCTATTATACTTTTTTTTTTGTTTTGTTTTTTTGTTTTATCTATTAAATATTATATTTGGTATTGCCATTGTACTATAAATTATCCCGGTTTTTTTTGCGAAACACTTCTTTTTGTGTGATGAAAAAGAAGGTTTCTTGCTATTGCAACTTAATTGGTATTCTTATATTATAATCTTAAATCCAAAAACTACAATGAGTTTTTAATTTAAGATTATAAAAAAATTAAAAAAAAAAAAAAACAGTGAGTGATTTCACAATTGTTAGAAACAAGGATGTTCAAAAAATAAATATTTAAAAAGTAAAAACGTATTTACATATTTAAAATATTGTATTGTCCTTAAGGTTTTTGGCTAAGGGTTGTGTATATTCTTTTGTATAACTATTAAATACTTTTAAATAAAGATAAAATATCACATTCGAGTTGCGAATGTCTCCCTGGCTATTGTGTTTTTTTATTAAAATTAGAAAAAAAAAATTGTTTCAATTATTCTTTTTTTAATAGAAAGCTTAAATGCACAGTAAAATGCTCTTATTATTGTTTATTTTTAAAATTAAGAACAAAATTTAACTTTTTATTTTTCAATGTTGTATGTATGTAACGATTTTATTTTATTCTTTTGAAAACAATGACAAAGCCAAAATATTTAATGTAGATTTTTATTATTTATGCGGTTAATTTTTTTTTTGTAATAATCTACTGAAATAAGGATGTTTAAAATTTTCAAACTTTATAAGATACCTAATATTTTATAAATTTTATAAATCTTGACTTATTCTGATGTAACAATGAAAGAAAACGAATGTTTTCTTTATCAATTGTACGACTATTGAAAATTAAATTGTATTTTTGTTTTTTAAAGAGATTAAATTTGTGCTCAAAATATTTGTTTTTCTTGTGTTCGTTTAAATGCTGTTTTTGGAATAATATTTTCATAAAATCACAAATTATAATTATTTTCTTGTTGTATTTTTATGAAAATATTTATTTTTTTTTGATGAAAAAACTGCATTTTTCAAAATACGTCTTGATAAAAAATGGTTTAAATTAAATATTTTTTTTTTAGTTTTTAATAAATTGTGCTTTATGTGATCAGATATTATAATAAAATAAGGATGGCTTAAAAATTATTAACTAAAACAATATTATTTAAAACATTATTATGTTTGTTTTTTTTTTCTTCTTTTGCAATTTACTAGACATAATAATAGCTTGATGAAATTAACAAATTTTTTGTTTTATATATTCCATCAGATAAACATAATTAAGAACGCTTTCAATTGACCTTTTTTTTGTTGTTATGTATTGATTATATACATTTAAACCTAATTCTATTCATTTTGTTTGATATATAAAATGTGTTTCATTTTTACAATCATACAGCGTTGTTCAGCCATGATGTACAAAAAGACATTATAGCAATTATAGATCGTATAATATGAAATTTTTATACGAGAAATATGAGCATTACATGTTGCTTTTTGAATTTTTGAATTCTTTTTTTTTTTAAGTAGTGAATATGCCTATTTTTTTTTGTGTGCGTGTGATAGTGTGTATTAATTTTAATTAATAATCTAAAAATTTGGTTTTGTTGAATTTTCTTTTTGAGAAAACAAAAAGAAATCTGTCCTTGATTTCTGATTAAATGGAAAGCTTTTACTTGTGTGAACTTTAATCTTTTTTTGTTTTTAAATTTTTTTTTCGCTCAATCTTTATATTTTTGTTGTAATCAAAAACTATTTTTATTGCTGGTTGGATTTAAGTTGAGGATAATCAAAAAAAAAAAAAAACATAATGTACTTTTTTTCTTGTTATTAATTTAATTCAGGCCTTATGGAAAATTATGTATGGTTGATTTTACTCTTTTGTTGATTTTTTTTTTATTTTCGTTTAGTGTCTATTTTACTATTTTTTGAATTTGAATTACAAATAAAACTTTGTTTATTTGATTTTTAAAAATTTTAAATGTATATTGAGAAACACGGTCCGGAGTTTTGAATTGTCCTTGGCTCGTAGTTTTATTTATGTGTGTTGTGTTAACTGCATTAGGGTTGGAGGAAAAGTTCGGTTTTACTTTTATTTTCCAAATAAATTAATTCTAACATTGCAGCTGAATTTTTGTTTTGTTTTGTTTTTATCAATTGTAAAAGTGTAGGTATATATGTATATATAAATGTTAGAATAAAATCAAGTTGGTCCCGCAATTCTATCTGCTCTTAACTGTACTCGTATGTTTAGATACAATTTGATTTGTATATAAGATGTGACAAAAAGATAAAGCGTTTACAACTGGTGTCAAAGGTACATTAAAATATAATGGAAATAGGGTATTTTTTAAAACATGTCTTGATAGTTTTTTTCAAAGCCAGAAATATAATACTTCATTTTAAAACATTTTGTTTGTTCAAAAATGTAGATATTGAAATTCAAAATTTTTAGAAAAAAAAAGTTATCTTCATTCAAATTTTTCTTTGTTTTTAATTTCAATGATTAATAATGATTTCACTTTTATTTAATTTATACTAAATTTTATTTTAATTTTGAAAACTGTTTTTTTTTTTTGCATTAAACTATTTTTATTCCAGAAGAATATTTTTTTTAAATAAATTTTTATTAATATTCGAATAAAAAAATGTTATTAAGATATTCAGAAGAAAGTATTTCCAGCTTAATTGCACCTCGATCAGTTGGTTTGACCCAAAAAAAAATTGCCTTCGAAAATGTATTGCATAAGTAAAACAGCATTTAATGCGGGTAATTGAGACCCACTTAATTGAATTCTCGCTTAAACTGCAGTTAATTTGACTTTGGTGATTTAGACGGCTTCAAACAATAGTACCTACATAATATAGCTACAATTCATACATATCGTCAGCTTAGAGTGTTTATTTTGACCATTTTAAATTATTTAAAAAAATTGTTTTAAAATACAAAAAGCTATCAAATTTTATCAATTTTTGTATATTTAGGAAAAAAGTACTTTAGAGATTAATGTCCTTTATTTTTTATATCTTTCAGTTTTGAATTAAATTTTAATAATTATATGCAAAAAGAGAGTTGACAGCTTTGAAAAATTGACTCGCCTTTCGCTTCTATCGCCCAAAAATTTAAAATTCGGACTGATTTCGTTTGAAAGTTTGAAAAAATATAAAGTTCAAACAATTTTTTTTTGTTTTCCAAAATAGAACTATACCTACCTACTTTTCTAAAGGTTTTTTTAATTTTTTTAACACGACTCTAAAGTCAGAAATTTTCTATCAACACTCGTTTTTAAGATATACTCTTTAAAAATCACAAAAAAAGGGTGTTTTTTTTTAACAAAAAAAAATTTGGAATGAATACCTACCCTTTTAAATTTTTTATTTGCTGGAAGTGACTTTTGTCACGAAACAAAATATTCAAATTTCTTGTGTTTAAGAATCAAATGAAAGTATGACGCGAAACGAAAGTTGTAAAATTTGTTGTCGAAGATTTACACTGAAATTGAAACGTTTGGCTTCTGTTTCTAATTTTATGGTTAGATAAAATTTGACTTAAGTCACAAGTTACAATTAAGCGGGGAATACTCTAACAAAAAAAAAATAACTTTCGAAAACGTCAAAAATGTAGTATTTTTTCACAAAAGAAAAAAAATGATCACTTCTCAATTTTCCAAAAAAAATAATTAACGGTTTCCGTTAAAGACTAAATTGTAAAAATTGATTTTGATAAAATACAAATTATTTTTCATAAAATCATTAATTCAAATTATTGGAAAGAATATATTTCTGGTTTTTAAAACACCTATTGCATATTGTAACCCTTCAGTGCCTTAACTCTAAAGAGGGGAAATGGAGCCTACTTCCAAGTAATTTATTATTTTATTTCTTAGCTTGACCTACACTTAGCTTCTTGTCCCATTTTATACAATCAACTAGCAGATTTACATAGAAGTAAAAGGTGTCGAAATTAAAGAAAGATTGGATAAGATAATTTACATAGTAAAGTTCTTCACGCAGAGGTCGAAATTTAGAATATAGTAAGGTATTTTGAAAAATTTGTATTTTAAAATTTTATTTGTCCTAAATTTGGAACCATTGTATGCATAATTTTGTTTTTGTTAAATTCTAATGTTTTGAGAGTTTTTAAAATTTCCAAAAAAATTGTGTGACATTTGTAAGGCCTTTATGTTTTAGGTTTGCGCCAAGATGTTTTGAAAATCAATATGTGAAGGCAAATTTTACTTTGATTTACAAACACTTTTTTTGTTAGAAAAATTTGCTGTTTCTGTGTTCCATTTTGTAAAACTACAAGATTGGTTCGCCACAGTTTTTCTCCTTTGGACCAAAATATATTTACTTTTCCAAAAGCCAGAAGGCTTACTGAATCCAAATCTGATCTCAGAATTGCTCCATTAAGAGAGGTCTTCGAAATAATTAAATACGTAAAAACCCCGTTTTTCTAGCAATGTTTGTGATTATGTTACTCAACAAATAATCATCAAAAAAACACGAGTTTCATTTTCTACCTTTACTAAACATGTTTGACTTTTTCGATTCCTCCTTTTCTTAGATATTGAAAAATAATAAATAGCACAATTTTCATTAAATTCATCTAAATGTTTTTCAAAAAGCATTTGAAATTAAAAAAAAAATGATTTTGAAGAAGTAAAATTGGTGCTTAACGTTTTTTTTATCGATTTAACATTACGAGCAATTGAAAATTAATGAAAACTTTTTTTTTCAATTTAAAACAAAAAACAAAATAATTAAAAGCAGTGTGTTTGCCCTTTTGAATTTTAAAATCTGTATTTGAAATAATGGAGCAATTTTCAGATTCGTATTAAGAGTACCAAACTTTTGCCGGGAATTTTAATTTGGTTCGACAGAGAAGAAAAAAGTAATTTTTTTTAGACCATTGTAATTTGTTAATCACTTGTAGTTCTAAATTTGACCGCATTTCTGCGTCTTTAGGAATTCCAAAATACCAATAACCACAAAAATACTACCTAATTTTGTAGTAATGATAGCTTGTGTTGATTAGACCAAGACAAGAACAAATCGTAGTGCAGGGATTTGGGAGAGGCAGTTTTCTAAAAAAAATTACTTCGAACAGGAAAAAATATAAAAACAAAACGAAGGCCTGCTCAATGTTGTGTTTTGGTTTTATTTTTAAGCCAAAATTCCATTCCTCAAATAATTTCAATAAATGTTATGTGAAAAATTTATTTTCTTGCTCAAAATTCTGAAGAAAAAAAAAATGTTCAAACATAATTTAAAAATATTTTTAAGAAATAATGTTTTTTGTTCCAATCTTTTTTTTTCTCAAAATTTTGAAAAATTGAACTTATCGATTTAAAGTTAAAAGTCAAACTCTAAAAAGGACGTTACCTTTCGAAAAGGTGAAATGAAAAGAAAAAAATAGAAACAAAAAAATTAAGTTTTTTTTATTTTTGAGTTTGAAAAATAGTTTTTCACAAACTCTTCGTTAAAAGAACTTGATAACAAATTTAAAAATGGAGTTTTGGCTTTGAAAAAAGTTAAAGCAGGTGATATTGATGTTTAAAAAAAATCCGTCTCAAATAATTTTTTTTTTATAAAATTGCTAATCTCACCTAAACCTGAGGAGATAGACACAGATACAAATCAATCTGCTACAGCGAGGACACGAAAATTGTATCCGTAAACTTTTACGTCCCTTACACCAAGGTGGAAAAAATCACAGTTCACATATCAAAAGTAGACATTATTCCTACATATTACATACAAGTGTTTTTTCTTCCAAATTTCCACATGTACCAGAATCGAAAAAGAAAATAATAATTCAGAGACCATATTATTTAATTTCAAAATGAAAACAGTTATTCGTAGAAATTACATTCATAATTATTGAAAAATATTATATTTAAGAACATTTTTCTCCATAGTGTTATGTAGTGTTTAAAAAAAGTTGCATTGGGCTATTGTCAGGTTCAATTTTATAAAAAAAAAAGAAAAATTAATTTGTCTGGGTCACTGATAATAATTATTTCTTTTTCTCAAATTCTTTTATTAGATTTTTGAAATTTTACACAATATGTAATATGTCGTACCTTCGAAATGTGTGCTGTGGAAGGGAATAATTTTACTTACTGTACTGGAAATTGAATAAGTCACAGTACTGAAATAATGTTTGTACTCCCATCACTGCCTGGAATTTTACGGAGGTGTATTGAAATATGCGTCTCCTAATGGACTGTGCATTAATTTTGTGAAGATGTAACATTTGTGATTTTTAATTTGTAGCTGGTGAAATAGGCCCCTTGTTTTTTAGAATGTGCTTTTGATGTATTTTTTATGAATAGAAATCCAATTGAAAAGGGAATTCTTTTATTGGTTGGAAAGTATTTAAGGTTCAACTGTCAACAGCTTGAAAAAATTGTTTATAACACAACAAGAGTATAAAAAATAAAAAGGTACCTTACTATGCAATTTCTAATGTGAAGTGAAATCGAAAAGAAATATCGAAAGGTTCAATACTGCCTCAAAGCGCAACATTCGCTGACGAGGATGAAACAACAACAGCAAAGTGTACTTATTATCGCCGTCGGCTAGTGTTTCGTATTGGCTTCAAAGATTGAACAAAAATAAATTTTCGTCTCAAAGAAAGAAATGTACGAAATTGATGGATTTATGGATTTTGAATTTTGTATAGGTTGACTATCACCGGAGCTTATGAAATGATTTTTTTTTTGAAGTTATGGTATAAGACAAGATTTCGTTTACATAATATTAAAATCAATTGAACAATTTTTCGATATACCAAAATCAAAATCATAAAAATAATATTTTTTTTCGCATTTATATTGTTGATGATAAAAGATAATTTTGAAAGTTATAAAAACAGTTCAGACATATTTTTTTTTGAAAATAAATAAATATTTTTCAGAACTGAAATTACTTGGCAAAAATGTTTCATTTTTTTAATGATAACCAAGAATCAAAAGATTTCCGGAGAAAAAAAAATATATAAGATGGAAGGATGTTTTTGTTTGTCAAAGGGGAGGGGAAAGTTTGGTTTTATTACCAAAAAAACCTGTGAAAAAAATTTACATTGATGAAACATTGGAAAAATGCTATATTTTTATACTGACCCGTTTCGGTACATATGTACATATATGGTTCCTAGCAGTTGAAACATTAACCAAGTTTCATTGATGTAACGTTTTTTTTAGCGCAGATTTTCTGAAAATAATAATTCCATGCTTTCCCCTCCCCTATCCCCCTCCTTCCCAACCCACCCAACCCATCTCCAACCTTACGGTTTCATCATAGATATTTTTATGGATTCTTAAGATTCTTGGTTTAATAACTAATTTACTTAACAGATCAATAATTTTAAAGGTTTTCGTTAGTTTTATTCGAAATAGATAGTGATAAAAACCCGGTTGGAAAAAAGTTTCAAAACAAATCAATCAAATAGTTTCCCAAATATAATGAACCGTATAGGAATTTAAATATTTTTTTTTTTGATTTAAAATTTCAAGTTTGCATTTCTGAGAGAATGATCACACTGGTAACTTTTCAAGAGTATCATGTGTCAAGAATAGATTGCCTCTGACTTCTGCCGTTTGGATTCGGCATGAAATTGTAGGTGGTTGAGAGTTGAAAGCCCAAGCTTGTTTTTGAATGAACTGTCGTGGCACAAAATTTATATGTGTATTTTATTCATTATTATTAATAGGAAGTTTCGAATAATTTTAACCCATTCACACAAAAGTATTTTTAAATATTTTCTTGAAATTGGTATACAGGTTTAAAGTAATTTCTAAAATACACTTAAAAACCAAATTTCAAAAAAACTATTTTCCTGTTTTCAAAATATTTTTTCCAATAAATTTTGTTTTCTAAGCCCAAAAATATTTTTTTAAATTTAAGATCATAAAGGACCTCTTTCATTAAAATTTTTATCACAATCCATCCAATCGCTTATGAGAAAATTAGAAACCAAATATGGATTCTATGGCACCTCTCGTTAATAACGGTTTTTTTGCAAAATATAATATGTTGATCAAATAAAACAAAAACCATCAAAATTGTGTTCGAGATGAAAAAGTTTTGTGTTAGCGGTTATATGCCGCTATTTTTGGGCCTTAAATTCATCCAATAATTATTAACTTCAAAGTTTGTAAAAAATTCGTTTGGCTTAGAAACACAGAGTTGCACTTCCACTTTTTTTTAACTTCTCTGTCATTGCAATATCACCTCTGATTAATATTTTAATTTAGATTATTTTTTAAGATTGAACTTAAGATTAAAACTTCTTAACAGGTTTCAATATTCCTATTAATTATATCCTAAAAAAAACAATTCCCAATAATCAGTTGATAATACGAGTACATAATGTACATATGTACATACATAAGTATGTACATACATACGAACTGAAATTTTTAAATCTTGGGTTTCTGGAATTCGGAAGTTTTATGAAGAATAATGAGGAGCTGAACTAATTTATCGACAGCATTCTGGCATTCGATGATTCTTTTAGCTTAAAATTCACGTGCTTCGCCAAATCGTAGAAGCAGTTTTTTTTCTAAGCAAAAATTTTCGCCCATTTCCACACAGGTGTCAGTTCTGGATTGAATGTTCCAGTTGCACTGTGCGTGTTTGTTGGTAGCAGTAACTTAGTCTTGTCCTAAAAGAACAACAAGTTTCGCTTGTTCTTTAATCGCTGTTAACCTGGTTGTACGTCGTCGTGAAGTGAAAAATCGTCAGTGTAAAAAGCGATTTTTTGACATTTCTCGCTAGTATAGACTTCTGAATTTGTTGTGAAAGTTTGACGTTCAAAATCACAATGCCTCAAGTGACTAGATCATAAAATAAGTATTTGAGTTACCGTGTTTTTTGCTCGGGAATTCCTTTTGAACATAAACTCTCGATGCAGCTTTACGAGCACTCGTGGAAAAAAAAATTCAAATTTTTATGAATTCACAGTATGATTTACAAGTATGTATATAATTATGGACTTTTCAGTATAGACTGGTTCAGCTTTTTTGGAGTTCCGCTAGAGATCCTGACGATGAATGCTATCAAATGCAGCTTTATAATCGATGGAAAATTTGTGAGCATGCTTCCTTCAACCAATACATCTCTGCGCAGAAATTTACTGCTAATACTTTTCCGTTAGATTCAGTGACCTTGTTGTTCTTCAGCTTCTTTGTTACTGGGCGGAGGAAATTTTGTGAATACTGTGGGACTGATTGGTGACATCTATGTAAGTAGGAGAAAGACACAACCAGAGAGCTTCTCCCTTTCATATGATCTCTTGAACATTCTGGTAATTTAAAGTGTGCTATGGTTTTTCTTTTTTTTCCAATGTACTATATTGAAAACGTTACTTCTTAACAAATCATGAATTTAAATATAAATAAATACAGTAAATCAATTAGTTTTTATATCGAGATCTATTTGCTCATTTCTAATCCGTCCCTGGTGATCCTCGTGCAATGACTTAAGTTTCACAAACTTCTCTTCGCAATGAAAGGGAAAGATTGTGATAATTAATTTGTTGTCTTGGTATTTATATCTGAAGAGGTATTGTGAACCTGCAACTGATACGCCCCTTTAATTTTGAGTGCTGATTTAGCAATGGAATACGAACCAATTTATTTATTTTTATTTCTTTTCAATTATGGGGCGGATATCATAATTTTAAAGATATTTTTAAGTTAGATAAAATGACGAAGTAATGTGCAAACATTTAAACAATGGAAATAATTACAGATCAGATTATTACGGTGCCGCAGTTAGTGTGTTACATTATTTGTGTTATTTTAATAATGGCTAGACGCTAGAATTGGGAAAAAACGAGATTTGGAAAAAATTGTATTTTCAATAAGACGCGATAAAAGAGAGATAAAAAGGTTGTTGAAGAAGTTGTATCTTTTATAAAAAATCGGGGTATTAAATGAGCTTTATAATTTCCTTTGGATTTGAAATTAAGGGTATACAACTGTGTACCAAACTAAGCCAGATAACGTTTCTTAATTAGATTTCTAAAAATATGCAAGTTCAGGAAAAAGAGATATCAGAAGATTCAGCAAGTTCAATTTTCTAAGCAGCTGATTTCCTCAGTTGGGCTGATAAAAAAAACCTTTAGACTCACATGATCACTCCTTAAAGTCAGATCTCATTTTCCTAGACACACCAAGCATAATATTTTAAAGTTTTTCGTTCCAAACTTAACGGCAAGAATATCAAGTCAGTTTCTATAAGAGTTTTATATTTTTACTCTTGATGTCTTTGAATTCTATTTTTGAGACTTGTTTTGGTGCAGCTGTGAGCCTTCCATATAAAGTAATACTGGACACGATCAGCAGCGTATATACCTAAAACGATCCGAATATATTCAAATAGATCTACATATGTATCTCAACCTATTCCGATCGACTTGGATATTTTTCTGCACGTAGCCACTATAACTATATTTAATTGAGAGAGAATTGATTAAAAAAAATTACTTGATTCAAAAAATAAAATTATTTTTAAATTTCGAAACAAATTTTTATAAAAATTTAAATACGTAAATTATTTCATCAAAAGTTTTTTTTTTAACTTGTAATTATTATTTTGAATGGCAAGAAACCGTCATTCCAAAAATAGATAATAACAGATAGACAATAAATGCCTATTCTCTTCACATGTTGATAAATTTTACAGAAAATCTGAATTCGTAAAGGTTTTTATTTGTTCCAAAAGAACCAATATTAGAACAAACAAACAGTTGATAATTATGTTTGGTGTTTGACGATTTAAAAAACTTCAAGGGAAATTTTGTTTCCGATTGTCCTTATTATTATCGACAGAATTTTAGACTTTAGAATTGGTAAAAAATGACAGTTTTAGGAAATAAACAATATAAGGTGAAAGCTTAAAGATTAAATAACTTCTTCGCAAGTGTTTCGAAATTGCAATGAAATCAATCAAATGGATAAGCTATGGACCTGAATTTGAACGTCAAAATATACTATGAGTACCAGTAACCAGATAATTTAGCTTGATTCATTTAAGTAACAGAGATTGGTGTTCGATTATTTGACTGTGTTAGTTTGCCTGCCATCAGTATTCAATATGTTTTCTATTCCAGAATATTTAAAACAGCTGTCACCTTTGACAAATTACACTACACTTCTCCTTATGTCTTTCAACTCCGTTTGCTCTAACATTTTATACTGAGATCAAAGAGTGCGCTCTAAACATGATTTCAACGAAAAAAGAAATACAAATTTTCACAAGTTATACAAGTTGAGGTAATGAAGAAACATAATTTTTGTTTTACTTTTCATTTTTCGCCATTGAATAATTAACCCCAGCAGAAATACAGTTTTACATCTTTCATTGAAAAAACTTTGAATTTTTTTATATTTTTTTACCGAGGGAAGAGAGGGGAGAAGAATTTTGACATCTACGTGGTACTCATAGGATAAATTTATGTTGCGGGTTAGACGTTTTATTTTGAAGCTTAAAAGACTTGAACATTTTTGATCCTGATGCACTTTACCATATATGTGGTGCATTTTAAATGTCAAAATATACTATGAGTACCAGTAACCAGATAATTTAGCTTGATTCATTTAAGTAACAGAGATTGGTGTTCGATTATTTGACTGTGTTAGTTTGCCTGCCATCAGTATTCAATATGTTTTCTATTCCAGAATATTTAAAACAGCTGTCACCTTTGACAAATTACACTACACTTCTCCTTATGTCTTTCAACTCCGTTTGCTCTAACATTTTATACTGAGATCAAAGAGTGCGCTCTAAACATGATTTCAACGAAAAAAGAAATACAAATTTTCACAAGTTATACAAGTTGAGGTAATGAAGAAACATAATTTTTGTTTTACTTTTCATTTTTCGCCATTGAATAATTAACCCCAGCAGAAATACAGTTTTACATCTTTCATTGAAAAAACTTTGAATTTTTTTTATATTTTTTTACCGAGGGAAGAGAGGGGAGAAGAATTTTGACATCTACGTGGTACTCATAGGATAAATTTATGTTGCGGGTTAGACGTTTTATTTTGAAGCTTAAAAGACTTGAACATTTTTGATCCTGATGCACTTTACCATATATGTGGTGCATTTTAAATGTATGAAATATGAAAAAACCAAACTTTTATCAAAAAATAATTTTTTTACCAAAACAAAAATGATATTTTGAGTGCATGCTGGAACATCATACTGACCTGTTTTATGTGTAACCTATTACGTATTTTTGAAAAAAAGTATTTAAAAAATCAAGGGGTTTAGAAAATCAAACATTTCTCTTCCTTACTTCGTGTGATTGGATTGGTCGAAAGTTCACATTTTTATGATACCCAAATGATAGCAATACAAGATTGTCTTTCCCCAATCTGTCTAACCAATAGGAACTCTGATTATTCAACTTTTGTTTTTCCTGTTAAAAAAAATTGTGTTTAGAACTTAGAATGTCTGTTAAATAAAAACAAATTAAAAAAAATTAAAGAAATTCTATTTTATATTCATTAAAAAATATCTTCATTACCATAACATGAACCGTTATTTAACGAGCCATATACAAAATGGAAACACATAATTTTAGAAATAAATAGTTTGCTTACAAAGAAATTAAAGTGTACATTAACGAAAATGTAATAAATTAAACTGGCTAAAATAAAGTAACAGACTAGTTGGTGAGGTGAAACTATAAATAAATAGATGTGTAGTGTACAACAGCGAAGCAATGTTAGAACTACTTAACAATATGTTATTTTAGTTTAGTTTTTTTTTTGTTTTTTGTTTTGGTTTTTTTTTTTTTGAAGATGAATAACCTTCGCTCCAATATTTGATTACTTAGAATATAAATATATTACATTTAGTTTATGTTTTAGCTTTGAAATTAAATGTTCTAATATTTTGATACTTCAACGTACGCATAATAGTATAAATTTAATATATGTATTTTTTTTGGTTTTAAATAAAGATTAATAGAAAATAAATCATTTTGCATGCTCCTATAAAACAATTTGACTTGCTTCAATTTTGCATAGTTTTGAATTTAGGTGAATAATATTTTTAAAAAATTATTTTTGTAAGTTATATTGATAACTGAAAGTTTTTTTTTTAATATATATTATTGATATATTTAAAAAAAAAATTAATTTGATTGAAATGCTTAAAATATTTCAAATAAAGATAAATAATTTGTCTACAACGCCGCACGTCCTCAAACAAATAAATAATTATATAAATGTAATGCAGTTAACATTTTAAAAGTTTACTTAAAACATTTATTTTGTTTTTGTTTTTGGATTTTCTGTTTCTGTTCTTATAGTCATAGCTAAATATGAAAGAAAAAACTAATAATATATTTTATAAAGGGAAACAGACGAACTTAAACTATTGTTATACAAAAAATAATCCGTTCATATATTATTGCAGTTTTAAGTTCTTCGTCATAATTTTTTACACCTTGTGGAACACCAAACAAATAACTCTTTCAGCTCATATAATGTGATGATCCTTTTCAACAAAATAATAAAAATACTTCTCGTCTTCGAGTGGTTCGCATACAATCAAATTCGATTTTTTAAAAGGGAACGATATTGTACAATTTTTTGTTTTTTGTATTTTTTTTTTCTTTTCTTTTAAATTTTTAATATTAACCATAGTGGAGCTAATTTTTTTTTTGTCTTTCGTGTTTTTCAATTTATAATGTATTTCTTCTTAATTTTGAATTTTCCTCAAATATTCTAGCTTAAATTTTTGTTTTTGGTTTAAATTAAAATTTATTTTTCTAAAGTAGCAATTTTTTTTAAAGGTAATTTACAATTTTTTCTTTTGAAAGGAAGGCCAAAACGCGAGTATATCGTCAGTAAAATTACAGTCGCTTTCCAAACTTAGTTTTATTTTTACTATTTTTTTTTATTTACATATATTTGCTTAGTTTCTTTGTTACATTTTTTTTTTGGACGTAAGCACACTACAATTTTATAGGAACCACACACGTTGTTGATTTATTTATTTTTTTCTTTTCAGTCTGAATTTTTTTTTTGTTTTCAATTTAACAAATTCGTATATCTGCATACACATATTCATTTATGTGTATGGAATAACATAAGTCGTTTTCAACAACATATTTTTTATTTTTTTTGAAAAATGATGTCTATTATTATGTTAATGATTGTAAAATTCAAATGGAAATGAAATTATATATAAAATAAATATAAACTTATTCCAATTGCTCCAGAAAGTTTGGTGATTTAAAATATTCTGGTACAGGATCATCCATTCGAGATATAATTTTGTATATTGACTTTTTCCACGATTGTTCAGTGTCTTTGCCACCTTGAATAGCTCTAAAAAATTCACGTAAAGTCTGCTCAACAACAAAACGAAAGTTTGAAGGAACCTAGAATAATAAATTTCAAAAATAATATTAAAATAAAGGGTAGAAATAAATATAAGTGGTAGTTAAAGTTTTAATTTTTAAATCATTATAAACTTATAAAATTCTCAAGAAATTTTGAATTAAAAAATTATAAATGCGTGAAATTTTGTGTGCCTATTAGAAGATCACACAACGATCATCGGAGATTCTCCTTTTTAAAATACTGACACTTCAATATTAAGTACACCCAAAGTATTGTTTCCTATTTTGCACTAATTTTAAACAATTCGGCTTATATCGAATTATAAATATAAGTTTAAAATAAAAAAAAAGGCAAGATTTTATTTTACATTCAAACTTTGAATTTTTTCATATTTTAATGTTTAAATGTTCTTAATTTGAAAATTTTCTAAATAGCAAACCTCAAAAACGTAAAAACTTTTTACAGTGAACAGAACCTAAATCAATTAACCTAAAAATCACATAGCAGTACATATTTGAAATTTTCACAACTAATTCATTAAGCGTTAAACTTTTAATTATAAGAAGTGTCTAAACTTTTTACAGGAAATATTTTTAATTTTTATATGAATCAGTTATGATTAAAAAAAAAACATAGAAAACACTACGTACTATAAAAGTCGTGTTAGTGTTGGAGGCTTTGCTAGTTTTATATAGCATAACAAAAAAAAACATAGCATGAAAAAAATTGAAAATGTCATGGCTTCGTAACAAGTAAATAGAAAATTAATAAACATTAAGCTATGAGAAATGAGAAGAAGAAGAAGCATTGGTAATCCCAAAAACACAACAAAAAATAATTATTTAAACATAGAAAACATAGAACAACAATATCTAATTTGTCCTAACTAAGCAATGACAAATTAATTGTTCAACCGTTCAAATAGTTGTTTCGCTAACTCAACGCTCATCACAAATTGTGAACATAAAACACTGGTACACTCTGGCGTATACGTAATTTTCTTATTTTATTGCATTTTCAACCGAAATTTCCTCCAATATTGCAAATATATTTTTTTTACAAGGATGAGGACCAGCTCAAAAGGTAAAAGGAGCATATTTTTGTACTCGTTAATAGAATAGCAGCTAGTCCTATTTTTTTTTGGTAGGTTTCCCAGGCTATTAGATATCCATGAAACCACTAATTATTTCTCAATGCCCTAGTTAAGAGAAAAAAATCGAAATTTTTTTTTTGTTCTCTTTTCAAACTAAAGAATTTTCAAATATTATAGTTTTGATGATTTTTATGTAGACATTTACTTTTATACCTCTATATGATTATTGCGATTGTAGTGCAGGTTTAAAACACGGTAAAGTTCGCTATCACCGCCAACATGAAGATCTTCACCATTTTTAACTCCCTCTGTAACTGCTTGTCGAGCATACTTCTCCATTTGTATATAGTAAAATTCTCTGCAATTAAACAAAACAAAATGTCAAAAGTCATAAAGTCATATGTTTTTTTTTCTTTATATTTAAATAAGCAAATTTTATAATATAGGGGAAATTAAAAGAAATACAAAATAAATAAAATAAAATTGTTTGGAAAATATTTGTGCTCATATGGTTCAGTATTTTCTTATGAACATTGAGCAGTATTTCAAAATGACTGCAATCAGCAGACAAAAACAGTGGGGCTTAACGTCAGCCAGACATTCTTAAATTTGAAAAAAATACCGAGTTCTTAAATTTACAATATTAATTCAATGACAGTTAATTTTTTTTGACATTATTTTTTAACCGTTATTAAGTTAGGGGAAAGCAAAGACACGGACACCTAAAGGAACCATGCTATTATCTTGTTAAACAATAAGGAAGCAGTTACCTTAAGTGCGACGGGTTTTAGCCCCAATGTAAATGCCCGCCTGCTTAGGAAATATAAGGCGCATTTTATTAGCGAAAACAACCTTTATGGTTTTTTTTTTTATTGAATTCTAGGTTATTTTTTAACATGTAATACAGTAACAACTCGCGCGACTGACCTGTCAATCTAAACTTAGATCGTTTTATTATTGTGGGGTAACCCATATAGGTTATTGGTGTTAATAAAACGCGGCTATTGCTAAACAAGAGTTTTGAAGAATATAAGAATTTATCTTCGATACCAAAACGCAGAATAAAGAATGGCACTATCTGTATTTGCATCTTCAAAGTTGCTAGAATGATGTTAGGCACCACTGTAGGTGCTTTTCAAGTCTTGGAAAAAGTTGGAGACATTCAATTAACATCATTTAGAGGCAATTTTAGGACTTCTCATCCCTGGATTCAAAAAAAGTCATATCTCTTAGTTCTTATTCAAAATGACTTTACCAACTCATGCCTTTTTTTTTTGCGAATCACTGATAAAAGAGACGAAGATGTCCAAAATGCTGCAGCTAGAGCTGCAAAAGTTGGGCAATTTTCAACTTTTGCATGCAGCATTTCACATTATGTTCAGCTATTAAGATGCAGCAATTTAATACTTGAGTGGGTCTAGTAGATCAAGTTAAGAAAAAATTAATGCGCCAATT
This sequence comes from Syrphus vitripennis, assembly GCA_958431115.1. Taxonomy (NCBI): domain Eukaryota; kingdom Metazoa; phylum Arthropoda; class Insecta; order Diptera; family Syrphidae; genus Syrphus; species Syrphus vitripennis. The sequence goes on from OY288108.1 coordinate 46,576,692, forward strand.
AAGTCGGAAGGATTAAAAAAACAAATGAAAAATTAAAAATGAGTTCAAGCCATTTTGAAATGTTTCATCTTGCACCATTGTTTAATACCATCAACTGAAGAAGCAAGCTGACAAAAGTGCATTATTAAAAAGAAAAACATTAGACACTTTTCTACATATAATGATGATAAATGAAAAGGCAATTCAACAAAAAAAAAAAAAACATGAACAAGAACAGTCCACTCCTAACTTAATTATCACTGCCGCCATATTCTTTGCTACAATGATGCCACTTCATCTTGGTGTGGAAATATGAAGAAGCAGTTATACGGATGTGAAGTACAATTCAAGTTTTCTCAACTGTGGGTAAGCTTTTCAACGGAGATATAGCTTTTTGACAGTTCGGTAAGTGGAAAGAAAAAAACTTGACTGTTCCTTTTTATTTCTCAAGGATACTGCAACTTGATTGCTAATTATGTAACATACATGAAATGATACTTATGGTTAAGATATATTACACATTATATATCTTCATTACAAACTGTGTTAGCATAATATGTCAATTTGAATTAAAAGAATATATTCCGCTAAGCTAACACTTATACCAATATACATGCAAGGTCTACGCAAGACTTCCTTAAATGAATAAAGAAACATAATAAGGAAAAAATTATATTTAATTAACAACTGACAATGCGTATATTAAGTTCATTTTAGCCCCTTTTATTATCATTTTGTTTAGATTCTTTAAGGCATGTGCTCTTAAATGAATTATGCACATCAGGTGCAAGCATTGCTGCAAATACTTATACTTCATAAAGGCTTCATGTTCCTAGAGGAGGAGTACCTCTATGCGAATAAAAAAAAAAAGTGGCGACACTCAGGAAATACTTTCCATTTTTGCATTCAGCAAAAATGCTTATAACATTAAGAGAAAAAAATCGTATATACAATTATTATTGCTTGCTGCATATATGTAGGTTGCTCGAAGGCAGCTATTTTAAATTATCTTTCTAATGGCTGCTCTGTTAAACAATATAAAGCTAATAACTCCCACCCTTCTTTTTTTATATTTTATTTTATTTTGTTCTATCAAAGCTAATTTCCAAAGGAAAAGAATTGAGCTTTTTTCTATTGCAGGCTACAGAGTAACCTGAACAAAACAACAGCAACAACAACAACAAAAAAAAAAAAAAAGCATTCATATTTTAAAAGGGAAATGAGATGATTATTTGATGGTGATAATATTTTACATATACATATATATATTTCTAGGTGTATATGAAGAACAATTTTCGTGATGAACCTCTATCTCATTTCATCAAAAAAAAAAATATATAATAGCAGTGTGGAAATAAAAAACAATTCAAGTGGTGTTTAAAAATATATCGTATTTCATTCTTGAAAAGGTTTCAGTTCTGTTTGTTAAATATAATAAGACTATATTATAATGACGTAATTTTCACTTGCTCTATGGAGCAAGTCTAATTGGTTTTCGAAAAAAAATGTCGAGGTCTTAATCACACATATAGCTAACATTATAATTGTGGATATAGTTTTAGAAATTTAGAAACGATGCAAATTTAAATTCAAGTGTACGTCTAGGATGCAAACTTTTTAAAAGCAAACAAAGTTATAAGACATGACATCCTTAAAAAAATATAAAACAAAATTAGAATAGCAGACGTGCACAGTTGGTTTTTTTGGCCTTTGTGGTTGAAACATTGATTAAGAGTTTGAATCTTAAAGCCATGTTTCCTTGATTTATGTATAAAGAAAAACACCGGTAAGTAAATTTCAGTCTTAGATTTTTCAAAAAAGTAACCAGGACAAGTTTCACATTTTTCGCATCTTGTCATTCCGGAAGATGAAAAACAGTATTGTATCCTTTTTTACACTAGTTGGTGCAATTTTCATCCTTTTAGCAAAAATATATTTTTCAAAAGGATTTTGGTGCGTTGAGTCCTAATCTGAGCTCAGAATATCATCATCGCTTCAGATTTTTTAGACTAAAAACTATTAGAAAACTAGTTTGGTTTGAAGGAGGGAAAAAAGAAGTTAAAATAAGGAACCCAGTGTTATAATTTTGATATCATTGTCGAACTTTTGACCCGAGTCCAACTGGCCTCGAGTTAACACACAGGTTAGTAACAGTTGCTATTCATAAAGAAATTCTACTACAATTTTAGTACTGTTGCCTGTCAATCCATTGAAATCCAATCCTTTTTTTGACAGATAAAAAAAACAGCTTATTCAAAGAGTCAGCCGTTTTTAAAGTTTGAGCTCCAGTTTATCTTTTGAACCCGGGTCTAAATTGTCTATGAATAACATAAGCTCCAGGTTAGCTTAGAAGAGACAAAGAAACAACTTGTCAGACGACTATGAATATGCCCAATTACTTTTGTTTGTAGTTACATGACCTAATTTTTTTCTTCTTTTATTTCAGAAATAATTTTCTCAGCAAAACGCAACCAGGATTATAAAAATTTCAATGCAAAAAAACAATTTTTAATTAAAAAATAAATAAATAAATAATTTGCGTGAAAAAAATATTTTGTATTAAAAAAACGCAAATTTAAAATTATTTTGTTTGTATTAGAAAAATTCAAAACAAAATTCAGAAATATTTGGCACATTGAAAAAAATTTTAATTTTTAAAACCTACCTAATCCAAAACATTTAATTTTAAAATTAATTTTTTTTGTTGAATTTTAATTATTAATTAAAAAAAATTTAATAAATTAAAACTAACTAAATTAAAATATTTTTAACTTGCATTAATTTTTTTCATGCAATTTTTTAATGTTCCTCTATAAAATGTTTTGTTTTTAAACAAAAAATGCTGTTAAGACATTGCTTAACCTAGATTTGCATTGTTTCTCATCCCATATGTCCCATATGGCGTTGCAAAAAAAATAATAATAAATAAAGAATAATTGAATATGAACATCACTTGTTTCATGATCAGAATAATTTATATTTGAATATTGAATAATACAGTTTTGATTTATCAGAAGTTAACTGACTGAATGTTCAACTGACTATTAAAATATTCTCTCTTTAAAAAAAAAATACTAGAAAAAAAAAGTTGATGCGTCAGAAAAGCTAATACCGCGATAAAAGCGTATACCGGAAAATTTTAGTTTTGTTTTTGTAATGTAAATTTTCACTTAGTACAGTACCTGCTTTTACTATTATAACACTATCGTAGTCATTATTTTTTTGAGCGACGAGCTTTTCTTAAAAAACTTGATTAACGTAAAGTTCCTGTTAAGTTCTTGAGGTCTACCCAGTCACTTCCTTTCATATTTAAACTGCGGCACTCCGATAATGATATCGCTCAGTGAATTAAGCTCTAAAGGTCTCAAAAATGTATAAATTAAAAATTAGAAAGAATCATATCCAATATAACTGACATCTTGTGAAGCTGGAATCAGCACTTAAATCTAAATATAATTCTCCACAGAAATTGGAATATCCTATTACAAGTCAAAATTTAGATACGCCCCAAGTGTATGCAAAAAGATTCATCAAAAAGATCCTGTGATCCCCGTCATACAATTTTTATTTATTTTCAAATAAATTCCTGCCCAATTCAAAAAGTCAAATTCTGCTGAAACCCGAGAAACTGCATATAGTACCTACTTATATATGTAAATGCAAATAATACTTTTTGACATCTGTACAAAGAATTTAAAATCAGTAAATTAAAAGAAAAAAATATAGGGGTTGAACAAAGGTCACCACATTTACAAGGAACCTTAGTCCTAAAAATGATCCTTACAAAAAAAAACACACAAACTCATACCAAAAAAAAAAAATATATTCAACAATAGCTCGAAGGGGATTCGAATTCGATGAAGTTTTGTTTATTTTGATCCTGGTTGAAATGTAGGTTTCCGTTGGTGTATATACCTTTACGTGGAATATAATTTTTACCGCGCTGAGTGAATACCTTTTTTCTTCTAACAAAGAAGATCTGTCAGTGGTATTATTATTGTTTCTATCCTACTTTTTGATTGTAATTCCAGTTTTTGTTTGATCTTAGGGCTTATTGCGAACGTTATACACACATCTTAAACATCTGCCACGAGAATTTCTTAATCTTAAGAATATTTTTTTTTTTTCTTAAGACATTTTTCTTAAGGGGTATAGTAACAATCGTGAGATATGTACTGAAGCATGCATTTATACACGAAGGTAAATGTTGTATGACACCTTGAAATTAATGTTGTTGATATTTTGTGTGTGCACCTGGAAACTTTTAAGACTTAAATGAAAACAATACGATTTTGAATGAACAGCTTGCTGTTGGTTACCCGTAGGTATTTCCACTTTCATAAGTTGCATAAAATGTAACTGTCATTAAATAGGTATCAAAGAGAATGCATAATCTTTTCAAAGTGCACTCAATATCCGTTATCCCGTATGGAATTATGCATGAATTTTGTTTGCACATTTAGTTTTAGCATAGAGTATAGTTAGGATGTAGCTACATAAGTAGGTTTATTAACTAGTTGATAACCGATTAATGAAAGGCTTGTTTTGTAAAGATTAATTATTTTTTTTATCAATTGAGCTGATGTTACTTTTAATGGAGACAAAAAACGATATCTGCACAATAGAAGAATAGGTAAGTCAAATAGCTACTTAAAAAAAAAAGTTTTAAAAATTGTTAAACATTTTTCTATAAAATAGCTTTGCTAATTTCAAAAGTGGATCCTACAATTCTGTTGGTCGGTCTGTAACTTGAACTGAATTCCCCAGAGGCATAATTGAATTTTCGTTTTTAACTCCAAAACTAACGGTACCTATCATATAACCGATAAGTCAAATTTTTCAATCGTATTTTGTGAGTAAATAAATTATTTGGTCAAAAAACATTTTCCAAAAAACTGTTATTAACGGTACCAGCCATAGAATGGGATTTTGGTTTACGGATTGTAATCAAAATCTTTATTAAATTTCCATAATTTTGCAAATCGAAAAAAAACTTTTTTTTTGGATTTTCGAAAAGTATTTTTTTTTGGATTTTAGTTTTGGGTGAACATAAATAAATATAAAAACTAATATAACATTGTTTTTATTTAAATACATAAACATTTGAGCATAAAAAATAATTTGTTTTTTAGTTTAATTAACAAATGCCTACACAAAAAATTCCATAAACGTCATTATGCCCGTTTTCGAGATTTTTAAATTTTGTGTACCTATACCTTTATTTTTGGAGTCAACAAAATATTTACTTTTTCCTAATCACCTTAAAACTTTAACACCGACTTTGAAGAAAATGTCTTCAGTATAGTTTAGGATGTAAGTCAAGACAGAATCACGAGACCCACTTCTTCCCGTGCTCTCATCGAAGTTCGTAGCTTCAGATTGATATGTTGATTTCGATTTTTTACTAATTTCAAACTCGCCCTATTAAACAAACGAGAATTTTGAATTCTGAACATTCTTCAGATTAATCCGTGAATAAGCCAGTTGAAGAGCCAGTTTTTGATGTTTGTTCTACATTTTCTTATTGCAATAATTCATATCCCAATGCAACTCTTTTAAGAATTATAACTGTACAAAAAAAAATAATGTTCCTTCTTACTTTTTCGTTTCTTTATACAATTATACACATAACTGTGTAGTGAGTGTACTTTTACGATTAACCTCCCTATCTATCTATACATTTTTTTTGTTGTTGTTGTTCATATTTAATTTTGCTGCAAATGCAAACCCTTATTTCTTTCTATACCTACCTACTGCACTCGCTCTCATCCATAACAATCGATTTAGAAGTTCCACCATACGTCATACCTTGTATAGCTAGTACTGTACAGCTTGCGCTGATGGCTGTAGAAAAAATTAACCCCCTTTTAAGAAAATACAAAAGTACATACAATTGATTTTGTTGGTGCTCTGTTGTTTAAATGTCAAAATTAGAAAGAGAAAATACAAAGATTGTAGTTTGAGAGGACGACAACGGCGGCGACGACGATGACGTGAACTACTGGCTAGCCTTAGTTCCTATATGCCAAGGTAGGTATACCGACCCAATATAAAGGATAGGAACTCCTTTTGTACGTTTCACCCTCCGAAATTCCATTTGTTTACATTGTTGTATTTGTAATTTCATTTTCCAAGACTGCATATTATATCTACATACATACGTGAAGTCCAACGAAAAAATAAAGAGAAAAAATTACAATATGCGGTTGAGGATGCCGTTCATACCATACGACTATGTGTTAAGGTTCAACACATACTTTCTCATTTTTTATCCGACAACAGCTGATTTTCAGCTTTCAGGCAAACTGGAATATAGAATGACAGTCAGTCGAGGTTTTTGCTATGGTTATATTGATATCTTTGGCCTTTATGTACTTACCTTATGTACAAAAGAAATACATAAGAACATTAGGGTGGATCAAATTATAAGAAGTGGTTTTGTTTTTCTTGATACTATGAACCCTTCTTCTCCAAAAATTGCACTCGAAACGTCACTCATCGTATTTTTGTTTTTCCTTAACAATTTAGAAAAAATCGTTGTTGGAAAAATTGGAAAAAAATTTATAAGAATTTGTTGACATTTTTCAATTGCAAAATCAACTTTCTAAAAAAAATATATCGTTTAGGAGAAACTCGTAGCTTTAAAATAATTTGTACCGATTTTACTAAATTTCTTATTAGTAAACAAAACTAGGATGATTTATGCGTTTTAAGCAAAAAAAAAGGTGGGTTCTATTTTCCCCGATTTAAAAATTTAACAAAAAAGAAATTATTAAAATATAGGGGCAACACTTAAAATATTGTGCTAAAGCTTTTTGCAAAAACAAGCAAGCTTTTATTTAATTGAAAATTAATATCAAGTAATTTAGTTTAATAAAATGAGTGTCAAAATTCAGAATAAGGACCACCCTATGTTATTTGGTGGTTTTTTTATTTGATTTCTTTTTCGGTAGTGACTGTAGACATGCACATTTACAACTGTTCGACTTGTAAGGGTAGGTACTGTTTATGAGGGTTTTCTTCCAATTGTCATATTTTTGGATTCAACACTTGATGCATTTTCTACATTTGAAATTTTATAAATCTTAGAAAACGCGTATTTAAAAAGGACTTCAGTATCTACCAAAATGTTACACGTACTCCTGAAATCATTGTGTACTTTTATCCCAAAACGTTTGTATTTAAATAAATTAAATACGATTAAAACAAAAGAAGACATTTTAAAATGTTCAACCTTAACGCCAAATAAAATCCCTTAAACTTACAAGCTTCTCAATTGTGTACTTCGATAAAACTAATTTTAATTTCCGACATAAAGAAAATCGATTTGTACAGACCAACCTCTGCGCACACTTATGTAGCTCGAATGGCTTCCCCATAATTTAGCTACATTATAAACGTTCCTGTAATTTACGCCCTCTTTACACCGAACCAATGAACCGATTTGTATCAAATTTTCTTTGATACCAAGCACCACAGACATAAGAAAGCTGTGTGGAATAATTCCGTTAATCAAAAAGAAGATAAACAAATCATAACAAAAAAAAAACACCCTAAATAAAATAAACACAAGAATCAAATAAGTAAACAAAATGTGCATATCAATCAATTTGATTAAGCTGCGACTAGTTTAATGTCTATTATAACAGTTTATAACAATATTTCAGTCTTAAAATTATATGCGAGGCTTGACAAAAAATCTGAGTGCCCGAAGTATGCCCATAGACTACAAAACAGTAAAGGCACACTTAGGCGTATACGCATCTTTTTTTTTTTACTTTATTGAATTAATAAAACAATTTCTTCCACTTTTGTTTGTCATTTTACAGGTTGGTTTTCTTACGATAGAAATATATTTTTAAAAAGTGAAATTTGATGGCAGGCGGCCATTCGGTGGAAACTCCTTCAAATATCTTACTTCGCGATCATGAAAATGAATTAAAATCGTCTTGAAATAGTTTTGTTCTAAATAATTTTAAAATAATTATATGTCTGTTATCCAACCAGTGCAAATGCAAACCTACCAAATAACTCATATGCGGGATAAACAGAATTTATTTCAATAATAAACTACGTAGTAACAAAGTAAGAAACTTTTCTATGCACACTCTTTGAAATCCATCGCGCCTTTGGAAAACTTGAGTTGGCATACATTCGCACATCAATTTCAATATTTGTTTATGTGGGTTCGGCCTTAGACTGGAAAATATTTTCAGTCTGTGGAAACAACCCCCATCTTGCATTATAATTTATTTTGTAACTGATAACGCTCTATGGCCCCATATAGCTGGCTGGTACCAATACCATGTACTTGGCTGAGAATAATAATTAAACACTTTTTTTTTGTTGATACAAACTTATGTAGATACTAGTACTTAAAAAAGTAGTAGGTACTAAAAGAAATATAATTCAGTAGGTAGTTTAAATAAAATGAAATTAATAAGTATGAAAAATTTATTAACAAAAAAATAGAAGGAAAATATGAAAATATTGACTTACCGGAAATTCGAAAACCATTTGACCAATTGTGCTGTATTATTTTTGTTAAATTTGATGTCTGGGAAGTACATTTTAAGAACTGCTGAGCTAGGATAACGTACCCAGAAGAACATCAGTTTCGCCTTTCGCAGGTGCATTGGTGTTAATGTCGACGAGTGCAGTGGTGTTAAGGAATCTGATTTGCTGTTTATAACAAAGTAAATAATTATATTTATATTTTTAGTTTGAGATTTTTTTTTTTTAATTTTTTATGGCCAGTTTTTATTTCAGCACAAAATTTAATTTGTAAAAAACTTTTCGTTATTTAGTCTTTTTAAAGTGACAAAGGAAAAATTTGTGAGTTGAAACATCAACTGACCAATTTACTATGAATCTATTTTATACTAGGGCCGCTATTCACCAAGCGCTCAGAAAGAGAGACTCATACGTCAAAAAAAATACTCCATCATTAGGAAGTTTTATGAGATGACGGGGGGATTTTTTGAGCTATAAGTCTCATAAGTCATAACCTTATACGCGATCGGTGAAAGCCGCCTTTAAAGTCATTTTGTGATTATTTTATTTAAAATATGAACAGTTCCATTTTGTTTCTTGAAAATCAAATCAAAAGATAGAATTCATGAGGAACATTTTGAGCCTGTACATAAATTATGTTAAAATAACTACAAAAAATTTAAAGTTTAACAAAAACAATTTAAAAAAAAAGAAAATAATAAAAACTTACATTATTTGTTGTTTCAAAAAGGATATCGTTGGTTGCATTCCATCAAACTGCATATCAGCTGAATTGCAATCTGAATTGCGATCTTGAGCATCCATGGCCGCTCGCAGATGCGCACTATAATCAGGTGAATTACCATGATGTGCTGCAGCTAACAGAGCCGGATGAAGCATTGTTGGTGGATGTGGTAATGGCGGTGAGTCTCTGTTTTCTATCATACCACCAAGACCAGGTGGGCTCGATGACATTTTCATATGATGCATTTGTGCAGCGGCAGGTGGCAGATGTGAGCTTCCATGCGGCCCATGATGGGGATTAAAAAACGGGCTATATGGTGAGAACACTTGGGACTCGTGCAGCGAAGGATTTGGAATTGCTACGGATGTGGGTAAGGATACTGACATCATCGGTGGCGCGGGTGGGTGGTATGGATTTGGTCGCGGTGATGAGTTTTTTGAGGACGTCGTACTTGTCGGTGCTACACTTATATTACTGTTACTAACAGGCGGCGTTTGTTGTTGATTTATAAAGGTATTTTGCTGCTGAGAGCTGGGATTTTGTACGTGATTTGAATCGGATGTTAAATTGTGGCCAACATTAGAACCAACAACACCGTCTTGTGCCAATATTCGACTTACAGTACGTGGTGTAATCCGAGTATCGGTGACTTTGTGGCGTTTTTTCTTCGGTGTCACCACTAGACTTAGGGCTTCGTTTTGTTCCACATTTTGTTCCCTGGGTTCAGGCATGCAGAAAGGATTCATTGGATTTGTATGCGGTCCACTACCACTGCCTCCTATTCCAATTGAATTGTAGAGCGATACTGCTGAAACAGAACTCATACTTTGAGGTGTTTTTGGTGCCTGGAATATAGCCGCTGAGGGCGAAGATCTTAAATGAGTTGGTTGCAAATTATTACTACTACTATTTTTATCAGATTGACTAAGAGTGCAATTCATGCCAGGAGCATGTTGCACCTGCATTCCCATACCCATTCCGGATGGTGATGCGAATGCTAAATTAATACTGTTCGTTCTTGGCCCAGCAATATGAATACTACAATTGTTCTTGCCATTGTTATTATTTGTTAAATGGTTCGTTAGAACTGAATTAGACGGATGACTACTGATTGTAGAACTAATATTGCAAAGACTACTATTTGTAGGAATTGTTTGTTTTTTATTTGAATTATTAAGAAGTAAACTATTATTACCTGATTGACTGCTGATCAAATTGCTGACTGAAGTATTTACTAGAGATGCCGAAACTGTGGGTATAGAACTAGAAGACATTTGATCTGCTACTTTTGTTCGTGGTGATTTTCTGTCGAGGATGTGTGATGCCATCATAAGATCCTTATTTAGCTGATCTGCTGCTGCTGCAACCGATTGCGATTGTTTGTTGAACAGTCTACGCTGGTGGACAAATCGTGTTACTATTGTGTCTACCAGAGCAGATAATGATGTTGTTATTTCAGACTTAAGAACATCAGCTAGACCTTCAAGATCGGAGCCAGACATTCGCACTGTTGAGGAGGAATGCGATCGAAGCATATTGAATTTTTCAGAAATTTCCGATTTTATTGACGATTGAGTGGATGTGTTCGTATGCAATTGCTGTGATCGTTGGTGCGAATGAGAAGCTAGTAGGTGATTTCCCAGTGAAGCGGCAGCTTGTGATTCCAGAAGTCGTACATCGACTGGCTGGTGTCGGTGCTGTTGGGCTTCTCGCTGTTGTCTTTGGTGTTGCTGTTGTTGTTCTTTTTGCCTGAGAAGTGCTTCTTTTTGTTCTTGCTCAAATCTTCTTTGATTCTCGTGCTGCTTTTGCTGTTGTTCTTTTTGCTGTTGCTGAAGCTGTTGCTGTTGTTGCTGCTGTTGTTGTTGCTGCTGTTGTTGCTGCTGTTGTTGCTGTTGTTGTTGCTGCTGTTGTTGTTGCTGCTGCTGTTGCCTTTCATGTTGTTCAGCGTTTTCTTTAGCTAATCGAACTTCGTGTTCTAGTAAAAAATGCTGACCTAAGTACATCGCTGCTGCATTACTAATGGCGGGATGTGTCACATGAGCATTGTGATCTTCAGGAACATGTGGTTTATTTTGTAGCAATGAACTTTTATGATTAAACGACTGCTGCAGATGCGACTGTTCCACAATTGGACTATGAATCTTTGCAGTTATCATTTTGCTCATAATTTGTGCCAGCATAGGAGGTGTATTTGCAATTGATGGCTTAACAGACGCATGTCTTTTTGGCTTCGAAGGAGGATACAAGGGCGGTGAAGTTGATAGCGGCCTCTGAAGTGATGCGGTGTGTGTTGAATTTGTAAGCGATAAAGCTGGCGATATTGCACCATGATTACCATCATTATCTATACTATCACTAGCTGTGTCATCGACCTCCTGACACTCAGACTCCTGCTCCATGCGTGAGCACAATTGCACATATTTTTGCTGCATTTCAGCCAGTTGTTCTTGCATTGTTCTCAGTTGCGATTTTAATGCGTTCTTTTGTACTCGCTTCTGTTGAATTTGTGGTGATTCAATATCTTCCTCATCATCTTCTTCAAGTATCAAACTCTGCATATTTAATCCGAAATTTAATCCAGCAGCAGCAGCCGCATAGCGTTCCATTGCGTGTTGTTGCGGTTGATAAAGCTTTCGTTTTTTGCATCCATTTACTTGAAGAAGATTCATTTGATGATGATGATGAGAGGACGGACTAGATTGCATCGAAGAAACAATATTCTCAACTCGCGCTCGTTTCATATCCAAAACAATGGGTTTTAATTGTTCAGATGGCTTATTCACCATCATATCGCCATCTTTAGCAAGTTCTTCAGCTTGATCTTCTTTAACACTTTCCATCATCATGTCATTTATTTCGGAATTGCTTGGCGAGCCAATCGATTCTAAATCTGACCTCGAACTCAACACCATCAATTCTTCGTCTAGCAAATCATCTGCTTCTTTTTTGGTGACAATATCATTTATCAACGAACGACAATCTGATGCCTGATGCGACATTTGCTGGGACTGTTGTTGCATTTCAGCAAAATTAAGTTCGTCAATTTCTTCTGAAGCAGCAGCATGCTCATCGGCGCTCAAATTCTCAGAAGATTTTCTTTGCCTCAAACTGTTTTTACTAACACGACCACTACTTTCACTATTATTGGGTTCGGAATTTAAATTGCAGATGTTATTATTTCCAATACTTGTTGGTGTTGTTGGGGCTGCATTTGGTTCTGATTTGATTTGAACAACATCCGAACAACTTCCTAAAGTATTCATTAGATCACCAACACTTCCTATTAGATTACTAATTGCACTGTTACTGCAAGAATGTGTTATGTTTTGGGAGCTATTACTCACTCCTGCTGCAGTAGCAGTTAAACGATTTTCACAGGTATTTCCTAGATTCCTATTCGTACTACCATTATTATTATTATTTGTTGCACTTGATGTATTACTTTTAGTTTTACTAGTAAAATTATTGTTATCTTGGGAAACAACATCATCACTGCTACTGCAGCCACTAGTTGTTGTATTTTGTTGTTTTATTAAATTTTCACTGTTGTTGTTGTGGTGATTGATAACAGATCTCAGTTCTTGATCAAGTGCAATTAGATCTTTTTTGCCTTGCAAAATATTTCGGAGCATATGGTGTGCTAAATTATTTTGTTGTTGTTTATGTTGTTGATTAGCAACTGTTTGTTTTTGTTGCTTAGGAGATACTGATTCACTTTCATCCAAATTGCCACAAACTTCTTTTTGATTTTCGCCTGTATCCACTGGCGTTGAATTCGAAGAAATAGAGTCATTATTGTTGTTGTTATTTAAAACACTTAAACCACCACCACCACCACCGCTACCAGCACCTACACCACCACCACCACTACCACCACCACCACCACCACCCCCACTACCGCGACCACTCGCATTATTTCCAATACCACTGTGTGTCATGCAGTTATTATTTAATAGCTTTGATGAAGAATTAAAGCTTGATTTAATGCTAGCACTTAATAAATCTACACTTGTTGCGGATTCCATTGCAGCCGTTAACATTGCATTATCTACTAAAGACGTTGGCAGACCACTAGTAGCATCTTGGGCTTGTTTCATTTGTCGGCCTAAAATTTCATTTAACATTTTTGCTGAACCGAAACCGTTTGGACCGAATAAACCACCAACGAAGTGTGCCGATTGCGTTTGATTTAAAAGTGTGCCATACAGACCAGCTGTCCCCGCGGACGCACTACTCATGAATGAAGACGGACGGAAACTGAAATTGGGTATTGACGAATAACTACTATTCCTTTGCTGTTGCTGCTGCTGCTGCTCACTAGCACCACTAGTACCAGTACCAGAAACAGAAACAGAACCAGTACCACCACCACCACTGGTATTGTGGACGCCGCGTTCGCGTTCGCGTTGCCGATTGCACTTTTTATTATTGTTGGTAATACTACTACTATTACTTATGATACTACTGCTATTACTATTGCTGTTGCTGTTGCTTATTATCAATGAGTTTATACCAGCGCCAACGATATTTTTTTCAGAACTATTTGTGTTAATGAGTAACTTATCATACAACCCAAAGCACTCTGTGTCCTCCTCTGATGACATCATAAGATGAAACCCTCTTTATTGGCCTAACCACCACTTTTTGAATGGGGAGTAGGGATAATATATTATCTATCTCCTTCTCTCTCTTTCTTCTTTTTTCCTTATATTCACTTTCTACTATATATGCGTGTCGTGCGGAATGCTTTGCTTATGCTTCTTGCTTATGCTTATGCTTTTGCTTCTTGTGCCGTTGTTATTTTGTATTTTGTATTTTGTTAATTTTTGTATTTTCTTTTTTTATCCATGAATCTTATCCAAAAAAGTTGAGAATCAAATATAAAACAAACACAGAAAGGAAAATAATAAAAGACGAAACGTATTGGTGGTTGGTTAAATGGCTAAATCCAAATGTGTGTATAACTTCGCTTCCCTCTTCGGATGTTAGAAGAGTTCAACAACATTTGTTTTGTTGACTTTTTTCTTTTTCGTTTTTCGTTTTTTTTTTTTTGTTTTTCTTTCACTTGTATGTGTGCATATTTTCAAAGTATGAATGTAGTATATTAGTTTTGAGAAGTGGCAAATATATGTACGTACATAAATGTTTCCGCATTATATACTACATAGAGAGACCACAACTTTATAGCAGCAAACTGAAGGAATAACAAATATATAATAAATTTCTTTTTTTTCTGGTAGCACATGCACACAGTAGTTGTTAAATAATAGGGCTTTTGCAGCAGCTTTTTTTAATGTGTAGTATATTCTTTATTAAAATGTTACTACCAATGCCTTTTGGCGAATTTCTCCTTCGCAGCAAGAAGCAGAATTCGCCGGCGGTTCTTACTTGCGGCCTAGCCAAGTTTTTAGCTTGCTGTTTTTTCCTTTCCACACACATATGACTGCCGTTTTGTCTTCTTACTGCATTTTTTTTATTTGTTGATGATTTCTCAAGTTTTTTGTTTGCCCCTGTTTGAAGAAAAATATAAATGAGAAATAGAAGAAAATATTAAGACTTTGTAGGTATAAAGAACGTACTTAGTATATGTACTGCAGATAAATAGAAGAGATTTTTTTTTTGTGCAATATTATTGCATGTGCATGTGGTTTTGTATATTTTTTGATTACATGATACCGAGCGCAAAAAAAAGAGAAATTAATTAATATGCACATAACTTCCTTCAATAATAATAATTGTAGATATAATGTTCAATGCTAGGCTTTATCTTATCTATATATTTTTTTTTTGTATAAGGTACATCGTATTTGCATATACCTCTATATTTGTCCTTTATTGTTTTTTCTACACACAAGTGTTGCAATAAAAGTGGCTTAGTTGTATGAAAGTAGGTAAGTTGCTCTCACAGATACTCGCACACATACAGACTTAGAAATAAGGGATTTTGTTTAGGTAGTTAGATATTGATATAGCGTATCGGTGAAGGGTGTCTAAATGGGAATTAAGAATAAAAAAAAGACAGGACACTTTCAAAAATCATTCTTATAAGATGTGTTTATTGAAGCTCTAGAGAAAATGTTTGGATGAAGAAAAGGAGATCGGAACTAATTAATTTATGGATACTAATTTGGGCATAGATATCCTGAGTTGTTTTTAAGCTCCTTTTTATAGTAGTCTGGGGATTAACTAATGTAATATGTAAGTAAATTAGATTGCTCCAGGTTTGCTCAGAAACACCTTAAGCAGTGTCAAAAATTAGATATGCAACATCAACTAATTCGCTGCAAGCTAAATGAAGCTCGGTGATGAAGTTGGCGAAATATTTAAAAAAACGATAACTAGAGCAACACTAATAGAATGAGAGACGACGAGTGAGTCAAAATAAAGATAAAAATGCCAAGAAGGAGTCACCAAAGCCAAAGCGTTCCCAAGCAAATTAGTAGGTGTGCACCAGGGAAGCGTCTTGAGTCCTATGCTTTTTATTTCTTACTAGAAGATAAGGTGATAACTAGCAATAATTTATTCTCTTTAAAAAGTTTTTGAGTCTTTTCTAGGTGCTTCGCTATTTTGACACAAAGTTAGCAAGACATCAAAAAAGATAGGACGACAAAATTGAAACTGTCCCAATTAATACGAGCGAATTCCTTAACAAAAACTGCATTCTGTAAGAAGTTTTTTATCCCTTTTCCAAAAAAACATAGCCCGATAGGATCTAATTTGTCATAAATAAGTAGGGACAAATTAAAGGAAAATTATCCACCTATTAATTGTTTAATCGGTGAAAGTTGGTCCGCTAACTGGACTTTATGGTTTTAAAGCCCAACTTCCTTGAACTTGATGGATGCTCTGGAGGGTATTAGATTAAAACCACATTGCCTATTTACTGATCTATACAGGCCTACTATTTATTTGAATGGAACACTGTAAAATTTTGGATCTATGATGAGAAGCGAAGGATCGATTAAAGACGAAATAAAACATCACATAAGGGTTGGGTGGACAAATTGGAGCTGTACCTACAACTCTGCTATGTTCTGTGGTCAAAAAATGCCCCCTTACCTGAAAGGAAGGATCTACATGGCAGTAACCCATCCTGCGCTACGGTTGACAATGAAAAAGACGATAGTAAGAATAAGAGAATAAGAAGAGATTAAAAAGATGCTTCGCATGACAGCAGGGTTGATTAATCGTGAAGTAGAAGTAAGAAAATTCAAGATGACCCTATAAATACTTTCTTGGACAAAATGCATAATGAACAATTTAGCTTGTATTGTCATACCTATGCCAGGAAGATGCCCTAGGAATACATCAGTTCAAATTAAATAGCCAAGTAAAAAATTACTTTTTATGTGGGAAAATTCCTTTATTCCTTATTCTGGTAGATAATAAATCTCAAAATGGAAATAATCCTCATATCAAAATATTGACAGTATGGAAGCCTTAAAAGAATTACGTTATTCTTGTACCTACGCTTTTGAAAATTTTGAAAAAAAAATGTTGAAGTTTTCTTTTTTTAATAATTTACCTTTTCAAAGTAGCAATAACCAAATGTGCTAGTATTTCTTTTAGACAACAAAAATCTACAAAGAAATTATTTTTAGGACGTTTTCTAAATTTTTATACATGGTGTGTCATTAGCAGTGCGCCACACCGTGGGCGTGTAGGTTGGGTTCAGCCAAGAAAAAATTG
This sequence comes from Syrphus vitripennis, assembly GCA_958431115.1. Lineage (NCBI taxonomy): Eukaryota > Metazoa > Arthropoda > Insecta > Diptera > Syrphidae > Syrphus > Syrphus vitripennis. Next base: position 46,593,598 of record OY288108.1, read on the forward strand.
TATAGGAGGGCGTCTATTCCTCCCTGAAAAAAATTGACTTAAAATCAACGGCTTCATCCAGCTTATTGAAAAGCCAAAAACTTCTTCTTTCACTTTCTTTTTAAATAAATCTATTCTAAGGAATAGTTTTTGAAAAATTAATTTTCAAAGTCAAAACTTAAAACAAAAAATTCGAACTAATTTTTTTCAATTTTTTTTGTAAAAGTACTAATTTTAATATCAAAATTCAATGCTGTGAAAACCAGGAAACCGGATAAAAAAATTTTATGTCGTTTTCAAAAAAACCAAAACCACTTTTTTCTAAGAAAAACCTTTATTTTTATTTTAACGAGGCTTGACATTTGTTAAAATTTATTTATGGAGCATTAATCTTGGTTTTATTACTTTTTTTTGAATTCTTGTGTATTGAAAACAATCGATCTTAGAAAAACATTTTAATACATTTCTTGAACAGGGTGAGAATAGGGTGTTTTTATTTTTTTAAGACCAAAGTAAAAGTACATGCCATAAAAAAAGTTTTTAATCTAACTTAAACTTTAAATTTAAATTCATGTTCCAAATTAGCATGAGCATGCAAATTTTTCTTTTTAAATATCTAATAAAAAAAACTATTTTTCATGTAACTATTAGGTACTAAGTAAGTTCTGGATTCTAAAAAAAAAATCGATCCTAGTCAGAACGTGTACTATTACAGTGAGGGAACGCGAAAAAAGTAGGATATACGTAAATCTGTCTGTCTGTTGATTTGTCTTCTGAAGCTATTTTCTTTAGGCTTAGACATTTCTTCAAATATGGAACTTAAGGTTTTTAGTTCGTACCCAAATTAACATTGCATTTTTTATACCTAATTGTTACGATAAAATATTCTTATCTCGAAAACGCAACAAACGATTTCGATGAAATGTATGTGGGTTTGTTTTTTGAGAAATTAAAATTGTTTGCTAAAAAAATATTTTCCAAAAAACCGTTATTAATGGTAGGTAGGCTTCATAAACGTTATAATCTTTAATAATACTGCATATTATCAACATTTTCAAAAATACCTACCTAAACCTAAGAAACCTAAGAGTATTTTAAAAATGGTTGAACATTATTAGTCTTTATTATTGAATACTTAAAACATGCACACATTGTATTTTATTCCTTTGAATAAATTTTTAATGTAATCATAAGAACACTAAAAATCACGCACAACTATATAACCATCCTAAACTAAACTTAATTCTTTGTATTCTTTTTTGCAAGCAAGCATAAGGGATAACTGTGTGAACGTAATGAAATATAGGTAAGTTGCTGTAACTGAAGCAGAAGTCAAAGATTTTTCAACTTCTACTACATTATGCAAATCTTTCTAAAACATTGTAGGTAGCACTGCATATAAATGCTTTCCGTAACTCAATATTTTCGTATAGGTACTTAAGAAAAATAACAGTGCAAGTGCTACAAGCTACAGTGATGCAGTTAAGCCATTGTGTGTAATTTACGTGTAAATTGTAACAACAACTTTTAACTAATCCTATAACAGGCTAAGCCTGTGCAAAGATAAAATAATACTATGTGATATGTAGATGTATGTAGGTACCTAGTGTTTTGTCGGCCATTGGCAATTTACTTTTGAAGGAAATAAGATTGAAAAATACAAATGTGATCTTCGATTGGATTTTCGCAATTTTATTTTGAATTTTTTGTTTATTTCTTTAGAATAAAACAAAAATGGAAGACCCCTTCAAGTAAAAAGGAGTTAAAAAAGTGTAGGTAGATTGCACTGAAAGTAATGTAAACACCACATACAGGTACTCCTGTCTTTTTTCGGATTATTCTTCCAACTATTAGTCCATAGCCGGCTTTGGAACTTCCAGCGCCCTTTTATATAAAGCCCATAGCGGCCTTATTTCATATGACTTGAGTTATTTGGGGTTCTGAGGCAAAATTTAATATTGAGCCCTATTTTTCAATGACTTCTTTTAAATGCTAGTAAATGGATTAATCCTAAGTGATACTTCTTTTTATAAAATTTCCACTCACTTAAAAGTTTTAACATGCACTTTTATCAGGGAACTAAAAATTATACATAATATCTAATTAAACTTCAGACTTGACGAAAAATAACAATAAAATGTAGTAGGCAAAATCAGAAAAGTGTGTGGTTTCATATTTTGAAACTTTTTTTTTTTGGGGTATATCAACTAGCGAAACAAGATTCACTGATCAAATAATTGTTAGTTGCACAATTTCCTGTTAATTTGTTGTTAATTATATGTAGTTCTGAAAATGTTTTCTATGTTTTTTGCTCTAGTTTTTATGGTTTTGAGTATTTTAACTAAATTGATATAAAATTAGCAAAGTTTCTCTTAACACAGAAAAATACTTCCTGTAGTATAATTACTATTTTTATGCTTACTAAAATAAAATGTCGTTGGCTTATCATAAATTAGTTCCGATATTCCAAATTGTTCGTGTTATTTTTTCTATGTTTTTTTTTTTGCTGGGTTTCTTAATTTGGTTTCAAGTTAGTGAATCATCTTCTAAAAAAAAAGAATTTGTAGTTACATAATAAGTTATGATAATTTCAACTTTTGTGTGCTACGTTTTCTATGTTTCTTTTTTTCACTTCAATAGAAGTAAGCAAAGCTACCTTTTTAAAAGGGGAACATTTTTCCAACATGGACAAGATTATGGCTTAGTAATTTGCTGTTACTACACCTTCAATTAGTTGTAAGAATTTTAATTTGGTGTTAACTTGTTGTCCACAGTGAAATTTTCGATTTTGTCATTCTATGTTTTTTTTTTTTATATATTCATTTGAAATTAGCTCCTCTAAAATTAATATACTTATAATTTGCGGTCATTTCGAGGCTCTGATGATTGATTTAGTCATGAAAAATGACAAATTCCTAAGCAATAAACTATTCGATCAGAAATATTTTCAACTTCCTAGCAGACTTAGTTTTTTTTTATGAATTTTCAATATTAGACCTTTTTTTGAGGGCTTTGTTTTTTTTAATGAATTTAGCAACAAAAAACATAAAAAAAAAAACAAAAAAAAATTAAAAAAAACATAGAAAACATTGCACAACATACTTTTCATTTTAAGAACGAGTTTTGTCAATTTTTTACGTACTAAGCAAAAAACATAGAAAACATCGAACGTTAAAATCGAGTTTATTACAATTGATTGACAACTTACTAATGAGAAGTTCCTAAGCTTTTTTATTAGAATTAGGAAATAAAAACAAAACAAAAGAAACAGAAAATATTGAACAACGTAGATACTATTCAGTATGTGAAGGTTTTTTCTAAGGATTTTGCCAATTTTTAATAAATTTAAAAAAAAAAGTAAAAAAAAAACATAGAACGCAAATTTGTCACGACGGATTGAAACAGCTAATTTTTGTTATTTTTTTTTGTCGGTGAATGTTGTTTATCGCTGAAATCATTTTGTGAGAAAATGAGACCATTTAAAATAAATCATTTCTCAGTATACATAAATCTGAATTATATGCAACTTCTGTATTTACCGTTTCAAAGGAGATAGGTATGAGATTAAAATCTCTAAGAAGAAAAAAAAAAAACAATTTTCATAAAATTGAAAAACTCTTCAGAATGTTTCTGGTTTCACCAAAACGAAGTCATATTTTATTATTAGTTTGACTTACCTCCTTCACTTATCTGAAGATAGTTGTCTTATCTTTTTCTATTAATCCATTGCTCATGTTCTAAAAAATAAAGCAAATACAAAAAAAAAAAAAAAATTCGCATCACAAAAAGAATTTAAAATAAGGAAGACAGATATAAATACTTTCGTTCCAAATTATTTTTTTTTTTTATAAATCAACTGATGCTCAAGGTATAGATACATTTCCAAGATAATACAAAGTTTCTCCAAAATATATATGTACATCTCAAAGAAATTCCAATATGTTATAAACTAATAATTACATATTAAACGTTGACTTTCTTTTCAAAAAACAAAACAATATATGTACCTTCCTTCCTATACTGCCTATATAATTGAAATAGTAAGAAAAACCATAACGTATTTTCATTTTATTTTTTTTTTTTTCAAACAAAAGATATACTTCCCCTACACAATAAATACCTGGCAGACGGTCTTATTTGCAGCGTCTGACATGTCCAGGTGCACAACCTTTTGAGCGTCGTCGTCGTATACCATGAGCCATGACTACAAAAATTCATAGTTCCACATTATACTCGTACACAACTTGAAGGCAAAAACTAAAAAGAACAAGGAGAGGGTTTCATTTTCATATATGGCGATGGCGATGCCTTCTGCTTTTTTTTCCAATACCTTACCTAGCATAAGATAGGGCCACAGAATAGGGGATTAGTATAAGGACAAAGTAAGGGTAGAAGCAGAAGTAGAACTCACGAGGAACAATACTTGAATTCACTGCTGAAATAAATGAACCCCACATATTGCAATGAAAATTCTGTAAGAAAATGAAATAAAAAAAAACAAGTTTTTTTTTTTTTATTGATGCCTTTGTGGCTATAGTTAATGTTAGATAGGTTCGTCAAACCTTTTAAGTGAATGAAGGCTACTTGTATTCATCGTGCAGATGTTTTCGAAAAAATCTATTGTTGTAGTGGTGTGGTTTTTGAAAGAACGTGTGCCTTATATATTTTTTTCATTACCTACATATATTATTGAAGATAGGTTAGAAAAATCAAAAGTGTTCAGCGTTCAGCCACAAAAGAAAAAAGGAAAAAAAAAACCAAGGTGAGATAGAAACAGTTAAGTTGTGTTGTTTTGTGACAGAAAACTGTTAAGAATATAGGTATGCGATGTAATTAGGTAGAAAGCAATCTATCTTTCATCATATTTATCTACTCTTTTTCAAAAAAAAAAGGAACAAGTGAGGGAAAACGGAACCAAAACATATTATTACAATATCTTAAGTGCAAAAACAAATTCTATTGCGAAAGGAAACAACAAAAAAAAATGATTAATATTCAAATCATATCTACGAGTAAATAAAAAGAGCTAGTCAGATATATCAGTTTCATTTATCTAAGCTTTTTTTTGTTAGTACTGTTTGTTTTTTTCTCCAAAGAAAAAATGCCTTGGTATCACCGCCAGACCAAAGGAAACATGCTATCACTCAATCAGCGATTAGTGACTTATATGCTCTATCTGTGTCCAATATGCAAATAAATGTAAGTATGTAAAAAAAAGTAAGGTTAATGCCGATGGCTGGATAGATAAAACAAACCGAAATGTTTTATCAAGAAAATAAAAAATATTATATTTTATTTTAATTTGAAGCATTTCTGAGTTTTTTTTCTTTTCTTATTCAATCAGATTTGCTTTTTTTTGTACAGAATATGTGTACAATGTTTACATGTACTTCAAAATTATCACGTCGTTATGCGCAAGCTTTAACTTTTCGTCAAGGAATATATCTAAGCTTCAAAATTTTTAAATAAAACAAAAAAAAAAAAAAAACCAAGTGAAATCGATAAAAAAACACACCCTTACAATTTGTAGTGAATATCTGACTAAATATATGTCATTGTCATTGGGTCGAAATGTTAATTAAACTAAAATAATCAACTAGACAAGAGTATTGTTGTCTTCTTGAGTCATAATTTGATATTATTATTTTTCAAAAAATATTTTCGTATCTATCTATCTATTTATTTACTAAGCTTTTAAGGGTTATATGAAAATGATACCCTTTTTTTTAAATATGTTTATTGTATTCAAAGAGTTTTTTTTCATAATTTGCGCCTTGCTGAAAACAAAATTCTGTAGGAAGATAAAATTTTATTTATAAAGCACAACAACTTGGCTAAGTGTTGCCGTGTTGGTTAGATAAGAAGTACCTATACTATGTACCTTTATACCTGATTTAAGAAAAACCGTTGGTCGTCAATGTAGATATTTATTTGAGTCGAGTCGACCCATTCCTATACCTATATGTTTTGTAGGGTAATTTGGTTTGGAAGTTAAGTCCTTGATTAAGTATGTGTACGTGCGTCGTATTACATAGGTATAAGGTCCAGAGGACGATAGATAAACGTATAGATATAGGTCATTCTTATATTGGGGAAAACTTTAAGGTATAAGATAGTTTTGTGTCTTGAGAGATATGCATCGAGTTTTAATAGGGTAAACGAAAATCCGCAATAAATTTACATATTTACTATTTTAGGTATAGGTACAAGGTACAATGACGACAATTTAGAAAAGAAGACTTTTCTATTGTCTTTTCTATTGAAAATACTTATCATTTAATGGCCTATATAGATATAAATAGGTTAGGTGTAGATATACATGAAATGACACATACGCAGTTTAATACTTTTTTTTTTGAGAAATTTATTTGGGGGAGGATTCTTAACAAACTCCGCAGTGATGACAAAAGTTAAGTCATTATTGATTTAATCAATGTTAGGCATTGGTCCTCAGTGATTATAGATACGTGGGTTAAAGTTATACCTACCTACAACACTTACTTGCGATATAGGTAGGTAGATAAGAAAGTTATGCGTAAATTTTGGATACAAAGAAGGTCATAAAAGTTCAAAAGGTAAAATGGGTGCCCCAATCTGTTTGTCTTAACCTTAAAAGTGTTCCAGACTTTTGGAGTTATATGGCAATTTTTTAAAGTAAGATTGTGAAGGTTTGTACTTATCTGATCATAATGACTAAGGAGTCTATCGATAGAAAAAAAAAACTGTTTTTGATTAAAAAATTATTACTTAATTAGTAAAAATAAAATAATAAAACAGAAAAAAGTGGTAAAAATAGAACTTTTTAAATGTAGGTACCTAATTTTTTTTTCTTTTATAAAATAAAAATATGTGTGAATTTTGAAAAAAAATAATAATTTTGACAGTCGACTTTTTGTGCGAAAAGGTATTTTTTTTCTTTACTTTTTGACAGGTTTTGGATTTATAAAAATAAATGAACGAGATATTAATCAGAACTTTGATTTTACGAGGAAAGAGAATGCGAAAAAATTGGTAACGTAATTCTGTGCGTCCGATTAAGAATTGATTTTTATATTTAAGTAGATTTTCCAATACATTTTTTTAAAAGAATTTTTTATAAAGCTTGATGATGCTCTTCAAAGTCACCTAAATACATTTTTAAATGTTTGCTTTAAATAATAAAGGGTATTTAAACTTACAGGTAAAGTAAAAGTCCAAACCAAAAATCGAGAAAAATGCGTATACGCCCTAGTGTACATGGATAAAATTTATATCACGTTATCAAATAAAATGCACAACTAGATCGATTGAGCTTGCCGCTTTAATGTACTTACGAATAAACAGAATGAAATAATTTCACAAGAGACCCGAGTAGCACAGAAGGGTTTCCTTTTGGTAGATATAACTCCAGTAAAACAATCAAGTTGTTGTTCATTTATTTCAGGAACATGTTTTGCTACAGTTATGTAACCCAAATAGCCGCGTTTCTCCTCTCATTTGAAACAAATTTGTATTAATTCCGTTTTATAGAAGTTAAATTTTGTCATTTCTCAGTTTTATAAGTGTTATTTGAACTAAGAAATGTTACATGTAACTCAATCTTACAATAATGCAACTTTAATTGAACTCGACGATGAGCTTTATTAATATTGCTAAAACGTTAATGCAAGCATACTTTGTTACATATAACATTGCTTAAACAAAATTTAACTTTTTCAGTTCCATTATGTTATAATATAATGAGAAATAATGTTACCGAAAACATTTCAAGAGTTACTGAAAAGTTATTATTTAACTCTTTTAAAATGTATTGTATACTTTTCAGATGTTATAAAAGAGATAAAGTAAAGTATTGGATACAATCATTAGTCAAATATTATTATTTCAAATGCGATTTTTAGTTATTTATAAACTGAAAATCTAATGCAAATGCTATTTTTATCACAAATATTGATGTTTTCCTTCTAGAAAACTCACGCGCCATCCCAAATATTAAAATTGGGCGAAAATTTGAAAAATGTGAAAATACTTATTTCTGTATTTATGAATTTAAGTTGCAAAAATTTTTATGATTTACATTAGGAAACGAAACTTTGACCCATTTCCATTAAAATTTACTAAACAAAAAGTGACAATAACTGGAAAAGCTAATTTAAAAATTTAGCATATATGATCAAATCCTAAGAAATTTTTATTACATTGTGAACAATATGGCGTTTGTTGCAGGAAATATCAATAAAACATTGTCTCTGAAAAGTAAAACTTAAATGTTACTATCCCAAAGATATAACAAAATAGAAAATCAAAGCAATAAACTCCTCATTTTAATCAACTTACAATGTTTATAAAACAGAGAAATATTGTGTTTCATCATATTTTCGAATTTTCGTTACTGAAACAAGAATTCTTATATTTAAAAAACCATCATTTTTTTTTTGTGGCAGGAAAAAATGAAGCTAAAAATTGCATTTTACTTTGGTCCATGCCCGCCAGTATTGCCGCAGTTAAATTTTTGTTTATATTTCTAAAACAGACATTCATAACAGAAATCAAGTTAAATTTAAACATATCAATGTTGCCTTCTTTTGAACCCCCATTAAATGTTTAGTTCTAGAAAATAAATTTCTAATTAAGATTTAAAAAAAACATAATTTTGCCTTTTTCTTAATGCTTCATAAAATATCGTTTTTTGGCCGTCTGTTGACATTTGATACGAAATATTCATGAAAAGTAAAAATGCGTTTTTTGTGACAAGACAAATCATGCAATGTAAAAAAAGTTATTTTTATTTTTAATAATTATGAGTTCTTAAAACCATAATATAGTATAATTTACGTGTATTATGGTCGTCTTAAAATCTGCAACTGTTTAATATACTTGTGACAATTTTTCAATCCTGCGGCAACTCTGCCATGTTAAGCAACTCTTTTCATGTCAAAGCAATCAGCTTTGTTATCGAAGGTTCTAGAAACTCAACTACAACATCACTTGAATCTTAAGAAATGTTGAAGTTTTGTTTCAAATGCAAAGCAAATGTTTTTTTTTTCAATTTTAGTACTTTGGTTACCTATCCGTTTCAATGTCGTTACAATATCTATTTAATGTTTACAAATATATTACAAGTAAATAACAAAATCTCCACTCATAAAAAATACAAGCGGGTATGTTTCAACTTTGTTTCAACGATGTGTTATGCGAAATATAAACGAAACAAAGCACAAGTAGAGTTTTATCTTTGTTTTTATATTGAATATAGTAATAAGAAGATTGAAATGTAATTAAAAAAACAGTTTTGGAGATTTACTCGTATGCATAATTTTTTTTTAAACCAAGAAGTGTTATTTAAAGAATGATGTGTATTTTATTATAATATACATACATATTTTTCTAACAGCATTGTATTGTATTGTATTGAATATACAACACCGATTAACTTATTGTTATATGTATATATTGTAAAAAACTTGTTCTAATGTTAAAATAAACATTTAATAGGAAAAACATTACAAAAATGTTTGTCATTTGTTTCCCCCTTTTTGACTGTCAATTATATTAAAGTTACGAAAATGTTTTTATAGATTGTTTTAAGAAAGTTATTTTAATATTTAAGTTAGAAGATATCGAAATAGAAAATCAATAGATGTAATAAAAACTTTTTACTAACCATCAAATGCTAGACTTGCTTATAATCTTTTAATAACAACTTCAGTTTTTTGAAAACAAGTTCAAACTGTTATAAAACCGATTTGTAGCATTTAAATTCAAAAGTTACAATTGTTTTTTGATGAACAACTGAGAAATTGAGTTACAACAAATAATATTGCAAATTACTTCAACAAAACACAAATACAACAGAATTCTTGTTACAAATCGAATTCTGTGCTACTCGGGGAAATAGGTATACGAAAATGCACAAATTTCAATATTTGAATTGAATTAATCAAAAAATGAGTTTGAACTCAAAACTGAAAATGCTTTTAGGACACTCATATGTATATTCAAAAAATTTAATTTTTTTAAAAAATATTTAAAGAAGACTAATGATCTTATTTTTTTTTGTATAAAACTCAATTTTTTGTTTTCAAAATACATATTGAGTTTTCAAAAAATCCAAAAAATATTTGTTTTGAAAATCTTGATATATAGTTGACAGACGAGAAAATCGAAAATCAAAAATTGAGTTTATTGTACCTTTATGAACTGTTTTTGAAAAAAAATTTAAAAATTGTTTTCTCAATAAGTGAGATGACGTTCTGAGCTTTTAAACTTGGTTTATCATATTTTTTTAAATTACAGTCCAGTATAACGATTACAGTCCAAATAACGATATAAGTTCTTGAAGAAGTTGGAAAAGAGCCAGTGAAACGATGGAAAAGAATATAGTATTTTTTTATTTTACATTCGGAAATCATCTATCTGTAAGCCTGTCAAACATCCTTATATATGAGGCCATACCCATAAAATTCACTTTAGAGTTACGAGAGATTTAGGAAACAGGTTTTCCTTAAACATTTCTGTATTTTTCCTATGACATGTTGGAATAATCTTAAAACGTGGAAGAGTTTGAAAATAGACATACTTTGTAGGGCAAGCTTTTAATTCAACATTATTTTGGAAAAAAAGTGGGTTACTATTGCATTCATGGTTTTCTTTAAAAATAAAGAAAAAAAAGGTTACGTCAAATTAATCATGATATTATTTTTTATTTTTTCCACAGTTCATATTTGAACAATAAAAAATTATATATACATTTTTACTTATTTTTTAATGATTTTACTCCTCGTCTGATAAAACGTCAAATATTTCCATTGACGTTTTAAAATTATTATAAAAATAGTGATGGATTTGTGATATAAATGAAAGCAGTTGTATTAAGTCTTTCTTTTTTATCATTTATTTTAAGTTCCTCAAGCTGGTTGAGTTTTTTAATATCCACGGATTGTCTCTTTTTTACATTTATCTCTTGGAGTTAAACATCAATTTCACTGGAATATTTATAAGAAATTGTAAATATCTTACATTTTTCGAAATTGGAAATGGACATTTTCCTGTTTGTGATATTTTCTTCTTAGAGATTTTGTGGAAAAAAATCAGATAAAGTCGTTTTCACAATTTCGAATGGGTTTCTCTTTCTGGCCGAGGAAATGAAATTTATCCAATCATTTGGGACGAAGATATCCTTATAAAATTTTTTATTCTCCTCTATTAAACCAAAATCTTTGTCACATGGCCCATTTCTTTAACAATAAAATCGGGATGGTATATCATTAATTGGCACAACATGGAAAGTTTTATATTATTTTGGCCCCCACATTGATCAGAATACATAATAATTTTTTTTAGACTGTTCAACGTTCTTAAAATATTGCATGAAACAAGATCCAATTTCTTGAGGCCTCCTTGACGTTGTAGACTCTTCCCAAACATACGTGTGAACTTTTTCACTGCCCATATTATATGTATACTAAAGGAAATGGTCACAATCTATACAGAAGCAAACAGTTTCCAAGAGAAGTATGAAGGTTACGCCACTATTGCACTCAAACTATGATCAAATTATAAAATGCAATAACACCTTATTGAGGGCCATCTGGTTTTGAGTGTAGATAGCTGCATGAAACTATTTTTGTATTAAAATAGATACATATATTAAGGGACCCATTTTCATGAAAAACTCATTTCTGAAAAAAAGTGGGTTACTTACCACTATTGCACTGATGGCCTTATGTATGGTATAATAAGATATAACTTTTTATTAAAAGAGCATCTCAGATTTATATGATTATTCTTTGTCATATATTTGTTATTTGTATATGACCAAGTGCACAGTATTATCATTGTGTTTAGAAGCTATCCTCTGAAAAGTCGTCTTTTTTTAATTAAAAAGTATTTGGTGATTACAGCACAAATATTTCATTGCACATTAATTAACAACCATTCTGTAAATATAGATTTTTTCGTAATTGGACGCCACTTTCTTGAGATTGATTCGATTGATCGTTTTTCACTGAAGCTTGATGTTTTGAAAATTTCATGTCTTAGGTCTATCAATTTTGTTAAAATTCGAAACCAAAGAGTTTTTTTTTTAATATGTTGGCCTGAATAACAAAACAGCGCACATAGGAGTATTTGAAAAATTTGGACATAATTTCTTTTACTGTCCCAATTTTTAGATGTGTACTTAAAACTTATTTTACACCGTTTTCAAGACTTTTTTTTTAATTTCTGATAAAATATATATGAAAATAGCCAATACACATTATGACCGCTAAGACTAAATGAGAAAGATATCATCAAATGAGTTCTGAAAGCAAAAATCGACAATTTCTTGTCTGATCAGAATCTTAAGGCAAATACAAACTTCAAAGGCATAAGCAAAACAGGCGGGAACTTTTTTTTTAACCGAAAGCTTCGGGATATAATAAAAATAGTCTTCGGGATGAAAAAAATAAGATTCTTCCAAAAGTTCGCATAAATATATAAATAAAATAGTTTAGCATATAAATATAAAAAAAAAATATTACACACCTGTAGCTGAATTTTCCATATTAAAAAATTTGAGAAGACTTCTAAAACTTTTAAATAACAATTAGTTAAACATTAACACAATTGATTTTTTAAAACCAAAGCTAGAAAATGAAATGTTAATAAAAATATTACTTTTGCCTAATGTCAGGGTCAAATGTATTGATTTGAAAAAAATAATGACGCCATATTCTTCTAAGTAGCTTTATCTAAAGTTAGTAAAAATTTCTTCTTAACTAAGAATTTTGAAAAATCGACTTTTGTCCGATTTTATGATCCAATATTATTTTTAATGTGCAACGTGAGGATATGAAATGCAATGGAACCTTCTCAAGCAGGAGAGCAGACGAGAGGACGAATACTTGGCGAAGAGCCGAGGAAAAGTTGAAGAGAGTTGAAACATATCTCCAGAAACCGTACTACCCGATAGCAGGTGCTATGCGATGCAAGGGGCATGTAAGTAAGCAGAAGTTACGTTGCTGTTGCTGATACCAAGATTTTTTAGTCCAAGTACCAATACTTAATACCTGTACTTAAGCCGTAAGTTCACATCCTCGATCTAAGTGAATACATGTATTCCATGAAAAGATACAGTTCAATATGACTACCCTGGGGAACTTTAGATAAGAAATAAATTTATTGTTGGCGAAATGGAATTCAGCTTTCTAAGCCAGGAGGATGATATCCAAATTATTAGCTAATATTATGAATCCCATAACTGAATAATTTATAAAAAAGTATGGCAAACTCTCCTAAACGTTTTATCTGCTTTCTAAGTCACTAGGCAAAATGCAAAAGCTGGCACTGCATTACCTACAAGCAAAAATGCGCCAAAAATTTAGGTTTATGGTTATTTTATCAGTCGTGTAAATCAAGTTTCTCGCCCAAATCAACTGTTGCTTTGGCACAACATGCCCATAACTGTTAGCCCAGTATTTTAAATTCTGCACAAATATTAAATTCTATCCATTCTTACCTTCTAGCAACGTTCCTATAATTTGTAGTGGACTCAGGTACCCTCAGTCGAATAATTCACACAAAAATAAGTTTTTTAAGACGTTATTGCGTTGCAGTAAGTTCCTTATGACATATAGTACCTAGTGTCATTTAAAGGTCTGTTAATATCTAACGCAGTGAATGGAACGGAATGTTTCTTAGTGCGGAAGTTCCATAAGTAGTGAAAATGCACCAGAATACTTGTTTTAAAGTTAATTTGCTTTTGGCACCCCTTCACATTATTATAGGTATGTTCTTGTTCATTCATCGGCAAAACAAAAAAACAAAAAAAAAAAGACAAAAGGAAGGAAGTAACAACAATCCGTAGGTATATTGTTTTGTGAAGATCGAAGAAGAAGGGGGACAAATGACTGGACTGGAACTATGCGTGTTGGGTCTCTAATCACCATCAATCATTATCTTAGTAAATGTATTGTGTGTTTCAGCTTAAGCGAGACAGAGAGCCTCTACAACAACAATGCAATACAACTTTATGACAATTTGTAACGGCCGCAGTGTTTTACTTGTTCTTTTTCTATAGAGGGCAAGTAAGTGTAACAATGCATCGAAGTTTTAATCAAACCTAACATTACGATCATATAGAAAGTGGACTTCAGCAAAAAAAAAAAAAAAACCTTTTTTTTTCGAAATTTTTTGTTGTATAGGTATGTAACATTAGTGGAGTGACTTAGCCATGGAAACGTTGTCATTAGAAGTAACTTGTGTCCGGAAGTGGAAAATTCTTGAGAATTTCAGCTAAATTTATTGATGTAGGAAGGTTCTTATTTTAGTACATGTACCAGTTACAGAGGAACCAAAATTGTTGAGTATGACAGTGTTTTGATGGCCGGATGTATAGGGTGTTCGAAAAATTCATCCCTAATGGGTACAAATTCACAATCAGTCTTAGTTTTTTTTCCAAATTTGTTTGGTTGCAAAAATTGATCCCATGGGACTATATGAAACAGCGCGCACATAAGCAACTATCTTTTCATCGATTCGAGCCACTAAGAATTTTATGTTTTGACACAAACTGAATCAGTTTGCTAGTTTGTGTTGCACTGATTTAAATGTGACCAAGCGTATATTCAACGAAATGTAGTATAAATTAAATAAATAGATTGTGAATCACGTTTTTGGACAATGAATAAATTCAGCAACAAACAATATTAGTTAAAAAATTGAATTTTCAGGGCAAAAATCCGGATATTTCAGGGGTATTTTAATCCATCAAAATCATTAGATTTATTGTATGGAATTTGACAAGTGGACAACATACTTTATTTGAAAGCATATTCCAAAAGCCCTAAAGTCAAAAATTAATTTAAAAAAATCATATTTTTTAGAGGTTTTTTAATTTTTGAAAATTTTAGCCATCCTTCAATGAAATTTGACAGTTCTTTGCTAGACAAATAAACTACAAGAATATTTCGCTCTAAATAACACCCTAGAACCTTAAAACCACTCTCTTTTTGAGCCGAAAATTACACTTGAAAGATTTCGAATTTTCAAATGAAAATTTGGAGTGCTCAGAGATGTTCTTAGTTAATTGAGATCGAAACAATATTTCGGTAGAATTTGACAGTTTACGGTTTGACAGATGCACAACAAACTATATTTTCATCCAAAGAGCATATTGCGTTCTATATGGAACCATAATGGCTTAAAATGGTAAAAAAATGCAGATTTCATAGGCTGGCCCATGGGTTGGAGAGACTGGCTTTCTTTGATTTCGATCAAATTTACTAGTGCGCAACTAGACTAACAATATACGCAAAATTAAAGTTCAAAAATTGTTTTTTACAATCGTGAAAAGCTGTTAAAATCTGACAGCTGTAATTTTTGCTAAAAAGAGCAAAATTTTTCTCGAAACAAATGAAATTAAATTGGCTTTTGAAAGATATAACATATGTATTAATATTCTCTGTGTGAATTGAGCGGTAGCGCATGCAATTCGTATTATTTAAATAATGAAATAAACTATCTATCTACTTGTATCTATTACCGGGCTTTTCAAAACCAAAAATTATAACAAAAACAAATTTTTTGTATTAAGTCACAAGGTTCAACATAAATTGTTTTGTCATGAGCATGACATACAAAAACCTTCCCTTAATGTCAATCTTACAAGGAAATGTTGTTCCTGTACCACAAAGAAACATTTTGTCAAGATTTTCAAATTTCCCATGTTGTACAATTCATTGAAAACCACAAAGACTTTTTTTTTTTTTTTTTTTTTATAATTTGCACCCACACAAGGGATTTTTTATACCCTTTTTTGTGCCAGAGACACAGTGAGTGCATTAGGAAGAAGGGAAGGGGTTGGAAAGGAGGTGTCGATGTACATTGGTCTTGAATTCCTGAACATTGCAATGATCGGGAAAGACAGAGTGTGGAAGAGAGTTCCACATTCGCGTAGTACGGCTAAAAAATGATTCCCTATACTTGAGAGTACGTCCGAAGTTGGGCTCGAGGGTAAACTGATGGGCATTCCTAGAAGCGCGAGTATTACGGGCGAATTGTTTGAGGGGAGGAATGCAACTGGCTATTTCACTAGAGCAATTACCGTAGAAGTAACGGTAGAACAAGGAGAGACATGCAACGTTACGACGGTGGTCTAAAGAGGTGAATGAGTTGGTGATCTCTCTATCACCAATCATTTTTATAGCTCTTTTTTGTATTCCATCTAAGAGGCTTAAGTAAGTAACTGGAGCACCAGCCCAGAGGTGGGAATTGTACTCAAGCTTTGGACGGATGTAGGTTTTATAGATAATAGCCAGATCAGACGGGGAAAAAAATTTCTTGCACCGTCTTAAGAAACCCAAACATCTTGCGGCATTTTTGGCGACATCGCATATGTGCTCGTTCCACGAGAGGTGGTCAGTGATGCACATACCGAGAATCTCGAGATGTTCGGTCTCGTTGATGCAAGTGCCACTCATGGACAGTGGCAAGGGGGGTATATCTCGCTTCGACGATACAAGACAGCATTGGGTTTTCGAAGCATTAAACTCTACGCGGTTTTTAATTCCCCATTGTACAATGCTGTTTAAGTCAGAGTTTAATGAGCTTATCATATTTTGCCGCTGCAGTTCCACATCCGAAGAGGAGGGATGTGAGTCTGGAAACGAATAAGAAAAGCTAAGGGTGCTATCGTCGGCGAAACAATTTATTGGATTAGATGTTACAAACAAAAGATCATTAATGAAAATGAGGAAGAGGGTTGGAGACAAAACGGAGCCCTGGGGCACACCAGCATTTATATTATGGGTTTCGACTTGAAACCGTCCAATACAACTTGTATGGAACGGTTCGAAAGAAAGTTTCTAATCCAACGAAGAAGGGATTCATCGATACCAAAAGCACGCATTTTCGATAAAAGAGCAAGATGCCAGACTTTATCAAATGCCTTTGAAATATCAAGTGCAACAATCTTACTTTCTCCAAAACGATGTATAGATTTGTTCCACTGTTCGGTGAGATAAACCATCAGATCACCAGTGGACCTGTTGCTGCGAAAGCCGTACTGCCGGTCATTAAGAAGCTTTCGGTCTTCGAGATATTTCTTGAGCTGATAGTTTATCAGCGTTTCCATGACCTTAGAAAGAAGGGACGTAAGTGCAATCGGACGATAATTGGAGGGAGAAGAAGATTCGCCTTTTTTGGGATTGGCTGGACAAATGCTGTTTTCCAACTGCTCGGAACGAGCCCAGAAGAATAGGATAGATGGAAAAGCTTACGCAAGGGTTTTGCCAGCGTGGAAGAACACCTCTTCAGAATAATAGCGGGGATACCATCCGGACCAGCGGATTTATGTATGTTGAGATTCTTTAGGACTCTCGCCACAGCACGAGTGCGGAAGAAGATTTGTCCCATAGAATCATTGACGCGCTCAAGAGCTGGAGGAGTCATGACACTCTCTGGCAGCGAAGAGTTGGAGGCGAACTGCCTAGCAAAAACGTTAGCTTTTGCGAGAGAGCTAACAACTGGAGTGTCATTGTCAACGAGCGTTGGGACCGAGGAAGAAGAAGAATTCTTCATATTTTTCACAAATGACCAAAAATTCTTACTGCCTTTGGGACATTGCAGTATTTTTTGCCTTAATTTTTGGTCATGCAAAAATTTGGTCCTTCGAATATGGGCATTGCAGGCCTTCCTGGCTTGTTTAAACTTGTTCCGGTTTTCCTCAGTTGGGTTGGCTCTAAAACACCGGAACTTTACATCTTTTTCCCTGATAACCTCTTTACAGCTTGGATCAAACCATGACTTTTCCTTAGGTTTAATGCTTTTAACCCTATTCGGGATAAAAGTTTTCATACCCACAATAATCATATTAGTAATCATATCTGTGCTGGAGTCTACGTCACTATCGAGGAAACATAGTGACCAGTTAAAGATCCGGTAAAAGTTGTTGAGACCGTCCCAGTTGGCTTTCTCGTATTGCCATGCGGTTCTCTTCGGAGCTCTTTCTTTAACTGGATTAGTTTGACACGAGAAATTTGCAGATATAATACTATGGTGTGACCTGCCTAGAGGCGTTAATACATTAATAGTGTATTTATCAGGGTCAGTCGTAAGGAACAAGTCAAGAGTATTTTCCGCTTGGCCATCAATATCCGATATTCGAGTGGGCTCGGTGACAAGCTGAGTAAGGTGGTTAAACTCAGCAAAGATCTCAGCACACATTCCTTCGGGTGTTGTCTGGCCCGAATGGAGAAGCCACGAAGAATTGTGTACATTGAAATCGCCCGTAATAACGATTTCAGTGTGAGGATACAGGGATACAATTTTTTGAATGGAGTCAGACAGAGCGTCAAATTCGTGAGAAGTTGAAGCTCTGTCCAAATTTGGGCTTCGATAAAGAAAGCAGTAGTGAATGATGTGCTTATTTACGGAAAACTTAAACCACATAAAATTGAAAAAAGGGTTGGAGCAGCGTCCATATTGTGGTAAGAGTTGATAAGCAACATCATTCCTAATGTAGACGGCGAGACCATGGTGGGAGAAGAATAAAGGCACTAAGCAATACCCATGAATAAAAAATTCAGTAGGGTCGGAATTCTCACCTACTTGGGTTTCGCTCAGTGCCAATACAGCTGGCCTGTTCGAAACAGTGTGGATGTACGCAGCAAGAAAATTAATTCTTAGCCCACGAATATTGCAATAATCAACACTGAAATTGTCAATCATTACACGTAAAAGAATGAAAAAGACCAAAACAGACGATATCAAAAGAAATACTAAGTTGAATACAGGAATTCTTCACGATTCAGCGCCACTATTAGTGTTATGCCTTAATGGCAGCGTGAATCGATCCGACCCTGGAATTCAAATAGCAAATCTTTAATCCGTTATTGACGAAATATCATATGCTTACATTGAATAAGTATAAAAAAAAAAACTCAATGCAATGCAATGCATATGATAACCCATCAACTGTACGAAGGGGAAACAAAGAGAAGGGAATGATGGAATTATGTACTCACTGCGCTCTTGTGGCTATCGGGTATTTTTTTTTTTGCCTTTTTTGTGGGTGCATTTTTTTTTTGTTTGTGTTGTTTTTGTTGTTGTTGAACACTTGTTTAATTTTAATTTTAATATTTATTTTATGTTTATTTTTGGGTGACTTGTTTAATGTTTCTTTTTATTGTTTTGTGTTTATTGTATTTTGTATGGTTTGTTTTTTGGTAACGGACGCGACGGACTTAGACGGGACAAAAAAAAAAATAACGACAAGGGACACAAGCACTGCACAAGCACAACCACTCTCTCTGCAAGATATTTTTGATTCCCACCCACTGTACCAGGAAACTAGATAAAAATCCACAAAATATTGGCACTTAAAAAACTTTTTAAAGTTTTGGTTCTTAGTTTTTTAAAGAAAGATTTGGTTTAGATTTTTTTATATACAAATGAATATATTTTCTTCAAAAAAGAAAAATAATTAATTAAAAGAATGTAAAAAAAGAATAATTTTTTTTGACAATGATTGGCATAGTTTTTTAATTCAATTCAATTAATAGCTTATAAGTTTTTGTTGAAGTTAAAATTTAATCACAGATTAAAAAAAAAAAAAAACAATAAATCAATATTCTTAAAATCATAATTTCCCTATTTTCAATAAATTTTGGGCCGAGTTTACTCTTTAAAAAAATAATTGGTGATTTTGAAAATTTAAAAATTTTCTGGCTAGTAAAAATTAACCGGATAGTTGTCTTTTACATGAATTTTACAGAAAATTATTGGCATGTGCCATTTATTCCCGTGATTGCCACTTTTAATTATGACAGCGTTATAAAGCATATACGAGTAGTCCAATAAAATGGACTTAGTTCTCAATTGGTTCCATTGGTGGACTTAGTTCCAACCTTGGTAGTGCAGAATTAAAAAAAACTTCTTTATGAACCTGATATTATGAGTCAGGTTTCTGGATTTTCCATCAGCTTATAACATTTTTTCAGTCCTTCATTAAAAATAATTTACAAAAAAAAACATTTTATTAAATTCCATATTCAATTTGAGCAAAGACAAAGAGAGTTTGCGGCAGGCTAGGCACACAGACGCTGCTCAGAATTTTTACAGTGCGGTGAAAAAAAAATTATTTACATTTTCATAAAGGGCATATTAATTCGCGGGATTTAACGATTTTTAGTTTTCAAAATCATTATTATTGTTATTTTCAAGTGGAGAAATTACTTTGTTTGTGTTTGTTTCAAAAAGTAAAAATCTCATTTTTTAATAATTTTGACAAACACTTTCTCAATCGATTAATTTGCAAAAAAAATGTATTGAATTGGAATTTTAAATGCACTTAGCACGGTCATAACTTAAGTGCTTCAATATGTTTTTACTTTCTATTTATAGCATTTGTCGTCATTTTTAGTTTTATCATTTTTTTAAAGTTTTTTTTTTGCACTGCACTGTCAGAATCAAAAGCAGCATGTGTGTGTATATGTTTGTGCGTGCAGCGAACTCTCCTTGTCTGTTCTGGAATTATATACATATGTAGGTATGGAATATGAAATTAAATGAATTTTTCAGCATTTCCATGACATTGAAGCAATTCTTGGCTTTTTTTTACCGGCCAATCCTTGAATTGCTCCATTTTTGGTGTTTACAGTTACAAATACGTCTTATGAATTATAAGTGACTTCAAATAGGTAAAAAAGCAAGTAGTGTGACCTTGTTATATGAATTCTATTTAAAATCGATTACTGTTAGAAGCAAGGGGTATAAAAAAAATGAAGTGAAAAATGTTCAACAGACGGAGTGTTAAGCTAAGGTGTGTGCGATTATAGAGAAAGGGGGACGGTAGGAGAAGATGTAGCAACAGTTTCTTAAACCAAAAATGTTAACGTTTGGAGTTCATTTGAATATGTTCTTTAGGTGATGATTTAAAAAAAATCTGCAGCTCATTTTGTTGCACATAAAAGAGTATGTATTAACTACAGAACGCTCAATATTTTTGTACAATTATTTGTGCCTGAAAATACGTACATATAAGAAAAAATTTAATAAGCCATACATACATACATACATACTTGTCCTACCATACTATACCATAGATATATTTTTATAAAATACAGAAATACAAAATTTGAATATTTTGACCAGAGCGCTATTTTTCTTTAATGAAATTGTCATTTTTTTACATTTTTAATTTTATTTCCCTTTAAAACGCTTTTTTTTTGTATTTTTAAAATGTGACTATTAACTCAAGGAATTCATTGCAGTGATTTTTTTGTTGAAGTAATAATTTTACTTAATGAACAATGAAAAATTTAAAAACAAAGGTTTTCTTTTTTTTTAATTGACAACAATTTCTGAAATACATATTGAAAATATTACTAATTTCCGGATGGTAATTTTTATTTGTTAGTTTACAAAATAAAAAAATAAAAAAAATCCTTGCTTCTTTAAACACAACTCTATTCAGAATGTTGACTCAGCTAAAATGTGTACCTTTTTCATCAAAGTGAAATTCTTACAAAAGAATGGATGAAAATTGTTTCAATTTATTGTTCAATTAAATAATAATTGTTGTTTGATTATGTGTATAAGCCGTTGTTTTAAGACTATTTAAAATTTAAGATATTTAGCCCTGTGTGAAATACATGTGATGCTTGACGATGCTTGAGTTCCGATTGTCTCCGACAGCAAAATTGTTGTGGAATAATTTCCGTATGCGTCTATTTCATCGTTACGATTCGGATACCATGAACAAAATAAACGTTCCGATCGCAACTTCTCTCCGATCGGAGATTTCTGCAAACGGATACGATGATATGGCTGATTAAAATTGATAAAAATCATAGGGGCATATTCATAGCCGTCTGACAAGTTGTTTCTTTGTCTCTTCTAGGCTTACCTGGAGTTCATGTTATTCATAGACAATTTAGACCCGGGTTGAAAAGATAAACTGCAGCTCAATCCTTAAAAACGATTGACTCTTTGACTAAGCTGTTTTTTTCTATCTGTCAAAAAATAGATTGGATCTGAATGGATTGACAGGCAATAGTACTAAAATTGTAGTAGAATTCCGTTTTTTACTAAACTGAGCTGCAAATTTCTTTATGAATAATAGCTGTTTCTAACCTGTGTGTAAACTTTAGACTCGAGGCCAGTTGGACTCGGTTTTGAAGTTTGACTATGAATATGCCCCATAATTTTTAAAAATTACTTCCTCTTTTAGTCTCTCACTCGGGCGTATACGCATTTTGTCTTGTTGGAAAAAAAATCATAGACTTGTCTATTTTTAACAGATTTGGATGGGAAAGAGCTTTTTTAACACGTACAAAGGACCTAAAATGACATAATGAAAAAAATAATACTTTTTATAGAACTTCGAAAACAAAATCATGCGTCCATTATTTTGTTTGTTTTCATGAATCGTAAATTCTTTTATTATTGTACCGCGTTTGTTACGTCCCATGAATCATATATTTTATAAAACTAATTCCAATGTCGATCTAAAATCATCAATTATTAAAGTCGATATATTCACCGAGCGCTCGAAAACTTAAGAGACTATTATCTCAAAACTCATATTCCCTCATTATCACATGAAAAGGGAATTTTTAAGATCTTCTGAGGGTAGAATTTTCGGGTTAAGAGGCTCTGAAACTAAAATAAAAAAACATGTGCAGAGATATTGCCTAAAAAACGATTAAAAAATCAACTACCCATTTAAGCTGTAGCGGAACGGAACGAGTTACATACATACATATGTATATCCAATTAAATGGAAATGGGAAATAGGGTATCAATTTCTTATAGGACACTCTAAAAATACAAATTTTCAATCATGAACGCTATGCTGCCATAATATTGTTTGAAAATTTCCTTATTTTCTAAATGGGAAGAATGAGTCAATTTTGTAAAATAAAATTATTCTACATATGTATGTACCAGTGGCGTGGCGTCCATATAACACGATTCCTACCGTCTTCCCTTTTAAAAATCCAACAAAAGTAAGCACTATCTGCCAAACAAACATGAAAAATCTACACACGCACACACAAACCATCGAATAAGTTTAATTTTTCCATTCTGCTTCTCGTCTGTATCTTCATACTTCATTCAAGCACATTCTACAAATCACAATTCACAAACAACAAACCAACGAAGAGAGCCACAAAACTACTCTTAGTTAAAGTTTTCAACTACCGCTCTCTATCTCAATAATAGAATAAAAAATATGAAGATTTTTCCGTCTTATTTATTTGTTTCATATCCCTTTCTTCTACAAGCATTGTGATTCGGATCCTCTTTGTTCAACACCCGCTTTTATATTCAAAAAATAAGACGCTACATTTTGTCTTATGAACCAAATCTCGCTGTATACCTTTTTGGAATTGGAATTGTTTCATTTCATTCTCCCTTTAGCTACTAGCATTGCATTTCAATCGGAAGATACAAGATAAGATAAAGAGAAAATTCAGCATTCCGCTTAAGAGAAGTTCAGGTCAAACGTCAAATAAAATACATTAGTTTTTTTTTAGTTGGAATTTAAATTTAAATTTAGATTCAGTTGGAATTTATTGATAGACTGCGTTGCACAAGTGCAATAACTTGAATTAGATCTAGTGTTTTGTAAAGCCAATTTGATAAAATCTTAAATTAAAATAGTGAAAAGTTAGACGTGAAAGTGAAGGTTAAGGTGTATTTTTTTAGTTTCTTTTATTACAAACTTATTGATAAAAACATTTTAGCTTCTTAATTTTAGTGCAGTTTTAGATTTTTTTTGGGAAATGTCTTTGATTAGTGTAGAGTGCTGTTTAACTGATTTCCTCTTGGAGGATTCAAATAATTTTAGTAAGCTATCTTTTGTTGATAAAAAAAAAGTTATAGATATAGGGCGTTCTATGCCTTTTATAAATGTCAGTTACCAAAGGAAGGATGGTTTTGTGACACATTTTAATGTTTCCTTATACCAAAAATATAAGTGGCTAACTGGGAGTTGCAAGCTTAATAAAATGTTTTGTTTTCCTTGTCTTCTTTTTTCAAGTTCATCCAGTGTTTGGAGCCGAACGGGTTTCACTGATATAAATAATTTATTTAATTCTTCGAAAAAACATATTAAGACAGAAAAACATATTCGTTGTTGTTTATCCCTACACGAATTTGGCACGAATCGCATTGAAACTTCTCTAGGAAATTCTTTCGTTGTTCATAATAAGAAAGTAGATAAAAATCGGAAACTAATGGAACGTTTTATTGACACAGTAATTTTATTAGGCAGGCAGGAGTTAGCATTTCGCGGTCATGATGAAAGGTCTAGTTCAGATAATCGTGGCAATTATGTCGAAACGGTTTGTTTTCTATCTAAATATGACACTTTAATGGAATCCCATTTAGAGCAGTGTTCAAGTACCAACAAACTAATTTTTTCAGGTTTATCCAACGATATTCAAAACGATTTGATACATAGTATCGCGGCGGTTATTAAATCCGAAATTAAAACGGAGGTCAAGGAAGCTCGATTCGTATCGATTATGATCGACGAAACACCAGATTTGAGTCATAGGGAACAACTGAGTGCAATAATTAGGTACTTGTCAGAAGATGGTATACAAGAAAGATTTCTTGGATTTTTTGACGTTAGCGCAAGTCGTAATGCAAATGAGTTATCCCATCATATATTTAAAATTCTTGAAACATACGACTGCAAGGAAAAGTTAATAGGACAATCCTACGACGGTGCCGCAGTTATGTCCGGCGAGGGGGGTGGTGTCCAAAAGAAGGTCCTTGATGAATGTCCGATGGCAAATTTTATTCCTTGCTATGCACATGTTTTAAATTTAGTACTATCCCGATCTCTAGAAAACATAGCAGAACTAAAATTATTTTTTGGCTATACTAATAGCATCGTTCGATTTTTTAATAAATCTACAAAGCGGTCCAATCTTTTAAAACAAATTTCCAATCGACGCATGCCAGGAGTATCGGAAACTCGATGGCATTATCATTCAAGAATAATAAACGTTATCTTTAACTGTAGAATAGATATAATTGAAACTTTTAATAAAATAATTAATGACTCTAAGGAATGGGATACTGACACACTTTCGATGGCAGAAAGTTTGTTAAATAAATTAGAGAGTAAGGAATTTTGTTTTTTGCTTCATATCCTTTCTGAAATATTTGGTAAAACCGATGTATTATTTAATTTAATTCAAAAAAAACAAACAGACGTTACATATGCTAAGCAAGAAATCGAACATTTTGAATCATGGATAAGCTCTGACTTTTTAAATATGTTTGAAATTATTTATGACAGCGTAAATGATTGCATCGAACCACCACGTAAACGCAGGTTACTTGACTTCGATTTGAAGACCAATTATAAGCGCCTTTTTGTTGAAATTAAAGACAATATAGTTAGCCAAATAAATGCCAGATACAAGTCATTTAGTAATCTTACATTTTTGGATTTATTAAATAATTCAAAGTATGACACTTTTTCTCGATCCAGTCCAGAAGTAAAAATATCTTCCCTAATTAAGTTTTTTCCTAGAATTTTTGACTTCACGGCATTAAAAAATGAACTTAATGTATTATATTCTTCATCGTCACTTGGAAAGTTTGAGGTTCTCGACCTTCGCAACCATTTGAATAGTGAAGCACTGAAAGAAGTGTTCCCTCAAGTCTTAAACTTAAGTAATTTACTTTTAACACTTCCCATTTCCGTCGCCTCCGTTGAGAGGTCTTTTTCTGCTTTAAAAAGAATTCATACCTATTTAAGAAACTCACAGGGCGAGGACAGGCTCTCTGATTTAGCCCTCATATCAATAGAAAAAAGACTTCTTCTTAAAATTAAAAATAGACCAAACTTCTACGAAAGAGTATTGGCAGAATTTATTAAAAAAGATCGTAGAATAGCATTAGAATACAAATAATTATAAAATAATAATTAAACAAAACATTTCACTTGTTTTTTTTTAAGTGTGTGAATTTTAGCTGTTTTTAATTTTGATTTAATTTTATTTCTGACATTATTATTTATATAATTTATATATTATTTATATAATTTTTCTGAATTTTCTTATTTTAAAATTATTATCTACATTACACTGAATTTTTTTTAAGTTATTGTATCATGCGTCTGTCAAGACCGGCTTCTTTTGAAGCCACTTTTGTTATGCTTTAAGCTCATTGTTGATTGAAATATTAATGTCTTGAAGTATAAAAAATGTGGCTAGAATATTGGAATGCATATTATGTAGGTACAATATCTTCAGATTTTAATTTTTATTTTTATAGGTACATATCTAACTAAATTTTTCAACGTCTTCCCTTTTAAAATTATCCACGCCACGCCACTGGTATGTACCTATGTACATACATAATGTACATATAAAGTTTGAAAAATTTTTGTGAAAAGAAGTGTTTTTTTGTTATTAATAAAATAGATCCGAAACTGTGTACATTTATGTACTAAGTTTAAGAAAATAAATGAGTTTTAATAAATTCAATTTCAGTAGTTCTATCCATACACAATACACATACTCATAACATAGAGTTGTTTTGATTAAAAATTCATTAAAAATTATAGTTTACCTTTTTAAAACAATTTTCATAGCAATTGTCACCAATTCCGATTGAAAGACCAATTGATTTCGTTTAACATGTCTCCCACATAGCATTTTCTTCACAAACCTGCAAAAATAGAAAAAAAAAATTATAATTTAAACGTCAATAATAATTTATTGATATTGTTAAGACTTTTATGTATTCCGAGAGTAAATTTATTACACTGAGTTACAAATCAGCAATTGCTGTGATTGAAAAAAATAAAAGGGACTACTGCACGTTTTTGCTCTAAATTTTTGGTAGAAGCTTAGAATTTAAAAATAAAATGGAATATTGGATGGTACGAACTTACTTAAAGTATATTAGAATAAGCAAAAACAAAAAATACAAAATCACTACAGGAAAATATGAAAAAGTATAAAATTAATTTGGTTAAATTAAGCTCAAAACTGAAGATTCCATTCAAAGTATCAAATAAAAAACCATTTTTTAATCTTTTTTTTCAAAAATCTTTTGGTTTTTTTTTTCAAAAATCCAAAACAGATTTTTTAAAAAATTGTATGTGCATTCTTTTTAACATTATGTAGGACATATTTTATACAAATTGTTATTGCAATAAAATACTTTAACATTAATGACGTTTTGAAAATATATTTCTGTCAATTTTTAATTAAAAAAAATCACACGTCATGAAAATCGGTATATCGTTTTTGAAAAAAAAAAATAACACTTGCCTCTTGCTGTAGCGGTTATATGATAGATACCGTTATATTTGGGTTAGCAAAATCTATGGTACGCCAAGGGAATTGCCTTAAAGGCTTAAGTTCCAAGTTTGAAGAAAAAAGTTCAAGTTCTTTAGGCTGACCCAGGTACGTGCAGACAGACCGACAAATAGACCGACCGACATACCGACAGACAGACTTGCAGATAGACAAACAGACCGACAGACAGATCGAGTTCGATATTTCTTACCACATCCCTTACATATGTTTCATGGGAACTGGGAACTGGGAACCCGGAAGTAAAGAACCTGTACAAAATGTGAATGTCTCAGCAAAAAACTGAAAAACATAAAAAATCATTCTTTAAATTGCTAAAACAACCCCAAAGAGCAAAGCCAATTCACGACATCATATCTTCACGTCATAACTCATAATGTAGGAAATGGATTCTCCCATTTAATTCCCATCCTGGATCCGCCACTGCACAAGCTTCAAGGTGGTGGTGACTAAAGAGGGCTGTTTAAAAGAAAAGAAGAGCCCGTTTATAGTTTCGAGTTCTATTATGCTAGACGCTAGAGCATAGTTTTCCTGAAGTCACCCCGTTTCAAATTATGACGATGAGAAGGTTTTCTTTCTCATGATTTATTTTTACTCTTTTTTCTTCTTCTAAATAATAGATAGATATGCAGATGGAAACATAAAAAATGAGGAACAAAATCTATTACTCCAATTGAAGCTGTAATTACTCACACATTGAGCTAGCTATACCATACGAGTTGCGTTTTGCTCTGTGGTAAAGGAACTACCGTTCACTAGCCATAATACGCCTAACCGGATGTACTCATAAAAATAAAGAATTAAGATTTAACACATCTTTAATTGATAGCAAGTGGTCTGGGAGACACATTGGGCAAGGCCGATGGTAAAGTCATTGTTGTGTGCAGTCACATTTTCAATTATTATGCACGGACCATGACATATACAGTTTAATATTTGCTCGGTGCTTTTGCTTAAACTGCTCACTCTGGCTCGGGCGTCTGGAATGGAATACTTTACACGACTATATTATGGTATAGTAAGTTTTCATCAGAATTCATATTTGCCGCAGCAGAACCACCAGAAAAAAAATGAATGCGGCATCCGGAATACACCACCCTCAGTTCTACATCAGAGAAATGGTGTTGTCGTTGATTTTATTAGGAAATTGTTATCTTTTTGAAGAAGTTTACTGAACAGAGAGAGATACATTCTCATTTAAGAATAATTTGCTTTGTCATAAAATAATTTGATGTCAAAGGCTTGAACGGAAAAACCAAACAATTTTTTTCGGAAGCTAGTGATAGTTGTTAGTATACGTATGACTGTCAGGTCAGAGTCTGGGGTTAAATCTGTGCCACCTAAGACCAGAAATATTCACGGTCTAGTATCTCTGCATCGCACGAGAAAAGATTTCCTCTCATCTTTCGTGTTTGGTCCTGGTTCTCCACGAGATTTTTTAAATTATTTTTTTTTTCAGAATTTATATATATATACCATTTAAGCGTTTCTGTTCATTTTTACGGAATAAAAATTTTCATTTTCACACATAACTGTAAGTCTTGTGTTTTATGTAGCGAAAAATATCGATAATTCGAAGTTATCCTTTAAGAGGGCGTATAATCCTCCCACTTCCTCAGAATTGTTGTCAATTGCATCAAGCATTTTCGGTTGCTACTTTATCGTAGAATTTTGGAATATAGTATAGAGCCACAATTTAACAAATTGAAAAATTTTTGATATTTTTTATGAAATCGTTTTTTAAAAATTTATTTATTTATTAGATTTTTTTTTTTTTTATAATATGCGCGCGCTCAAGGGGATTTTTGGTTTACCCTTTATATGTATCAACACAGCGCGGGCGTGAAGGATAGGATAGGATGGGAAGGGAAGGGAAAGGTTTGTGTGGCGCGAGGTACTGAGACTGAAGGTGGTGGTTGTCTCAGATTTTATCTCCAGGGTTGGCGGCTGGGCTAAAGCGGAGAAATGCCGTGTCTTATATCAATGTCCCTTTAGAATTCGCATTATTTTGTTCATTGTCATATTTGTTGGGCATACTAGTATTTACTCAATCACATGTTGTTAGTGTTATGCCTGAACAACATGTAATAAGTAAACAAGCGGCCCAACAATGATCAATGATAATGGAAAAAAACAAGACATAGAACTACGGCTGGGATCGAACCTGTGACCATTTGGTTAACAGGCGACCACGCATACCATCGCGCCACGGCAAACCCCCCAAAAACGTATTAATGTTTGTATAATTTTTATAAACAAAGGTAACGTGCGTACAAAATAGGAGGACAATTTGTAAAGAAAACAGTAAAAGAAGAGAAGAACAAAAAATACGTATACGCCACAGTGTACTATACTGTTTTATTGTTTCTCAAAACTAACTTTGAAATGTTTGTTAATACATAACTTGACTCCAGTGCCCTATCTTTTGCAGCAAGTTGAATTACTAAAGATTAATTATTATTAATCTATAATATTAATGTAAATTAATATTTTATCTGCCTGCCTGTCTGTAACAGTCTAAACTACTGACGTAATAGTCTTCAAACTTGGAACACAAGGATTATATAGGTAATTTCCTTGAAAAGGATTGAATTTTTTAGCCTCAAAAATAACGGCTTTAACGGTTGTGATGAAATTCTTCTGTTGATTTCTTTAACCGTTAAAAACGGTACCTGCCATAGAACCGGAGTCATAATTGCTTTCTTTTTTCTCGTAAACGAATTGTTTTCAAAATTTGTATAAACCTAGTCTTAAAAATATTGCGTATCAAGATTAAAAACAAATTTTTGGATTTTTGAAAAAAATTATTTTTTTGTGAACACTCAATATTTTTAAAAATTTATACACACAAAATAATTTTTTGAAAAACCCACTCTAACGATTTTGGATTCAAACATTTTTTATTTTCTCGATACATCAGATGACATCTTCAGAACTTTTTGATGTATTTGCATAATTGATTCAAGTGATTGAATACCTAATAAAGCAGTTAGATATTATGAATTATTGAACTACAAAAAAAAAAACTTCAAATTAATTTTTCTAAAATTTTTCATTTAACCTATTGAATTTAAAGATAAAAGTAAAGGACCAATTTTTGAATATGACATTCACAAAAGTACTTAGGCATTAAGTTTTTAAAATTTTAATACTAATGAATATTGCAACAAACACGATTTAAAAAAATATTTATTTTCAATTCTTTGCAAAAAAAAAAGTTCTCAACTCAACTAATGTTAGGGCCATTTAGATGAAATCTTAATTTTTAAGATGCTTGTTTGATGTTGTCTTTTTGAAAATCAACCGTAAAAGTCGTCGTAGATTCTGTAGTCATAAGCTTCGTAAATCCATCAATTTTCCATAAAAGTTTTGATAGATTTATGGAAAAATTTTTGATAGACGCTTAAAACTGCCTTACAGCTTTTCATTAATACCCTTATTAATTCAAGACTTTTGAAAATACCCTAAAAGGGGGAAAAATAATCTTATATGATTTCTTAAATTATTTCAACCCAATTTACACGGTGTAGCCATTTATCACGTTTGTTAGTTTTATTGTTTTTCAAATATCTATGCTACCTAGTTAAAAAAAAGTGGTTATGATTTAAAGTTCTTCGAAAAAAAAATCATCTCATTCCAAATAAGTTTTGGGAGTAAAAGAAAAACACCCCAAATCAAGAAGAAAACGATAAGATTAAGGAAGTGATTATAATATTTAGTAATACCTACCTACTCTAAGGTTCAAATAGAGACATAAAATGGATAAATTAATTTGAAACAAAATTGTACAGATTTTGTGCTCTAGGCAATTGCCTTTTTTTCTTTTTAATATTCCAGTTTTAATTTTGTTTTTCCTTTTTTTTTCTCGCCTACCCGTTATGCAAATATACGTAGCAACATATCAATCGACACTAATCAAAATGTGATTATATAAGCTATATATAGCCAATTTAATTAACCCTTTCTTAAACTATACGAGTTAAGTTCAAAGTTTGAAATAAATAAAAACAAAAAAAAAAAACGTTTTCTAATCCTCTATCTAATCTTTTAATTTAATATGTTAATTTAATCTTTTAATCTTATCTTAAAGTAATGGACAGGACGTGTGGCGATCCATAGGTGATTTTTCGGTTTTAAAGTGATTTCCACTAGTTTTTCCAAATTAAAATCCCAAACCCTCCTATGTATCTACTTGTACATATTTATCATGCAATTACCCCTTTAAGTTAAGTTTTCTTCATCTCATATTGTCTGACATCTCTGTATCTTTATTACAAAAGCATATAAGATGGTAAACTAAACAAGACGACGACAACAACGACGACGAGAGTGGTTGAAGATGTGTACATTGTATACCATCGCGCAAACGTCTGCTCAACTCATTCATAACAACATTTCAACCAAGAACTAACCAAACCATCGCAGCCAGTTTGAATGAGCTACATAATGTACACATTGGGATGGGTTGGGAATTCTCTCTTTAAGGCACGAGAACATGGGATTGGTATTTTCTTGCGACGGCGACGAAGAAAGAAATCCTAAAGAATTCTTAAACATAATCTTATGACGTAACATGGGAAGGAGAAAATCCAAAGAAAATATAGTCTTTTCGATAGGTAGAATATAAAGTACTATACAAGAAAGTATATTCAAAGCTCTAACGAGTAAAAAGAGAACTATATGGATTGAATTGAGTGTGTATGAGGAGTGGGGTGTAGAAAGTTTTCTTTGGATATTTTCTTTGGTTGTTCAAGATGTATTTGTGTGTTGTTAAGAAGCTTTTGTATATAATATACAAAAGAATATAACAACTATTGGGTTGCGGTAGGATAAGAATAGAAGAGAATTTGATTGGACTGGGCGTTCTACCAATAACGAGTGTAGGCACTTGGGTATATAAGATTTTTCTTCTTCTCTATAGGCCAATTGTTGAGATACGTAAAAAAAATTGAGAAAATGTGGAAAATTATTTTTTTTTTATAATTTTTTATTTCAATTTTTGGTTTTCAAAACTATGATTTACCAATAAAATTAACCGATAATAAATGCAGATAGAAACGCATCATGGCAGTAGATAGTTGTGTTTTGAATATTGTCAAATTGCTAGGTAAGTAGTATATTGTGAATGATGTGTGGGAGCAGTGAAACAGGACCCTAATGATCTCCGAAATAGGTCTGGCCACGAGACGAAAACGAGAGAAAGTTTTCAAAACCTAATCTAGGTCTCGCCAAAAATTTACAACGTTTTTAAATTTTAAACATGCTTTTAAGACTAAAACTGACGTTTGTTACATATCAGTTAAATATTGGAACATCAGTCTCATCGCCGTCTCGCCAAAATCAAATTTTTCCCGCTTAAGTCTTTTTTGTGGGAAAAAAATGAGAAACATTTTATTTGAAATTTGGTCCAAAATTTATATTGATTTTTTAAAACACAATTTTGAATGATTTTCTTCACTGGAAATACCAGCGAGACTCTAGGTGATACTCGAACCAAAATTTAAAATCTCACCACCAAGTTGGTCTTGGTCTTATTTATCGAGATAAGACCGAGACTGATTGTCGCGGTCTCTTTGTATGTCAACGTAAAAGAAAATTAGAAGAACTACCTATTTTCCATTGGTACATTTTGTGTAGGTTTGACCATGAGCACAGTACACATATTAAAGGTAATAGGTATCTTCCAAAACGTATTCAGATTCATGAGAATTTGCAAAAACAAAATACAAAAGTATTAGTGTCAGGTAAAATGACAAAATTGACGATAAAAACATACAAGCATTGTTTTTGTAAATTTTGAAATTTGGGTTTCGGAAACTTCAATTCTGAGAATGATTTGGATTTCTGTGTATTGCGGACCAAGAAAATGAGAAGAGAATAGTTCTTCAGCATCCCAAACAACACCTATTTTTTTTTTTGGACCAAGGCTTACAGAGTGTCTTGGTCGTCCTTTCGGAAAATAAAAAAAATTAAAAACCATTCAAACATTGTGTTTTAAAACTAAAAAGTAAATATCTCAATGTATATGCAATATTATACAACATCTTGTTTTTTTTTCTCATTTTTCAAAAAAAAAGAGAACGAAAATGTATTGACCCAGTATCGAAACGATTTAGATTCGGGGTTTAGTTTTGCAAGATCGAGACTCAAACGAAACTTACAATTGCCTCACTTTGTTTGATCTCTTGACCAGCCTACA
The DNA here is from genome assembly GCA_958431115.1 of Syrphus vitripennis. Classification (NCBI taxonomy): domain Eukaryota; kingdom Metazoa; phylum Arthropoda; class Insecta; order Diptera; family Syrphidae; genus Syrphus; species Syrphus vitripennis. The sequence goes on from OY288108.1 coordinate 46,627,087, forward strand.
TTTTTTGTGTGTTAATGAAGCATGATATGTTGGTAAATCACCATTCACACCAATTCACAGAAATGAAGATCTTTTAACAATATGGTTTAGGTATTCAATGAAATAAATTTCCTCAAATGAGAAAGGATCGTGTATTCGAAAAGGATTTTTTTTTTCATTGCCAGCTAGTTCGTTTTGTACTAGTTGATGTTTTTGCTTGTAAAATATTGATTTTTAATTATTTTTGGATAGTTTTTGCAAATGGATTTTGTTGGACCAAGTTGGATGAAGTTTGACCAAGTTTGAATTTCAGAAAAGAAAACTCTTGACTTCTATTTTTTTTTTTTAAATCTTGCTATGTTTCTATAGTTTCTTTAAAAGTATAAATCTTACAAAAGTAAGGCGTAAGTTGAAACCATTTGTACACAACCGAATATTTTTCTAAAACAAATAAAAATATTTTAAATAGTTTTGTTGGGCGCTTTATTTTATACCTTAAGTTGTTTTTAAATTGTAAATGAAAATTGTGTAAATTTGGATTTGTAAATTAATTTTTCTGACTTTAAAAGCGAAAATTATAAGCCTTTGAATATTTGACTCATTCAGGTGTTAGTTATAAATGATAATATAAAAAAACTGTTATTTTAAAAAAAAATTGACTGCCAAAAAGGCGTTCACGATTGTTTCGCATCGATTTGGCACTCGAAAATCAAATATATTCATATAAAATACTCTGTTGAATTTAAAAAACTATATAAAAAATAGTTCCCAATGAGTTTTAACTTAAAAAAAGCATATTTTAAAAAATCACTGTATGTACATATAAGTACAAAATGGAGTTTAGTGTTAAAAAGTCAATACTTTAAAAGCTAAAATTGTGAAAAAATTCAAAACTGGGTTATTGATTAGTAAAGATGTATATCACAAGGAATCATCATGTTTTTTATGTAAGTAATATAATAAGTCAATTGTTAATTGAAATTACATACATATGTATGTAACTGTTAAGCTGAAACGTATCGAAAATTAATTTTAAATATGCACATATGTATGTACATATATACATATGTATGTAATGTATGTATGTACATACATACATACATATTCATGTATGTGTAAGATAATTTATACTCCTAGATTTTGAAATCAAATCTTATCGCTTGTAGACCGCGGAGTTTAATAGGTAATGTCATCATCATCATCGGCTCGACAACCGGGGTCCGGTCCTGGCCTCCTTCAACAAGTCTCTCCACCTATCCCGGTCTTGAGCCGACGCCATCCAGTTGCGCACCCCAAGGCTTCGGGCGTCCTGGTCTACGCCATCTCTCCAGCGCAAGCATGGTCTACCACGCTGCCGTCTACCATAGAATGTACCACAAAGGACTTTCCGAGCAGGTTCCTCTTCACTCATGCGAGCTAGGTGCCCTGCCCACCGGAGTCTACCGAGCTTAATTTTTGTCACTATGTCTGCTTCAAGGTAGATTGCGTACAATTCATGATTGTACCGTCTCCGGAATCGCCCTTCCTCACATATGGGGCCAACAATTCTCCTTAAGACTTTTCTCTCGAACGCGGCTAAGAGGTCGGAGTGTCTTTTGCTAAGCACCCAAGTCTCGGATCCATACGTGAGTACTGGCAGGACCATGGTCCTGTACAGCAGCAGTTTTGAAGTTATGGTGAGATTTCTGGATTTGAAGAGCTTTGACAGACTATAGTAGGCTTTGTTGGAATTGAGCAGCCGCCCGCGTATTTCTTCTTCTATATTATTATCGGCTGCTACTATTGACCCAAGGTATTTAAAGGATTGCACCACTTCAAATTCGTGCTCCGCTACCTTGATTGTTTGACCAACTGTTCTTCTCGCATTCGACGCCACCATGTACTTTGTTTTACCTTCACTAATGTGCAGCCCCAGATTTTGTGCCGCCTGCTCGATCTGGATGAAGGAATCGTGTACAGCTTGTTCGGTTCTTCCGATGATGTCAATGTCGTCTGCGTAAGCCAATACCTGGCTGGACCTGTTGACGATGGTCCCTCTTGTTGCCGTGCCAGAGTCACGGATTGCTTTCTCCAACGCCAGGTTGAAGAGGAGGCAGGCCAAACCATCCCCTTGTCGGAGTCCATTAAAGATGTTGATTGGTCTGGATAGCAATCCGGCTATTTTTACTTGGCTTGTTACGTTGGTCATGGTCAACCTACAAAGTCGTGTCAACTTATTTGGGATGCCGAATTCTCTTATGGCTTTGTAAAGTTCTACCCTGGCTATGCTATCATAGGCGGCCTTAAAGTCTATAAACAGATGGTATGTTGGGATGTTAAATTCTAGACATTTTTTCATCTCCTGCCTAAGGGTAAAGATCTGATCAGTTGTTGATTTGCCTGGAATGAAACCACACTGATATTGGCCGATTATGGTTTTAGCGTATGGGGCTATCCGTTCTTGTAGGATAGAGGAGAGTATCTTATAGGCGGTACTCAACAACGTGATACCTCTATAATTGCTGCACGTTGTGACATCTCCCTTCTTATGTATGGGGCAAATTATACCTTTTCGCCAGCCTTCTGGCATTTCTTCCTGCTCCCATACGTGCACTATAATATCATGAATTGCTTGGCGTAAGGCTGGCCCGCCGTGGTGGAATAGTTCGGCTGGTATGCCATCGGCTCCCGGGGCTTTGTTTTTCTTAAGCCGGGCTATAGCCTTCTCAACCTCTTCTATGCTTGGTGGCGGTAACATAGGGTAATCTTCTTGAAGTAGTGGAGCCTCTACTTCTGCAGTGAGCTGACCATTTAGCAATTCATTAAAGTACACTTCCCATCGCTCCAGTATGCTTTGGGGATCGGTGATCAGATTTCCCTCTCCGTCCTTGCAGTAAGTGCAGCGTGGTGTGTACTGCGTCATGTTTCGGACGGATTGGTAGAACTTCCGCGCCTGGTGCGGACCTCGCTCTCGGCTTCTTTCTAAATCACAGATGATGTTCTTCTCCCAGGCTGATTTTTTCTGTCTGTGAAGCCGTTTTTCTATTCTTCTGAGCTCTTTATATTCATCTTCGCGTGCCCGCGTTCTATGAGATTGTTGCATTGCTCGGTACGCAACATTCTTACGTTCAGTCGCTAGCTTGCATTCATCATCAAACCAGTCGTTCCGACTTCTACGACTGCTGCCTAAGATGGAATTGGCAGTACTAATGACAGTGTTTTTAAGGCGTGTCCACTTCTCATCTACGCCCAGCATACTGGCTCCAGGACTTACTCTCCCTGGATCGAGTGGTTCTAGGGCGAGTCCTAACGCAAGTCCAAAGGTGTTACTGGTGTTTTCATTGCGTAGTGCAGCCGTGTTGATTCGAACCTGATCGGCGGATGCAATACGTCTTCGCAAGGCAATCCGCCCTCGGAAAACCATACCAACAAGATAGTGATCCGAGTCGATATTGGCACCTCGGTACGTTCGTACCGTCATCAAGTTCGAGTAGTAGCGACGGTCTATCAACACGTGGTCAATTTGGTTACGAGTGGCTCCATCAGGTGATACCCAGGTGGCTTTGTAGATATCTTTACGCGGGTACCTGGTACTCGCAACGACCATGTTTTTCGATGCTGCCAATTCTAGGACTCGAAGTCCATTGTCATTAGTGTTCTCATGCAAACTATGGGTGCCTGCGTAATGCCTGAATACCGGCTCCCGACCTATTTTAGCGTTCAAATCCCCAAGGATGATTTTAACATCATACCTTGGACAGGCATGGAGGGCCCTCTCGACTTGTTCATAGTAAGTCTCTTTATCTTCGTCTGAGGACTCCTCCGTAGGTCCGTGAACGTTAATGAGGCTGATGTTCTTGAATTTGCCTCGCACGCGAAGGGTGCATAGCCTTTCGCTTATAGCGTTAAAGCCGATGACGGTAGACTTCATTTTTTCGCTGACCAGGAAGCCTACCCCGAGCACATGGTGTTTTGTATGACAGCTGTAATATAAGTCATATTCTTTCTTTTGCAAAACACCATTCCCTGTCCATCTTATTTCTTGCAGTGCTGTTATGTCAGCTTTATATTTTGACAGGGTATCGGCTAGCTGCTGAGCAGCTCGAGCTCTATAGAGCGATCGTACGTTCCATAAGAAAATTCGTAAATCGTTGTTCCGTTTTCGTTGCAAGGGTTGTCGTCGTGAGATCAGTCCGTTTCCGAGGCTTGTTGACGGTCTCGTAATTCTTTTAGTTTTACGGAACAGGGAATTAACCTGTTGCCAACCTGTGGAAATAGCCTGATCATATTAGCCAAACCTTTTTGGGGTTTGTTTCTAGCGGCCGCCGCGAAGAGGCTATGATCACACTTCCACCAGTCCCGAATAGTTACGGCACGTGCATGTTTTCGTATGCTACATGTTATTCCCCCTATTCGGCTGATGGCTGACCGTAATGTGCTAGGATAAAATTCTTTAAGTGCTTGGGATATTTTTTTCTATAAAGAAATTAGTCGCACTTTTCAATTTTATTGTGGTGAATTTCTGTAATAATTTTTCCTTTTTTTGTTTTTGACTTCCACGACCGATGCTTGAATTTAGAGCCGTTTTCTAAAAATAAACGATTCAAATTAAACAATCGTTGTAATGCCATACATGTGGCATAAAATAAGCTAACGTAAATTTTACAAACAAAACACAGCATAATGTTTTGTAAATTTAATAAAGTAAAAAAGTGCGTATACGCCCTAGTGCACATTTTTCATTTTTATACAGAGGAAATTATTCAAAAAAATTTATTTCATTTTATCGATTTTGATGAAATTTTCAGGGATAGTAAAAAGAGCTATAAAAATGATACATTTTTGGGGTAAATTTGCCGCCGCCCACTGACACGTCTACTTTAAAAATAAAACCCATTTTTAGAGCCGATTTTTCAATAGCATGTTAAACCATAAAGAAAACCTTGTTACTTTATTGATTGACAAATCAGCAATGAAGAGCACCAACTTTTGAAATGTGCATTTTCACTTCAAAAAAAATTTAATTTTTTCAGTTAATTCCGTTTTTTAAAAATGACGATTTTAATGCTTTATGATTCTTTTTGGATCGAAACATTCTATTTGAGTCAAAACATAGTTCGTTCATCTGTCGAGCCGTAAACTGACAAATTACATAGAAGGATGGTTACGATCTCAATGGATTAAAATTTTCAGATTTTAGGGCTTTCGATGATAATTGGAACGAAATATTCTATTTGCAAAATATACATTATGTAGTTCGTTGCCCATTTGTCAAGTAATAAACTGTCAAATGTCATTGAGGGTTTATAACGATTTCGAGGGTTTAGAAAATTTCTGAAATATCCGAATATTTGTTTTTTTATTAATTTATTTTATTTGCTATGCAACAAAAAACTAGCAAACTGACTTGATTCATTTTTTGGATTTTCACAAAAATGATTTGAGGGATTACAAGCAAAATTTATAAAGGTGATCCTATGTTATGTCACTCATATTGCATTCCAAAAATATAAAAAAAAACATATTTTGGAGTTTTAAAAATAAATATTTTTGTTTTTCTAAAAACTAAATATTATAAAATTTTTTTCTAAACATTTTTTAAAAAGTTTTATATTTAAATAAATAAATAGTTTAAAAAAAACCGTTTCTATGATTTTTAAATTGATTAAAATTGACCTTATGCTCACAAAAATTAGCGTTTCACACCAGGAACTCACTGGAATCTTCAGTTATAAGTGAAGCGCTTGTTAAGATGCAATTTAAAATCTCAACCACATCAAGATCTTTCAAAATTGTTAACAAGTTCCTACGAGTAGTTGTATTTATTTCTAAATTCTTTTATTTTAAAACTATAGTTCAGAACTTTTTTTTTGGAATGTATTTTCAGAGTATTGTGTTAACCTCTAGTGGGGTTTTGGTCAATTTGGGTTTAAAAAAATCTACAGTTGTGACGTTTCAGGTGTAATTACAAACAAAGACCTAAGTGTCACTTAGAAGGAAATAAATTATATTTTCAAATTTTAAATCAGCACTAATTTTTGAAAATAATTCATGTTGCCTAAAAACATACAGCAATTAAATAACCTATGTATATCTACATACCTTTCGCACAGAAAACAAATTATTTTTCGAAATAATCTTTGTGATTGGTCTATTCCTATAGTGAGAATACAATTTAAAACCCTCAAAGCTCTATTATATTTAAATTATCTTATAATAATTTTAGTTTTTTTTTCACCCCAATGTGAAGCGTTGCATGATCATAATATAAACTAAAAAAAAAACTTATGATTTGGATTGGATCACATCAGGCCAAAGCAGATTTATAGTTAAAGAAAACAACACGTAAGCCTTGTAACTATATACCTACGAGAAAAAAAAATATATACAATGCTAATTATTTATATGACAAAAAAAAACAAGATAGGCATCAATAGAATACACGGACCATAACGCGCGTTTTAAGTCCCACCCAACTTCCAGTACGAGATCAAATGAAATCTTAATGATTGTTTACGAACAATGCTGTGTATGGCCTGTACGGACAGCCACCAACACACGTCAATCGAAACGGAACTTGGAGACATAGTTTAATTTTCTGTATAAACACTTCCCCACATCCGGCCTCAATTTGTTCCGACTATAGGTAGGTACCAACTACGTCTATGAAGTCTACTTTGCATTTTTTTTTCTGGGGTACATCACCACGATAGCATGACAACTTTCTACTTTGTCCAGGGTTGTCTTAGATAGTGCTGGGGCCTTAAAGCATGTTGAAGGAGTTTGCAAATTAAGATTGCAAAAATAGGATCATATGCGGATCATACATATGTAAGTCTACAATTCGATTATGGAGATGTGTCTGACACAAAAGGGAAATAAGTCCATAAACAAAAATGTATGTCGGCACTTGACTATTAGGTTATTTCCTAGAGCTGTATATTTTAAAAATTTGAAGAAGTAATGGAAATTTGCCCAAAAGAACATCAAATTTTTGGTGTGAAGTTCAAATATTTACCGCAGTGAATATAATTTAGTGATGATTAGTTAAAAATTTCATCCCCAAATTGATATTCGCTTGGAGGTGTGCTGTGTGAAAATAAATAAATTAAAAAGTCACCCGAATTAAAGATTAAAAATTTGATCAAAAGAATATCAAATGATGGTGTAAAGTTTAAGAACATGGGCAGGGGAATATAACCAACTGGTGTGAAAATTAAAAATTCGGGCGAATTCAAAAAGGAAATACAAAAAATCTATTTTCACACAATAGTTTATATTCCCTTTGGTAATTTTTTAAAGTTCACAAACCAAAGGTGATATTCATTTGGGACGTGAAAGTTAAAATATAAAACTCGAGCGAATCTAACATTTTACAAATATCACAGCCAAGGAATTAATATTGCCTTTTAACTTTGAAGTTTGTTAATTGATGCAATTTTCAAGCGAAAATACTTTTTGTGTGAAGATTTACGGAATTACAATTTTTCATGCGAAAATTGCAGAATAAAAACTCAAAAATCGATTCAATTTCTTGTTTAAAATCATGTGTATGATATTATGGACTTTATGTCACACCTTCATACAAAATTTGGACTTATGACCCACTTGTTAAAAGCTCATGTGATATCTATTTTTTTATAAATTTCATTTGGGGCCTATTTGCTTAGTTAGGAGGAGCCCTCAACTCAAATCCACGTGCCCCTAGTGTTTAGATGGAACTGATTTTATCTCTCTTGGTAGACATAACTATTTAGTTTTACAATACACCATCGCGAAGCTATCGAACCGTTAATAAAATATTTTGTTTTTTCTTGCTCTTCTACACGACAGGTCGCAGGTATTGCACTCATACTAGATTATACAAGTGTACAATTCGAACTCGAGAGCACAGCTAGAGTTACCAGATTAGAAAAAAAAACAAGAAATAGGGGAGTCTTAATAAATTTAGTGGGGCGATTTTGATAATGGTGGTACATCTAGGTACCTAAAAAAAAACAACAATTTCATTTGTTCAAAGTAAAAGATATAATATAGTGTATAACTACAGGTGTTTTAGTATTAGAATAGAATGTATCTATCCATTGTATATGAACATCAGCATGAACAACCAGTTTTTACATAGATAAATAACATTAATGAATCACAACGAATCATGGTTTCACGATTCGAAAGGTTCAAATCCACAATTCACGCTTGTTATAATGACAAGTCTTTTTATTCGCTGCATTTTGCAAATTAGTTTATGCTTTCCGGTAGCATAAATATGCGCATCTTACTGATTTAACATAAGTCAACCATTTACCAAACGTGAAACTACAAAACTTGAACTGCATGAAATGCATGACAGGGTCGCATTTACTTCCTTGTTCCCATACAAGGAGTATTGAACTTGAATATAATATTATAGGTATGGATTTTTTAATAGAAAAATATTCAAAAGAATATAATATTCATTTAGTAAATTGCTAAAACAACTGCTGAAATAATTTATTTTACAGTACTGTAGAAGCCAAAAGTTATAAATGTCATTGTGATGTCAGATTTAAATTTAAGTCGAATTATATGGACCAAAATGGCTGGGTAAAGTAAAAGCTCAAAAACAAAATGGCATTGATGTAAGTGTTGTGCGTTTTAATCTTATCTCAAAAATGGCTCATCGTACTAGGAATTTGTTGGAAATATTTCCATACAACATTTAATTATCTTTCTTTTATTTGTATAAGATAATTTATAAAGTTTCTACTTTCAAAGATAAAACACCTAAAAGTATACCTTTTCTATTTTTTAACTTACATATTATATCTGTCTAAAAATTAATAATATGCGAAAATACTCAGATACAAGACTTTATAACATACAATTGTGTACAATTCTTATAGTTCGCAAGTAATGTTGAATGTTTTTTTGATTTTCTTTTTCGAATAGCGGTGTGAAAATATGTTAGTATTGAAAAAATGTCGTCTTTGAAAAAAAAACAAAGTTTGCCAAATCGACATCTTATAAAAAAAATATTTCTTACAAAAGTTGTAGAGAATTTAATTGTGTACCACCTCGTCAACTCGTTTTTTCGTTAAATTAAACGTTAGAAAGGTATAACAAAAAAAATAAAAAAGTATACTTTTAGGCGTATTTTCCTTACTTAAATGTACTTTATTCATTTTTTTATTTCATTTTTATACCATTTTTTTTAATAATATAGTATATATATATAAATATATATTATACAATAAGTGGATTGGTGTTTAAAAAATTGTATATTAGAGTCCTGTTTTTTCTTGTTTTTCAAACCATATCATGCGGAAAATATCGACTTCTTTGGAGAAGGCTAATCTAGAATCTAGATTATGCTATTAGCTGCCTTTTTTATAAGAATCCTAAGTTGTAATTTTTTCGTTAAACCTGCTTTCTAGACTATTTTTTTTTTAAAGCCAACCTACGACGCACGTGACGTCCGAAAAAAAACACCTATACTATTGTTAAGATAGGAGGATGCTATAAGTCGAAAGTTTTGGAAAATCGAAAAAGAAACAAATATTAATTTGCATTATAAGAGTGTCTTTCTGCAGGAAAACAAATTTAAATAGTTTTTTAAAAAATAACAAATAAAAAAAAAAACAGAGATGTTATCAAAAGTGCCTCAAGCCGTCAGGTTAGAAACGGCTTTACATAAAAATAGTACTTTTTCAAATCTTAAAATTTCGACTTAAGATACCTTGCTTTTTTACTGACAATATATTGTATATGGTATATACCTTTGCTGCTTAGGGTGATTGTGTGAAAGATGCCACGTTTTTGAGATGTTTGTTAACAAAAAAATATTTTTTTTCTTATAAAACTTACAAATAGGTAGTAGATGGTAATTATTTGCTATTACTATTACAAAATTAAAATTAGAAAAAAAATTAATATTTGACTATAAAAACAAAATGATCTTACACTCGCAGTAAGTGAAAGAAAGTAGCCGCAACAATTACAACGTTAAATTTAAGTCTAATTGTATCTTAAGAATATGATCTTCAAGCCAACGTAACGATATACAAAAAAAAATCGTTAGAATAAAAAATTACGTATACGCCTGAGTGTTTCACATTGTTATGAGCCACTTACGTTTTTGAAAAAAAAAAAACAGAATGATTGACTTATAGGTGCCATTTGAAATTATTGAAATTATTGAAAATTTTTACGTTCAATATAGTGATTTTGAAAATCAATTACTAACAATTTTTTGGACTTAGTTTTTCGTCTTAAATAGTTTTCAAAATTCCAATGGTCTATGGAAATTTAGTGGAATCCAAAATGAAGGTGTCAAAACGAAGGAATAGTGTTATGCTTTGCATTTCTTTTGTCAAAACTAACAGCATTCGTCAAAAAAATTTGGAATATTTTTATTTTGGTCTTTCACGCTCTAAAAAATCAAGAGTAATGGATTTTTTAGGAAGTGAAATTCAAAAGCTTTATTATGTTCTGATGGTTTATTTGAATTTTTATTTTAAACATGTTATTGAAAAAACTAAACAAAATTTGAAAAAAAAATGTCTATAGCGAAAAAGAACCGGTCTTCAGTATTTGACCCCCGGACCCACAGCCTTAATTACTCAAGCGGTTTTGTTCGAACTAGTAACTTTTATATCAGGTAATTTACTACCATTACAAAAAGTCTTATTTACCTCAAAAACGGTTTTGATTAAATTCTTTTTGTGGATTTTCAAGAAACTTAAATTGTGAGGTAGACAAAAATTCTTTTTCAAAAATATTTTATTGAATATGTACGTGCCACAGAAACGAATTTTTGTTTTTAATTTCCCCATAGATTCAATGAAATATTGCGATCAAAATTTGTATAAAAGAGGTAGGGACTACGTAATATAAGTTATATGACATACCAAAATTTTGTAAAAAAATATTTTTGTTTTAAATAAAAAATTATAATTTTTTGAGTTTTCATTTCTTAATGTTTGTCAAAAACTAAGAGTTTGTATGCTAGTTTTTTTTTTAATATTTAAAAAGTTTATGTACAAACATAAATTTTTTTTTTTTTTAAATTGATGCAACGATTTTCGCAAAATCAAAAATTCTTTTTTTTTTAATAGATATGGTATCTTCAGTTTTTGAGCCCAAACTTATTTTTTGATCTTATTTTACCAATTCAAGTAATGAATTTTAATCTTCGTATTATTTTAATGCAGAATTTCAACTTTAATTTTTGTCCGGGTATGGCAGCTGATCAAGTACAAGTACAGTACAGGGAACACATTTCGAAAAGTTGTAAAAAGTGACAGAACAGAATACATATTTGAGAAGGTCATACAAAATTCTTCGTCTTCATTACATTAGTTATTAATTTCGTTTTATTTTTACTTTAATTTCAGTTTTAATTTTTATTTTTTAGTATTTTGCAATCAATTGAAAGTTTGAGTTGACAAGAAAAAGGTGTTCTAAACAGTTATCATTCATAAATAATTTATAATCAATTTAATCATTCCTGAAAATTTCAAATGAATATCGGAAACAAAAATTTATTTTCAAAACTATTTTTGGCGCGCAATGAGCCGGTGTATCAATCCAAAATAAAGGTAGTGACTAACTTGCGTTTTATGGTCAAATAAAAAATAAAACCCCGTCGGCATCTGTAGGTACATTGAAGTAAAAAAATAGCTACTGCATCAACAACAAAGTGGTAATGTGTTAACGTTACCAAATCTGATTATGATTTTCGGTGAGTCTGTCGGTCGGCCTGTGGCATCTCTCTCGTCATTGCCCTGCAACTCTTTTTTTTTCCTACCCCTAAAAGAATGTAATTCTTTAAAGCTACTTGCATATATAGAGATATACATATTTTTGTAATTTAAATTAGAAAAAAAAAAATCTGTGTATTTGTCTACTTATTTGAATGCACACATTTTGCTTAGACAAAGAAATGTAATATTAAAAGATTAACTGTCTAAATTCACTGAATAAATTGATGTAGCTCCAGTTCACTATACGTATTCCTTCTTGATAAAAATTTAAAAAAATGTAATCTTAATACCTATACGTACATTGGAAGAAATTTAAGTCGAAGCATTAGCAAACACTGCAATTTATTTATTGTTTTTCTTTGTAGGTATAAAATGAAATATAAAACAAACTTCAAACTTCTTTAACTACAACTTCATCTCTATTTCTATTGTTAAATCATATTTTTTGTATCTGTAAGTACATAAAAAAGAGAGTGCATTCATCACTATATTCATCAACAAGACACTTAAAAGCCATAAGAGCGTCCAATAGCTTTGAACCATTTGGTAATTGAAAAACAAATCACAGAACCCATCATTATCATCATCACCGACAAAGAAAAGACAAATGGAAGAAAGTGCAATAACGGTAGATATACCTTATGTATAAATCATGAGAAATAGAAGAATAACTACAACCGGGAAACACAGACGCAAGTGCGGAAATAAGAATGTTGTCAATAAGAAAAAAAAAGAAGTTTACTTTCCTGTGAGTTTCTTAATTTGTTAGAGGTATTAAGGTGCTATCAACCCTTGCTTGGTCAAAATAACGAATGTAGGAAAAGTCTAATCATGTATAAAGTACTTGGTATACAGGTTGATGTAGGTATTTTAAATTTAATTAAATCTTAACCCATACCCAATGAACATTGAACATATAAATTATTATTTTAACGATAGATAAAGATATTGGTGCCAAATTTTTTACCTTCATCAAATTCATTTTATTTTATAACTTATTGCAAATTACAAATCACTTCTGAAACGCTTAAAGTAGATAGTAGGGTATAGGTACATATAATTTTTTTAATTTTTTTTTTTTATTTATTTATATAGGTAAACACATGAGCTCTATAACGACGAATAAAAATAAAAAACGGAAACTGACGCTATACAAAAACAAAACAAAAAAATAACAACGAATAGCTTTTTTTTTTTTGCAAAGTAACAATATTTACGACCGCAATAACCGATGGAATATCGGCGGCTAAGACGAAGCTTAGAAAGACTTCTAACTTAAACTAAAATTGCGCAGAAATCGCAACCCTTATTTTTCACACAACCTCGTCGGACACACCGCACACTCTCCTCTCATCCCCCCAGCAACAAACACAACTCCCCTTTCCCCAATCATCATCATCGTCATACGACACACAAAAAAAAAACAACAAAAAAGTTATGTAAAAGCCCATCATCGCCCATATACGACGGACCGAACGAACGCTTTTCGTAGAGGTATATGTGTGTTATTTTTTTTTTTCTAACTTTTAAAACTCCCCTTAGATAGGTTTATAGGTGTACAAGTACATATTGTGCATGTAATATAATTGGGGATGAAAAAGTACGCAAAAACTATATTGAATTCTTTTTTTTGATGAAATAGGCATTTTAAAAAGTATATTATTGAGGATCATCCAAAAAAAAAAAGTTAAAAATATAGATACCTACATAAATACATATAATACCCCCAGTCAGAAAATCATTTCATTGTATCTAAAATAGAAAATGCATTCAGCATGTCCTGAAAATACATAAGTAGGTAAAACAATATCCTAACAACAAAAAAAAAGAAAAAGCTTTTCGTTTGTTTCCATTTGGACTTTTGGAAGAAAATAGAAAATGCACATATACCTACCACATCCTTCTTCTTATATTTGAACATCCAACCGATAAAGGAATTTTCTTTTATATATAAACAAAATATCTAAGTAAAGAATAAGAAAACCCTGTAAATATGTACATATCTATATAAGATGGAAAATTCTATGTATTTAATATATATATGCATATATATGTTTCCTTATATTTCTCCACCAAAAAAAGGATATAAATATTTACGTATAGATACATCACATTTATTTGTGTTATCTTAGCCATCTATAAAATACCTATAACGCAACGGCTCGGCGTCGGCGGTGGGTGGCAGTAGCAGTGGCAGGAATATCGGGGACGCTAAAACACACTTCTGGAAGAAGTTAAAGAAAATTGACGCACACTATAGATAAGCGGATTACATTGAAATGGATAACAAATATTGCTGTTTTTCTTATGTATATTCTTTTAGACAAGATATAATATATCTATCTATCTATCTAAAAAAAAATAAATATACAGATACACATAAATAACTCTATATACCTACTACATCTGTGTATTGTTTATAAACTTCTTTTATTTTTTATTTCTGTATAGATATTTTTGTATATACATTTGAATTTATACATAGTCCTATATGCATATGCGTTTAAAACAAAAACAACAACAACATAAAACGAGATGTGTCCAGGTACTAACATCGAGTTTGGCCACAAATACACTCATGGTGAAGATAACTAACGGTATATTTTCTATATTAGCACAGAAAACTCATGTTTTTTTTTTTTAAATATATTCTTGGAAAACACTTCTATAACGTTTCTATAAGGGCTCATGTTCATGAACTTCATAATATAATTTGTTTTACTGATTTATACAATCTTTCGTAGGTACCTATATTTGAGGAAATTTTTGAGAAAAGGCAGGTTATAATTAAGTAGGTAATGTAATGTAATATCAATTTAAAAAAAAAATACGTGACTACGTCGCACGTGTTTGCTCTTATGGTTAAAGTTTATAAAAATGTGTAAGCATAATAATTGTAGCTGTTACCATTATTATATCTGTTGGATAATTTTTATATTAATACGACGTAGCCAGGGCGAAAATGGTTAATTTTTTTTTTTTGTGAAACCAATACTTATCCAATAGACCAAATCAAAGCAAATTCGGACACCAATAAGAATATTTGAAAACGTGTCGGTGTACATAGAAAATATATGCAAGTAGATTTCATATTTCAAATCAATCATATTTTTCTAGTGTCTAAGCAAAAACTTGTGTATTGAAAGATCCTGGCTAATTTATTATAGAGTAGATACTGTCTAAAAAAAATTTGAATATTAAGAAATGTTAGTTAACTTTATTTTGACAGAGCATACATAACTGACTCATATGTAACAACCCTTTGTATAAAATTGACAAAATGTACCAACATCTATCCCACCTAGATAGATACATAGATCAACTAGGTACATACATACATAAGTATATAATCAAAAATATCTTAGAAGAAGTTCCTAACCAAATAAGTGTTGAGAAAAAGATTCGTCGCAAAAATTAAGAATTTGCTTTTGGTTTTTTTTCTTTTTTTTTTTTGTATTTCAGAGATATCAACATTCATCCTCCTAGGTATAGATACATCAAGTTAACTGAAATACTATATAAATACAGACTTGAAAATACGAGAGTACACACAAAAAAAAAAACGAATAACTACTACAACCTTATACCCACAAAATATAGAAAAATATTATGTTTTCCAAACTGGGGAAAGATTATACAGAACCAAATAGAAAATCACTAATAGAGTTCATCCAACAAAAAAAAAAAAACTCATATATACCTTTATGTGCATATCAAACTTGTCTGCAAAAACGTTAAAAAACGAAGACATGCGCGTAACAAAATTTTGGTACTTCTAGTGCTTAAAAAAGCAAACATTTTAGTGTAGTCCAATATCTTAAACACAAAAAAAAAAAAAAAAATAAAGTGTATGTTCGCACATACAATTTTATTTTAGATGGAAAGACTTTTCTTCTATACATAATGTGCAATTCAGCAAATATACTGTTGTGTGAGTTTACATAGGTTTATATTCACTTGCTTTTTTTTTGTTTTTGTGTGTATTCACCATAAATGGGGTAGGTATCCCGACTGACGACCACGACGACGACAACGACAACGACGACGACGACGACGTAATCAAAATCCGAAAGCTTTTAAATAAACTTACAGTCCACACATCAACCAACAACTTCCTGTTCCCCTTTTTAGATGTTATTTGAAACAATTGTTTCGTTTAAGGGGAAGTTTTTCTGTTTTCTATATTTTTCACATATGTAGATACTTATACGTACTGACTGTAAGTAGCTATCAAGATGTAAACTTTATAATGTATACAAATAAATCCTTCAGGATTCTTCACTGCAATTTGATTGAATTAGCCTCAAAAATGTTATACAGGCAAACAATACCATTCACGAGTAGCTAATTTTCACTTGAATTTTTATTGATAGATGAGTTAATAAGTAATTATTTTTTGTTGGAAGACTTGTTTTTTTTTTTTAAGACTTAGACTTATTTAAGTACTAACTATAATGGTTCGCTATATTAAAATTTAAGTTTAAAAATACATAACATTATATTAATTAAACTGTTGAAATAAATATATTATGGGTAAAACAGATGTGCATCAGCATGTCTGCATGAATCGATATACTTACTACCTATCTATAGATACATCTCTGATGCACCCGAATCACAAGTGCATATACCCATTCTTTAACATTTTTGTTGATGCATAGAACTCAATCACCCCTCGTCAATATGAATTTTTTTTTTTTGTTTTTGTCTCCCCAATAATTTGTATACTTACACAATGGTAGCTTTTGCATTTTGTATGCTTTATTTAAGTACCATAATCTTCAAGATCTGACCATTGCGTTGGATGCGTTTTGAAATTTTGTGAAGTAATCGATGTTTTTTTTTTTTTTTAATTAAAATTACTTTTTCAGATGAAATATCAAATTAAGTGCCCTAACTGCTTTTTCTTCTGCTGACTTTCTAGACTTTTTTTTATAGAAGCGTTATTGGAGCAAATCGTTTTGAAATTTTGCAAAGCAATCGATGTTTTTTTTCTTAATTACACAAATTAAGTATCCTATCTGACTTTTCTTTTGGTTCTTTTATAGAGCGTTTTAATGGAGCTTTATAGGAGCAAATCATTTTGAAATATAAGAACTGTTTGTTTTCAAAATTTTTAAAAAGTGCAGAAATCAAACTCAAATTGATAGACAATTCAATTTTGCCCCATTCTCAAAAATGTTTAGCCTTACTGCTTTTGTTTTGATTTAATTCTCTTAGTCATGGAAAACTGAAGTAAGCTTCCGATTCGAATTTGAAACGAAATTAAAAGTTCAACACAGGTCAAGACGTATAAGGTATAACTAGTTGGGGTAACGTTGAAAATAGCAGCAACTCTGAAATTGGTAGTTTTATACATATATAGATAGATTAGATAGATTAGATATAGATTTTTTATATTTTTTTTTTTAGCTAAATTTTGTCTGCGCTTTCTATTACAATAACTAACAGATTTCCAGATAGCGTTGCAAAGACTTAATTTAAGATCTGAGCACCTTTGGGAACTTTCACTGGTGATAAATTTAAATTAATGAACTTGAGGGTTAGTTGAATTCTCAAATCAAAGCGTTTTTGGATTTTTTCTAAAGAAATTGTTTGTGTTTTCTTTGGAGCCTTCAAAACACGAGGTTTCATAAAATGCATCTAGTATTTTTGAACTACATATTTGAAAATGTTATCAAAATCATATTTTTTTCGGAAGTAATGTTCAAAAATGTTAATACCTACAGGCCCAAATTATATTCAAAAATAATAATGATAGAACTTTTAAGGGTTGCCTGTCTAAAAGTAACCTTTTTTGATTTTCCGAATATTGTGTGTTTCTGTTTATTTGTACCAATTTTGGAAAAAAAAATAATAAAAACATAAATTTTGATTGCATCCTGTTCAACAAAAGAAACCATTTGTTAACGTTAAATTGTTCTTAACAGGTTTTGATTTTAATCTTTGCATGTATAAATTTTTAGAAAAATTTTGAATTTTTTTTTTACATTTTTTACAAAAAATATTTTTATAATTAATTATAATTTTTACATTCTTAGGGGATTATACAAATTTTACAAAAAATTTATACAAAATATTTAGTGACTTCAGCTTACATTTTTAAAATACATAATTAAAATATTGTTTTTTTTTATGTTTAAAAAAATTTTTCATTTGGTTAGTTCCAAAAACTTAAAATTTTTACAGGATTTGTAATTCTTACATTAATTTTTGAAAAAAAGTTCGATTTCATTTTGTTTTTATTTTTGCAAAAAAATATTATTTCGGCGTACTCCGATGTTTAATTTTTGATAAATTTGGAATATTCAGTGAGCAGGGTTGGAAAACGCAATGTGAATTATGATCATAGTAAATTGAAATAATACAATTTAATTTTAATTTACCGTAAGCTAATGTAAAGTAAACGAAAAATAAAATAGGATAATTTAAAATTACAAATAAAAATTCAATTAAATAAAAAGTACGTATACGCCGTAGCGCACAGTACTTTCGTTTGTATGGAGAAAGCGTCATTATTCAATAGAATGTTAACTACAATCAATCACTACCAATTTTGATTTTATTTCAACATTTATTACAACCAATGTGTTGTGTACTTTGAGAATTCTAAAGGCAATTGACTCATACATACAAAGTTTATTTTCCAACGCCAACTTTTAGATTTTTTTTTTAAATTGATTTAAAGAGATCTGAACAACTCAACTGGTTTTCACAAAAATTTTAAAAACCCAATATGAACTCGGAAAAAAAAATCGACCTCAATTTTTTGTCGACCCTTGTTAAAGTGATGAAAGTTATTAAACAAAATTAAATGTATAAAGTTAGGAATCATATCAAAAACAAAACTTACCTTTATTTCAAAATAATGATCATTTTAAGAAAAATTTGAACTTTATTTCCTAAATAAATTACACGAAATTTTAACTACAACAACTGTGACTATTATAAAACAGTTTTGTTTGTATTTTTTTTTAATATTTAAATTTTAAGTCAATATTAATTTAAAATATTAAATTTTAAAAAATTCAAACAAATTACGTACACTAAAATAAAAAAATTATAACGGTTTAAATATTGTTTTCGAAAAATTGAAACTATATTTTTCATTGTGCCTAATGCATGTACCAAATTTGAAAACTTTTCATCCACTTTAAAATTTTTTTTTTGAAATTTTGAGTAAGATACATTCGAATTTTCAAGTTCTCAGTGTTAACGTTGACCGATTTAAATAAAATTTTGCACAGATTTTTTTAATTAGTAGTAGCAGTCCCCCTAAAAAATTAGTTAACGGTAAAAAATGACATGGGCACCTATGGTACTACTATACAATGTTAGTTAAACTTTTTTGAAGCTTATGAAAAATATAAAAATTGGTACAGCCAACATACAAAGTGTTTACTTTTTTATTTGTTTTAGAAGTAGTTTTGATTTAATTTGAATAGAAAAGCTAAACTTTTCCAATTAAGCCTAACTTAAGTTTGTTTTATACCTTTGAGAAACTGAATAAAAAAAAAACAAACAAAATGCTTGGAACCCTACTACTATTATTTTTGGATCTAAGAATAATTATAACTTTCTAAAGTATTTTGTTTAATCTTAAATCAACAAAATCAAACCAGTTGTTTTTAAAATACATATTTAGCAGTAACTGTAGTAAAAAAAAAAATTATTTTTTTTCAACTATAAAAAGAGATTATTTATTTTTAAGGAAAATTAAAGCGGTTTTCAATAAAAATGCTTTATTGTTTTGCACGTGATTGTTAAATCTTATTGGAATTAATTAAAAAATAAATAAAAAAATTACAGAAAAATGAAAAAAAAAGAATAAAATTCATTATCTGAATTGCTATAAGAACCCAAAAAGATGTTTGAACAAAAAAAATTAAAATGTCGCGTCGTCTGATTTAACAAAAAATTCGAAAGAGTGGTTTTTAAGAATCAATTTTTTTTTAATTAAAGTTTTTAAGTATTTGAAAATAAAAATAAGTACATATATGAAAATTAAAGTTATCAATAAAATATATACTTTAACACAAAATTTCGAAAATATGTTAATTTCCCAAAATTTAATAACTTACTTTGAAAACTAAAAATATGGTACTTGTCCGTTTTTAAATATCTGATAGTATTTTAAATAACACTAACAAAAATCACGTGCACTAAAAAAGGAGGGAAAGTTGAATAACTTGCATAACTGAGAAATAATTATTTTAGTGATCCAATAATCACTGTATTATTGGAGTAAATACTCCTAGCTTCTTTAACATTTAATCAGCGTTTCTTTCAATAACGATATCTGAGAAATGATTGCATCAAAGCTTACACATACAACTTCAAGTTGATATAGTATACTAGAGAAAATATCTTTAAAAATAATTATACCAGCATTTACTGCAGTAACAATTTTACTTTCATTCCGAAGGAATATATTATACTCGTAATCACTATTCAAAAAGAAACCATTTTCACGAAAAAAAGTTCCAACTTTGGAAATCGAAATACATGGTTTTTGACTTTTTTCCCGTCATAAAATTTTGCCAATACGGATCTCCAACGGATGGGATTGCAAACGAAATAAGAACAGGGGTGAGTATGTATTGTTTTCTTTCGAACCGATGATAAGTGTTCCATAAAAAAAAACCTATTGTGAAAATGAAATCAATCGGAAGTGTTTTAGTTATTCATTACATACTAACTCCTCAAACATATGCAAAATGATGAATTTTATATAAAAATAAAGATATCTTTATCTTATCAGCTATTATGCATCATTTCAAAAGTAGTAGGTTATATTTGTTATGATAAGCTGTTTGATAAAAGGTTTGGTGTAATAAAGAACAAGTATCTAATATTAAAACTTGAAGTTTATAGGATGTTTATATGTTTTATTGTAGTTGTAGAGTAATTCCGATTAGTTGAACGCCAGCTAACTAAATTTTAATTTTAGCATTTCTAATTTAAAAAAAAAAATACAAAAAGCTATGAAAGCTAACTAATTTCTTACATTTGATAATAAGGATTTTTAATAATACCTTCCTTTATTGACTATCAATTTTGAGTTAATATGTAAACTATCAGGTAGCAGGTCTTCACTCTTAAACACCGACCTGGAAATTGTACTGGCTTCTTCTTTTTTCTTCCTTTTTTTAATTCTTCTTTCAACTCATAACTTACCAACTTCACTGCTTTACCTTAACGCTACACCTGTGGGGTTTGTCAGGGGTACCTGTTTGGGGAGTTTTTGCGTCTGCCTTTCGTCTGCGATAGTATTTGCTCTAAGATCAGCTTCGAAAGCTTAGTTGTACTTGCAGTATTTTTTTCAAGATTTGATTTTCAGCTTTTAGGCTTTTTGCATTTTCTTGCATTTTATTTGATAAAACATTAATTTTTTAAGAGTATGTTCATATCAAAGCTGCGATAAACTATTCGAGCAACGATTCAAACAACGCTGAAATCTAAGTCTGATTCGTAGTGTTCCATACTGGAGCTTCGAAAAATGCTGTTTTCTCATTCGAATTTTTTTTTATTTTTGAACTTTATAATAAAGTTTTCAAGGGAAATTCTCGATAAAGGAATTTTCTTTACTAGGATCTTTGCTCGAACCATTTATCACAACTTGGACAGTGAACAACGCAAAACTTCCAACCAAAAATTCATGAGTGTTGTGTTTTGATTTAAATATTTAAGAGAGCAGTTTTCGAAAAAAAAAATAGTTAAAATATATGATAAAATATCGTGCCTCAACTTTTTTTTTATTTTTGAATAAAGACTACAAAACTAAAATTGTACCTAATAATTGTACCTAAGAACCTCACATTTTCCAAAATGTAATTTTTTTCTGGTTTAACAGTGGACTCTTTCATTTTATTGCTTGTAATTTACACTAAACTATACCTACTTATGAACCAAAGGGTAGGTTTGATACGATGTTTTATATTCTCACTCACTGAAGTAAGAGAATAAAAATGTGGGACACTCTAGCGTATACGTACTTTTTTATTTTTTTTAAAACTATTTTTTTGTGTTGCGTGTGTGGGTTCATATCAATTGAAATACGAGTAAAAATGACGAAAGGCACCATGTTTTGTTTTTTCTTCTATTTATGGTAAAGTTGGTTAATATTTTATATCACCAGCGCAGCGGTGGCCCGGCGCAGTGGAGGTAGTACTTGTACTGTACTGGATGTGTGGGTTCGATCCCCAGTCCAGGCAGCAATTTAAATTATATTCCCTCAACTGAAAGCCACTCCTGGGATTTAATGAGATGATCAAAAACCTAATTTCTTAATCCATTGTGCCAACAAAAATCTGCCATATCCTTCTATTCCTTTTACGAGTAACATTGCCTAATGTGTAAGACCCTAGGTCTTACGGGCATACATATATGTTTGTGTTTTTTTCTTTTAAATAAAATACCTCATTATTATCTAGTATTCAGCCTTTGAGTTTAGTAAAAGAATAGAATAATATTAATAATATCAAAAAAAAAATTAAAATAGAAATTCAAACTACAAAAAAAAAATAAAATAAGTTATTTTTTTTTTAATTTAGAGTTTAACAGTTTTTTTTTCAATATTAACTTAAATATTATTATTATCATCGAATTAACTTAATTAGGGCTAGAGCTAGACACGAGTAAAGTCTTGGTCTCCTCCTGAACTATAAGACCGTAGTCTTTGTTTTGAAATTGAATAAAAATATCGTTGGCAAGAGCCAGTACTTAAAAGTTAGTAGATTTCGGTCGGCCTCCCAATCGCTAGGCCGTCAGTTCAAGCCTCGCTCGGGCAATTTTCAAAATAATTGAATATAAGCGACTTAGCACCACTGAAAGGAGTCTGATGATCGGGTTGGTCCCCTTGAAATAGCTATAACTCCAGCCATTGAACTTGGTGGTAACACATACAAGTTGTTGTTGTTCAATCAAAAAACCTTCAATATAAAGTAGATTTCCGTTTTTAAAAAAATGAAATTGAATACTCCAATTTAAATATGTATGTTACTAAACTTAAAGCGGGAATAAAATTTTTCGGATTCTGTAATCGAGGTGATTATTTGTATGTTAATTTTATTCAAATACTTCTGGAAGTTAATTATTTGAAAAGGTTTTCAACAAATAAAGTTATGAGGGTAGTTTGAAAGCTATTAATTCCTTAAATATAAAAATCCAAGTAAGAATATGTATTTCTTAATTTAAGGAAGGTCTAACGTCAACATTTTGAGCTCAAATTTTTACAATTTTTTTTTAACAAACCGAAACTTTTGAGCTCTATTTCAAAAATAAAAAGTATTGTCAATGCTTACAGAACTGAGCCCCGCAGGTTATATGAAAAATTATATCTCAAATTGAAAAAAATTAGAAATAAAAAAAAAATCGCGGGCCCTTCCTATCGACTAAAAAACAAAATTTACCTTTTTTGCAACACACTTAAATAGCCAAATGTCAACGTTAAATTTTTAATATCATGCTAATTCTAGCGTCACTTTGAAATTTATAAATGTTTGAATAAGTATGTTTGCTGCCGTAGGCCAGTTCAATTTTGTTTTTTAAAGAAAACTTTTTTAGCCATTAGTTTGATACTATTTAAGTCAGTAAATGTTTAAAAATAAAAATATGTAAACTAAAACTAGTTTCCAGTATCGTGCTCATGCCTTATAATCATTTTGTCTAAATTAGTTGTTTTATTTTTTTTTGCAATCAAATGAAAATGAAAAACAAAAAAAAATGAGAAAATAATTACATATGAATGTATAACAATGAAAATAATTTAAAATACAAAAAATTAAGTTATGAATTTTTATACATGGATACTTATGTTTTTTTTATTAAAGTCTTTGTTTAGTTGTACAAACATTCAATTTCATATTTTCATTAATAAATCATTTGATATTAAAGTTTTCAATTTTAAGAACACAGTTTTTGAAAGAAAATTCATGTAATTTGAAACAGTTTTTAGAAACCATAATAGTAATAAATAAGCTTACAAATATCAAAGTAAAAAAGTAATGTTTTATAAAACAAAGTGTCCAATGAAAGTAAAAAAAAAACGGTTTCAAAATGCATAGTTTTTGTTCACTCCAATATTCTTGAAAAGAAATCATAGTAATTTTAAATATTGTTCGGTTTGAGAGAGGCCGGGTTTTTAAGTATGCTTTGTTAAGGCTGAACCACACTGCTCTCGTGTGGTGTGTTGATATCAGTTTTTCAGTGTATTTTATCGATTTTTGGTTTTATGTTTGTCGATAACATAAAAGATTAAATACACTGAAAAACTATGATATTGATCCCATACAATGTTTTACAGCCTTAAGTTTAAGTCTGCCCTATAATAGTTTCTGCCAGTCAATTTTATTAACATTGTAGAGCAAACTGTATCCTACCACAGAGTGTTCTCTGTTCACTTGTATTTTGCTAAAAAAAAACTGAAGCAAACTTCATTCTATTACAAATCATCTTGTGGGCATACATCAATTTGTATTTATTTCAGAAAGTTCTGTGGCCATAGTGTTTGACTTAAAAATTGGTATTTAATAACATCTTCAACTAAAATTCATTTTTCAATTTGTATATTAACTTAATTTTTTTTTATTACTAAACAATTCAATTATTTCGCCATTATGTATTTGCTTTTGGTTTAAGTACGTGTAAGGCACCCTTAGGTTCTAAAAATTCAAAAACTCGCTCGAATTTTATGCACAGTGCTGTATGTAATAGAGCACCCGCAAGTACCTATGCAGATGTACACTTTGGCAATACGCAATCTGTTAGGAGTTGTTCTGCCCTTCCTCAAAGCGATGAATTTCGATCGCTGAAGAAAATTGCGTATACGCCCAAGTGCACAACAGTGTTATCCACGTTTTAAGAGACTTTTCTTTGATAAACGCATTTTGTGGTTAAGCACAAATAAATAAGTAATAAATTATGACAACACAGTGATATCAATTCTGATTCAATTGCACCCAAAAGTCTCAATCTTAATATGTTTCAAGAGCTTTACTGGCTGACAGATGCCACGCTTTTCTGATTGATATTTCAAGGTAATTTTTTTTTTGTGATTTCAAATAAAATCCCGTTCATATTGTTTGATGTTCAATAATATTTAACTTGTAATTGATATTAACTTCAATTGCTTCTAAGCAAAGTTCCCTTTATTGTGCAAAAATTAACCTCTTATGGGCTTATGATCTAAGTTTGATTGTAAAAAAATTGAACGGTTTTGACGTTTTGGGTTAGGTTAAATTTTCATTCCTTCTTTCTTTCTTTTTCAAAATATCTATATTCGACTAGATAACTTTTTGGACATCTTTTTAAAGTCATTTTGTATTGTTTTTTTTTTACATTATTACCAGATTACCTTATTCTAATTTAAAAGAGTTTTACGAAATCTGAAACGTTAAAGCTGTTTACTAGTAATTACATTCATACTTCTCAAAAAAAAAAGTATCCTTTTTGTCTAGTTTCTTCACCCATTTCTTATATTAAAAAATCGTTTTTTTTTTAGGTGTAAAAACGGTAATTTGTTGATACAAATGTCACTTTTAAAAATTAAATTAAAAAAAAAAAACATGTCAAAGTAATTTCGTCAGAATATTTTTTTGAAATTCTAACAATACAATCTAACCTTATAACACAATATTATTAAACTCTTGATGACAAAAATACTACTTTGGAATAAAATAAATGGAATTAAGTAATATTGAACTAAAAAAAAATGAGCTAGATGTGTATTTCTAAATATTCATTCACTCAAAACTGTTACAAAATACAAAAAAATGTACATACATAATATAAGAACGTTAATCAGTCTTTTTATAAACTTTTATTATATTGTAAATAATTTTGTTAATCCCCTGATCCTTTTTCTTTAGCCATATTTGAAATAATTGGCTTAAGTAAATAATATCTCGAAACTGAAAATTGCATAATCATTTCCAAAAAAACTGTACAATTACTAGGGCTACAGATGAAAAATGCAGTCTCGTGTGACAAAGTCAAGTTTTTGTCTCGGCTTGGTACCAACTCAGAATTTGCTATGGCTAATATTTTTATTGAAATATTTAATTTTATTTATAAAAATACAAAATTTGGAATTCTAGAAATACCACCGAGACTCTCAGTAAGTCTCGGTCTCGTCTCGATCTCTCGGTGCGCCTTCATTTAAATACTCGTGGTTTGAGCTTTATAACAATCTTCGGAGTTTTGTATGTGCCAGCTTCACTAGGTTATTTTTGTTAATTTATAAGCAGTTCAATCACTTACTTCTTTCAAATTGAAATGTAAGTACATAAGCTTAAGCTGAACAAAACAGAGCAAAGCAACTATTATAGCATGGACAATATTGATCAACATTGAGAATTGGGTCTGTTGCTGATGTAAGCGAGCCAATGAAATAACAGTTGGTCCTTTGCGTTCGGTATTAGGTATTGGTATTAATTAAAGTGAGGACTTTGATCTTTGCAAGAGATATGATGGGCACCATTACTAGAAGAGGTTCTTTGGTAATGTGGGGCAATCTCGTAATAATGTGCATAACATATTGAAATAACAAGGATTGTTTTATTCATTAATTTTACAATGTTTGAGAGATAGTTATTTGTGATATTATAATGTACGAGTATGCACATAAATATATGAGGCAATCCCAAACCAACTTGAAACCGATGCGAAACATTTAGTAACGACAAAGAAACAGTAACAACATCATCGTTGATCTTCGACGTTGTTTTATAAAAATGTACAAAATGTGGACTCGGCTTTACTTCTTAAGCCGGTCTTACAATGTGTTGAGTTGTGTTTATTAACGTCAGTGATCACCGATAGTGAAGAAGTGTAGACTTAGTGATCGATCAGGAAGCCGAATCAACTTTTGTTGACATGAATACAACCCAATTTAAATGGCTAGAGTTCGACAGAGTTGTGTCGAATGGTCTACAACTTTATAGTGTAACGTGTTCATTAACACAATTTATCTAACAATTAATATTTCGCATGAATCCATCAAATGTTCTCTGTCAAATCATACTCATATGTATGATTTATGTATACTAATTAATTGATTTATGTATGCAAGCATCAACATCGGTGATCAACTTTTTTGACACAAAACACGAGAGAAGTGTGGTTTAAACACTTCTCTCGTGTTTTGTGTCGATATCATTTCGGTATAATTGATCGATTTATGGTTTGTCGATAAATCTATGAACTAAATATGACTAAATAATATCTATCAAAATAATATCGATACAATGTTTGTTGAGGAGAGCAGTGTGGTTCAGCCTTAAGTTTAGACGTGCCTATCAGACTCACTAATCAACTATTGTCTACTGGTATCCAAACTCAATTCAATTGGATAAAGTTCAACAGAGTTGTATTAAATGAATTAAAAATTTATAGTTTGCATGAGTTTGAACTCAACACAATTCAATGAACAATCAATATTTTGTATGAATCTATTTAATTTTTTTTTTGTCAAATGAAAAAACTCATGGCTTGGCTATTTATGTAAAATGTTTGTATTTTTCTATTGATATACAGATTTTGATGACGGAAATCGACAATGACAATAAACAATATTGATTAACGTGGTCTGGACCTATCTTAGACAATTTTTTTTTCAAACAAAAATAAATATATGTATATATGTACTTAGACTTACACAGGTAAATTTGATTTTTTAAATAGATTCACCATCAACTATGATATATCATTTCAAACGACCCAGTTATGTATTTTATGTATTTAAATAAGTTTTTTTCTTTATTAAAAAACTAGCAATGTTAGACAATTATCAACATGAAATTTTTCTATCATACAAATGGCCGCCAAATTTAATCGAGAATTTTAGCCTGACACTACGCACAGTTAACGAGCCGATTTGAATTGTAATGTACTCCTTTGTCAGAGCATCTACTTTTTCTTTCTGCGCACATAGAAAAATTATAATTTTAGAGTTCTAAGGAAATCAAAATGTTAGAGATACAAAAATTATCAAAATTTCTTTCTTTTTTTTTAGTTTATATTAAAACCAACTTCCAAATTTATTGAGACTTTTATTAATAGAAGGTAGTGAAAAAAAAAATTGGAAAGAACTTCATACCACGCTTTAAGAATCGCTTAGGTGTTGAATAAACAAAAACTATATATCAATAAAACTTAGATTATTTATTGCGATAGAGCTAATCACTTAACTTCAGTTATTTTTTAATTCAATAAATATTTATATGCTTCCAAAAAAGCGATTTAATTTTCAGGAAGATTATCACCAATTTAACAAAAAATATTTGAGTGTTAAAACTCGAGTTGAAGATGTATAATTAATAACAAAAATGTTGATAAACGGCCATAATATCAAATAAAAAATTTAAGTGCTTTGATTAAACCTAAAATTATGCAATGTTTTACAAATTTGAACACAACGAAAAGCATGAATTATATTCTTTATTTAACAAGACCATATTTTTAACCCATATTGATATTTAACACTTTTACGAATCAAAATATAATAATAAATAAACGCAAGAAAATCTAAGAAAACCACATTGTCATAAAAGCAACAAAAAAAAATAAAAAAGAATACAATAAAACACAAATGTCATTTTTCCGCACACGAACAATGATGGTCCACTTATTATTTTTGTAATAAAATTAACCGCAAAGATTTCTACAAGCAATCTGCTACATGTCTATCAATTTCTCACATCAAACAGCATTGTATCTACTGCATGAAAAAAAACATTCGTCTATGATTTCGTTATGTGTCATTTTGGTACGACATTTTATTCGTTTATCACATCAGCAGCTTTAAAAACTCACATTTATATTAAGATTGCGAGAATCATAAAAAAAAATTATAATGTTCGAGCATTGGTCCCCATGAAAAATCCATATCTTTGATTTAACAAGGTATCAAGAAGAACACTTAATTTAAATCGGAAAGTGGAAGAACAGTACAAGCGCAAAATAATAAAACACAATAAATACAAATTGATGTAACTTTATATGTATCTGGTTCAACAATATTTATTTTTTTTTTTTCAAAATTTTTTAAAGGACTGCTCACATGTAAAAAATTCTTTATTAAAAAAAATATTTAAACCAAAATGAAAAATTTTCGCTGTTCAATAATTTTAATACCACTTCTTAGAAATACATTTTCGGATAACTATAAATGATTGTTTTAATTATTGTTTAATAAAACTGATTAACCCAAAAGGATATATAGTAGATAATAAAAACAATAATATTTTAATTAATACTTACAGAAGAATAAAGGTGAATCTGGTTAATAATTCCAATATTAACACAATTTGTATTCCATATAATATTTCAAAGTGAAAGTATTTTTAATTAGAAAAGATTTCGTTTTGTTTTTGCTTACTGCCAGTTATATTTATTTGATTTTTTTTTTTTAATAACATAAAAAAAACTTTGAATCCAGGTTTTTTGAAAAAAATTTACATTAGCCGAAATTTTCACAAACTAACCAAACAAAAAAAATATAAAAATACAAAACCTTCAAAACATAACAATTATTTTTGTTTTTAATTTTAATTTCCTCAAAAAAAAAAAAAAAAAATTTCTTTTCTTTTTTGGTACCGAACTATAAAACTGTTTGATCCGAATTGTTCGGTATTACATAAGGTAGTATTTTGTGTTTTTTGGGATATATAGTAATTTTGTGTGTGACTGGATATGAGTTCAAACGAATTTAATTACCCGAACCAACCGAAAGAAGGACATTTAGGTATATTTTGGTGGTATTCCAAATAATTTTTATTTTTGTTGTCACTCAAATTGTAAATTTTTTTTCCAACTCCAAACGATGTATTTTTTTTAATAATTTTAAAATTGAGGTTTAGCATATTTTAAATTATTCTTAAATGATGAACAACACACAGTAGTAGATAGATATATATATAAAACTATACAAAATAGTTCATAATATTACAAAAAAAATTAAAATCAAATTCAATTATTATTATTATGATTATCACTTAGTTAAACTCAAATAATGTATTTACAAATTAACAACACACACAAATAGTTAAATAAACATAATTTAAACATTTGTTTAGTTTAGTTTTTTTTTTTGTTTCTTTCTTTTCTCTTTTTTTTTTCTTTTCTTTTCTTTTAATTATTATAAATTTTTTAATTTTTCTGTTCGTTTCGAAATCCGTTAGCAAAGTTTATTTTTTTTTCGTAATTTTTTTCTTTTAATTTAAATAATTTTTTTATTATTATTAATTTATTTTTTTGTGTAGCAATGTCTGGAGATGTTATAGTTTGCTACCTAAATTCATTTAAAACTATTTTAAAGCGTTAGTGGGTAGGTGTTTGGTGAGATTGAATCATCGCATTTATGCGATAGGTAGCAGAGATAAGTGCGCGTATCGACAACAACGCCGAAAAAGCGTGACTGAAAAGCACCACCATGCACGTTAAAAGAACACAACTTTCATATTGGTATAGCTCCAGCTAAAAAAGGGGAGAAAGTAATAGAATTTTTATTCCGTTCCCTTTTCAAACAGCTAGAGCTATTTCTTCTCGTACCAAAAATATTTTATGCACCTAACATCATAGGATCTCACAAAACAAAAAAAAAAAAAACTTTTTGCTTTTGTTTTTGTATTTTTGGTTCAGGATAAATCTCTTTCATTAAACCGGTTTTTGAGGACCTTTAAGGGGGTTTATGTATTGTATATCTCTCTAACAAGCAAAGCTTTTTCCAATGTTTTGCTGTTGCTGTTGCTGCTGCCTTATACGAACAACATCTCAGTTATGGAACGAACATACCAACGAAAAATATAAAGCTTGCAAAAATGCCCAATGTGAGAAGAAGTCCCATCGCAGGACTTTCAAAACTTTTGCACACACAAAAAAAAACTCTTCTTATCTATAAGAGTAGGCCGGCACTTTTCGTCGTTCGTTGGTTTTTGTTGTTGTTTAACAGCCTGATTCTTTTATCAATATACACTCTAGCTTGCATTAGAAGAAAGAGGAGAACACATTTCAAAAAAACACAACAACAACAAAAAAAAAAACGCACTCGAATTTTATACCAAAAAAGAAAAAAAAAAGAAAAAGGACAAAATTGTGTGGACGCAATGAACAAGAAGAGAAATGAGTAACAACACACTAACTGGCGAGGTAGGTAGAGTAGAATGATGGAAAAAGCTTCCATGGTCGGCCGAAAGTGGAAGGATAATCGATTTGTCAGTCCGAGTCCTTGTCTCCTTGTCGGTGGCGCGGTAGAAGAAATTCGTTTATGTACACGATACAATATTTTTTTTTGTGATACCTAAGGATGGGCGAACAAGTCAGATGAATGTCGGTGAAAATCAATTCTTAAAAAAAATATAAACGAGAGGAGAAAAATAGGGAAATAGTAGTACCTAGAAAAAAATACAAAAATGTCCATGTATTCAGTATTGCTCTGTATTTAGTAGAGCAGACTAAACAATAGTAGAAATGCAATTGAGGATTTTTTTAAAAGTTTTCATACACCACGGTTGTTTTTTTTTTTGTACATTTTATATACATATACAATAGAATACTGAAATTAAACAAAGATTAAAATTCTGCGTAGGGATATTTTGCATATAAATGCATGTGCTGCATTTAGACCCTTTCCTTTTTTCTGCTGCCTATATTTTTTTTTGTATTTTAATGCATTGCTTCTAAATAAGTGTTTCAGTTAAATATTCAAACTTTTTTGAGCAAAAAAAAAAAAAAAAAATTACAAAAAAAAAAACAACAAAACTTTTTTGTACATTAGTATGCGTGCATGCAAAATGTGCGCGTAGATATATCCATGACGCATTGCATACAGATGCGTTTGGTGCGATGCAGAACTGCATTTAGTTTTGGTAGGTATAGCTTTCTGTGTTGTGTTCTGTTGTGATGTTGGCTAAAACAAAGTTTTTTAATCTATTCTGACCTATAGGTGGGCCTGCTGGGTAGGTAGAGGTATGTTTGGAGAAATTTATACACAATATCTTGTATCTTCAGAGCCTGTGGTGTAATTTGGTACATCGCGAGTATAGGTAGTCCTGTTTTTTTTTGTATTATATTGTGATGGACTTTACCGCGGTGGCGGAAAGACGCATTTTATAAATCAGATGTGTGTTTCCAAGTGATGCCTTTCTCTTCTATATCTTCTCTATGATCACACACACACCCGCACCTATACATAGGCAAACAAAAAAGTTGCAGCGAAATTTTGTATTATGGATGGTTGTTGGGAAATAGAATTTGAAAAAATGCAAAAAAAAAAAAATTCTGTCTACATAGACATGTGTGTATTTTTGGATGCACAATCTTTTATGTTTTTAAGACATGCATGCATTATTAATGCGCGCTTGCGTTTTTAAAAATGAAATCAAAAAATTTGCTCCGCCTACATTGCTAATATTTACACATAGACGCATAAATTTTAAGCACTTTTTTGGACTGGACGCGGGTCTCTGGTATCGAAGGATGGGTTATTGTGTGCATCTAAGGACACACATCACATATGATGTGTGCAGTGGAAGCATCCAGATGCATATGCATACATATGTTAGCCTAAAATGCATTCTTGCAGCATCGTTGTTTTTAAATACTAATGCAACGGTTTTTTTTTTATCTTAGGAGTAAAATCAAGAAATATAGGTTTTATATGTGTGTGGAATGTTGCACATATTCAAAAAAAAATAGGAATATGGCTATAATGGAGAGTGGGTATCAGATCAGCCAAGAAGGTCAAACCGCTAAGAGGTGATTTGGTGGACTAAGGAGCGGACATTTGGGTTTGGGGGTGGGTGATGGCTAATTATTTTGAATATATACAATGTGCATGGTACTCAAACCTTAACTCCAAGCTTCTGTTTCTTTGGATTCATTGGTATATAATAACAGTTATAGATAGATAGTACATCCACGTTCTTTGTCCTAAAGTCCCCTTATAGAGGTACCTTCAATACTCATTGTAATTAAGTAACGCCGAATTCAACATTTATAGATGAAATGGGAAATTAAATTTGACTATATTTTGCAAAATTGTGGATAGAAACGAATTCAGTCATTTTATTTAATAATTGAAGGACAATTATTTTAAACCAAGCTGCCAAAAAGTTTCGAGAGCTTTCTGTTATTTAGAAAATCAAAACGGCAGCTTGTTAGAAATCATTGAACCCAAAAATGGACGAAGATATAGTCAAAAAAATTATTGGGTTTTTATTTATAATAATGATCAATACTGTGCGAGCAATAACGAAGATAGGGAAGAATTTATGATGTGAAATCGATGTCCATCGGTTTTAAATTTCTGAACGTTACAATGGGGGAAAATAAAGCTGGGTAAGCATTCTACATTCGTAATTTTCCTGTGATTTGTATTCAAGCTTTGAAAGAATGAAAGCAACAAAACGCATAGTTTTTCCAAATAATTCTATAGAAAATTGGGTCGATTTAATGAAGAACATTTGTTGAAATTTAATAAGATTTTTGTATTATTTATTAAAAAACAACGCCACTTAAAATATATATTAAAAATACAAAAATTATTGTTTTAAAAAGTTTTCTGATTAAAAACAAAACAAAACCTTTTTATCTGTGGTTTCAACGGCTTCGAATTTATGATCATGATGCACATTTGGAGAAGTGATAGACGTTAGGTTTCCTCGGTAGACGAGGATGGTGAGCTCAAAGCATTAAATTCTACATGGATTTTAATTCCCCAATGCTGTGCCAAGACCCCTGCTAGCTTAGGATCTCCTGAAGTAGACAATAAGGTCCGTTTTGAAAGTGTTGATCCTGATGATGCTTGATGCATTTCTTGTAGAATTGGGAGAGCCTGTTAATGCGATCTT
Source organism: Syrphus vitripennis (assembly GCA_958431115.1). Classification (NCBI taxonomy): domain Eukaryota; kingdom Metazoa; phylum Arthropoda; class Insecta; order Diptera; family Syrphidae; genus Syrphus; species Syrphus vitripennis. The sequence goes on from OY288108.1 coordinate 46,660,634, forward strand.
CAATTTCTTGTACTGCGATTAGTGATGATGATGATGTGGCCTAGGTGAGTGGGGCATCTGCATACAGAATGTTCGCACATCTAGCTGCAACAGGTTGGTCGCATGTCATGTCAAGCTGAAGAGAAGTAGACTTAGCTTTGAGTCTTCTATAATTGCAGCATTCATGCTCTTCAGGAGTTATTTTTGTAGTTGTGTGGAAAAATTTCTGAAAGAAAGAAAAGAAAAAATTATTTATATTATTGCTGCAGGTACATAGATGTAGAGAGTGAAGTTTGTGGAACCGTTGTCAAATCCTTTCCTGACATCCAGAAAGTATCCAACTGTGATTTGATGACTGTTTAAGGCGGAGATGATATCGTGTTTCAAATTCAACAACCAATGCAGTGTGGAGTACTTTTCTCGAAAGCGGTTTTTTTTGTGTAGAATCTCTTGAGTCTCCCGAGGATCTTTTTTACGTTCTCCCGGCATTTTTCTTATATTGTTGAGAAGCAATATCAGTCTGTAGTTGGACAGTAGTTCGGAAGCACCTTTCTTTGGAATTGTTTCGATCTTCACCGTTTTTCATTGCTTGGAAAAGTATAACAGTTTTTAATGCAGTTGAATAGTTTCTTAATTCCTAAGCGGTTGACTGGCCTACGTTTGAGTATTGTTCATCAGATGTGACGTTTCAAGCGTGTGCTCTTCTTCAGGCCTATTGGAAAATTGAATTATAGAAAATTATTAAATACAAAAATAACAATTGATTGTTATATCATTGCTTATTATGTATCTTCTGGTCCTGGATGTTGTTCTAATACTCAACGGAGTGCGGGAACATGATTCAAAACTGTTTGGAAGTTATTGTTGGTTCTATTAAGTGCACTTGATAGATCCTTTGGAATCTTTTTATTTTTTTTATTTTTTTTTTTTTAATTTATTTTAATAAAACTTGTCTGTTGGTCCAATAATTTATTTCTTTGATTTAAGCAAACCTATTTCTTGAGTCAAAAACTCAAAATTTCTTTTCATTGTTGTTAAAATCAAACAGAAACGAAGCCTCAGAAATTACAAAGGATGGTAAATATAAAAATATGTGAAAGTTTACTATTTACGAGTAAAAATAAAACATTCCACCAGAAACTAGAGGGAGTGGTGATTTCAAGATGTATGTTTTGCTTTACAGTCTATACTTAAGGAAACAAAAGCATTTTAAATCCAGGATGATGTTACAAGTTTCTGTTGATCATTATGTAGTAATGTAAAACACAACCTTCTTCTTGCTATATGTACACTTTATTGAATTACTTTCTAAATTTTGACATTTATAATATAAGACTTAAGCTAGACTAGAGAGAGTGCGTTCAGTGATATATATATAGTATTTATACGGATATGACAGTCACCCCTTTTTAATATGTTTCAATTCTTATAACTAATTTTATAATTTTTAAAATAAATATTTTTATTTAACAAATCAATTTTTTATTTATTTAGCAAATCAAGTTTATCAATTCATCTTTAACTTTCATTTTGTTTTATTTTAAACTTTATATCTGAAGCGATTTTTTTTTCTGTTTACAATATAATAAAATTTAACAGTATTTCATTATTTTTTTAATTTAACAAAATAATATTCTCTAAATAATATTTTATTTTAAATTTAATAAAATAATACGTTAACTAAATAAGATGTTTTACGTATACTTCAAAATTCATTAATTTGTAAAACTGTATTATAATTTTTTTGTATTTCATATGTATGTACACTGTACAGGTCTTTTCCCCTTTAATTTTTTTTTTTTTTTTTTTTTTTTTAAATATGTAATTCATTTTTAAATAACTATTTAGTTTGTTCGAATTTTGAATTATACGCCAAACGGTCTGGTTGTTTTTTTTCTCTTAAAGGTCTACTTGGCTTCGAAATTGGCAATGGTTTTGAAACGCTCGGTTCTAAGTTTGCTTTTTTATTTGAAACTGGTTGTAGACTTTTTTCAAAAGGTTGCGGTTCCTCAATAGTGTCGTTCTGTTTCGGTTTTTCAATTAGTTCTGGATTTTGTTTCGTATCGTAATGGAATGGAATTTTATCTTCTTGGGGTGCCACAATACCTGAACCTATACGGTGTATTTGGTCGATATGACGTTTCCATATACGTCCATCATCTAACTTTACATTATAATGAAGCGCACCAAGAACCTCCATTACAGTTCCAAATTGATATTTTGAATTATTACTATAATCGCGAACTGAAACCCGATCGTTGACAAATAATTTTCTAATATTTTTATGTATTTCCTTTGTATTTTGATAAGACGGTTCTTTTGGAAGCATTAAATCAAGACGTGAACGTATTTGTCTATTAAACATTAAAAACGATGGGGATTCGCCTGTAGTAGCGTGAAGAGTTCGTCGATAATTTAATAATATGTTACATAATTCTTTTTCCATTTCTGAGGGCTTGCAGTTAATAGTTTTAAGTTTAAGTTTAAGTTTTAAGTATTTGTAAATTAAAAAAAGGCGCTCATTAAGCTCTCGTTGCGTTCTCGCCTTGGTCACGTCTCGCTCTTGTCTCGGTCTTATCTCACTCCCTTTTCCGTCTCGTCATTGCAATGTCTTGGTCAAAGCGGCATCTCGCGCCCTTCTTGCTCCTATCTCACTCTTGTCTTATCTCGCTGTCGTTTGACTTAGCTTTAGTTTTCAATAGGAATTAAGGCAACTTTTATTCTTTCCTAAAGAAGTAAAAGTAAATTATATAATGTGGTACAACTTTACAAAGCCATGAGAAAATTCGGCATCCCAAATAAATTGACACGACTTTGTAGGTTAACCATGACCAACGTAACAAGCCAAGTTGCTATCCAGTCTAATCAACATCTTTAATGGACTCCTACAAGGGAATGGTTTGGCCTGCCTCCTGTTCAACCTGACGTTGGAGAAAGCAATCCGTGACACTGGCACGGCAACAAGAAGGACCATCGTCAACAGGTCCAACCAATTACTGGCTTACGCAGACGACATTGACATCATCGGAAGGACCGAACAAGCTGTACACGATTCCTTCATCCAGATCGAGCACGCGGCACAAAATCTGAGGCTGAAAATTAGTGAGGGTAAAACATAGTACATGGTAGTGCCGAATGCGAGAAGAACAGTTGGTCAAACAATCAAGGTAGCGGAGCACGAATTTGAAGTGGTGCAATCCTTCAAATACCTTGGGTCAATAGTAGCAGCCGATAATAATATAGAAGAAGAAATACGCGGGCGGCTGCTCAATTCCAACAAAGCCTATACTATAGTCTGTCAAAGCTCTTCAAATCCAGAAATCTCACCATAACTTCAAAACTGCTGCTGTACAGGACCATGGTCCTGCCAGTACTCACGTATGGATCCGAGACTTGGGTGCTTAGCAAAGACACTCCGACCTCTTAGCCGCGTTCGAGAGAAAAGTCTTAAGGAGAATTGTTAGCCCCATATATGAGGAACAACGATTTCGGAGACGGTACAATCATGAATTGTACGCAATCTACCTTGAATCAGACATAGTGACAAAAATTAAGCTCGGTAGACTCCGGTGGGCAGGGCACCTAGCTCGTATAAGTGAAGAGGAACCGGCCCGGAAAGTCCTTTGTGGTACATTCTGTGGTAGACGGAAGCGTGGTAGACCATGCTTGCGCTGGAGAGATAGCGTAGACTAGGACGCCTGAAGTCTTAGGGTGCGCAACTGGATGGTGTCGGCTCAAAACCAGGATATGTGGAGAGACTTGTTGAAGGAGGCCAGGACCCCGGACCCCGGTTGTTGAGACGATGATGATGATGATGAAATTGCATAAAGTGAACTATATCAACGCGGAACGAAAACTTTAATGAACTCTTTACATTGAGACAATAAATAGTTAGGCCCCTATTATGACTCGCGAGTCGCGCGAAAAATGTGTCGAATGTGATTAATTAGGACAGTAAATAGTTTTTTTTTTAAATTGGATTAACTATGTACTTATTGCGCCACTAAAAGTTTGTATGAACAAAAACTTCAATTTAAATCAACTATTCTGGAAATTTGCCATTAATAGACAATTAATTATGTACAACTAATCCAAAATTTTGTAATATTAAAAAAAAAAAACAATTTCTTGTCACAATAGATAGTTAATGTTAATGTTAATCAGAAAAAAGTTACATAATTCTTCTTCTTCTTTTTTATTTACAGGCGATTGTCATGATCTTGAGGAGGACCAGAACTTTCGGTTTGCCGGTTTGGTCTTAAAAAGCGTAGACAGGCGTCCCGATTTTATATTGTTCCACGTCTGAGGCCAAATAAATGCTGGTTTCGGTGCATTTATTCATCCAGCAGTTGTTGCGTTGGTAACTAATTACCTAAAACTTTTTATGTTGTTTTTTGGGATAATAGACACTATTCGAATAAATAGATTTTATATATTTAAAAAAGAAAATTTAAAAGCAGGTAAAATACTCACAACCAAAAACATTCATTACAATAAACAAGATTGTTTAAATCAATTACAAAGTTTATTGATATTGAATCACTTGTTTATTGAGCTAATAAACGCATTTATCAAAGTTAAAAAAATGTCGTTTTACAAAAAAAGCCAGCTGGCTCAACGTTCGTGTTAACTATTTTAAAATGACAAAATGTATATAACTCAAGCAACCGGTTATTAACTTTCAATAAACGGACTTTTATTGAGCCCGACAATTTGTTTTTTGAATAGAATTATTTAAAACAAGGTTTGTTCGTAATATAAGTGTTTATTAGCAACTTTTATTTTAAATAATGAATATTTAGGTAAAAATAAGCTTATTCGTAGGAAAATTATTTCATAAGAGTAATTAGTTAAAATTAGCCCTTCCAGTCATTTTTAATTAAAGTCAATTTCGATTTTTATTTAAAAAAAAATATCTTTATTTCATGTAACGTTACCCTCCTAATGTCTTGAAAGAATCTGTGTACTTAGGGGTAAAGTTGAACTCCATCCTGAATTTCAAGACCCAAAATGAAGAGAAAACTAAAAATTGTCAGAAACTTTTAGAACCCTAAATAAATTATCCATTAATCGGTGACTAATGTACAAAATCTTCCCACTTTAAAAAATGTAAGTTGATTAACGAACTCACCAAATTAAAATTAAATTGAATACACGCAAATCAAACCTTAATTATTTTTATTCAGTAAATTGAGTGCAAAAGCTTTTCAAAATTCAGGAATGGAAAAAATGCAGAAAATATCATAAAAAAAATATTAAAACCTGCCCATTAAACATGGTATTTATTTAAAAACAAGTTTGTCTCTGTTCAGACACATCTACATATGTATAGATTTCTTTAATTTATAAAACCAGATGCTTGAGCATAACACCCTTTTAATAGAAATTTTTATCAGGCTTGAACTTGGTGTAACCTTAAATCAAATTTGGTTTGTGATGATTATATCACTTAAACGTAATCAATATTCGAAGATTACAATTACTGATTACATGTAATTAAAATTAAATCAGCAACTTGAATTCAAATCGAATAAAATGTTTTGATCACATTAGAAAAAAAATATAACAACAATACCATAGAAAATAAGACATCCTGTCATCCAAATCAAATTGCCACAAGAACAAAATGTTTCATTATTTTTTAAGTCATCTGAATGAGTCTCAAAAATCCGACCTGATAGAACATTCTTAAGTCCGGATCCGAGTACGGTACTCCAAAAAAAAAAAATGTTTTTGGAAAATTCCTTCGGGCGGTGACATAATTACAATTATATTACATAAAAAAATTTAATTTTTGTTTTAGTTTTCAAACGATGGGGAAGTTCCCCACAACCTGGAATCTGGAATAAGAATGGGCTGCAAACTGAGAACAAACCGTTACTCAAATTAGGAAACTGTGAGAGAGAAACAATGTAAATTGTTTAAGGTTCTACAACTTTTATTGGAATAGGTTTTAATCGATAGAAAAATATATTATGTATAAAAGAATATACGCGTAACAAATTCAACATTGAATATATTATAAGGGTGAACAAAAAAGATCTAAAAATCTTTTTCCATACAAAAAGGGGTACAAATTAATTTTTTTCTTAAATATATTTGCACTTTGCAAAACACGAAATAGTACATAAGTTTGAAAACTTATTAAAAATTGAATATGCACAATACCTGAGTTCTGCAATAATAGAAAACTAATTAAACAAAAAATTATTAGTATTAGGCTTGATTTTTTTTAAATACATAGGATTTTTGCAATTTTTTTTTGTTGATTTCAAGCCCTATGACTTGGTTACAAGCCATGTGGAAATACATCCCAATAAGGTTATGGGATGAGGGAAGGTCCTATGGGGGAATATTAAACTATTAGATGTTAGCCTCACTTTTACAATCGGACACCGTTTAGCAACTGTTTATTGTACTCACAAAGTAGGTATTACACCAAGGCCGTAGCCAGACAAATATTTCGGGGTGGGGGGGGGTTATGTTTTCTGAAAAATATCATTTCACCTTTTATGTTGTAAAATATTGAGGGTAATAAAAAATCTTAAATTTCAAATTTCAGTTATATTTAATGAGTAGTATTTATATGTATGTACATACATATAACGGAAAAAGGTAAAATAGGTTAAAGAAGGAACAACAAAGAGTAAGCAAAAATTAACATTATTTGACATAAGTATATCTAATCGCCTGGCCTTTTTCACTCCAAAAACATCAATCACTTCGTCGGTATTGATTTCGATATGTCGATGAATTGACATTAACGCTAATCCAGTTAACTGTTCTTCACCCGTGGAATTTCTTAAAAATGTTTTCAGTCGTTTCAGCGTCGAAAACGTTCTTTCAGGAGAGCATGTTGATACTGGTAAAGTTGCCAAAAATTTTAAAAGTTTATGTATATTGGGGAAAATATCCTTACTGCAGTCTCCAAGAGCTGTAAATAAAATTGGAAGTTTTCTGCGTTAAATGTTTCTTCACTTTTCCCAAGTACTGAAGGTAACAAAATATAGAATGATGATAGAACAGACTTATGGTTCTCAAACCGCATTTTAAGCTGAGTTATGAAATCATCTAGCAGAGGAATCATAACAACTATCCTAAAATAATTTTCAGGATCTGAGGTGTTTACATTGGCTCGGTGTTGCTGCCTCAATGCTGTTCGTGGAGTTTTTAAAGTTTCTTTTCATCCACAATATTTAGAAGGCCTTGCGCAGCGTCAAAGATATCTTTGAATTCAGCAACAACATTTTCTCGAATATGTTTGCTTCTATTATTTTCTTTAGAATTGGTCTCTACTCCTGTCGGAAAGGCTTGCAGTCCGAATCAAAGTTTTTGTTAAAACCAAAAGAATAAATTATCGGATTGTAAGTCACTTTCTTCTTGAAGAACGTCAACGTTTTTCTGCCGCCCACTTTCCAAGCTGCTTCTCTGACAGAGGCTTTTCGTTTTGTAATTAGAGCAGAATTTGAAGTTTGCTTTTTATTCTTTTCAATTTAAAAAAAATATGTATTTGGTTGTCTTTTGATGTGAACATAATAGTTATTGTCTTTTGATAAAAACAATCACTATTATAATTATACACAAGTCAGTGTTCAACAAATAATAGGTACTTTATTTGAAGGGTCGAGGTGTCAGAAAATTCAACATGAATTCCTAGAAATTTCATATTTCACCTAGATTATGGTGTGGATAGTGAATGATTTAATATTTTTCGGTATTTGAAAAACAAAATTGATAAAGGATTTGGGGGGGGGGGGGGTTCAAACCCCTGTGAAAAACGCCCCCCCCCCCCCTGAATACGGCCTTGTATTACACATTCAATTTTTTGGTTCGAAATCCGTAATCTCCTACGTCTACTTTTAATGCATTTTAAGTTTAGTTTTTTTAATTGGCCAAGTATTTTACTTCAAAATTTTACAACTTATATTAATTATTCAAATTGGTCCGAGGATTTTGTCCATAATTAAGTAGATATTTGATCTATAACAGATTTGGTGCGGATATGAACGGAAGGACATTACATGCAAAGTCTGTGACCCGTTGATTCAACGATAATATTCAAATAATATGCAAAAAGAACAGATAAACATTTTATTTTTAAATCAATAAAATAATAAAATTGCGTATACGCCTGAGTATACCAAACATTAAAAAAAACTTAAGTTATAAGCATTCGTCGTGTTACTTAAACCCAGTAGTGGATATAAACAGGCTATAAATTAATTAAAAAAGTTTTTTTTTCTAATCGAAATGAGTAAGAAAAATAGAAATCTCAAATCCTAAACTTTAATCAACACCTTTCTCGATTTCCACTAACTTGTATTAAAAAGTGAACTAATTTTTCACGGATAACAAATTAAATTATTTAAAAATACTTGTTTTTACCTCTCTTGAAAAAAAATGTAGTGTTCTTCGAAAGCTAGATGGTTTTTTTACTTCTAGATGCTGAGGAAACTAAAAATAACTTAAATCTGGACCTTAATCTATTCAAACTATTCACTAACTTCAAGAAAAGTCCACCTAAATAAAAATTATTTTTTGTCACTGTTACCGGAATTTTCTAAATATTTTTTTTTTCATACTAATCACTTTTTTATAAAATATCGATTTCGCACTGGATTTCAACTTAGCTTCCATGTAATGAAATGAAGTCCAGCCCAAAGACCAAAATGTCCATGGTTTCCAAATAAGTTCTCAGTTATACAGGAAAATATTCCTCTGCTTGCCAAGTTAGGCAATTTTTCTGTTTGACTGTAATAAATAATGTTGAGTTGAAACTTTACAACGCTTATAAATTTATGTCAGAAATTCTTTGTATATGAAAAGCATAGTATACTATCATGGCGAGTATTTGTTAATGTGGACCCGACCCTTGTGGTGGCGCTGCAAAATTTGAGGTGTAGAATTCGATTTTGGGACTTTAAGCGTCGGAAGTTGGTGGTAAAGGCAAGAGGAGACTATTTTTTGGATTATTGCATCCAAAAAATATCAATAAACATCAATTAAAACCTACATAAGCTCTCCGCAAAAAAAAAAGAGTAAGGGTTGCCGGCACACTTTAGATGTCGCCCCATTCGACTTCCACCATGATAGTACTATAGTTTTCATATACAAAGGTACAATGTTTTCCATATACAAAGAGAAATTGAAAAAGAGTATTGGTCCAACCAGGATTAACTTACAAGAATCCTGTGGCCAAAAACGGTAGCAACTAAATGGTTCTGGTATACGATGAGCGAGTTCCTATAAAAGGGATTTTTATCTATATAATATGGAAAAGATAGTTATATCATGGTGAATGGGGCGACATCTAAAAAGTGGGGGCAACCCTTACTCAAATTTTGTTTGCGGAGAGCTTGTGGAGGCTTTAATCGATATTTTTTGGTTGCAATAATCCAAAAAATAGTCTCCTCTTGCCCCTACCACCAATCTCAAACGCTTAAAGACTCCCAAAATCGAATTTTACACCTCAAATTTTGCTATATATAGCTTTCATATACAAAGGAAGCACCAAAAAGTTTTCGCAGAAGAACACAACCAAAATAATTTTATAAAGGAAATGATCTATCCATTTTAGTTCTCTTCTTTATTGTAGATGGCTCCAGGTTGCACTACTTTTCAATTTCATGATCATGTTTGTAAGTTAAATTCTTCCCAGCGATGAAGTGTGGACACTTGGTAGGCATAAATATTTTAAATTTATTTTAAAATTGATAATTTTATTTATTTCATTCTCCATGAAATTTAAGATCATTTTTAAAAATGAGAAATTTATGAAATTTCATTAAAGTTTTTCAAATGTCCTATTTTGGAGAAACTGAATGGTCTTTTGTCTCGTGACCAGTCCCATTTTTGAGCCACAAGGAAAAAGAAAACAAATTGTATCAAAAACACTAGTCAAAAATTTTTTATTTTAAAAAAATCTGAAAAAAATATTCGTCGAAAACTAAATTTCGAACAAAATTTTGTCGAAAACAAAATTGGTCAAAAAACAACCTGGCGGTTTTTTGTCAAAAAATTTTTTGTTGGAAGAACCAATTTGAAATTGGACCGCCAACCGACCCATTCAGACCATCAGGTCTTCAGTCCATAATCGAATCAACGTTGTGCTTCATTACTCATAACTTATTTATGTATCTACTCATTACTTATAATTTAGTTGGTTTCATTTTTATTTTTACTTTTATTTATAAGTGATCCAACAAGGGGAAAAATATTTTATTTATTATTTTGAATTTCGGCCTATTAAAATTTTTAAAAATATGCCGAAAATATATCAGAAAAAAAAAATTAGAGAGGATGATCGAACTACCTAGTGAATATTTTCAACCACGAGAGTAAAATAAAATTGTCAAAAACAGGTACGACTGTCATACCGAAGATTTGTGTTCAACTGCCAGCCTCTTCTATCTAAAAAACTGAAAGGACCGCTGCCTCTTTCGAAAAATTGAAAAATTTTTCAACAGTATTCCATTGATAAGATTATTATCAGTCTGGTCTGAGCAACAGAATTTTCATGACGATTTTGTTCCATCTATTCATCGACAACAAAGTAGCAACGACAATATTTTCATCATAGTTTTCGTCAGCAACTAAAGCAAAAACAATAGCATTTCTAGTGATATGTTAACCCTCAGTACCAGCGACAAATCAGACAAACACAATAGGTAAACGACAAAGTAGATTTTTTTTGGTGGATTTTTCGTCGAAGGTCGAATTTTAACCCCTGTCAGCCAAAAAAATTCAGCAAAGATCAGGGCTGCAATTTATCCAGGAATACTAATTTTAAAATTTGTGAAGCCATGTTAACGATAAAATTCTTAATTTATTGCTATTTTATGGCAAAATAAAAGAAATATATAAGCACATCAATTCATAGACTGCAAAACATAAATGCAATTGATAATTTCATCTCGCGTACTAGCGAGTCGAAAACTCGAAGATTAACTCAATTTATAAAGCAAAATATAAAGCTGGACATTTGAGAAAAAATGTCGTTTCAAGCACTTGGAAAATGTTTGCCCCGTTTAAAATGTCGGTACTTTCGGGGAAATAATACTTAATAGATAAAAACTAAAGCCGTCTATACACAATATGCATCCCTGTTTAAGCTATTAGTGTAGAGCTTGTGTACCATTGTTTAATTTTAACAATAGAATTGTTCCAATGCTCATAATTTGCTCATCGAACCCTTTTCATTAAAAAAAAAAAATAGAAATTCTTTTTAAATTAAGTGGCCTTGAATCTCACAAAAAAAAATCACCACTTACAAATATTTATCTGCTATTGAAAGTGTACGTATCCCCTATTCAAGTCTCAGCGTTGATGACAAACTTGAAGATCAACCCAACCTAACAAAGGATGCAATGTCTTAATAAAACTTGTTCTTAAACCAGAAATAACAAATAATGATATAGAAAGATATCTTCTAATTACCAAACTTATCAAATTAAAAACCCACAACAATACTAAACCATAATCGTCATCATCCCCAATTGCATTCAAGCAACGAAAACATTTTCAATTCCTAAATAAACGCAAAATAAAATAACAACCCTTATTGAAATGTGCAGTGAACTTGACTTGCATAAGGCATAGCGATAGCAGTCTATAATCCAACACCAAACGGGGTTGCATTACTTTCATTCCAACATAAAATATCCCTTTTAGTTTCTTCGAACATATTCTATAAAAATTTCCCAGGGGAACAAATTGAATGGTTGTTGTATTCACTAGCGATATTGCATAGCGCATAATATCCATCTAGCGGCTGTTGTTGTTTCTAGTAGTTGTTATTTAAACTACCTGACCCGTGCTCGCGCAGCTTCGCAACTTTTATTTAAATATTTAATTTTAGTATGTATTTGAATTTCTCAATATATGAATTTCTCAATACAGTAAACAAACACATATTAAAGCAAGTTTTTTTTTCATTTAAATTAACGCATGTGTTGTGTCAAACTTGAAAAAAAAATATTAGAAGCCCTCGCATTTTATGTATTTTAATTTGTAAAGTGCTTTTCTATCTTAATTATTTACTTTTGCGCTAATATGTGGTCAGTCTTATTTTGTATTGAAAAGTGTCGGAAAAAAATTAAAAATAATTTTTTTGGATCTCCAATAATCCTTTTTTTAAAACTATTTGACTTCTTATGTTTTTAAAAACATGAGAAATATATTACCTTATGTATGTATATGTTTTCTGTGGCAAAAACTAATAATGCAAAAAAGTTGCCTCCGTTTCCACTTGAAGAATTGTTGTAATAGTGGTGGTGTCGAGGAGTGCCTTCACTTTTTGTATAACAGTATAAAAGTATAATAACATTATTATTGACTTATGCAATTTTTGCCCGAGAAATTTCTTCGAGAAAAATCTTTTTAAATAAAAAAAACTAATATTTTTTACTTTATAACTTTTATTTTCTTATAACTTTGCAAAAAGCGAAATACATAATTGGATAAATCTTATATTTTGTAATATATTATTTTAACTAAAATTTTTGTGGGTAAAATTATTTTCAAGAAATTTAAAATTGTGTATCTGTTGTACAGTACTTATAAAAATGATTGAATTTTAAAAACTAAATAAATATTTAACAATTACCCTAATTGCGAAGATCAACTATCAGCCAATTGACGGTTGATAGAATTTATAAATTCATTTCAAAATCGGTATTGTGAAAATTAATTAAATTAAAATATTGTGCTATTGTGAATGCCTTCAAAATATTTCTATTATTGTGAATTGGAATGTGCGTCCGACAGATATTTTTTTTTTTTTTTTTTTTTTTGAGGAACATCAAAAGAAAATCATTTATGAGAGGATTAAAAAACCAAAATTACTGATAAAATAAATATCTTACAAAAATTGTGGTCGATACATAGGGAGATAAGTTTAACCAATTGCCGGCCCTTCTGTTCGTCTTTTATATTTTAAGTTGAAACAGATGTAAAAAAATTTTTAACATCAAAGGAAACTAGTTTTACATTTGGTGGTAGAATTTTGCTTTTCAAAGCACACTTGGTGTTCAAATTTAAGACATCAGGTAGCATACATGCTAGTAGTTTAAACTAAAAAATTTCAAAAATACGCGTATGTACCTATAATTCACGAAATCGATTTTTAAAACTTACCCAGTATGTATAAAACTTGGCATCAAACTTTTCTAATAATTCCTTTTCAAATATAAAAAAAATCCGGTTACCTGTATTTCTTTCGAAACCATTTTTATATTTTTTCGGGTCATTCATTTAACCTAAAAATTCAAAGTTTTTACTTACTTTGTAAATTAAAAAACAATTTACTATTAAAACACAAAACATGTATATTTTGGTATTATTTTATTACATCGAAACGTTATAAAAAGAGAAAAACATATTTGAAAAACAGAATTTTATTTCTTTATTAAATCTTTAAACATTTAAATCTAGGTACTTTAAACAATTTATTTTTGAGACAACTTCACTTGCGAAGTGCTAACCCAAGTTTTTAACTCTTTTGGTTCTTTTGTGACTTTCGTAAAATTATACTTAGGTACATAACTTACTGGTTGCAGGGGACTTAAAGGCCCATGTCTTATTTTTAACGTCAACTCAATTTTTGGGGGTAAGGTATGTTCATTTTTCAGTCAGCAGGCAGACGCCATTATTAACATTTATTATTTTTTTTTTTTGATTAAAAGTATTTGGCGGGTTTGGAGCAATATTCAAAAATAAATCTATTTTAATTTTTAAAAATAATGTAAAAGCTAAATACTGAAATAAAACAACAGCCAAGTGCACACTTTTTTCAATTGATCTGAAAGTAAACTATGAAAATAAAGTTTCCAGAAAATATGTTCGAAAATGTGTCAAAAAAAAATTGTAAAAAAAGATGAAAGTTGAACCTCCAACCGAGTCATTGAGTCCATCAGAGTTAATGACTCACACGGGTTTATTAATAATATGTATTTAGGTATATATATGTATGTATGTATGTATTTATATTTTTTGTTTAACACGAATTTTTATGGATCTTTCAAGGGCTGGGTTCCTATTATTATTATTATTTATTTATTTATTTATTTATTTATTTATAATTAATTTTTTGGTAGGTACATTAAATTAAATAAGCTTTAGAAAAGAAAATTTACATATTAGATTTACGAAAACCAGAGAAAAATTATTTACAAAAATTAACATGAAAAGGCAAAGTATAAAACAATTTTCAAAAATAATTTTAAAATAGTGATCTTCCGAATAACAACTTTCTATGTACCCGTAAAACAAATGAAGAGACACTCTTTAGCGAAGCTAAGAACTTGAACTAGTGGCAAATGTCTATCAAAATAAATAAATCAACATACATATGCATAATTATTGTGTGCAAGGTGAAAAGTAAAGGGAAAAGGAAGGGAAAGGTTTTTTTTTCAATATATAAAATTATGATCCTTAAATGCTTGCAATCAAGACCTTGCACACCTACAATTTCGTTTCTTTTCAATTCTCAACCTTTAAAGAGATCAATTAGAAAGAATCATAAATTGAAAATTCAAGAAATTGTTGCAAATTATACAGTGGGCAACAGATTATAAATTTTTACTCGTAAAAAGTAAACTGTTGCTTGTTTTTCTTCAATTTCGAATTGTTTATGGAATCCAGCTGATAAATTAACAAAATGAACTTAATAGACATGTTTTAAAATTTTAAATGAAAAGTATTCAAATTTTTAATAAATTTTCTTATAAATGAATAACAGGCGTTGTTCGGCACAAACAAAAATCAATTAAGACATTAATTTAAAAAAAAAATTGCGTATACGCCTAAGTGTTCAATAACTGCTCTATAAAAGTCAAAATCTTAATATTCCAAAGTTAAAAAAAAAAAAAATAATAGCAGGCACTTAATAGTGTATAAAAATAAAAGTTCAACAAAATGTTATAGAAATTAAATTCGACAAATCCTCGGTAAATTTCAATACCGTAATTTTCTTTTCTTAAGTTTAATTCTTGATTATTCCAATTCCGTAAATCCTAGAAGGTGTTTGTAAGTTTAAACAAATTTTTAAAGAATCCTCAGTTTATCAGAACCTCTGAAAGTTGCAGCTGAAATAAAATAAAATAAAATAAAATAAAATAAAATAAAATAATATTAAGTGAAATAATATAAAATTAACAAATATTTAAATCATTGGAAGAATAACAAAAGGTACATATTTCTTATATATTTAAACAAAAAAAAAATATGTACTTTTAGGGAAGATTTTTGTGTGCTAAATGTGGATTTTAAATCGAAAAAATTCTAAGAACTCAGATTATTAAGATATTCTGTCGGTATATTTAATACCATGTAACTGTGCGAGGTTTTATTATTCACAAAAATTGTTCTTAAGTTTTCCAACATGGTTAACTTGAATTCAAGCTCAGAATTACTCCATCAGGTCGAGTTTTCTAGATATTAACGTTGAAAAAAATTTAAAACATTTTTTCATTGTTTTTGAAGATATTATACGACACGGGATAATATATTTGCATTGATAACTTCTCTAAAATCTGACGCGATACAAAAATTCTGAGGTCAAATTTAAGTTAATTTTGAACAAAAAAAAATTCAATTCCAAGGGAAACGCTCGAGAAATTGTAACAAAAGTTCTCTCTCACTGTAAATATTTTACAGTGAAAGAGAACTTTTGTCAATTTCAAACAAATTCACATTCAAGATTTTTTGAAACCGTTTCAAAATTGTGTATTTTATAAATTGTCCCAACCACACACGGCAATGACATAAATTCAAAATTAATAATAAATACAGTAATACATAATAATAACATAACTCAAACATGACCTTTCCAGAAAGCCATTTTATATTTTCTCAATATCAAAGGTTTTCGTGTCTGAAAACCATCAGCAGTCCTGATATATTTTGTTGCTTTGTTCGAAAAAAATTTCAAATCCTCATCTCTTTGTTACATTCGTCTTGAGATCTCAAGTCTACTCATTGAGGGCATCAAAGAATCTGAAAAAAAAAGAAAGTAGATAGCTTTTGAACTTTTGTGTTCTTATTCTCTGTCTACGTAGTCATGCCATAAATACTGTTACACATATTTTTTTGAAAATAAAGAAGACAAATATCAAATATGTTATAAATTTTATTAAATATGCTTTAAAATAGTATTACAAATTAAATTATCTACTTTCTACCCAAAATGGCCACCCTTGGCTTTAACCCGGGCCTTGATTTGCTTCGGCCAATCGTCTATGGCAGCACGCACCTTTTCCTCAGGAAAATTCGCCACTGTTGGACAAATCTTGATTTAAGGCTTTCCAAATTCGGATGTCCCTTGTGGCAAGCCATCAGCTCTAATTCTGTCCAAAAAGAATTATCTAGGGGATTAAGATCTGGACTACCTGACGGCCAATCTGATGCCTTGCTGAACTCAGGAACAATCTTTTCCAACCACAGCTGAGTGGATTTGTCATTATGGGCTGGAGCTGAGTCCTGCTGGAATACCCAATGCCGTTTTTTTTGAAGAGATTCATGTTGAGTGGTTTTACCTCTTTCTCCAAAATGCCTTCTTGGTAGTTTTTTGCGTTGGTTTTACTCCTTATTCACAAAAATGCAACTTGGTGGTGCTTCATAGGGGGCTCCCCACCAAATCATCACTGAACTCGAATGATGACCCCTTTTGACTGCCAATTTTTTCTTTTCCTTCCTGAGTACTCCGAGCATAAACTTTGTCATTTTGGAGGTTGAATTTTTCCTTAATGGTAAAAATTTTCTCATCTGAAAATAAGATGTTTCGATGGCGTGCTGCCATAGTCAATTGGCCGAAGCGACTTAAGGCCCGGGTTAAAGCTAAGGGTGGCCATTTTGGGTAGAAAGTAGATAATATAATTTGTAATACTATTTTAAAGCATATTTAATACAATTTAAAACATATTTGATATTTGTCTTCTTTATTTTAAAAAAAAATGTGTGTAACAGTATTTATGGCACGACTACGTAAATAAATTAAATTATAAATTCTCAAACCATAGGCAACCGGAAGTAATGCAGCAGTTTGTTGCCCCTGGTTTTGGAAAATATGGCGTTAAAAAATATTTTTAAGTTTTTTGCTTAAGGTTTTTGAAAAGTAAAAAACTGATTTCCTACTTTTTGGTTTGTCCTCCCAGGAAAAGAACTGGCCACCTCGGGAAGAACCACTGCATAAAATTCTTTTGTGGTGCAATGAGTCCGTCATTTTTCGTTTTATGTTGCTTGTTGCCCTGTCTTGTTGGAACCACATTCACATATCGTCCAAGTCATGATCTTCAATTGCCGGAAAAAAGTGAGGTGTAGAACTTGACGACTATAATGACGCAATATATATAAATGGCGCAAAAAATGGCAACGTTTGAATACCACTTTTGTAGTAAGTTTTAATAATTTTAACGCCTTGTTCGATTGTTAAGCCATCCATTATTGCAAAGGCAAACATTCAACAAATATTATGACACTTCAGATGGCAACTGAGTTTGACAGGTGTCAAATGTCAGCACAACCAACTTGAAACCTTTTCATATTTTTAATAGGTTTAAGATAAAATGTTACTTTTTTTTATTAGTCGAGTTCTCAACTGCTGTTTTTGTTTCATAAATTAGCAGTGAAGTAACTCCTTAATCTTTATGAACCGCAGCTTTTTAGACATATTTTTAATAAAAACTGTATCTTCCAGCCCTGTCCATGTTTTTCTAAAATAAAAAAAAAATTAACACAGTACAACTTATTTTTCCTGTATATATGTATGTATATGTAGGTAAATTTTTTTTTGGATCACTTCCAAAATTAAGAATTTTTTCAATAATTCTGTAAAAATTCATTCGAAAAATAAACAAATTAAATACATGCATACAAAAACTCAAAGTTAATATAATTTTCCTTATTGAAGATGGGGGTACTTTTATTTTATTTTATTTTTTATTCTTTAAAATACACTTTAATCCAGTAAAACATTGAATTTACGCCGGCAGAAATAAAATCCACAAACCAAAAATGTTCTGCCAACTTTATAGACGTATTAAGGAATTGTTCAAAAACATGATTTTTTTTTACTTCCGTCATACAAAAAATAACCAGGTGGTGTTGTACGAAAAATTGGTTTGTGGACTTTACGTTAAAATTTGTGGATCTTAAAACGGCCAGGGATTTGAGATTTGTGGATTTTGTTTTCGGAGATTTTGTCGGTATCCCAAGGCAGAAGGACTTATGTCAGATACGAGAATTCTAATTTTTTTTTCCAGAGTTACAACAACATCTGTAACTTTCTATAAAATCTAGTTAATTTAAAGATGTTGATTTTTAATAAAATACAAATTATTTAGGAAATTATTGACATTTCTTTTTATTATGACAATATTGGTATATGGCTCAATTATGTATGGAACAAAATATTAGCCAAATGGCCTCGGCGGCACACCTCCAACCGATTGTGCAAATTTTCAATAACGTTGAGACATAATTGAGGTTCTATGCCGTCAATATGCGGAATTATCTCTTCATTTAGCTGTTGAATTGTTGCTGGCGAACAGCAGTAATATTTTGTTCGATTGTGTATCTTTCTATGGTTCAAATGGAGTTAGTCTGAAATTGAGAAATGTCAAATGAAATGCAGAAAAAAACATAGGCCCTTGAAATTTAACCACCTTTTACATAATTTATATTCTTCGAAATTAAATACAAAATCATTTTTAACAAAATTTTGTTCCCGAGGCTTGTTAAAAATAATAAAAAAAAGGAATTATTTTCGTAATAGTAAAGATGGACAAATCTGTTTAGAAACAAAATCAACCCAGTGGAATTTTTAAAAACTAAATATAACTTAAATAGTAAATATTATTTGTCTGCAAACCTTTAAACAATGATATATAGATGTTTTACTTAAGAATTGAATCTTCTTCACATTATCCACAGTATTAACTTGCATGTAGATTGAAAAAAAACTGGTTCAATTCTCTTAGGTTAAACGCACAATGTTTTGGAAATGAAATTATGCCCAAAAAATAGTTTTAAACAATGTTGCTTTTAAAATTTTTTGTCGAACGCTTTTTTTAGGTTAACCTACATAAAACTAATTTTTTTGTGAAGATAATTAGGCCGTCTGTACAAAAATGGCGTAAACACTAAAACTCAGTCTCTTTTTATATTTAATATATTTTTTTAATTTGTTGCTTTTTTATCTTGACAGTTTTTCGACAGTTTTGAATTTTCTAAAAAAGGAAAAGTTATGAAAAAAAACCTTATTTTGTAGTGCATGTAAATTTTTTTTCAATATTGAATGTAAATATGAGACAGCTTGTAGATTCAAGTTTTCGTGTTTCAAAACAAAAGTTAATACGATATGTTTATTAATATTACTATATACATATAAGTATAATTTATATGTTCGCTTCTCAGGGATTCAACAAAGTGTTTTTATGTATCTACTCTATAAGATGGAATTCAATAATAACACCGTCGGCAAAAATGTCTACTTTTATTAGTCAATGTATTCACATCAAATTTTCAAAATCTTCCAGGTTGTAAATCAGCTGACATTACTGACAACACGGCAATATTTTTAACGAATCAGTTTCTTAACATTGAAACGAATTGAAAATACGATATTTTCTTCCAAGTCGTCAACTCAATAGCAATGGAAACAAAGTTCGCTTACAAATGCTAATAAGATTAGAATACCTAGTCATATTTCATATTTAAAGTGGATGTTGAAGAAAGAAATATATCTAGGGCCTATACCGGGAAACTATTAATTTACATTTCTACTTAACAAGTAACTATAATTTCTGTACAGCACACAAAAATGTAATCATTGTTAAAAAATTTGTCTTGCTCGTACAATTTATTATTAATTTATTATTGCTTGTAAACGCTCATCACTTTTCCCTTGAATTTTGTACCAAGAAACTGCAAGTATTGTACAATGGATAATTTTTAACAATACTTATTTCAACAATTTGGAAATTTTAAATTAATCAGATTCTGTACTACAAATCTACAAGTCTTCAAATTAGTTACCAATCAATTATTGTTATATATTAAAAAAAAAAACTTAACCTACGAATCGAGAATTGTAAAGTAGTCACAAGTTGAATTTAAGAACTTTCATAATTTAATTAAATTGAATTTAACCGTGAATCAATTTTAAAAATTAAAAAGATTAATTTTTCCTTCTTTTAATGAGAATTTGAAAGAATCAAATTAATACTCTTTATTAGGTGACAATTTTTTAATAATCATGTTTGCCATTTCTTACTTCTTGAAGTCAATTAGAGGACCTGCAAAAGTATTTAAAAAAAACTATAAATTGATAAATTAAACTGCATTAATAATTTTGTGTTGATACACATGTTTTTGTTTTGCTGCAATAGTTCGTTTAATAGGAAAAAGAGGAAGTGCAATTAATTTCGAATTATACAATGTATACAAATCCCCAAGCATAGTAGTATGATTTACAGTTCTTCAACGAAAAAAAAAAAACAATATAGCTATTAGTTCTTATGGAAGCGATTTTTGGGAAAAAAAAGTTTGAGGTTCAAAACTTTTTTTTTATTGAAGTGTAAACTCGGAATAAAAAAATGTATTTGCCAAAGAACAATGCAGTTTGACGTATGTATAATTAATTTTGACGAAAATAATTTTTTCTCACTGCCTAGATTCTGTCAAAAAAAAAATTGTGTACTATGCAATAACAAACAAACTATTGTTCAAAAATTTCGTGTTTAAAACAGAATAGGTAGTGATTTATATTTTGGAAAAACTTAAAATAAATTAATTTCAACGACACATGGCAATGAACAATTTTAATAGCCCTACAATGGGTTGGGTCAGGGCCTCAATATCACACCATAGCCAACTAAACACTTAGCGTCTCATAAATGCATTTTTTGAAATTTGTTATAATTAAATGATCATTTCTTAGCGAAAATGAAGAGGGCAATCGTCAAATTATATTTAATGTTGTGTTAAAACAAGTATCTAAAGTTTCAATCTTTAGAACTGTTATACATCAATGAGAATGTTGTTTTTTTAGAACTGTTATACATCAATGAAAATGTTGTTTTTATGACTATTCGACTTAAACAAAATAATTTAAAAAAAGTTTAATTCTAAAACTATATAAAAAAATATATAAGACATGTTTTTTTTTTTGTTTAATTTTAAATGCCAGTCAAGAAGTTGATTCCTTAGTTCGTAAACTTAAAAATCAAATAAGTTGCTTCATGCTTTTAATGGCTTTTCATTGATTAAGAGCGTTTATTCTGAAAAAAGTTGAAAATCATCAAATAATAAAGTGATGAAAGTTTTTAATCCTTTAAAATATTAAAAAAAAAACATTTTTTACCGTTTTGGAATTAAATATTACAAACACTCTTTGGCAACGACATACCTACAAAATATAGATTAAATCGATTAAAGAATGAAAAAAAAACGAAAAAAGTAAACAACTGATTACTAGAATTAACAGAAATTACAGAAAAAATACAAATTATCATAATAACTTATAAGTAATTAGAATGATTTTTCCATTTGTTAAAGAAAATTGTAACTTTAGAAAATATGTTTCTAATCATCGAAAAATAATACAACAATAAAACCCTAACCCTTTTCTAAAATAATGTCAGTAGTCTTATAGCGGTTAATAGAACAGGAGAAGTGGCAGGGAAATTTGAATTTATGTAAAAAATATATAAGTTTTTTTAATTATTTTTCTGATAATTAGAAAAACAAATACCTACCTAATTAGTATTTTTCTAGTTAATTACTTTAGTTTTGCGAAACAAGAAAAAACATGGATAACTAGTGAATGGAAAAGAATTTATTTTTTTTTTTTCAAAGTTTACCGTATCTTTTATGGAACTGATTAACCTCAAAAACTATCTCTTTTTAATTGAAGAAGGGCGGAACATTGAAAATTTCCAAAAAAAAATAAGCCAGACACTCGTGTGTATTCTTGATTTTTTTTTTTTTCTAATTTTTTGTAAAATATACTATAGTTGTCAGTTAAATGGTTTGTTTGCTAAATTCAATCGTGCAGACAAATTTAAATAACATTTTAAATGCCTATACCGAGCACAGTTAAAATGTTTATTGTTCGTGTGTTATAATTAAATCATAACACATCATTGCAATTTAAACAATTGCATGAAAATTTTTTGCTTTTACCAAACTTTAAATCTATTATGCAAGCAAATAGTTTTCTTTTCACCGTTCAATTATTTTGGTATGCCATAACTTTGGTATGCAATTATTTTTGTTCAGAATTTTATTTGTCAAAATATACAAACATATTTATTTAGCTGAAGCGGAATGAAGTGAATTTCTTTTTTCCTATGGGTGAAATATTTTCTTCTTAGAATTGCATATAGATTTATATAAACATTTAACTTTGCTCCTGTGTATGTATAAATTAGTTACAGGCTTTAGATACATAAAGTTATATAATTAAAACATTTTAAATATAATGTACCAAGTCAGATAGGCATTTTTTTCCTATCTATCTTTTATATAATTTAGATAGGTATCTATATTGCTAGAAAGCTATTTTATTTTATAAAATAAACAATTATTTGCACATTTTGTTTTAAAGCAAATGACCTAAGTTCCTACCATTCTTCATCATGCATAATGTATACCTACATATATTTTCCTAAACTTATTTTTTTTATTTAATTCTTTGAAATAGAAATTTTTTAGGTAAAAATAGGGGTAGAAAATAATATTACATAATCATAACAATATTTTGAATCCTTGCTTCCTATAAGCATTTAGGTATACCTACCTTAAAAATAAATGGTAGGAGCCAGTATCTACATTATGGTCTTTTTGTTTCATTTTCCATTCCAATTGCAAGGACCTAAATATAAGAAAAATTATACCAAAATTTCCTTTTTGTTTTGCCTTAAGTTGTTAGAGAGGAAGGTACTTTCCTTCATCGCTATACAACACCCACCTACCTTTTTTTGTTTAATTTGTTTTTTTTTTTTTTTTTTTTGTGAAAGAGTTCTCCTTGTCCTCATCTCGTGTGTGGAATAGAAAAACCAAGGATAAGGAAAGAATTGTATATTTTCTTAGCCAAGAGTATACATGTTAATATGGCTTCAACTAACACATAAAATATATATTCTACTTCGAACAACACGCCCCATTAAAACGTATATTCCGGTATTCGTTCGTTAGACATTTTCCAGTGTTTTTATTTTTCAAATGTTCAAAGCACATACACCAAGAAAAGTATGAAAAAATGCGTATACTGATGCTGCTGATGCTGCCACGGCCCAAAGCCCCAGCAATAGCAAATGAATGAGAAGGAAAGAGCTAACATATATTAGAAATGGCTGAAAAGGGAGAAAAATGTTTGAAAAACATTTCTGGGTTGGTAGTGGTTACTTTTTTACTCCACAACTTATTTTAGGTATCCTAGTACTGCTGCTAGTACGTGTCGTACTTGTACACTAAAGTAATGGGGAAGCAATATCAGAAAGAGAAAAACGAAAAACGAAAAATGAAAAACGAAAAAAGGAAAAAGGAAAAAAAAAAATTGTGTATGCCAATGCCGACAGAATTCATTTTGGATTTTTCGCTTTTTCGAATAGGGATGAAAAGAAAAGTCATATATCCCAATCTCCATTTCTACCATTATTCACCCTGAGCCAAAACGAAGAGTGTGTGCGTATAGAGTTTTTGAAAAACACCAAAACCAAACCAAACCAAACCACCACTGTCGGGTAGAGATATATCAGCATCAGCATCAGCATCAGACAGTGTCTTTTGCCTAAGAACATTTGTAAAAAATCTAAAAACTCATCCTGGCAGGAGTATGCGTATAAACTGCGTGATTATAGAGAGTGTTACATACAAACGCAATTTGGGCAGCAGACATTCACAGAAAAGAATTTACGTTTTATATATTTTTCAAAAAAAAAAAAAAAAACGTCGAGTATTTTTATTATGTACCCTATTACATTAGATTTTTCTTTGTTTCATTTTTCCAACGAACAACGTCGAGAGTTTCGACTGTCATGTGGCGTCCCGTGGTGTAGCGTCAGTCGGTCGGTCGGTTCTTATGGATAGGAGAAGAGATTTGTATATGCGTTTTTCTCAATTCCTAGGTAGTAGGTACTAGGTACCTCCTCTTCTATTTCTATATTTTCTATACATATGTAGGTATATTCGTAGAATGGCAGAAACGGACTAGGTACGAGTATATGCCAAGGTAAAAATGTAGATACCTATTGGTTGTAATGGGTATTTTTTACATCAAAAAAAAGAATGTAGATATATTTTCTTAAAACACATCTGAAATAGGTACACCTATCTACCCTTAGCATTTACGCCGCGCCGCACCGCGCCGCATGGGGGTAGGATTAGGTGGGTATTCAATATTTTTGAAAAAGAAAATTTCCAACCTTCTTATACCTACTACGTGTAAGAAGGCTATAGCGTACTTATTTTATGTATATACATATTTTACTTATGGAAAAAACCTAGCTAGGTACCTAGAAAGTACATAACATAAATTATTATAGATACATGGATTTTTCTATTACCTAAATATATATACACATATATGGGCAATATGATGGGTATATAAAATATGCATTTTTAAGATAAACCTCTGGAGCATTATATGTATTACGAGACGATTTATATAGAGACGCCATACCTAAATGTTTTTTTTTATGTACATAATATTTAACTATTAGTTTCATCTATATGAAAGTTTATTCTAAAAACGACTACCTACCTACATATATAAATTTATTTAAAATTTTATTAACGCGTCGCACCAAAACCTATACCTACCCGCAATTTTATATTAAGAGAATTGGGGGGGGTCCTTTAATCGGTATGGATAAGTATAGATATTTTTTAATCATAGTTATTTTATGAGCATTTGATGAAAATATCTGCACCTGTATAATAATACTTATGTTTTTTTCTTAAATAAACAATTTTTAAGGAACAAATAATCGGCAAATTTTCAACCTCAAAATATAGTAAAAAAAAGTTAACTTGATACACATCGAAAAAAAAATTTTGAAAAGGTTCTGAATAAAAATAACGACTTATTAACCGCAAATTATAAGGCATTTTACCATTTTCTTTGAACAAAATGTATCACTTTTTGAGGGGTTTGCTTTGCTAACTTAAGATAAACTTGATAGGTATTAACAAAGAAGCAAAAATGTTAGAAAAGAGATAAAGAACGATTGTTAAAATATTTCAACATTAATTTTCGATTTTTCAAGGATAAATTATTTCCTAAACCGTTGACAAGGTTTAAAAACAAAGAATACCCAACAGTGAGACATGTCCAACAGTGAGGCATCCAAAAAAATCCGAAGACACTTGTCATGTTATCTATCATAAAATATAAAACAGATATTCTTCCGAATGAATTACTTTTCGCTTGTATCCAGCTACATCATAAGCCAAAATAATTTTTCGGCGTCCTGAAAAAATAACGGAAACTGGACTCGCTAAAGTTTTGATTGTTCTATGTTCACCCTAGTTTAGATTAAGAATTAATAATAACCGTAATTTGATAGCAATTCCGTACATAGTTCTTTCAGGTAATTTTTTTTGAATAAATACATATATTTTTAACGGTTTACCAACAGTGAGTGACTGTTGAAATAACAAATTTTTGAAATTCTATTTAGCAGTACTACGAAAGTTTATCGCTGTTATTGATTTTTGTCTAGCGTTATAATTCCTTTATTGTTTATTATTTTCTTTGAGTTCTGAATGATATCAATTATATAGATAATACTCTCAAGGAATCACGGAAAGGGCTATCTCACGGTCGAGGAAGCAGTGTCTCAACCTGGGGTGATCTACTTTTTTTAATTTTTTTTTTTGGTGAGCGTAAAACTAAATTTTCTGGTGCAAAAATGAGCCCAAAGCATTAAATAGAATTCTGTTTTTTTGGTATAGTCATTTGAAAAAAAGTGTCTCAATTTTGGGCACTTTTCCCATATTTGTATATTACGAACATTTTTGAATTTGATTTTTGGATTTCCTTACTTCCTTCAAAGACGTATGTTTAATGTTAAAAAGGTTTTCGAATCACTAAATGTTGGAACTATCGAGGTATCAAAATGTGTCATTTTTGTTTGTTAATCTAATAACATTTTAGTCAAAAATAATTTGCCATAATTTATAAATTTTGTCAAAATCATTATAGCGATTTTTTGACACTTTGAAGAAAGAAAAATAAAATTGTATGTATGTAATGTATGTATATTGAATTTGTATTCTATGCTCCCAATTAGTCTTTATATATATATATATATATATACACAAACAACGGTCAATTGTACTGCTATAAACTTTTGACCTATCCACGGAGATATGATTCTCTTACGAATATAATATGCTATTCACACCAAACACAAAACGCGGTTTTTGAGCAAATATCGGTTTTACTATCGAAACACTTTGGTAAACTTTTTTTAGTACAGTTTATGTTTTTTGAGTGCAAAATAAATTAAAAAAGAATATTTTCTGAAAAAAAATCAAATAAAAATAAAATCTACGCATTGATTCTTGGGTGTCTAGGACTGCCTTTTTCTGGTTCAGCAAGCAGTGCGTCGGCTGATTTGAAGGTTCTGTGCACCATTTTTAAATAAAATGAGATATGGATATCGTTGTATTCGTATTTTCAAGCGATTTCGAATAAGTCCATTAACATATACATATCTTTTATCTTTATTAAACGAAAAAAGCTTAAAACACAAAAAAATCTTTGGTTCTTTCAACAAAAATGTGGTTATTTTGAGAATTACAAGTTTCTATGTAGCAAACTTGACACTCTTTAAGTCAGAATCTCTTTTAAGCTGCAGTTGAAATATTTTCTGCAGTTGTAAATCTACATTTTTGCAGTTGTTATTTTTCAGAAATAAAAACATCTCATAAGAAAGTATAGTCAAGCAAATTAACAATGACGTGATAGACCGAGATTTTTATATGAACCTGACAATTAATTAATTGGGACAGCAACATAAAAAAATTCAACAACTGATTGGTCCTGATTTGGACACAACTCCTTTTTATCTTGAATTCTTAGCTAAAACTAAAACTGCTAAAACTGCTTTTTGCACTGCACACATGTGCTACTGTAAATTCTGTATCTTCTAAGCGAACAGAAATCCCATTCTAAAACTTGGCATGTAAATTTTGAGACTAAGAAAAAAAAATCAAAATGGTCGCACTTCCCCAAAAATTGGTTGAAATGCTAACTTTCAATTTTTATCTAACTGAATCTGAAATAAAAACTGACTGAAACTGAAAAGAACATCTGATATTCCATTATAAAAATTGCTTTTATTGCTCATTATTAAATTTAGAAAAATCTTACTTTTAAGTTCTTGAAAATAGCTTGGCGAAGACCATAAATCCAGCGCCAGAAGTCAAAAACCAAATCCTTCTAAATTCAAAAATAAACGGATTCTAAGATCCACCACTTTTTTAGTTGTCCACTTCACGTGAAATGCCGCTATTCATGCATATTATACTTTCTAAAACTATGTAACGTAAGTTATAAAAATTTCTAAAAAATGTCAAACCCAAATTCATACATTCACACATCTAATTGCATTCCATTAAATAGGGAATAAATAAAAAAGTGCATTTGAATAACAACTATGTAATATTATTATCAAGAACCTTAACGATCCAGCAAATTGCATGCATTTTGACATTTCTTTCACATGAAATTCAGACAGTTCAGATATGTCAAAAATTTATGGTATAGATTACACAAGCAAAATCAAGTACACAAGTTTTTCCAAAAATAAAAATTAAAACAACATTTTAGCATTTTACAATAACATTCAAATTTATATTTGTCTGAATGCGTTCATCTAATTTCCGAGATAATTTTGAATAAATTTAGTTGAAGCTATAATGAACACAGTAAATTTAAGAAAAAATTCTTAAGATTTTGAACATTTAATGAATTTTGCGTGAAATAGATTAAAACAGCAACGTCACCGGCAACAACAGCAGCCGCCATTGTTTTAGGAACAATGGGGCATTTTCATAGTCGTCTGACAAGTTGTTTCTTTGTCTCTTCTAAGCTAACCTGGGGGTTATGTTATTCATTGACAATTTAGACCCGGGTCCAAAAGATAAACTGGAGCTCAAACTTTAAACACGGCTGACTCTTTGACTAAGCTGTTTTTTTCTATCTGTTAAAAAATGGATTGGATTTCAATGGATTGACAGGCAATAAAATTGTAGTAGAATTCCGTTTTTTACTAAACAGAGCTGCGAATTTCTTTATGAATAATAGCTGTTTCTAACCTGTGTGTTAATTTTAGACTCGAGGCCAGTTGGATTCGGGTCTAAAGTTTGACTATGAATATGCCCCAATGCATTTCCATTGTTCGATATAGATTAGACCAGCTCCAGTAACATCAACACCGTAATAAAGCCAAAGTCTTAAATAATCTGTTGCTGGTGACTTGCTGCTGTTGTTGTTTCGAAAGGAAACGTCAAGCAGTTCTGATCTGGTGCTGTTGGCAATGTGGCCACCGTGCACTTGAGAGGAATTGAAAAAAATCATGAGTTTACATTCACGTTTGTTTGTACTAAAATTCCTAAGTTTTACATTTAACACGCTTATTTTAGTGAACCCCACAAGTGGAGCCTTAAGTGCAGCAGTGAATTGGGAGTGTTGTGGTCTCTCACCAAAAAACTACTTTTTTCTGAAATGCCTATAAATTTATCGATTTGATTAATTTTTCTGTGTTGCATCAATGCCCCTAATTGTTTTAAAACCATCCCTGTATCGAATAATATGTTTTAAGAACTGAACGAAAAAGTTCGACTAGTGCAAGTGAGATAACAAAATCAGAGATGTTAAACTTCACTGAGTATTAACACAATAACAAAAAAGTATAAGACATGTACTAATACTCAGTGGGATGGTGTACTTTTGTTAAAACGGCATTTTAGTGTATTGGTTCGTTTATTGGCTTTCAGAATTGAAATTGTTTGGTGCAGCCCAAAAATTTCATTTTAAACTTAAACGAATCGATAAATATTTAAAAGCGTTTCCTGCAATCTGGCATTTGTCGAAACAAGGAAAATCGTCAATTAGTGAAAAGGATTTTACAGGGAAAACAGAATGAATCGGATATAAGACGTTCTCCAGCAGAAAAATGTTACTCACAGGATTTTTTTCCCGCAAAACGTGTATGCAGCATTTGTTTAATTTTTAAAACAAAATTTTCCCCTTTGAGGAAAAATCACTTTGACATTTTTTTTTTTAATTCTTACTTCCAAAAATTGTTTTCTGAATATTTAATTATTCATTAAAATAAATTGCTTGAAAAGAAAAGAAATTTAATGAATAGATTTGAAACCAAAAAACAATTTATAGCAAATAGAAATATACCTTCCAAAGTGTTGAAGTTGTTTTTGGATGTATTTTAAGTCAAAATTTTAGGAAATTGCCCCTTCCGCCTAAGCAAAGATGGTGGACCCCCATCACATCCATATTCCATGCGATTTTGTTCTGGGGTTTTGACCCAACCTACACGCACAATAAGTCCATTGAAATTCGGGTGAGGTGATGTGATGTGATGTGATGTGATGTGGCTTGCTTTATCCTATACCATGTATATAACCCTTCTTAATTCTTCTTTCTAATACTAAAACTGTCTACCTCTTCATAATATGTACTACCATCTTTTTCCATACCATCTCTACACCGCATTCTGTTCTAAGCTTTATTTTCTTTTTCGTAAGAAAAACCACCAGAAAACAGACAGAAACTATATATAATAGTTGATTGTAAGGAAAGAATTAGAATTACACATAGGTTATGGCACTTTTTAGATGAGTGGGTTTTATGTGATGCAGGAGTGGAAAAATTATACATATATGTACTTCTTCTACTTTTGTAAACGTATGTATATAACGCCAACAGTAAAATCTTGGTATACCTAACATCATACCAAGATAAATTTATTTATGTATTCAACGAAGGACGATTTGAAATATTATTCTAATTGCAAAAGATAAAATTGGAAATTCTTGTTTTAAATGGGAGAAGTTTTGAAAAGTTTATTTTTATGTAGGTACAGTGTACACACAATGTAATCTTCTATATTATAGACTTCAAGAACAGAACATCCACTATTTGTTGTATGTCGGTGTATGTTCAACATATGTTGTCTGGTTTTCAAATCATATTAATTGTTGAAGCGAACTTGTCTTTTTTTTACCTCCTTTAGATTTATAGCTTTGTTTAGCTATGCAAAAAGCAATTAATAATGAAAAAAGGAAGTGACTGCAGACATGTCAGTTTATAACAGTTTTGATTATAAAATAACTGCAAAGTGTATTTTGGACCACCCATAATATTTTTATTCAAGTTGAGAAAAACGCATACATCCGAAAAAAAACTGTTATAAACTGTTATAATTCCAATGTCCCGACTACCGAGTTGCAATTAAAAAAATAATTATTTAAAAATGGATGTGCCTCGAAAGACGCTAAGAGCCCTGGCTAGATTTTTTAAATCTAGATTTATTTAAATCATTTTTTCTAAAATTTCATCTTGGGATCTGATTCAGATAGGCAGGAATGCAGATATAGTTTTTTAGTGGCATATTAAATTTATTATTCGTGCAGCTTGTCTAACTTTATTTTGAAAATCTTTTAAGGCAAATTGTTTTAAGGTGTGTTCCATTGGAATTCTAAGCAAGTGATGGTATAATTTATTTAAAATTAGTTATTAATTTTCTATTTTAGATTATGAGAAAAAACAATAATTTTCTGGATAATAGTTTTATTACAAATAGAGTTATAGAACTACTTTCATCTGCTTCTACCACTTGGGTAGGAATTCAACTACTGAAGTACTTGGCAGTTAAAGATATGGGCGCCCAAAGATAAAGCGGTCAGAGTAATTTGGAAATATCACCCGCAAAAATAAAACAAAAGCTGACAATATCAACTAAATTCACATTTTTCCGAACTGAAGGACGTAAATACAGCCCAAATATTTTAGTTAGTTCATATTTTTTTTTTCTTAACAAATTTCAGCGACATTTCCAAAGCTTAATTTTAATGAAACTCGTTAACTGTGGCTTTTTGAACACTTTAAAAATGTGGTAAGATAATCTTAAAAAAAATCTGCCATTACTAATTTTTTATAATTTTCAAAATATAATTCTTATAAATTTTCAAAATTTTGAATTAATTAACAGCTCTCTTGCAAAAAAAATGTAAAAAATCTTTATTCTAAATACTAAACCAAAATAAGCTTATTTTGTTTAACCTGGAGGTGTTTTAGTAAAACTAATGACAAGATTATGTTTTAAGTCGGCTCTTCGTATTTTTAAAAGAAAGTTGTTTTTAAAGTCATTAATTTTTAATTAATTAATTTACGTTTGTACTCTTCAACTCGAAGTGAAATATTATTTGAATTTGACTTTAAAATTTTTGGTTTTGAAAAAAAAAACTTGAATTGAATAAGTTTTTTGACAATATAATGATGTTCATTACAAACAATTCCCTTCGTATGATGGATGTATAAACAAAATTTGATATGGTAAACATAAAAATTGAGTCAGCAGATTTTTGCTAAGGCTGGCCATGTGACTGAGAGAGCAGTCTCGTCTTGACAAATGAAACAAGACTAAATAATAAGGATCTGATACGAGACTGAGATGAGTCAGTTTTTTTTCGGACTGAGGCTAACCGATATTCTCGGTAGTCCTTCCAGTAATTAAAAAACCATGAACCAGACCCAGACCTATACCGAAATGACATTCAAATTTTGATATTCACGATGACGAGACCGAGACTGGAATTTCAAAGTTACCCGTCGTTGCTGCTGATGCGAAACGAAAAATCTCTTACTAAAATGACACAACCAAACCTTGAACGTAAAATTTTGTATTGGTTTTCGCTCTGCAATCCGTACGAAAAGGTACGTACTGAAATTTTAAGTCTTCACTATCTTCTAGCACATAATTAATTTATTAACTGCGGCAAACTGCCATTGGACTTTTAGCCTTCTTGACTTTTTGTTGTTTCTCTTATAAAATGTCTGTCCTTCTGTTAATTTTTGTATTTGTTTTTTTTTTTGATTTTTTTCTTCTATTTTCGTTATTGTCTCTCAGTGAAGATGGAGACCACTGAAAATTTTCGTTTCGCGTCGGCAACATAATAGGCTTAATGCCCAGGTTTTTTTTAGTAGGGGGTTTAATAAAAACCCTAACCGTGTTAATGGCCAGTTTGTTCGGAGTGGGTTGAATCTGTAATTTGATTTTCTATGATAATCAATGTGCTATAGTTCAATTTTTTGGGACATTGGTAAACAAATCATTGTTTTTCCACAAATAGTTCCATTTACCAGTTTAATTCTTGCAAACCTGTCTGCCATTTTGTTTCTTTTTTTGATAATTGAAATGAAAACTCGAATATGACACATAGGTTCGCTGAAATATTTTCTAAGAATTAAATTAATTCACAATATGATTTTGATATTTTTCTAAAGTCTGATACAGAGAAAAATCTAGAGAATTGTTTTTTAACTGAGCAACAGAATTTCACCACAAAAGTTATCACAGACTATGTATGATCGAATATGATTTAGCTTTTAGTTTTAATATTCATTGATCATCAGAGTAGGTACCTTAATCAAAGATGAACAAATAAAATTTCGCCAAAGCGTCTGGTTTTTGAAATCTTAAATTAACTACTCTAATTAAAGGTTCCTTTGATTAAAATTTTTGTGATCAAACAGAATTGGAACAGTCATGGATTAAAAATAACCCACAGTGAACAAACTGGCTCTAAATACATACATAATATTTGGTTAAGCCTGCATCAATCATGATCATTTTTTCGGATGCATTTTTCAGGCCATTCGGCTTTTATCCGACAATAAAAAGTTCCTTTTGGATTATCTGTGGATTATTTTACATAAAAATATTAACTGAATCTTACATACCTACACAAATTCAAGACAGATAATAACCAAAAAGGAAAGAAATTTTATTTTATTTTTCAAAAATGACGTAACCCGACGGAAGAATAGTACATTGAAAAAAAGAACACCTGTGAAGGAATCATACGAGTATATTCGTACGCTACTTCAACCAACAAATGAAAATATAACTAAATCCCAAAATGTGCATGAATTATAATTATTGAGAAATTTAACAAGAATCACTTTTGAAATTCGAGCACAAAACACTTGAACATCATCCAAAAATTTTGATTTCAAAGTTTAATAAAATATATCTTTAAATAGGTTTGATTTATAATATTCTGAAAATTGTACAACAGATTGTTTGCACTTAATAATTATTTAACTGACACTTTAATTAATTAATAAACTTCAAATCATGGCTTAATAACGATAAAATATTTTGTATATGCCTTTGTGTTAATGCGGATAAAATCAACAGTTATTGCGATCGATGTTCAAAAAGAACTAAATAAATTCTGAAGGATCTACATCCATTACCTTTTATTTTTTCCAAAAAAAAAAGGAACTTGTTTTGAATTTGACAAATAAACTGGATCCTTTTATCGTGTGAACTTTATTCTTTGTCACTCAACTTCAACCCTTAAAAAATTTAAATAAATGTCTAGGGGTTGATTTTTTTTTTTTTGAATACGCATAGAAATATTTATCACAATTTTTAAGGGAAAAATGATGTCCCGCACGAGAATAAAAATTTATGATCACTTAAACTTAAAGTGTGTGTTAAGTGTGCCAAAGATCATGTCCCAGGTCGGGATACATAAAAGGATAACAATTGAGTTCAATGATCGTGGCCTCCGTAGCATAAATATAGAATAACTTCAGATTGGATATAAAAGGGGTCTTGCTGAGTTTTTTGAATAATTATGTAATTATTTATTTAGTGAATTAAAATATATATTACAATAATGTTATACCCATGAATCATCTCCACTTAAATTTAGTGAGTGATTAGTTTTTAATTAAGCACAGGGTCATTCAAAGGAAGTTTTATTTTAAAATTTGGCCCATTTTCTAACGATAAAGTTCAAGTTCAAGTTCAAGTTCAAGTTAACTTTATTGAGGCAAATAAACTCAGTACAATTTAATTACAATCTTTTTGGTTTTATGTTTGGTCGACTTAAAGATATGCCTGACTATATAAGAAAATTACAAATATTCAAAATATTATCAAAGTTCATAGAAATAAATCATCTAATAAAATATTTTTAATTTTTGTTCGCTTGCTCCCGGCAAACAATAACTTTTCTGCTCTTATTTGGCAAAATTTAACTTATGACTAAAATTAGAACTAAACTTAAAACTAAAACTAAAATAAGACTACAAATTAAAGGTCCACCTTCCATAAAAAAAAAAATATATAAATGTATATATTTATAGGGAACCTTAATAAAAGTTTATGTTGGCAACCACTTCATTAAAATTTGTTATATTTGTATGTAGATATACATAATATCAACCTCTATAATTGAAAGGGGACGCTTTTTCGTAAAATGGGACTTGAAAGTTTCCGATAAATTCTACTGTCAGTGACACCGACTTTTAATAAGAAGTGAAATCAAAAATATAATGAAAACTGAATTTTTTGGAATTCTTCCAAAACGTGATGAACAAAGTTATAAAGAAAAATGATAATTCCTTAACGCTAATTTTGCCATAAATTTAGTTTTAAATAATTTTATTCAATTTAAAAATGTCACCATTTACCAGAACGTTTTGAATCTAATGATATTCAAAGTATCCGAAGACATGGTGTAGATTTTTTTGTTTTAAGATCTATTATTTGTTGGAATAGCTGAAGTTTGCATTAACTTGGCATAATTACGTAGAGTTTGGACTTTAGATCAAAATAAAAATATCATTGCTACATATATGGAGGTATGCAGTTTTAATGATTAAAACGAAACCTCATATTAGATGACTGCGATAACCATCAGCATTTTGTATTTACGTAATTTCTTAATTGCCTGATTCACTGCAAACATCCGTCGGAGAACATTGCTTGCAGTTATCCAGACGAAGCACTCGGGCAAAGCGGTATCCTATATGAATTTATGATTGGCCAAAAATAAATTATTGTTGAGGCGTGTTTTAAATATTCAAACTGCCATAAAATCTGTTGCATTCTTCCTTCCTGGTACTGAGGAAAAAATCAAGGAAATATTTTTTTCGAAAGAATCTAGTTTCCGTTCCCCTGTTCAGGTTTGTTTTATTCAAGAAGACTGATTCATTAAGCAGAAGTAGTAGTATGAGGTTATTGTATTAAGTATTACGCATACACTATTTTGAACTCTTTTCTTTCAATTTCGGTAGACCAAAGTACAAACTATTCAGAAAATCGCTTACGTATTTCGAGAGATTCGCTCATTTGCAGAGAAAAAACTGTTAAAAAAAACAATAAGATTCTCGTATACTGAACTTATGTACGTTATTATGAAATCTTATCAAAAGTAACAAAACAAATAGTGTTCAAAATATTTGAGAGAAATCAGCATTAATTTAATGAAAATAAAACTATTTGGAATTGAAAAAGATTTTCATATTACTTCAAGAAGAATATCACTTAAAATGTACATCAATAATACGAAATAATGCATTTCTCCCTGAATATGTTTACAATCAAAGTTTTGAATAAAATTAATATTAGCAACGTTTCTTTCATGGACAAATTTTGTTGTTAAATATTTTTAGTTGTAAACAAAAACTGTGAAATTAAATAAACATTATAAAAAAAGAACGCCGATTTTACTATCTTCTAATGTCTCCAAGTTAAGTATAAGTGGTCCTATATTTTTTTAAGGTACTTAATTCAAGTAAAGCTATATTTTCTTAAATTATTATACAAAGCGACTAATGACAAATTTCAGAATAATTGAAAAAAAAAATTGCCTGCCAGTGAAAATATATTATAACTTTCATTGTTTATACAAAAAATTCTATTTTTCAGTTTTGAATCTGAATGTTTATAGAATTTTATTATATTTATACCTATAAAAATAACGGAACGAATAAAACTATTTTAAAACAAAATTATCCATATTAAGAATTATAGAATTTAATTAATGCTTTACGAAGAAAAGGACTTAATTTCCAATTATAACTAACTTTCACTTAAACTAGAAATCGGTTCATTGTTAACCAATTTCGATTTTTGGAACAATCCCCAACACCAAAGGTCCTAGATCCCAAAATGAAATTGAACTCGCATTGTATGCCTTGCATGTGAACTTGGACTTGCGTTTGCGAATTATTCTAAAGCAAATGTTAATTTATTCTTACTTGAATTCTTTAAAAGAGTTCTCTCTGTTTATTATTTCAACACGCTAACCTCTCAAAATTTACACAACATTTAGGAATGCTGTTAGTGGTTTGCCCATCCGATGGAGAACACTAGGTTTTCGTGCTTTCTTTTTTTTTTACTTATTAAAATTTTACATGTTCAAAAGCTAAGGAATATAACAATATCTAGCACACAAAAATATGTTTCGCTGTCATTTTTGAATAAACAATAATTAAAGAAAACTACTATAATTAATTTTTGTAAATGTGAACAATAGCCGCCGGTGAAATTATTTTTTGCAATTTCAATTGAAAAACTTTGCTCGTACACAACATCAACTGAGAAAAACTCTTACAACAAACATTCAATTAAAATTAAAACGAAAATAAGACAAAGGACGTATTCGCATATGATTTTTTTTTTACTTTAAACACAAGCAAACATCATGGAAAACACACAATTTAAACATTCATCATTCAAAACAAAACTACAACACGGCACGTTGTAACAATGCAACAAAATACTTCATAAGATAAGATTAAGGAATCGAAAATAATTGATTATAACTTTTTGAATAACTTAAATTTTGAGTTTTTTTTTTTATTTCATTATTTAATTTCACTAATTTCATCAAATCATTAATTTACAATGCCGCCGCGCCGTGTCGTATTTTCAAACAATTTTATTTATTGGGAACAATCTTTGCGTTTGATGTCAAAAAAAGAACTGAATAATTCTGAAAGATTTACATCTTTAACTTTTGTATATTTCTTAGAAAAAAAAAGAAGAAACTAGTTTTGAATCTCTGAAAAGAAAATCAAAACTAGATTTCTTCTTCGCCATGAACTTTACTCATTTTCATTCAATTACAACCCTTGATAATTTAAATAAATTTTGTCAGGGTTGTTGCTGTTCGAATAGGAATACAAACATTTGAATGGAAGATGTCCCGCACGAGAATAAAAATGCTTCATCGATATTGAAGTGTGCCTTAAGTGTGCCGAAGATAATGTCCCGTCCCAGGTCCGTAAAGTGGTACATTAAAAAAAAAAATAAGAAATATTGCTGGATAAGTTATGAAATGATTTTTTTTTTCTACCGTTTTTCTCCAGGCTGGAAAGAAAACCACTAGAATTTGAAAAGAAAATAATATGAAAATATTTGATGTACCTAAACCTTAAAAGACATTAAATTAGGTATTAAGTGATCTATGTAAAGAACGAAAACCTAATTTCGAAAAAAAACGACATTAAAAAGTTGATATTGCATACTTATGCAAAAGTCTTTTGAATACCATTAAAATAAATAACTAGGCATCCTCCATAAGTGTTTTCATGAAGCCTTTAAATATAGAACTAGATTTTGATTTTTGTATTTATTTATATGTGAATGTATAAAATTAAATCTTTATCAAAAAAAAAAATGTTTCTTACCCTCTAATGCAGTGTGTCCCAATTTTTTTTTTTCGTGCTATGTCCCACCAGAACCTTTCCAAAATCCTCATGTCCCCATTACATTATATGGTAGATGCCAAAACAACTTTTAAGATAAAAATCTGAAATGTCCAAAAAAAATGAGTGGCTGATAAATGTGGAAATGAAATTGAAGTAAACAATAATATTTATTATTTGTATTATTGATTTATTCCTTAAATTGAACCCACTTAATAAAGTCCTTTTTTTAATGTCGTTTTCATTGCAATCTATAAAATTTTGAAAGATTTTATATTAAGTTCAAAAGAGGTGAGGCCAAAATGCATTGGTTTGGAACGAGGAGCCTGCATGCACAAGAATGGTTTTAAAACAAAAGGTAAGTTATAATCCATTGAAACAGTGACATTTTTAAATAAATCGGATAAATTTGTCTGTAAAATCTTCAGAAATTAGTTATTGGTTGAACATTGTAGGGATTTCTGTACCCTTGGTCCACTCTAGAGCATTGCTTAACAGTGTTAAAAGACTGTTGTTAATGGTTTTGGACTGAACTTCATTTCATTATTTTTCATTTTGTTGCATTTTATAAAAAAAAATATTTTAAAACATTTTTTTGAAAGTCTGATCCTAATCGAAAACTGAAAACTAGATGGTTTTATCTTTTCTAGTTGTTGAGAAAATATTGAAAATAACTTTAATCAGAGCCTTAGATAGATAGATAGATATATTTATTTCGTAATTAATTTTTTCAAACAAAGCCTATGACCGCACGTTTTACATTTCAGAGATATGACAAATTTTATCTTGCTTCTGAGACATTATCTTATATTTTTATGAAGAATTTAAAAACATTTGTAAGTTTTATTCGAAGGAAAAAAAAAAGACAAAAACCTCCATTTGAATAAAAAAAAAAAAAAAAAGTATTTATAATAATAGAAAAAGTTAAATAGTTTATGTTTACTAAATAGAGTTATACATAACATGAAAAATTGTTGCAAAGAAAAAAAAAAAATATATATATATATTTATAATAAACATGTATATATACAAAAAAAAAAAAACAAATAAATAATGAAATAAATAAATATATGTATAAATGCATAAATAAATTAATGATTGAATAAATAAATAATAATTTAATAAATAAATAACTGAATTAATATGAATAAATAAAAAGGTGTTAGTGGACGAATACATGTGTTAATAAAAAGAAATAAACATAAATAAATAAATTAAATTAAATAAATTAAACGAGTTAATAAATTAACAAATAACAGTAAACAAAAAGATAACAAATAAATAAATAAATAAATAAATAAATAAATAAATAAATAAATAAATAAATAAATAAATAAATAAATAAATAAATAAATAAATAAATAAATAAATAAATAAATAAATAAATAAATAAATAAATAAATAAATAAATAAATAAATAAATAAATAAATACATGAATAAATAAAGAATAACTTAATAAAAATATAGAATAAAGCAGACGAAATAAATAGACTTGAAATATTGGAAAAGTAACGTAGGTTATCACAGTAAGAAAAGTTGGTTTATGAGCGGATTCTCAGCAATATCACAGGTATTTTTAAAATTATTGGTGAGTTTTTGAATCCTTTCAGATATCAATTCAACATTCGCTATCCTGTGCAGATCAGAAGTTGAATGATGCCAAGGAAGATTGCAAAATCACCTTATGTATTAAAATTTTATTATCATTTGATAGCGAAGATCTTCTATTAATATATTCATCTTTCACTAGCCTTAAGAAAAGCCCACATAAATTAAAGCATAAAATTTCTTATAAATAGGACCAAGATATACCTAGTAATTTTCAATTCAATTCAGTTTCTCAAATACCAGGAAAAATAAAATCATATAGTTTTCAGTGTGCGATTACTTAACATGCTGGCTTTAAAAAAAAGGAAAACATCTTTTTTTTATAACTTTTTTTTCATTTTGTAAGCAGTTTTCTTATTAAATCTTAAAAAAAATATCCGCATTTCGCAGTGAAGAAACAATTTTTTGTAAGTCTAAGGATTATTCAAGTTTTCTACCATCAATGTATGGGCACAAATTATGAAAAAAAAAATTGCTAAAAGAAACATGATGGAATTTATTTAATTATAGTCATGCTCCTATATATTTAAATACTGAAGAATACAAAAAATGAGGCCGTATCTACTTATACCAGTAGTCACAAAACTTTTATCCGTTTTCTAGGAATTTGAGATTTTAGATGCTACTAAATAAAAAATTTGATAGTAATCGCATAAAGGGTTTTTGGAAAGTCAAAAATTTAAAAAAAGGAGCGGTACCTCCCACAAATTTAAATTTATAGAATTTTATTTTTTAAATCATCTGATTATCCAAAAAGCCAAAAAAAAAGTATGGCAGATACCGTAATTTTTAGTGTTAAATTTTTTTTTTAAATGAATTTACAGATACGGGCCAAAAAAACTATACACTGAGCCTCAAGAAAATCCAGCCACCAGTTTAGGCTGTAGCTCAATCAGACAGTATTGATAGACCCACTTTTTTCGTCTTCCCTATCATAGTACTATCAAGTTCCATCTAAATCTCGAGTTAGTCGCATGTATAAATAGAGTAAGGCAAACAGAAATACACTGAACGAAAAAATTCACATATTTTTTGTTCTGCTTGGTATAAAGCTTCTTTCTTTCAGTTCTTATAGTTTCTTGCTTACATGAAAAAAAGAACCACATAAAATATTTTCCTCTACATTAAGATCTGTCCAGGTATTAATCCTAGAAGAAGGTCGTATTAAAACAATGGGTAAAGTCTTATAAACCATATGTACATATATAAAAATGGCAACAACAAAAAAATTACAAAAATGTTGTTTCTGACTTGTTTCCAATTTTTTTCAGGCTCTTTTTCCATTCTAAGAAAAGGAAAAAAACGTCAGAAAGATTTTGGAAAAAAGTCAAAAACTCTGAAAAGTTTCCCAGAAAAGTTTTTCTTTTTTCCTTTTTTCGTCGTTATTTCATCTGGTCAAATTTCTGTGAGCCAAAAATGTCTTCCAGCTGATTGATTTGTATTGAAGTCTGTCATGTTTAAGCACAGATAAAAGAAACATTTCCCTGTCTGCCTGAGCTTTGCATTTGTAAGGATTGCATTTCAATGAGTAAACTCCTTAAATCAATAAGTTTTTCGATTTATTGATGTTTATTTTAAGTGTTGTCCAATTTTTGAATCTTATTTATCTTGAAAAGTATTTTAACTCTCTGTGTAAACGTTGAACAGGGAAAAATTGTTTGTGGAGGAAAAAACCTTTAGTTACAGTTTTTTGGCAATTCCATATTTATCTAATGTAAATTTAAATTGGATAAAAGTTCTAAGTTTTCTTGTTGTAGGCATTTTTCTTAAAATAATTTGCGAAATTTTGTTAAGAAATATTAATTCTGATTTAACACCCTCAAAAACACAAAAGTGCAAAAAAAATCAAAACTACACCACAACTTGCACTAAAAAAATTCAATTTAACTAAGCTACTAAAAAATATAAAGATATCTCCCAACAATCTCTCCAGAACGCGACGGGCACGATCCTTGGCCTGTATTAGAATATCCTTATTCAGGACCTTTGACTTTCCATACGATACAATTCAATTTTCCATATCAAGACTTTTCGTAAATTGTTGCTAGTTGTATTCCCTTAAGAATGCAACCCTTAACCAAAAGGTCATAAGATTAAAAAAAAATGATGAAAATATTCTGAATCAATGATATTTACCGGTTAAGACAAGAATTTTCCCATCAAAAAGGTTTTTTTCTTTAATATAAAACCAAGAAACTGGTTTATATGAGAAATTCAGAAAAAAATTTCTTTAAGGGGGTTGAATTTCTGTTTTATAATTTTTTGATTCAGATTGAGTCGAAATAAGAGTAAAACTTTGTGACATAAGAAATTTCTGAATAAAATCTTGTTTTTGTCAAGACTATTGCACCTGGAATCATTAGAAAGGACAAATTCAAATGACTATGGAAGAAATAATTTGTATTCCTATGAAAGGCAAGTTTGCACAGTGTTCGCCTCTTATTAAGAGAGAATCTTGTTACAGAGCATGTAGACATTTGACCTAAGAGTAAATAATTCAAATTTTTTTGTAGGTACTGCTCATTATACTTTTGTAAGCAGTCAGTCATAATGAAATTATCACTCTGGCAACAACCAACAGCAAGTCTTTGATATTGAAATTTAAAAAAAAAGCTATTTATGCAAATGGTGCATTGAAAACGCAAAATAGAACGGTTCAAAAGTCATAACGTTCCCGGACTTTAAAGAAAGCCACGATGGTCACCGAAAAAAGAAAAATGTATTGCAATACGCAACACCAACATGGATTCCATTTGCAAAGTAGATGAGCTAAAAGCATACAGGGTGGAGTGACCATCGAAGTTTTCAATTGTTGAATTGTTGAGCCAGGATATTTATTCTTTGATTTCCTTTTAATTTAAAGTTTAAATCTAATTTTACTTAAGTGGGTTTTAATAGTGCCTTCTAAAGTCCATAAACTGTCGAAGCCTTTTTTCACAATGTCTGTGCCTTCGGGTTTCATCTTTTAAAAACAGTCTAGTTCCAAGGACAGTTATTAAAAAAATAGATTTTAAGGAGCTGCACACAAAAACACTTTTTGACTTTAAGGCCGCCTATGATAGCATAGCCAGGGTAGAACTTTACAAAGCCATGAGAGAATTCGGCATCCCAAACAAATTGACACGACTTTGTAGGTTGACCATGACCAACGTAACAAGCCAAGTTGCTATCCAATCCAATCAAAATCTTTAATGGATGGTTTGGCCTGCCTCATCATCAACCTGGCGTGGCGTTGGAGAAAGCAATCCGTGACTCTGGCACGGCAACAAGGGGGACCATCGACAGGTCCAGCCAGATACTGCGGCTTACGCAGACGACATTGACATCATAGGAAGAACCGAACAAGCTGTACACGATTCCTTCATCCAGATCGAGCAAGCGGCACAAAATTTGGGGCTGCACATTAGTGAAGGTAAAACAAAGTACATGGTGGCGTCGAATGCGAGAAGAACAGTTGGTCAAACAATCAAGGTAGCGGAGCATGATTTTGAAGTGGTGCAATCCTTCAAATACCTTGGGTCAATAGTAGCAGCCGATAATAATATAGAAGAGGAAATACTTGGGCGGCTGCTCAATTCCTACAGGGCTCTTCAAATTCAGAAATCTTGCCATAACTTCAAAACTGCTGCTGTACAGGACCATGGTCCTGCCAATACTTACGTATGGATCCGAGACTTGGATGCTTAGCAAAAGACACTCCGATCTCTTAGCCGCGTTCGACAGAAAAGTATGTGAGGAAGGACAATTCCGGAGACGGTACAATCATGAATTGTACGCAATCTACCTTGAAGTAGACATAGTGACAAAAAT
The DNA here is from genome assembly GCA_958431115.1 of Syrphus vitripennis. Lineage (NCBI taxonomy): Eukaryota > Metazoa > Arthropoda > Insecta > Diptera > Syrphidae > Syrphus > Syrphus vitripennis. The sequence continues at coordinate 46,703,791 of OY288108.1, forward strand.
TAAGCTCGATAGGCTCCTGTGGGCAGGGCACCTAGCTCGCATGAGTGAAGAGGAACCGGCTCGGAAAGTCCTGTCTGGTAGACGGAAGCGTGGTAGACCATGCTTGCGCTGGAGTGATAGCGTAGACCAGGAAGCCCGAAGCCTTGGGGTGCGCAACTGGATGGCGTCGGCTCAAGACCGGGATAGGTGGAGAGACTTGTTGAAGGAGGCCAGGACCGGACCCCGGTTGTCGAGCCGATGATGATGATGACACAAAAACACTTATTGGTTCAAATCAATAAAACAAATGGAAATGCCTTTGTTAGCGAATTCAAAATTATTAATCAGTGGCTTATGAAGGATGAGCCACTACTTATTTACTGAAGGTGGCGCTACAGTCGGGCCGGATCAGGGCTTAAGCATACATGCTTCTTTAGACAGTAAGGTTAGCTGTCTTATAATTTTCGCCAAGTTGGTTGAGGTTCTTCCTCTACTGTGCTGTTCCTTTGGGATTGGATTTTAAGACTTTTCGGGCTGGAACGTTGAGGTCTTTTCGCTCTACATGTCTCAGCCATTTAAACCGCTGGGCCTTGAATCGTTTGATCCCGTCGACATCGAAACAGCGATTGGCAAACGTTATTTTTCGTTTGATTTCAGAGCAGCTGTCATTGTCTGAATCAAAAGCGGTGCCTAGGTAGACAAAGCCCTTAACTACTTCAATGTTAAAGCTGTCTATGGTGACAGAAGGTCTTGCCCTCATTGACCACTAAAACCATGTTCTTCGGTTATGTCTCAATGTAAACAAACGCGCCACTGACATTACGCTGTGTTGTTCCAATTTTGTCAATATCGTCAGTGTATTTGAGTAATTGAACGCATCTTTCAAAGATTGTCCCTCTTATGTTGACGTAGGAGTTTTTCACTATTCTTTCCAGAACGATGTTGAAGAAGTCGCATGACAGTGACCTTTTTGAAAGCCTTTTTTGACATCAAATGCATTAGTGAGATGTTTTCTGACCCTGATGAAGCAGCGTCATCCTGCATAAGCGGACAAGTTTCGCAGGGATGCCAAACCCAGACATGGCTCTTTACCTCTTCTCTATAGATGCTGTCGATTTGAAGTTTATAGGTTTTTCCAAGATTTTCTGCAGTGTAAAAATTGGGTCTATGGTTGGCTTTTCTGGTCTAAGGCACACTGGTATAGACGTAAAAGTTTATTGAAGTTTGGCTTTAAACGCTCACACGATACAGCAAAGAGGATCGGGCAGAGAGGGCGATGTTAAGAAGATTGACCTCGTAGTTGGCGCAGTACAAGACTAAGGTTCAATTCTTTGGGCATGTTTTCTTCCACCAATATTTTTTAGATCAGCTCTTCTGGTGCATTCTCATCGCCTGCCCTTTTAAATAATTCTTGAAGCCTAGTTGGACTTGAATAGATGCAGTTTTTTTCACTTCGTCCAGGTCGGGTTAGCGTAATTGTTGGTCTACGTTCCCCGACTCGAAAGGTTTTATATCTCTCTAGCAGCGGAATTGAGTTATAAACTTCAGAGAAGTAGTCTTTCTATTTCTTTTATCAGCATTGACTATGTAAACTACAGTAACAAGAAAAAATGTATTTTACATTTATTACTTTTGGTCATGCTATCCCCATCAGTTGTGATTACGTCCAATATAACAAGCGAAAAGAATTTTCTGGAATCAATTACTTGGAATTCAATGAAAACCGGGATGCGTTTCTGAGAATGAAAAAGAAACCCGCTTATATATCAAAGGCAAAAGCGGCGGTGATTTTGAGCATTGAATCAAGCAAGACACATCATACATCAACAGCTCGTGAAGTATGGAAAAAATTAAAATCAACGGTTATCGCACTGGTAAAACAACTAACAGGAACTAACCTAGAAAATTGCAAATCTATGGACACCGATGTTTCAACTGTGATTACGGAGGCTCAGTCAAAGTCGACAAAGAATGGTTGGTAATTGGTTTGAGCAGTTCATCTCATCAACCAATGGTAATGGCATTGGCTAATATCGAAACAAACAGACATCACAGACAAATTTTTTAAGCAGTTTTTTTTTTAATTTTTTTCGGCATTTTTTTCAACAATTATTTTTAAGACCAAAATTTTTTGGAATATTTATTTTTTGACTACCTTTAGTTTTCCTTGTTCTCTAACAGTTTTTTTTTTGGCAAATTATTTTTAACAATTATTTTTTCGACAAAATTTATTTTGAGATTCTATATCTACATATGTATATCTAACTTTAAACGAAAAATTCCATTTTCCTGCTAAACTTTTCAAACAGAGGCAAAAACAAACTGCTTCAAATTTCCAGCTAATTGGCGCTGATGTTAATTTTGCCTAAAATTATTTTTTTAATCAAAAATTAAAAAAAAAAATTGTAATTTTTCGTATCCCGTTGATTACCTATAATATGCATATTCGTGAAAATTGCAAAAAAAAGCCAAGTTTAAAAAAAAAAAACATTTTTCAAAAAAATTGTTAAAAAATTTGTCAAATTAAAGTTCTCTTATGAAAAAAGTTTTTTAAGGAACAGCAAAGTGGAAGTCGGGAGTGCGGGAATACAAATTGTTGAAATATTAAATTGTGATAAAAGTTTTATCGAACAAAAAAAATTAGTGAACAATTTTTTTTTATTTATTTATTTATTTATTTATTTATTTACGTCTATAAGTTTGTCGACTCTCTTAGACTAATACATATGTAATTTCTTAAAAACTAGTATAATAAATAAAATAATGTAAATATAGCTTTGTACAATGTTTTTCATAATAACAGATTTAAAAATATTTCTATTTTGATCCTATTTTCTTAAATTGTCAAAAAACAGCTGTGGAAATTTTTTGAAACCCGACAACGAAAATTGGTCAAAAAAAAAAAACTGAAAAAAAATTTCTCCCAAAAAATGTTCCTCTTTAAAAAATAAATGGTTGGTTAAAAAAAGCTGTTCGTTTAACTATTTATTTATTTTTTCCAAGACACTAGACGCGAGACCAAGACGAGACTTGCTTCATTAAATTTAAAAAAAATTAAGTGTCGAACGAGAGTTCTCGTATCACTAAGTCTCGTCTCCATTTCTTCCTGGTACCAACTCGGAATTACTCCGATTTATTTACTTTTTTTTGTAAAAAAATGCAATGTTATATTTATGTACATTCATTGAAAAACACAATTTTATGTTTTTTTTTTAACACAAATTTGAATGATTTTCCTCCCTGAGAACACAACCAAAACTCTCAGTATTTCTGTTCCTAAAATTACAGTATCATCTCGGTGTCATCCTAAATGCCAAGAAGTCGGTCTCGCCTCGGTCTTGTCTCGTTTTTTCCCGAAGGATTTTGATGTTTTCTTTATATTTTATTCTTATGACAAAGAAAAACATTTAAAATCTTGATTGAGTAAAATCCTTCCACTACCACCCCATCTTGTTTTTTGCTTTATTTCCGGAAAATCACTATTTTTTCTCAAACAACTCAAATAATTTTGATGAAAAACCAGGACCTGTTCTTCTGAACAAAAAAAAACTAAAAATCAAAAAGTAACTGCTAGTCATGATTTATTTCCCTACAAAAATTCAAATAAATATGAAGCTGAAGATCGCTGCATCCGAAGTTGTTTTTTCATTTAGAGTTGCAGCTCTCGAAAAGTATCAATGATATTGGAAAATTTTAAACACCAAAATGTTGGGCACAAAATTTCCCAGGGGCGATGTCCGCTACTTTTTAAAAATTTTATCCCGTTATATTTGTTTTTAATGGGTTTTTAAACTTTTCAGATTATTTTTTTTGTTTAGACGTGCAGATAGACGAAACTAACGGTAAAAATAAAAAACAAAAAATTGTATCGTGAAGAGCGTCTTTTACTCTAGAGGCGATGTTCCTTACTTTTTTTTTTTTTTTTACTAAGCGTTTTTAACCATGAAACATAAAAACAAAACTCACAAAACTTTATACCGTTATAACTTCGGATCACCTAACGGTACCAAAAAAAAAAGTACATAGAAAAATTAGATTTTTTCAACTCTAGAGGCGATGTTTTTTATTTTTTTAAAATTTATGTTCTAAAGCCATTAATTTGCATATCAAACAAATTATAATAAAGAGAAAAAATAACAAAGAAGATACGAACTGCATAGTGCATATACTAAAGGGTGAGCCTTGAATTTATATGACAACAATATTGGTCTTGTTTTTTTTTCTTTTTATTATAATTTGTTGTTATGCAAATTAATGGCTTTAGAACATGAATTTTAAAAAAATAAAAAACATCGCCTCTAGAGTTGAAAAAATCTAATTTTTCTATGTACTTTTTTTTTTGGTACCGTTAGGTGATCCGAAGTTATAACGGTATAAAGTTTTGTGAGTTTTGTTTTTATGTTTCATGGTTAAAAACGCTTAGTAAAAAAAAAAAAAAAAGTAAGGAACATCGCCTCTAGAGTAAAAGACGCTCTTCACGATACAATTTTTTGTTTTTTATTTTTACCGTTAGTTTCGTCTATCTGCACGTCTAAACAAAAAAAATAATCTGAAAAGTTTAAAAACCCATTAAAAACAAATATAACGGGATAAAATTTTTAAAAAGTAGCGGACATCGCCCCTGGGAAATTTTGTGCCCAACATTTTGGTGTTCAAAATTTTCCAATATCATTGATACTTTTCGAGAGCTGCAACTCTAAAAGAAAAAAAAGAATAAAAATGCAGCGATCTTCAGCTTCATAAATAAATATGGTTCCTACGCTCCTAAGCGACATCAGCACTAATTGTGCAAATGTGGTCAGTTAAATAACTTTTGTTTTCCATAGGAACTAACGACATCTTTTATTGTTTCTTAAAAAACTGTCGTCTGTTTTAACATCAAAGTTTTTGAATCGTCAAAAAGTTATGTCAAAGTTGAAAATCATACTTTACTGTAATACATTTTCTTAGAACATGACTAAGAATCTCATCCCAAAGTACGGCTAGCGAATTACCGGTCACCCTGTATAGTAGGGTTGGACTTATTTTGTCAATTTTGTCAAGGGAATGTTTCCGCAAAATAAAATCATTAAAAATTGTTGTTTTTCTTTTTAAATATAAAAATTAATGTAACAATGTAGATATTAGACAGCCTCTAGAATATTAATTTATTCATCTTAATTAATCACAAACGGATTCAAAAACTATGGCTATTTATAATTTTTTTTTTTTTGATAAAGAAGGGTAAATTCAAGTCTGTAGCAAGACGGCAGACGGCAGATGACGAGACGAGAATTAATCATACGAGATCGTAACGAGACTGACATTTTTCAATGTTGGGGAGACCGATTCGTCTCGGTTTCACTTCATGACCAAATCTTGTATTAGCCCCTCGAGACGTTTGGACATCCCAAATGCTGAAATTCTAGCGTCTATCGCAATGGTTGCCATTTTATATACATACGTTATTAAACACATTTGGTTGCGTGACACCATTCATGTGCACGTGTTATTGCAAGAATACAATACAATTTTAGAATCCGAAAGCCTAGAGTGGGAAGTACTCTATGCTTGACAATTGATAACTATTGAAGAATTTGTAAGTTTAACACGAGAGGCAGCAGCTCGTGAAAGATCATTTTTGTTTTAAGTTGAACGAGCTTCAGAATCGAACCCAGACCTCCAGTATGACAGCCATACGCACTAACCATAAAATTAACACGAAGTCATCAACACCATTTGGATTGAAAATATTTTTGACAAATTTTAAAACAACAAAATTGACTTCTTTATTTATTTTTTTTATTTCTTGTGAAGCTTTATATACTCGTACGAAACCAAATATGAACTATCAAAAATTGACAGATAAATTCGAAAATGGAACAATTTGCAGAAAAGCTATAATTTGTTGATCAAGCTCCAAAGAAGTTAACAAATGCTCATTAATTATAAAAAAATACAGAAAGCAAATTGGTAGTAAAAACATGGCCGCTCTACGCTTAAACAATTCCATATGCCAAGTAGTAAAAACAGATTTTAATATTTTAATAAATACTCGTACATATATATATTTGTCTGCATTTTTTATGTAAAAGAGTAGGACATCAAGCTGAAACGAAATAAGACTGGGAACTATGGAAATATGGCTTCAGAGTGAAGCAATATTAGCAATTGATTTGCAAATCAAACGGGTTTTGATAAAGGTGAAAAATATGTTCAACTTCATAGAGGTGATTTCACTTGGCCTATAATAGCACCACTGAAACTTATATTTTCATGACTGTCGCTAGTTTTATTTCGCCGCCATTTTTCACCGAAAATTAATATTTTCTCACCCAACTTGTACATTTTTACCCTTGATAAAAAAAAAGTTATGAATAGTTCTAGATGATTCTTATCGATAATTTCTATTGTTTGAAAGTTAAAGTTTATTTTGTCAAACAAATGAAAAGTTAATTTTGCTAAACGAATTATTTTGCAGAAGAGTTAACGGTGTTAAATCCAATGACAAAGTGATTCTGTAAATATGGCATTATGAATAAACCCGTTCGTTATTTTTATATCAATTTTCGTAGTGGAAAAATATTTTAAAATAATTTGAAAAATCATATTTTTAATTTGACGATCGGCGCTATCAAGCCATTCAAGCCCAGGGTTCAATTTTCTTATGAAAAATATCTTATATGTTTGAGTTTATCTATCCCGATGCTCAATTTACAAAAAAAAACAAAATTGTCAGATATTAATTGTTAAAATAATCTAAACACCGTCCGTTTCTGTTAAATAATCAAAATATTTGAGAGAAAATATAAAAACAAAACAATTAAATTATTTTCAAAGCAATAGACTTGTTATTTACTTATTGGTTATATAATATACATAAGAAAGAAATAGATCCAAGGGCATACTTTTTTTACGTTTTTTTCCTTTAAATTAATTTTAATCTTATTCAATCTTTCGCCAATTTTGAATGTCTTTGTGGTATTTAAAAGAAAAATTTTTAAAAACTTTTTTTATTTTTTTTTTTTAAATTAAGATGCAAAATTTGTTGGTGCTCTATCGATATGGGTTATATCGTACAAAAGCGCTATAAATAAAATTAGTGCAGTAATTATTTTTTTTACAATTAAGAACCGAAAATCTTGTCTTTTTAGCAATTTAGCTTTTTTTAAAAAGAGATATATTTAACAAGCAGTTCCTACTGCAGTATTAAAATCCAAAACATACAAAACATCACATGTACCATATTTTCCATAAGATAATTCAACTGCAGCACAGTGGCCCATATTGACTTTTTTGGTTGCGCAAATCATAGATCTTAAACGAATAAACGAATATTGTGATAATTTTTTTTCTACTTGAATGAAATTTCTTTTGAGTTTTAAGAAAGAAAACTTTGCAGATTATTCCAAAATTTCACGCTTAAAGTACAAATCTTAACCAAAGACGGTAAAAATAAGATTTTACTTAAAAAACAAAATCAAACAGTGAAAATCAAGCAGAACAGTGGAGAAAAAAAGTTCCATTTCAATTTTTTTCCAAAAAATTGATTTTTTATTAAAGTATAAAATTTGTATCACAATGAATATAGGTTTGAATTTTTTTACCTATACAATTAAGTTTATTAATATATACTATATTAATATGAATTGCTGTTTACAAGTTTATTTTCAATGTAAGACCTTAAACAACAAAAAAAGCGAATATTTTATTTAAATTGATTGAAACAAATCTCTCTCTATAGTTCAAAAAATTGCAAATAAATGCAGTTGATTTTCTAGACAGATGTTTACAAATATATGTTTTTTTTTTAATTTCCGTTGAGTGTCAACGGGGAGTATTTGAGAGGAAGCAATAATTTACACCAGTACTTTTCTCAAAAAAGCAATAGTATAAATAATAAGAAAACGAAGTTAGTAACGATAGATTTCAGTGTGTTACATGAAAAAATAAAAATGTTAGAATATGTTGGTCTTTTTCATTTAGGACCGTTATTTTGTTCATTTTGAATGTACTAGTCTAAATCTCCGCCATTTTTAACCGGATGTTTTTTTTAAATTTTAATAAAAAGAAGAGAAATATACCTTTTCAAATTTAAACCACATACTGTCGAGAAAGAAAATTATGGTTTTTGAGTCCAAAAAGTTGCGAAATTCCGATGTTTTTTCTCATTTCGTCATTTATTTTTTTGTTTCTATTTTTCTGAAAGCTTATTATATTCCACGTGAAAAAAAAATTGTTCAAAGTAAAAATATTGAAAAATGACTGAGTTGTTCAAATTTTAAGATTTAAATCCATTAATTAATATTTTTATGAGCAACTAAATTGACAATTTTAAATCATTTTTGGGGAGAGAGATGCGTGGGATTACTATTTATTTTGCAGAAATTTTGCAAATCTTATAATCTTCTTAAACCCACCTTAATTAAGTCAGTTTTTGGACGACTTGATTCAAAAAAGACTTTTTTAAAGCACAATTCAACATTGTTTTGAAAAATTAAAAAAAAATTAAAGATTAAATGATAATGTTAAAAGTAAAGTAAAGTAAAAAAAAAACATTTCGTTTTGATTTTCGCATTTTTTATGTTTGAAAAATGAAAAAAACCCATTTAGAATGGTGTGTTCTTCCCCTTTCAGACAAAAAATATTGAAAATTGAAATTTGTTGTATACCATTTTATCCAGTCATTCAAGACCTACAAAATGTGCTAGGTCTCGGGAAAAGTGTATTCAGTTTTTTTTTTTTTTTGTAGCATGTAACACAGTGATTAGGTCTAGGAGTCGAGGCCAATTTTTTTTTTGTACCGATTTTATCTATTTTTTATGGTAACAAATGCAATTGTAATAACATAGCTTTTGACATTCGGAAAGTTAAGTGCAGTGAACTTCATTCCATAAAAATATCAATAAAAAACAATAGTTTATCCTTTGTAACAATAGATTTTTTTTGTATTTGTTAAAAAAGTAATCAAAAAACAGAGTGTAAGATTTTGCTTTATGAGCCACCTATCTCCACCTATCCCCGTGTCGAGCAGACGACGCCATCTAGTTGCGCACCCCAAGGTTTCGGGCGCCCTCGTCTACGACATCTCTCCAGCGCAAGCATGGTCTACCACGCTGCCGTCTACCATAGAATATACCACAAAAAACTTTCCGAGCCGGTTCATCTTCGCTCATGCGAGCTAGGGACCCTGTCCACCGGTCTACTGAGCTTTATTTTTGGTCACTATGTCTGCTTCAAGGTAGATTGCCTACAATTCATGATTGTATCGTCTCTGGAATCGGTTAAAAAATGTCCTTTTTAAGAATTGGAATTCACCAATTTTAATTGTCTTGTTTAAATAAATCTATTCTAAGAAATAGTTTTTGAAATATTAATTTTCAAAGTCAAAATTTTGAAAAAAAAAATGGAAAAAAAATATTCAAATTAATTTTTTTTCAAAATTTTACGTAACTCATCATCATCATCATTTTCTTGTTTTAAAAAGTTTAGCGATCATTAATTTTTTATTTTTAGCTTTAGAATTCTTTTAATTTCATGAGAACGACATAAATTTTTTGCATCCGGTTTTCTGATTTTGAATTAAAATTAATAACAGCACTTAATTTTGAAATTAAAATTAGCACTTAATTACGTAAAATTTTGAAAAAAATTAATTTGAATATTTTTTTTCCATTTTTTTTTTTCAAAATTTTGACTTTGAAAATTAATATTTCAAAAACTATTTCTTAGAATAGATTTATTTAAACACAGAATGAAAGAAAAAGTTGTTAGCTTTTCAAAAAAGTATCGCATAGCATTTTGAATGAAGCCGTTGATTTTAAATAATTTTTTTTCCATTTTAAGTCAATTTTTTCGAAAATTGCCCCTCCCGGCTAAACGGGGGGGAATAGACCCCCCTCCCATACGATTTTTTTCTTGTCTCAACGCAACCTACACGCCCTAGCATTTTGTCGCATTGCTCATGACTCACCCTGTATAAAGAAAAGCAAATCAAATTAAAAAGAAAAATTTAACGGTATCGAAAATAAAATTCAATTTTTTTTTGTTATGTGAGCAATTGGAACTTTCACAAAATGCAGATTATTGACAGGAAAACCATAAATTTCAGAATTTCTGCTAGGTATATTAGCATTTTTTCTAAATGTTAAAATGTTGTCTAATTGGTAAAATGGTTAAATCTCTGGATATATGCCAAATTCTTCGGAGCGCTAAGCAAGTGTCCAAAATAGTTATAAAATGAACCACCCCAACTTGAAAGGCCGAACTGTAACTTAAAGTGACTCAAACCATAGTAAATCATTGTCAAATGTCTCCTTAAAATTAACTAAAAGAAGAATAATTCACTGAACAAAGACTGATATTTGTTGAAATACAAAAAAAGTATTAAAAATGGCATCTCTTCTTATTGGGTAGAGGTGTGATCACAAACTCGTGTTTGGCGATTTTTTCGTGTTGAAAACAATGAAGCGGAGAGTTAGTATCAATTTTAGTGTAAAAAAAAGTAGCATTAAGTGATCAAAAACTCTTGAAATGTTGACAAAGGCGTGTGATGAGTCAACTTTGAGCAAAAAAAATTTTAATAAATGGTATAAGTTATTCCAAGAAGGCCAATAAAATGTTAACGACGAACCTCGCTCTAGATGTCCAGCATGTCAAAAACCGACAAAAATAATGTTCAAGAAATGAATGAAATTGTGTTGAAAATCGTAAAATCACCATCGATTCCAATCGATTTTAACGGATTTAAACGGATTCATCCCAAAACTGCTTAGTTTTGATCAGAATGTTGAACGACACGTCAATGATAATCCTGATCTACTAAAAAGGGTTATAACTGGTACCGAAACATTGGTATATGGTTATAATGTCGAAACTAAAGCCCATTCATCCCAGTTGAAGTGCCCAGGAGACTTAATTTTCAACAGCAAAAAATCGCCTAGCACACAAAACGAATCTTAACCTTTATGCCTCTCATATCATTTCCGCAAGAGCATACACCTTACTTTTTAATCACACCTCGTGTATACTATTTTCCTAGTTTCTATGTATACTCAAATCTAAAAAAAATTGAATAAAGAACGGCACATAGCTGAATTATAAAAAAAAACTAGCACACTTGGGCGTATACGCACTTTTTTAGTATACTAGTTTTTTGACAAAATGTGTTTTTTTTTGCATGTTAGGTTAGTTTCTATCAATATAAACATTAAGGGTATTCATGCAAACAGATAATTATCCGTTATTGCAGAAAGATATAATTTTCCGCTAGAAAAAAATTCTTGTATAAATGTGAGATATAATCAGCTGTCACACCTAAACGTCAAAAATTACTTGTCTAAACTTTATGAGGTTTATTTCTTCCCTTTCTACATCAAAACTGTGAGACAAATTTATCTGCTTTGCAGAATATTTTTCCCATACAAATTTTGACAGCTCGTTTCTGCAGAGATAAAATTATCTGGTTTCTGAGGTTTATCCGAGTTTTTCGCCGTTGCAGGAATACCCTTATTACCTACTACTGAAAGTGAAGTTGATCAAAAAAGTAAGTAAGGTAAGTTCCCTTTTAAATCCTCCTTTTTCAATCAAAAACGTCCATGTAAACCAAAGAATTCCACGATAGATGGCGCTGTGGTCAATTTGCCCCCTAATTAATTTCGTATTCAAACTGTAAAACAAAAAATAATGTTTAAATAGGAACAGAACAATGTCTGCTGGGTTTTGCCGGTAACGTATACCTAAATTAAAAAAAAAAAAACATTAAAAAATTCTTCTTTTTTTTGTGTTCAAATTTTAATTTTTTTCTAAATGGTTTTTGGATTTTTCCCTTGGCTTTCTTATTACATATAGTGGAATCATTAGGTTTAAAAATATTAACTTTTATCCTGCTAAGATTTTCCACGGACGGTTTTTACTCAATTATCAGCAAAAGTTTAAGCCATTAAATTAGTACCTATGTACTCCTATGTATACGTATCTATTTTTTTTTTTTTGCTTACATAGGTTCATAGGTTTCGCATTTTACTATTTTTCCTGTTTATTTCCTGTTTGTTTTTTGTTTATTTTTTTGTTTTTTGTTCGTTTCTATGCAGTGCTGTCTCCCTTGTTTGGAATTCTACTTTATAAGTCAATATTTTCACTCTTTTCCTTATTTTTCTATTGGATTTCTCCAGGAACAGCAGCAGCATCAGTATCAGCATCAGCAGTAGCAGCAGTGTCTGGTTCTATATGACATGATGAGTGTTGCTGCTACCACAATTCCGTTTCGTGTAGGTACCTACATACCTACCAAAGTGTGATGATGAGGATAAAAACAGAGGCAGTGGATGCAAAGCGAACTACTCCGACTTCGCACGTAGGTATAGAAAAATTCCAGCCTGCACAAAATAAAACCGGAATTTCTGTATAGAATTAGTCGTGTACTATAACGAGAGGGAAAAATCCTTTGTATCTATAGCTCCACCCACTAGTCTCTTTGGGATTGGCCAGTAGAAAAATTTGTCATTCATAGAAAAAAGTATAAAAAAAAGGCAACACACAGTGCAAAAGAATGTGGGGAATAAAATTGAAAAATAAATTTCATATGCATTGAAGTTTTTCTATTTAAGAATATTTTTTTTTTTGTTAGGTTTTTTTTTTGTTTGGTTTTTTTTTTGTTAAAGTCCTTTACATATAGCGTTTATAATAATGTTTGAGCTTTGTTTGAATATTACTTTACTTAGTGTCAGACACATGCCTCGTTCGTGAAAAACAGAAAATCTAACTTAAGATCTGTTTGAGAAGAGAAAAGTGTGAAAAACACACAGAATGTAGTTGAACAATTTTCTGATAAGGAAACTGTACCTGCGTCTAATTTTGGGAAAATGAGCGTTCAGTATCCATTTTGTTTTAATTTTGTTTATTCATAGCTTTTTCGAACTTTTTTCCGTTTAGAATCTAAAAAGATTTAGCTGCATTTAGTGTTAAGCATGTAAATAAGTAGTTGATTTAGAAGTCTGCAAATTTAAATTATGTTCATCAGTCAGTGACAATCATCAAAAAGCACGACAATATTATTTTTACTGGGCAAATATTATTTTTTCTAATCTTTTCAAATTATTATTTATAGGTACATAAAGAAAATTCATGAAAATGCGTAAAGTGGTCGTCACACTCACCTGTACCTAAAAAGCTTGGATTGGGATGAAACATTGAATGTATCTGGATGTTTATCAATGCAAGAGTAGTGAAGTGGATGATTTGCTTTTAATTAGTTATTACATTTTAGAATTTTAGATTTTTTTACACGTTTTTCTGTTTATTTCAGCTACCCTCAAAAAGTGGTAAAATGAAACCATTATTGCTGTTTTCGTGAAACGTCTTTTGGATTATAGAGATTGATGTTACTATGGCATTTTGGAATTTGTTTTTACATTTTTTTGAAATCTCAATCCAAATTCAAAACAAGATATTGAAGCATCGATAAGTGGTAGTCCTTCAATCGGAAAATTTCGTTCTCGCCTCGGTCTCGCAAGAATTAGTCTCGTCTTGGAACTGAGTCAGCAGCCTATGTAGTATTTTCGTTGAAGTAAAAATTTTTAAGTTTTGTAAAACACAATTTTTCTGGAAAGACCACCGAGACTGTTGGTAAATGGTAAATATATCTAGGTCTAAAAAATACGAATCTCAGTGGTGTAGAACTTAGTCTCATGTCGATCTAATCAGACTTTAAACTAAGTCTAGTTTCGTCCTCTTGTTGATAGCGACCCAACACTTTTTTTCATTCTCGTATTTTACAATGTGTAAATTGGGCAACTACAATTTTGATCTTCACAGTAAAGGCGACTTAGGCTCAGTTTTTTAGTGCTGAGTTCAACAAGAGTTAGTTAGTTCTGGAAACTAAATTATCGATATCTATCTACACAAGCTCTTTTTTAGTGCTGGATGATTGCGGAAGGAAAGAAGGAAGAAACAAAAGTTTACCTCAACGTATTTGTTGAGTTAACTCAGGATTAACTTGAATCTCCCACTGAAATACTGGGTCTCGTCCCGGATGTCCCAGAGTTAGACTTGCCCTTGCCTTCCCCTCATCCCCTTCAAAAATTTGTATATTAAATTGTTATTTGGTCTATAAATTGACCTTAACTCGTCATTAATTATGTGTACTAGTATCAGTTGCACAAAATGTTTGCCAGTTTTGTCTTGCCATGTTTTTTTTATTTTTAGGTGTTTACTTAGTTAATAGCACTACCAATTTGGCTAACACCCCGAAAAACTCTTTAAAAACATAAAACGACAAAAGAAGTCAATCACAATTGAATAACGACTATTTAAAACGAAAATCTGTTTAGTAATTGAATAAAATAAAATGATTAGAAATGAGAGTAGAACTAGACTCAGTAAAAAATTTAGACGAAATTAGGTAAACATTTTTTGATTGATCAAACTGATACCAAATTTATTAAATGTTGTGTCTTTTATAATTATGTAAATCTAAGATATTTCTTAAATTGTGCATACTTATATTTACTTTTTAAAAAGCAGTGCAATCTATTGATGTCAAAGCAAAATATTTTCTACAATACTTCAACAATATCAGTTACTACGTACATAAGTAACAGGATTTCAAAGTTTCTCAATTTTGACGTGTAAATTCTAAAAAAACATTATTTTAACTTTTAAACATGTGCCCTTAGAAAACGAGGAAACGGAAAAGTCAAAATAAAGTTGAAATGAAGAGTTCCTAATAAAATTGGCGAACACGGGGAACCGTCTTAAGTCATTTGCTCTTTATTACAGTCGCGAAAAAGACCGAATAACTTTGCTGCCCATTTATAAACCACCCATGCCTATTTCTGACATCTATTTAAATGGAGTAGTACTTCCCAAAGTGTGAAGGTTTTCAATATCATATAAACGCAGGGTGAATGAAATGGCAGAAAAACTGTGACATTATTTATGACCCAAAAAAGCCAACGACACCTGAATTAGAGATGAAATTATTAAAAATATAGGAGTCTACTGATCTGAAGTCACACCAATGAACCCCGCCGCCCCTGTGGAACCTTAAGATGAAGCACTTAGAGGGTAGAGTTGTGTTTCTAATCGGGCCTTACTGTATGGTCTAAGAGCTGACAGCAAATTTTTGGTTTGGAGGTATAACCAAAATTCACGAACATGTACATATGTGGAGGTACTAGGGCCTTGATTTCTAATTCAATCGTCTGGCAGAGTAATTTTGTTGCCGAGACTGGTAACGCGAGGTTGAAAACGGCGATTTTCCAGATTTTGGTTTGGAGTATATAACCACTTATGTAAATATATATGTGAACTCAGGAAGAAAACTCACTGATTAAGAATTTTGGGGTCACAGACGATTTGAGTGTCGCCAGACCAAGCCAGACGCCCTCAGGGGCGCAAACAATCTTTTCATTTCAAAGGTATACCCATACTTCCAGACCCGGCGACAAAATAACCCTGCCAGACGATTGAATTTGAAATCAAGGCCACATACATGCTCGTGAATTTTGGTTATACCTCCAAACCAAAAATTTGCTGTCAGCACTCGGTCTAGTACATACTATAGATTTCTGTATACCAAATTATTGCAGAAACAAAAAATTTAAGGAAAACTTAGTAAGAATCAATAAAACAAAAAAGTGCGTATACGCCCTAGTGCACAATGGTTTTAATAAAATGGAGTTTGAAGCTGGTATTGATTTGGTGAAACCTTCAGGTATGATAAATTATTTTTTGAGAAATTTCAACGTAATCATAACAAATTAAATAAAACTTCGATTATTTTTATAAATTTATAAAATTTTTTAAATCTTATTAGCACTAGATCCACTTATACAATTTTTTCTTGACGCTCACTTTTAATATTTTTAGCACATTTTCAAAGTTGAACAGTCGTCTAATATTCGACATTTATAAATAGAGCGAAAAGTACCCAGACTCGCAAGTATGAAAATGTTGCCAGTTTCAAATAAATGTCGTTGACTTAAAACCACAAACCAAAGAATATAAATATGAAATAGGACTAAATTTTACGGGATATATAAATTTGTTCAAAAGACAGAGATTGAGAATACGTCAAAAATCAGAAAAAAGTCGAATATTCTAACTTGGAGGTTCGCGTTTTGATGTATGCAAATTTTCACAGTGTTGTATAGGTGACTATTTTTGGGGGCTCAAAAAATAGGGCGCTACCCCGCCGGCAAGTCCGTATCTCTGCTCAGGGTATGATCAGTAGTTATGCTAGCTTTACAAATTGTATAATAATACTTTTTATAGATTTTTGATTTGTATGAGTTGCAAAGGAATACTAGTTCAAATTTTATAAGGTCCAGTTGCACAAAATTTTACTCTGGTTTAAGGCTTAACAGTGTGATGACAACCAATTCCATTTTTGAACCAGCGTTGAACCACAGCTAAGCCGCACAAATCACTGATTTACAATCCTGAACCAAGGCTATACCAAGATTTGTATACCTCGCCCTAAATGTTTATGACTTTGTTAATGATGATGCAATAAAATATCATAAAAATAATTTTTTTAACAATAGGTCTTTATAGCAATACAAATTAGCAGTTACAACAACCGATGGTATTCTTCTATCCATTCATCTTAAAGGCAATGCTGCGCAGTTTTGTAATCCCAACAGGGATTACACCAAATAGGTGTAAATACAAAATTTAAAAAAAAATCTGGTTTTTTGAACTTCATGTAAGCCAAACACTAAAATTATAACGATTAAAAAATACATGGTAAATGCGCACTACTTTATAAATTTTAATTTTTATTTAAATTTTTGAAATGTAGCCAGTTAAAATATAAGATTTTATTGCTTGAATCGTTTCAATACATTTTATAACTTAAAGTTGACGCAGTTAATGAAAATGAAAATCATCGCGATATTGAATTTGTCGGAGGAAGTCTCACTCCTTTTTGGCTTATTCATGAATCTTTGCATTCTCGGACCATAACTTTTCATTACCTAATATCTGATTTAGTTTTTTTTTTTTGCTCGGGTTAAATTTAACCTAAATATATAAGACATTTCTTTTAACTGGCTCTGTTAAACTAAAGTGTTTTTTATTCTGAAATTCAGGATTCTGTTAATGAACTGTAAAAAGGAGACACAAAATTACATGCCTTGACTAAGCCTGTAGGATTGTGTGGTGGCAAACAATATCTTAATATATAAAAAATCCGTGTCACTGTGTATGTTCCGAATAAACTCAAAAACGACTCAACCGATATTCATGAAAATTGGCATATATACGTAATTTGGTCCAACTTAGATGATAGGATAGTTTATATTTCGATTAATGGTCTTAATAATTTATAATTAACAATAAACTGATTGTCAATGTTGATGTTTGTTATTAATCGTAAGTTTCATAAGTCTCAAACAGATGGCGCCTTAAATCAGATTTTTTACAGAAAACTGTCGGACCATCTATTGTTAACTTCTCATAGATGGCGCCACGTTGGAATTTCTTTTTCAACAACATTTTTCAACAACACGTGGTGCAATGCTTTGTATAGTTTTTTTTTGCAAGATTTCAGGAAAGCTATTTATATTGAAATTTGTATTTTATTATTTTCATTGTATCTAAGATAATGGGGTTCTCACTTACAGACAATATACCTAACAACCTAACCAGCTCTAATAATAAGTTACAAAAATCAATTTAATTGTCAATAGTGAAATTGAAAAATCTACTATATAAAAATAAGTCGGGTTTACCTTCCTGACGCTATAACTCCAGAACGCACGAACCGATTTCCACGGTTTTGCATTCGTTGGAAAGGTCTCAAGGTCCGTGAGGTTTATAGCAAAGAAAATTCGGGAAACATTTCAAGAGAAAAGCCATCTGGGGGCGAAACGGAGTTCGCCAGGTTTTCTAGTAACATTGATAAACTTAAGGTTCAAAGAACGGCTAGTTTTAGCACTCCTGGAACTCTTCGATCCTGCCCAACAGATGCCCTTAGCGTTATGCTGCACCTTCTACCACTCGTCCTTCACATAAAATATCTTTCGGCAATCTAATTCTTGGTTTTCCAAGTCATATGGCCATGGAAATATCACAAAATTAATTCCTACGGATATTTTTCTAGCTAACACGGACTACTTCGTACCCCCTCTCGGACTAATCGGAGATTTGAAAGATGTTTTTCCTACAAGAGATGATTAGAAAACGAAAGACTTCGACACAACAATCTTTACTGATGTGTCTAAGATAGAGTGCGGTGTTAGATCAGTAATTTTTTTCCGAGGCTCTCAACATCTTCAAGACTTTCAGGCTGCCAGGCTTTGCAAGTATATTTCAAGCTGAACTACTAGCAATTAGAGAAGCATGCAAATTGGTCAAATTAAACCAAAATCAATCCAGAATTACAGCAAATCAGGCACATTTACCTCACTACTTGTCCAGCAATGTCGGGACAAACTATCGAGTCTGAACATTAACCTCGGGGTTACTCTCATTTGGTCCCAGGTCATAGTGACATAGAGGGTAATGAACGGGCTGACGAGTTGGCTCGACAAGGCTCGGCCCTCATTTGTGAAAAATGTAAATAATCCTCTTGATGCTGTGAAGAGACATATTTTCTCGATTTTTCTTAATGAATCTAAGCTTAGGTGGAACAGTCTTACAAAATGTGTCCTATCAAGAAAGATATAGCCTACCTACTACAACACACGTTCTAAGGATCTTTTATGCAGACCCAAATACGATATAGCCAGGATCACAGCCGTGTGCACTGGGCACTGGAAAATCAAGGATCTGATTATCTCTCTGAATGTGACAAAATGGCTTTAACAATAGTTCGTCAAAGTCTACAAAAACCATATTATTTAGTTTTAAATCCCTATTAGGTTGACACGAGTAAATGGTACCAAAACGGCGCTCTCCAGCGCTAATTGAGTCGCAAGGTCAGGGCTAGCGGCTACCATCTCTACCTACCAACCTACTAAGTCTTTAAATATTCGGCTTCAAAGGCTTTGTTAAACAAAACTTAAATATATTTCAATTTAAAATAAAATTTGACCCTAGAAATAAGTTAACGGAAGTATAAATGATCGGAGTCTTACAATAATTTAAAGAAAACTTCGGTATGGTAAGATTTTATTGATGAATCAGTGATCCTATAAAAATCATGGCCACCTATTAACGTTTCTCAAAGAAATTTTTTTGAATTCGTTTAAACTTGGCGTTTGCCTAAGAAATGATTGATGTTCTCTTTCACCCTATACACTACATATACATATGTTTCATTCTGGTCAAATCTGTTTATGTTAATTTTTATAATCTGCTGCAAGCAATGTAATGTTACATTTACATGTGTTAAAATAATTTATATGTATGCTTACTCTATAACTTTTTCAAAAAAACGTAATTGAAACATAATACATAAACCAAACGAAAGAGCTGAGCTGCAAACCTAAATTGAATGCAACCAAATATGTACCTATACTAATAGCTAACACTTTTGAACTATTTTATTGGCAGCGTATTTTCTTTTTTTTCGAAAATGTATATGTGTACATAGCAGAATGTTCTGGTAATTTTTAATACTTATATTTTTTTGAGGAGACATTCAAATAGAATAGAGTTTTCCCGAAAAAAAGAGTTAAAAAAACAAACAAAGTACAGTAGTAAAGCACAATTACAAAACTTAAAAAAAAAGACTTATTTTTTAAATTTCTAAAAAATACTCTTTCGGAAATTTTGATACTTAGTACACTCCGTCTCACTTGATAACGGACTTTTGCTTTTCGTTTTAATATTATGATATTTTTCAAACTTCTTGCTAAATTTAGAAAAACCAATTGCATAAAGAATGAAAGATATACAATGTTTGTATTGTAAAACAAAATTGTTATTAATTTAAATTCGAGGTTCTTAGCTAGAAAGATGTTCCACTGTTGTATACAACTATCTCAAAGAATTGAAGTAGTATGGAAAACGGCAAAGAAAGAGCCAGTAAGGGAACAACATGTCAGGAAAAGCGGTGCTTCAAACTCAAGGCCTTCGGTAAGTAAAATTAAGACAGGAACTGAAATTAAACTAATGCCATGTTTGTACAGAAAGTCAACTACTATATATTCGCATCTAAAAAATGAAGAAGAAACCAACAATAAAGGCTTAAAGATCCAGGGGCTTGATCTTGTAACAAGCCACTTTCAATATTTTCAAAGATGTAAAATTCATTTCTTTGCCAGATAACGTTAATAAATTTTTTGAAATATATTTTTTGCCCATATAATTTTTGTTTCCTTTTTCCCGTTCCGTTTTTGAGAAAAATAAGTTTGTCGTAAAACAGTTGCCATATAAGCAGGTGATATTATTTTTGTAGCTAAAAAAAATTGATCATCAACAAACCTTCAATTCCAAATTTAAACACAAACGCCCTGGATATGATAAAACTGTAACTACTCTGACTCTGCAATCATACAAACACCTTATGCTTGTATGCTTGTTCTCTTATAGGATCATGGATCTCCATCGAATGATAACAAGGGTGGAGAGGGAACC
Source organism: Syrphus vitripennis (assembly GCA_958431115.1). Lineage (NCBI taxonomy): Eukaryota > Metazoa > Arthropoda > Insecta > Diptera > Syrphidae > Syrphus > Syrphus vitripennis. Next base: position 46,724,275 of record OY288108.1, read on the forward strand.
CAAAATCAATTCGATAAAAACAAAAATTATCAGCCTTGGAACTTCCTCATCTGCTCAAGTAAATATTTCTGGACAACCAGTAGAGATGGTTGAAAATTTTCAATATCTTGTAAGTATTTTCTTTACTCACAGTGGAGTATTTTCTCTACTCGAAAAATATGGAGAAACAACTCTATAAGCTTAAAGAACAATTTACGACTGTTCCACTCCAATGTTGAATCGGTGCTTCTTTACCGGTGCAGCGCTTGAAAAGTTACAACCGCTGTCACTAGAAAGCTGCAAACGTTAGTAAATAGATGTCTATGCCACATCTTGAGGATGTCAAATGATGAACTTCATGCGAGAACGGGACAGGAATCCATTGACTCTATCCATACCATACCCTTCGAAAGGGTAACGCATGCATTGCGAGTCAAGCAATAATACCCTTACACTCAGACAGCTAGACGACCAGGTCGACCTAGAAGCATTTGCCGAAGAACTGATGTTGAGGAGGATTCAGCACAACAGGGAATAATTGGAGAGAACTGAAATAAATCTTCAGAAATAGGAGTAATAGAGGTCCTGTTCCTAATAAGGGGAAACCAAAAATGGAAGTAATAAGTCTGGGGACCTAAAGAAGACGAAGGAAGGGAGTCTGAGTCTCCTGGATCTATATAGGCTGGATACACAAAAAAAAACTGGCAGACAAAGAAAAACATGATGAGATCCTATCAGTGGGTGAACGCGAAATTGCAGTTCAGAAATTGGATAAACTTGATTAACATTTACAATATTATAATTCTTTTTCAGAAAAAAATCTAGAATATTTTCTGTCATCGAAAAGTCAGGGGTATATTAAATTGCTTGAAATTGAAAAATACATTTCTCTAGAAACACTTAGCTTCGTGGTAAACTTATCAAGAATTCATTGATGCCAAAGAAATTTTGTGCTCGTTTATTTCATCCAATCTCGTTCAAATTTGTAACGCGTTCCTAATGCGATGAAACTTCGCAAACTATGTTTTTGAACTAAAACTAAAAAAAAATGGCGGGACATACCTGCATTTAGAATTTTCTCCAAAAAAAAAATTAATACGTATACGCCATGGTGACTCGAACTTCGGTGAAATCAAACTACGTTTATAGTCTAATGCTGACACTAAATTTTTGGTCTGGGACCCCCAAATTCTTAAGCAGATAGAAGAACCAAAATCTGTAAAATCGCCGTTTTCAACCTGGAGCTGTCAGCTCGACGAAATAACCCCGCAAGACGATTGCATTTGAAATCAAGGTCCTTGTACCTCAATATACATGTTGTGGAGGCGACCTAGAGGTCTAAAAAAAATATAAACCATGTCATTATTTATTTTATTTTATACAGTGTATATTTTCAAATAAAAAATCACTTTTTCTTTCAAATTATGAAGTACACAGGATATTTCAAGTATATTTACAAATACTTTATTAAGTGATTGAGTCATTTTCCAAAATATTTTTTTTTTAAATGGATGAAAAATTATTAAAAAAGTACTTCCTTACAATACGGCGATGTAGGATTCTTTAAAACTAAAAACCTACTTTTTTATATTATGTCACTGTTCTTAACTTCTAATTAAGAAGTGTTTACAATGCTTAATTTATAATTTACAATTTAAAATTTTTAAAACTTTCACTATTCTTTGCCCCTGAAAAAGACTGAAACCTTGGTCGAAACGTCGAGAAAACTAATGAAAAACTTTCATTAAAAAATTATTGAGACCAAAAAAGCAGAATTAGAGAAATCTTAAAAATTTTGAAATAATATTGAATTGGGGAAAAAAACTTCTAATAATATAGAAATTCGTACAGTTTTGAGCCCAAATTTCTTTTTCAACTTATTTTAGCAATTTAAATAATGCTTTTTATATTTGTTTTTAAAAACCATTCTTGTTTTTGTAATTTTTTTGTTGTTTATTCTAGAGTACTTTATAAAGGGTGCGCCAAATAACTTTTTTTTTTTTGAAAATGCTATAAAAAAACTACTGAATAAAAAAAACCACAAAAAATAGTCCAACGGTGTCAAATTGCAGCTCCGAGGTGGCTAAACGACATCAGCTCTGCGGCTGATAATGCGATCTTCAAAAACAGGGCTCAAAACATCGAGTGTAGCTTCGGCTGTGTGGCACGTAGCGCCGCCGTCCTGTTGAAACCAAATGTTGTCAATATCCTCCTCTTCATTTTTTGTGAATAATAATTCGTTCAACATGGATCGATAACGATCGCCATTGACTGTAACGGCTACTCCTTGCTCATTTTCAAAGAAAAATGGCCCAATTATGCTTCTGGACCAAAATCCGCACCATCCAAATATTCTCGGGTGTACGCACTGTTTTTGGCTTTTCAGGTTTTGGTTTATCGATGAAGATGCCAGTTTCTTTCACTTTTTTTTTACAAAATAACGAACATACGGAGCTGACGGTGCTTCTCTTCTTCCAAAATCCGTTCGCAATTTTCGCACACATTCTGCAACATTACCATAATTTTCAAAGTAATGTCCCAATATTTCCCAGCGTTCTTCAAGCGTATACACAACCATATTCGTTCAGTGGAAGGATAAAACTAATTATCTGTCAAATCAGACATGAGCTAAGTGTTACCATTCACGAAATAAGGACTAGTTGAAAAAAAAAACGTTAGATGGCGGACCCGTTAGTAATAAAAATTTAAATTGTAATCTGTCAACGAATTTTCAAATAAATGAATATAATTTAATGTAATGTAATGTAAATACACTGAAAAAAGTGGCGCACCTTGAAATTTTGCAATAATTTCTAATACATAAAAAAAAGAAAGTTTTTCTAATACAATATTATTTATGAACTTTTAACATAAGTAATTCATATAAAAAATTAAAATAAATGAGAAGAACTTTGAAATAAAAAACTTCAAAAACTCCAAAACTTAACATTTTAATCTTTTTTTAACGAGTTTTCGTTCCCTTTGTGGTGAGTATTGCCTCCCCTAACATCTATCAAAGCTACAATTCGCCTTGGCATACCTTAAATAAGGTTTCTTAAATTATCCCACTCCTCGATCAGAAATGCAGGCGACTGTCTCATCATTTTTCCCAGCAGGTCCCTAACGTGTTCGTTGGGATTCATGTCCGGCTCATGGCAGTCCAAACAATCACATCGATTTCCACTTCTTCCAAGTTGTCAGTAACTCACCTGCCAACGTGTGGTCTAGCATTGTCGTGCATCAGCAAGAAGTCTTCACCAATAAATGGTGCGAACGGAACCACATATTGCTCCAGAATGTTGCTGATATAGTAATTGAAGTTTGCCAATCATCCGGAACCTCCCTAAAAACTTCCCGCTGGGCAACTGTTGCCGAAGAGTATCTCTCACCTGATCTTCTCCACAATCTACTACGTCCATCTGGTGAGCGTAGAAAAAATCTGGTCTCATCAGTGAAGAGAACTCTAGCCCATTCGGCGTCCGTCGTTCCAACCTTGGTGAAGGCCAGCAAATTCCGTCCGACGTCGCTGTGTTGTACCGTGAGTCTTCGTACACAAGAAGTTCTCCTTGCTCTTAAGCCACTCTCTGCTAAACGCCGCCTCACCGTTTGCAACTCTTACTGATTGAAGTCTGTGAGACAACATTTACGGGATTTCAGAAGCCAGAATTGCCCCGTTTCGTCTTGTATGAACAAATGATTTTAATGTTTTCCTTATTATTATGGAAAATGGAAAGAGATTATGCAAACGGGCACACAAATATATTGCTAAACTAAAAAAATAAAACTCTTCAAAAACATAGCGTATATCAAAATGATAACAACACATCAAAAATTACGACTGCACCACTATTTTTGTGTATAATGGACAATTCGTCGGAATATCATTTGGGTTGCGTTAAACGCTATCGTAATGTTTTGGGAAATCGCATTTAAATATTTAAAGGGTGGCCCTTTTGAATGAAAACAAATTGTTGCGATTTTTTCATTTCTTGACATAAATATGCAAATTCTATTTTAAAAATTTTATATAATATTTTAAAACCCTCTTAATTTTTAAGATATTATGTATGAAAGTACCCACATAAAATTAAAAAAAAAAAATTATCTTGTCCTAAACGCCTTTAAAATCAAAATTGTCATTTATTCTAAAGCGAACATAAAAAAATGCAAGTAGAATCGTCAAAAAATGTTTACCTACGTTCATACAATTTGGTAGATTTACCTTGCATTTTGTATGCACGCAATCAAAAAACTACTGAGCATAAACAAAAAATTTCTTGAATTGTGTGGCAAATTTGACGAAAATGCGACTAAAAACGGATCTAAGGAAACTTTGAATCTATCCTATGTATATATCTTACTCCATATTCAATTATATTTACCCTTATTGCGAAGATCAACTATCAACCAATTGACGGTTGATAGAATTTATCAATTTAAAAATCGGTATTGTGAAAATTAATTGATAAAATATTGTACTATTGTGAATGCCTTCAAAATATTTCTATTATTGTGAATAGGAATGTGCATCCGACAGATATTTGGTTTTTTTTTTTGAGGAACGTCAAAAGAATTACAGCAATTTTTTCCCACTTGGAATTTGCTGAATCTTTGGAACAAAATCCCTTGGCGAGTTCCACGTTCTCTTACATCAACTGGACCAATCTACATAGCTGTTTTTTGTTACTCCCTACTTTTTGAGACCTTTAGAAATAAAAAATTAAGAATTTTATCACTTATTTAATTGGAAACTCACATTTTTTACCAATTTTTCTAACTAGCACGAACTCATCAACTGCAAATTTATGATTGAAAGAAAAATTGACAGCTGACGAGAAACTCGACGAATTTTTTTTTCACAATACCGATTTTTCTCATTCACAATAGATTATTAAAAAAAAACACAATGGATCAAAAATATTGACAATAATTGACAGTCACAATACCATTTAATAAAACTGATTGATAAATGTCAATTCTTAATTGATAGTTGATCTTCGTAGTAAGGGTGATTAACTCTCACTTTTTTTTTTATTTCCAAATTTTTCATTTGGCCTTTTTTTAATAAGAAAATTCGTGTGAACTGAGTCCCAACAAAATTTCAGTGGGTGTTAGTTCATTTTGTCTGGTGCGAGTTAATTCATTTGAGATTTAATTCAAAGGGCCCAAAAAATTCCACATTTTAAGGTAACCAAATATAGATTACTGATTATCTACATATGTACTTATGTAATTTGAACACGCAGTTATAAAGAAAAATTTATTTTAAATTTAATTTAGAATAATTTTTATTTATTTATTTGCGATATCTACATTCATTGCATTATAGATAAAACAGTTCTGTGATATTATAGGTTTCAACCACAAGAGCAAATTCATTCAATCCGTTCGTTCACCTAAACCCAAGTTTCAGAATTTTTTTTAAAAATATGAATTTCGTTCGAAACGCTATAAATATTGTAATACATAAATTTTCAGGCATTAGGTTCTCCTCATTTGGGCTTTCTACGACTTCGTCTCAGTCTAAAGTTATCTAATATCGTTTTTTTTTTTTTGACAGTTTGAATCTTCAGGCTGTCAAATAACTGTACCTAAATTGAAACAACCAATTTTATATTTTAAAAATGCAATTTTTGAATTTTTATCTCACAGATTTGACCGCTGAGACTCTCATTAAATTTTCGTTCCACGAGACGTGGATCGAGACCAGACCGAAAATTGTTCGCTTCGTGGTCAGCCCTACTCCCAATCTTAGCTTTACATTACAGAAGTTAAAGAAAAAAGTTAAAAAAAAAGAGAATTTATTCGTTAAAAGAAGTGTATACATAAAAAGGTAAGTAAATACAAAGGGTAAAGATACACAAAAGAGTCCTATTTGGGTATATTCCAAATCTAAAAGTATTTACCTAGCCACATGTATATACATATATAAAATTAATATTGTAACAAATGCCAAGCAGAGACGACATGTTCAAGAGTCAACTCTTTTTGTATTGGTTGAATTGTTTAATATACTATATATGAAACGAAAGTAAAAACATGAGGAAACAAAATAGCATCAGCAATGGTAAAATGCTAAAATGGTAAGTATAAGGGATAAATGAGCTGAAAATGAAGAAAAAGATTTCTTTCTGTTCTTCTAGTATGGATATATAGAAAATAAAACAACTCTAGAAAATACTGTATAAATATATCTCACCCATAAGATGAACAAGGGTGGAATATGAAATAATGTTGAAAATTCTAACGTTTACTCCCTTAAACAAAAAATCTAAATGTTTCAACCCATAGACATAGGGTTGATTCTTTTAATATAAGCATTTAAGTATCAACTTTGACTGGGGGTAGAAAAAAAAGTAATGGCTGCCACTCGAGGCATTGTTCATTGTACGAACGAAACCAACGAATATGGCGTATGTTTGTAAAATGTAGATATAGCTACCGACACTTTTTTTTTATAATAAAGACATGTGCCTTAAGAACACCTGCCACCAGGGGTGTCGTTTTTAATATTAAATAGAAGTAGTGTAAAGATGTACCTGCTTTAGAATAAATATATATACTTAAACAAATAGAAATGTAACTTGTAAAATAGATTAAATTTGTGCTTTTGTATTTACAATGAAATTCCTTGATAAATAAATTGATACCTACTTAGTTCGTATGCCTTAAATTATCTGGATTACATACCCTCCTTATTTGGTAGTAGTAAAATTCCTTGTGAGTACTTTTTCTCGCCATTTTGGTATGCATAGTAGGTATTTTTGGAAACTCAAAAACATACCAATCGCAAAAGTTGAGTATGGGTCTGGAAGGCATTTTTTTTTTATAAATATAAATTTTTGTTTAAACAATTATTTTTACTGTTTATTATTGCTCTGCAAATCTTTTTTTAATGATCTATTCGACTTTAATTCCTTGTACTTAGAACTTGTACTTCCAAATTACAACGCATTTTTGGAATTCAATTTCAAATCATATAATAAAGCGTTGAACGTGCGGCGACCACAAAAACCAAGGTACCAATAAAATAGTATTTTTGGTCAGATGAGTAGAATTTAAAACATATTCAATAAAATTACACAGAAATTGTTTAGAACAATGAAATAAAATTAAAGATTAAAACGAGAGGCAATAAAACCAACCGGTAACGAGAAAAGAAGATATTATGTAAATATTTTCCACAAAGTTGATTATTTCTTATATCTGTGGTAGTTTTTTTTTTATTTTTTTTTTTTCAAAAACAACAATTATATAAAAAAACCACCACAGACCAACAAATTTTTACAAATTAATAAAATGAAATGGAAAAATATGAAAGCATTTAGCGAAGTATAGTATTTAGACTATTTTAAATCAACCCGCAAAAATTAGGTGTTTTTTTTTTTGGAATTTATTTATATTCGGAGAAAAAAATTGTATTGTTTAAAATTTTAAATAATTATTGAATACACTGTGTTACAGTGAAAAAATACTTGAGCGGAACCTGGTAGAATATTTTGGTTTTTTTGAACTGAATAAGATAGCTGAAACGAAACTCAAATATTTATGTTAAATTTTCATAAAAAGAAGAGAAATATATCTTTTCAACCACATACTACATGTCCTGTCGAGAAAGAAAATCATGGTTTTTGAGTCAACAAAATTGCGAAATTCAGATGTTTTTTCTCATTTCGTCATTTTTTTTGTTTCTATTTTTCTGAATGCTTATTATATTCCACGTGAAATAAAATTTGTTTGAAGAAAAAATATTGAAAAATGACTGAGTTATTCAAATTTTAAGATTTAAAGCCATTAATTAATATTTCTATGAACAACTTAAAAGACAATTTTAAATCATTTTTGGGGAGAGAGATGTGTGGGATTACTACTTATTTTGCAAAAAATCTTTTAATCTTAAACCAATTAAAATGAAGTCTATTTTTGGACGATTTGACTCAATAAAGACTTTTTGAAAGCAGAATTCAACACAGTTTTGAAAAACAAAAAAAAAATTGAAGATTAAATGATAATGTTAAACTGTTATCAAAGTCAGAAAAATTTAAAAAAAATAAAAAATGATACAACATTTTGGTCTTGATTTTTGTCATTTTTTATGTTTGAAAAATAAAGAAACACATTTAAAAAGGTGTGTTCTTCTCCTTTTAGACAAAAAAAAATTTGAAAATCGAATAACAAACAACGAAAATATGAGTAAATCTTCACCTGACACTAGCAAAAAGAAGTTTTTTCCTCCTAAAATAAATATTTTGGTGGTATATTGCGAATTTGTTGTGTGTCATTTTACTGAATATTTCAAGACCTACAAAATATGCTAGGTCTCGGGAAAAGTATATTTAGATTTTTTTTATATATGTATGAATTATAAAAAATTATATTTTTTTTATAGATTATATATGTATATGTATGTACATATTATAATCGACGTATTTAATATTTCCATGGTTATCACATCAATTATTGACTTTTCAATCCAAAATCAACGTTTAAGCTATTTTGGTTATTAACACTTCAAATAATAAGTTTTTTTTTTAAATTCCATTACCTAAAACTTACAATTGTCATTAATTAACGGATTCAAAGTTGACATTTTGAAATAATTTCTTGAAATAATGATTTTCTAAGGAGCCCTTAGAGCCATGGTGTTCAGGAGATCCGTAGTTTGAGTCGTTAATTATGGATTTAACCAGAACATCTAAAAGTTGTATCAGAAACTCAATCCACTGTCAATGGCTCTTAAACTGTGGTCAGATTCAGTAATCTGCAATAAATAATCATTGATAAACGAATTCAAAGACAGCTGATTAACTTTTTCGCCTTTTAACACTTCGTCAAATCTATGCGAAACAGTTGGCGACGACAAAGAAAATATAACATAAACGTATCAATCATAACGGGTTGTATTTTGTTGTTTTTTAGAATATTTTGTTTTAAGGTAATTAAACGTCAAATCACGTCATTTAAACTTAAAAAATAAGTTTGGTAACATAACATATGCCATCTGGCGAATTTTACGTGCGCAACTAGTCTGTCTTTCCACTCCCAGAAGATTCCATGAGTAGATTTTAGTAGATTGCAGACTAGTACAGGTAATTCGCAACCTCTAAAGGAAAACGGTTATTGTTATTTCTATGTCGCCTTCGAATGTTTCGCATTGGCTTGGGAAAGTCTTTATGGTACATATTCGGTATTATCTTTTATTTTTCATTACCCACAGATGCAAAATGACAGTTAATACACGTTGCTGTCAAATTGCATTAATAAGAAAATCAGTTTTGAAAAAATTACAGAAAAAGAGTTAGTTTTTTTTTTTCTCGGAGTTTCCCTCTTATACCTACTGAATAATGCAATAAAAATGCACGGGAATTAAATGCATACATTAGAATCTTTTCTTACTGCAACCACATTTTACTGATTTCCAGACCAGTTTTGAATCAGTGCTTCCCGTTGCTCCACTTGTAGGTAAGTTTTGTTTAAAACAATAGATAAACTCTATGAAACTTTTTGCCATGAAAAAATTGACAAAATATTACGTGAGCTATCAAATCATTTGTTATAATATCTCTTTTTTCTTAGTTTTACAGATAGATTTGCAAAATATTTTACAAGATTAAATAGATGGCCGGAAAAAATGAAAACAGGCTTCGATCAAAAAATTTGAGTTTGAAAACGTCATATAACGTGAGTTACCATGTTGCATTAATTTTGCATTAAATATTGTCAATAATACAAAATTTCTATGTAATTTTAAATGGGCATACATTTTCTTGATTGTTCATTTTGAAATATTTGAGTTTGAACTTAGATGATTCAGAAAAACTAGATGACATAGAAAAGTTTTGTTGTCAAATGATATTTTTGATCCTTTTTATAATTATTTATTATTATTTTCTACATATTATATCGTAGTGTAATTTCAAATACATATTTATTTATATTTATTGAAAATCACTTTTTTTAATGCTTACATCTGAAAATTATCTGCACTGACATATATTTTAATTTAATATACATATAAGTAAGTGCCCTTTCTCAAAGGGCACTTATCTTAGAAAAACAAACTTACTCTAAAATAGACCTTTACATACTTTTATGTGCTATCAACTTCAACTCATTCAATTTTTAATATTATTTTTTTTTAAATATTGTCTTTAAGTCGGATAAACTACCTATATATTGATGAATGACCAAAGATTTTAATATTGAACTAGCTGCTGAACCTTCGGTACAGACAGAAAATGAAATCTTGCCACCATTTTGTAGAAAGCGAAAACGACATTAAGTAATACAAAAAAATGAGTCAATATTTTTTTTTCGAAATAACTGTATCATGGGATAAACAGAATAATAAAATATAAACGAATTAATATAAAATTAATTCGTAAAAACAATTGGTGGTAGTGCCTTAAAGTTGTTGTTGTTGTTCACAAAAAATTCAATGCAATTGGCAGAAGAATGGCTAAGTCTAATAAACTGACATTCTATGTACAAAATAGTACAATAAAAATAATAACAAACAGAATTTAGCATAATGATATTGGTATCACATGAAAGATATTTAAAATAACTTAGGAAAAATTATATTGCCATGTTTGGCATATCTTAATATATTTCGATTTATTTTCTTTTAAGAAATCATGTCTTAAAAAGTTCATTGATACTTTCAGTTCAGTAGACTTTTTTAAGCTTAATACGTCATCTTTAATTTTTTATATTATTTTATGTACATAGGTACATACATATGTAATTTTTCAATTAAATTTTTTAATTATTTACAAAAACTACTTCAAAATGACCATCAATATACTATTGAATTTTTTCTTTTCACAATTATTTGCACTGATTGCTATAGAAGTATTTAAGCCGTTTCTAATACTGTTTTTAATTTTATAACTTTGATCGATTTTAGCTGTCCTTAATGGTTGTTTCTCTGCGCCGATGATCTTGGCAATTGTATTTTGACACTAATACGGTATTAACTCCAAGCTCAAAATACGTTTTTTGCGATAATATACGTTTTCGATGAAAACCTAATCGAAAGCACAAGTTTTACCATCACTTTGTTTAGCTACAAGTTTTTGTTAACTACAAGTTTCATATAAAACCTATCGAAAACTAGTTCAATCCAAAATCTCAAATTTTAAGTTTCTGTAAACCAAATAGATAAGAAATGCATCAGTTCGGTTTCATAGGCAAATTAAAAGAAATTCATTTCAATTTGGGTTTTCGATAGCATTTTGCTCAAAACGACGTTTTGTTTCGATTTGGTTCTCAGAAGGCTACAAGATGACATCAAAATCAAAACCTTCGATTATCATATCTGATATACAAAGGTCTCGAAATAGGTCCTATGACCGCTCAGAAAATTAATATACAAAAAAATATATCTCTTGTGGTCTCTATTCTATAATCTTTTTTCGAAAAATGTTAAAAAATACACTCCCATCAAACACCTGATAACTACGATCACGAATGAGAGATTCTTATGTTATCGTTAGAAACCACATTTATTTTTTTTTAAACACAATATTTTGAGAATGATGGAAAATAGTAAAATTTTAAAGATTTTTGTATGATTTTTCATATTTTTTTCTAAAGCCGCTGTTGTTCACGTAATTTTTGTTTGAATTGAATATAACTTTAACTTAGGTGAAAGATCGTGCGATCTAGTCGTAAATTTTATTTTAATTAAAATGGAGCCAGTTTAATTAATTTTTTTCTATGGAGCAGTTTTTGATAAAAATCTCACTTTCCAAAAAATTGCCAGAAAAATTGCAGCAGATACCATTATTTTTAGTGTTAAAAAAATATTGAAAAAAACTTATGAAAAAAGTTAGACACCAAGTTTCCAGAAAATCCAAATTATTCAGTTAGGTTGTATGTTACTTAACAGGCATACCGACAGACATAATTACGAGACCCACTTTTTTCAATTATGATCACAGTTTCGATTTTATAATAAAATAAAAACTTTTGTGTAGGGGGATTGCTAAAAATATTATGTTCTATATATTTTCAAACTGCATATAACGCAAGTTGTGTTAAATTTGATACGATCTTATATTTTTCTGAAGTGCATGTTTGGTGGCTGGAAATTTTCGTTAAAATTTCATATTTATCAGATCTGAAAGTTTCACCAGTTCAAATTTTCATTCAAATGAAATCAATGTACACTAGGGCGTATACGCACTTTTTTGTTGTATTGATTCTTGTTAAGATTTCCTTAACTTTTTTTTTTGTACACAATTGGGTATACACAAAACTTTAGTATGTACTTTAAGGCCCGATCTCATCTAAAACCACTGTTCCTCCCTCCTCAGTGCTTTATTTTAAGGCTCCACCTGTGAAATTCACTGCTTTGACCTCAGAAACATCATCAAGCCTCTCGATTTTTAAATGTGCCTTTGTGTTTTTTTTTTTATTAAGGTTTTTGGACAAACAACTTCCACGTACACCCTTCCTTTCAACTTAGGAGACATTTCTCGATCATAGATGATGGCAACATTTTCCTTCCACTGCAATCGTCATACGTTTACGAGATATTTTAACTTTTCACACTTTTGAAGTACTGTTCCATTCAAATAGATGTCTGGATTAGGTCTTTGTGGAACAAAAATGGGCAGCATAGAAATTTGGTATTTTTCGCGCTAATGCAGTGTTTATTGCTCTCCATCGACCGCAGCCTTAACTGTTATGTCGGGAACTTCTTCTTTGCTAAGTAGAGCTATTAAAAAGGTGTTGGGGACGAACTACTGTTTGTGGCTAAAGATCAATTTTTAAGCATATTTTCTTACAAACACTTCTTGCATGCAAAATTCAAATATTATTTTATCTAAAGTTAAAAAGACAAAAATATGACCCAAACATTTATTTAAAATGCAGTTTGAAATAAAAAATATTTTTTTATTTTTTTATGAAATGAAAAAACTCAAAAAAAAATTATTTTTTTTTGAAAATTTTGAAATGCAAAATTTGTCGAACTGTATGAAGGTTCTGTATAAGAAGTAGGACTGGATCAAACGAACTTAAAGTTTGAAGCTAAAGTATTCGAAAATTAAATTTTTAAATTCCATACATAACGGTACCTGTTATAAAGCCATTATGGCTACTCTTATTTATCTCGGCTGTAAGGATTTTGATAATTTCTTTTCCGTGGGTTTTTTTGTAAGGAATTGATATTTTTAAATCAAAACTGTTTTTCGAAAATCCGTAATTGAATTTACATCCTATAGAATCGAAATTTTGATTTTCCCATAAACGGTTTGATGGATTGCGATCACAATATTAACAAAAGTGGTACAATATCGATACAATAATATTTTTTGGATTTTTGAAAAAAGAAATTCAATTTTTTTGTTTTTAAAACTCATTCACTTTTATTAAGAACGTTTAAAAGTTAAAAAAAAAGTTCAAAAAACTTTTGTCAGTTCTATCAGAAAAACTTGGTCAGGAAACATCCAAGTTTTTTTCAGCCCCAAAAAAATGTTAAAATTCCGAAAAAATTTTCAAAAATAAATTTTCAAAAGGAAAATTGTTAAAAAAAAATAAAAAATGAAAAAATGTTCGTCCTCAAAAATAAGTTGAAAAAATGTAAAAAAAAAAGTGTAGCAAAAATAAAAATGAAATTGGACAAATCTTTATTTTTGTTTCACAACTTAATAAATTTTGGAAAAAAAAACAAGCAGCAAATTTTGTTTTGACAACTTTTTTTGATATATGTATGTATGTAGTTGCTGCTAAAGAAAATATCTGTCAAAAAAATTTGATAAAAAAATAAAACAAGAAAATATTTTTGAAAAAAAAATCTGCAAAAAAAATGTCAACAAAAAAATCAGTACTGTGCATTTCTATATACAATTATACATGTTAATAAATTTGTTCATCAAGGTTCAAAAAAGGTGAACGTTGCTTATCACGGATTCCTAATTAGCAGAATCCATGATAATCAAGTTACTGATTTGACACACTGTGAACAGCTAGCCCTAAAGTCCTGCCATTGATTTTAAATATTTTTTTCTTTTAAGTATTCATCGTACTCAACAACGTTTTCTACTTGGTTTGGGAGAGTAATACAACTAAAAAGTTCAAAGATTGTCTTAGACTAATAATTTGAACAAATAAATAGCCAAACTCGAACAATTGTTAAAAATTCTTGTTTACTTGTTTTCTATTAACAAAAAGAAAATAGTCGTGTTCTTGAACCTAAATAATGAAGAACGTATTAAATTCACATAACCCCAACGATCATCGCTCAATAGAATAGAAATAAACAGAAGCGCGTAACAACCAACGCAACGTGGGAATTTCCAGTTCCCATTCCCACACTCAAATTTTATATACGAATCGCTATCAAAAAGCGAATGCATTGTGATCTCCCTACGCGCGACCTTAATGTCATCAAATGCGCACACTGGCTTCAAAGCGATTTTCAAAAAAAAATTCCACCAATCTTATCTCTCACCCCTTTATAACTGTTTGAAGATATTTTATTCAAGGGGGTTGACATGATAATTTATATAACAGTTTTGAATACAAAAGTATTGTTCATGAGGCCTAGGGCATACATTGGCCACCGGATATCCTGTATTAATATTTTATTTTGAATATAAAAGAAAAAAACTAAACTAAGTAATTACCTAATTAAAGAAAAACCTAATTAATAATTTTATAAATATATTAAGAAAATTAAATAAACTTTAGACAGATCTCTCGTAAAGGCGACAGGGTATGGGCCTTTGGTCTACTGGGAAAATGTTCTTCACTTTTTACCACACAATCACACAAATGTCATAAGATCCAACAATGGGATATTATTTATCCCTTTTGGGATTGCGAAATTTCCCTGTATGGATTTAAATCTGGATTAAGGTTTCAAACAAAACTTATCTAAGGCGCAAACCTATATCTACTACGTCTATAACGTAAAAATAAAAATTAAGTGTTTTTTTTTTATCGACCATAAGCAATCTCTGGGGTGCATAGAATTTGTACACTGCGAGTCATTTGCTGAGGGTTACTTTTTTTTCATTGTTTTTTTTTTTGCGATTGTATATATTTGGTGGATTTTGTTTTCACAGAAAAAATGAAAGACTGTTACTACAAACATATTTCTTTAAAAAAGAACAAATCTTCTTTGAAGGTTAGAGTTGTAAAATCGAAATTTGCGATTATCTAGTGAGCCACGTCCCTCTCGGCATTCCAAAAATATTGTTGGATGGGCGTTGCTCACGACAAACCCGCCAAAAATAAATATAAGGTATGTGGGGAAGTTCAAGACCAGAAAATGGCTTCGAACGAGTAAGGAACCGATACTCGAAAGGAGTTCTGAGCACTTGTTCTATAAAAAATAGAAATTAAAACACCGAACAAGGAAGGCCGACTTGTCGACTGTGAACGGGGATCGACTACGCATTCCAAACGTAATCTCCGGCGATTGCACGGTTCAAATCGTTTTTGCAGTTTTTAAATCTCACGGAACACATCTTCGTGCGTTATGGAAATAAATCTTCATTTGTAAACACTCGACACACCGTGTAATAATTTTCAAAAATAAACTTTCTCTTTCCTTACCGAATTAAAATATTTATCACGAACAATCTTAACGATTCAGTGTAATTATGGCAGGAGACGATTATCGCCGACAAACCTACATACATAAATATAATATAAAAAATATACATTATGTAAATACATACATATGTATGTACATACATATGTACATAGAAAGAAAACTTAGGACTTAAAGTATTTCCCAGTGGTAATTTTAATTTTATTGAAAAAAATAATGAACTCACATCACATAAAAGTTAATCTCCAAAATCCAAAGTCCAAAACTCTCCCTTTGTGTCCAATTTTCTTCAAAAATCTTTCCTCAAAAAAATCTTCCGGGATTGAAAAACAAAACTCACAATATTAAATAATAATAAAAAACAATTGTCAATCTTCCCTTAGCTTAGTTTATTTTAAGAAAATAATAAAGTCAAGGTACTGAGAATTCATTGAAAACAAATAACACTATTTTCATATCTTATACAAGTAACTAGAAAATATGAAATTGCTGCCCTTAACATAGAGTACGTGAACACAAAAAGAAAGGGGATATAAATGGTTTACTGTGGCGTATGTGCAACATTTTCGATTCGGAAAAAAAAGCGAACTCGAGAAATTGAACAAACCTCACATTATAATAAGAATGGCAGCAATATTTTTTGTATTGACGTCTAAACCAAATAGTTTCGCGCTAGAACCCGTGAATTAGCCTCCAAGATCGTGCGTTTTAACGCCGCGCCGCTTGACTGTTCTCTGCGGAGAAATGTGAAGTCCCTATTCTACACCGATAAGCCCGAAATGATCGAACCTTTGGAGGAAAAAATTCGGCGCGTTACTGACGGCTACAAATGTTCGAAAAATTGATCAAGTTGGACTTCCAGATTAAATTACGTCCGAGCCAGCCGTGGCTATCATATGCCAGAAATCATATTTAAATTTCGAATAAAGTCAATTTTAAAAATTCATCTTTCTTTAATTCCATTTCAAAGTTCTACTATATACATCTAAAAAAAAAACACAGTTTCTATACTTATTTTAAATATGATTAAAAATAAAAGTATCCATGCACTCCAACAATTTAAATAAATGGGCTCAAACAAGTGACACACAGTGTATATTTTCCAGAAAAAAGCCCAGAGAAACCAGTAAAATATTTTTTTTTTTAACTAAACACAAACAAAAATTCTCTTATTTTTACCCAATTTTACTATCCTGAAAATTCGTACGAGTGTGAATGTTTACAAAGTGACACAGAAGTAAGGGGATGGGGTCAATATTTTTTATTATGTAGGTATTGAATGAACTGTACATTTTCAAAACAATACTCTTGGTGGTGGTTCGGTCAGTTATTTGAAATGTATATTGGACATCTACCGCACATGTCCAGTAAACTGCAAGAATCCTCTCAGTTCAGCAGTTTCAATAGGGCAAAAGAGAATGAACTCTTTCATTATTCGGTTCTCTGTCTTCAGCAAATATTTTCTCTAATTGTAAGATGTCGTTTCTAAATTATTTGCTCGGAAAAGTTATTTTTATTGTAGTTTCTGTAATACACAAATTGAAAAACAGAGATTTTTGCTATACCTAAAAGTATTAATAATATATATATGTACATATTGTACATGCATACTTTTAGATCAAAAATGTATGACAAGACCAACACTTTTTTTCGTTTCTTTTATAATGGTTAAAATTCGGGTGGAAAAATTTGCGACACAAGATTTTTAAACAGATTAACAAGTATTTAAAAAAAAAATTTCATAAAAAGTATAAGTAGGAAATGATTTCGGTTTTTATTGTACGGGTATAAATGAAAAAACTTTAATACATATCTCCATTTTAAACAAATAAAAGAACTCAAAAAGTTCTTACTTTGTCCTTCGACGAAGCAATATTTTTTAAAAGCTTTTGAATTTTGAACTTTTAGTATATGTATTTATATTCAGATTCAATTTTTCAGGTCAGATTTTGAAAATAAAAAAATTTGTGTGTGAGTCTTATTTGAAAGTAAAAAAAAAATTGGCTAGCTAAAAGTTATGCGTAAAAATGCTGTGGAAAAGATAATAGAATTTTATTTAAGGACCCTTCTAATTTGGATGACATTTTTTAATTGAGTGAAACTACTTTAAATTTTAGCTTAGTAAAATCTTAACGAAATTCTGTCACATTGAAAACATCGAGGACCTGGAACCACTTTAAAAATTTCTTTTGTAATAACTGGATATGTCACCAATTAATTCCTACGTTTAGCTAAATAGTTTGAAAAGTAAATTTTTTTAATGGTAGGCTACTACATTTCATAAAGCAATATTTAACAGGAAATACAGTCAAAACGTGGTCTTACCCTTTTTTTCTACTTCTTTTACTATTTATAATGCAATAATTTTCACTCTTTTTGTGTAAATACCTTATTTAAATCTATTATCTATATAAATAAAAATGTAAATGTTCGTTTGTTCCTAACCGCTAATCTCCGAAAGTTCTTCACCAATGGCTTTGAAATTTTGACACAACATTGCTTTCGAATACGGTAATGTTTATATATACTTAAAACAAAAAAAAACTATGGTGTACGTTGGGCATAAAAAAATAACACTCACTAAGAACTATATTTATCAAAAAATCTACATAAATATAAATTTAAAAAAAATCAGTTCGGTTGTCACAAAAAATTAAATTAACAAATTTATTCAAATTCAATTCTTTAAGGAAAGATACACAAGATACAACAAAAAAAAAAAAGAAAAAATTGTGTACCACATTGTTGAAAGGTAGGTACGGTTTATTACTGCACTTGGATTTTCGGTGGACTTCATCAACAGGGATTAGCCTGACTTGCAGCAAAAACCCCTAAATCACCGAAAGACCGTAACAACACCAGAAAAAGTGCACAAAGCACTTGTAGAAAAAAAGAATATGTTCTTCTGTGAAATTAATCTGTTTCAGTTCTCACATTGATATTAAAGAAATTGTCTGAAAACTTTAATATAATATCATCGGAGACAAAGAAAAAGACAACGAACTTACTGAAATAACAAAATGAAGAGACCATTTTGAATAATGTAAAGAGACAACAATACAAACATTTGAAATTTGTCTTTCCTTAATGGTAGGTTTATACTTTAGATAAAATAATGCTTCATTTTCATTTAAAACTAAAAAGCGGTTATAAAAGAGGTGTATAACCGCGAAATTCAAAATAAGGTTCGAACCTTGCGAATAATAATATAGTGTTAATTAAACCAATACTAAAATGTTTTGTGTCGTGACATTATTTATCTCAGTGGGCCATCATACACTAGAACATTTTGGAGAGTTGAAAACGAAGTTTGTAGGCAAGGGACTTAAAGGAGAGGAAGGATATGAGTGTTTCACCTCTGCGAAATTATTCGCTCAGCGAATAGTGCATCAGTATATCTACCGCAGAACGAAGTTTCCGTTTATGATATCATTTGATCATTGGGACATTTTTCTATTCGATTTTTCACTAAAACGGTGAATTGTGCTGAGTGCTAAATTGATTCAAGTTGATTACAAACGGCGAAACATTCGCCTGCGACGAGGAAACAACAAACGTTTTTATTGACAACAATGTCTTCTTCTTCATTTACTGGCAATTTTCATAATCTTGAATGGGACCACATCTCTTCTACTATTCTGCTTCACATTAAAGGTCTGTTCGACGTAACCCACTACAGGGCGCCTTGGGAATGTCATTCTTGTAACTCAGACCTTCTCCTTTCATGAGGATCTTTGGTAATATTTTGCCGACAAACTGGTACTCGTAACCGTTATGTCATTGGTAACAGCTTGGCGCTGGCAAACTTGGCAGCGAGGCCTTTGGCCCACTCAAGCCACCTTATTGTTGAATGGTACAGTCTACTTGACAGCGCGTCGTTATTGCTCAATATCGACACCATCGATTCTACTACTACGTATCTGTTCTTGCTCTTTTTTGGCAGGCTTTGGTTCGCGACCTGTATTATATAGAGGCTGCTTTTGCCTTCTGGAAAAAATGTCGAGCCCTATTCTTCAATTTTCCGAATAAGGTGGATGATATAAATGTCAATAAATGGCTCTTTGTACCGTCACTGTTCTGAGATATTACTCATCTTTTCTAATACCGTTTTTTTGTATCCTTATATATTCATTTTAGTAGATTTCGCTGAAGCTAAAAAAGGCTCCCGTTAAACTTTTCTCTTGAATCTTTTGTATCCACTATGGCGGATACCAGGGATCTCTCAAGTAGTTGTATTACTAGGTGATGATGATTCAAACCACCTATCTCGCCTTGTTTCGAATAATAATTAATTGAGCAAGCATAGTCACCACAAAAGTTACCCTTGGAATACATAAACTTCAACATTTCTTAAAATATCCAGCAATCTGAATATTTAATCTTTGCTTTAGCTCCCAAAGAAAATCAAGCACGAAGTAATGTGTAGATACCGTACCAACAGGAAAACACACTGTCTCTTTTATTCGTCCTGTGCCTAAATATTAAAGTGACGATGGCGATACGAATGCCAAATTTCTCTGAGCTTTCGTTGTATCGTGTATATAGTTGTTTTATACATAAAGATGTGTATATCCTTCCAAAGGGTTGGTACTGGTTTGGTTCTTTCAAGCAATGCTATGCATAAATTATTATTGATATACATATAGCTATATTTGAGATGGCTATATGAAAAGTAAATAAATAGTTATGTAGAAAGTTGGCGAACTATAAATTACTTGATTTACTTTTCTTTGTGTGTGTGACTGACTGATAACAAGTTTTTGAGACAAAAAGGAAGTTGTAGGTATGTGAGTAAGGAATTTTCCTTATTTAAGGGTAGACATCTTAATAAGAAAAATAAAAACATTTTGTGTATTAGATATTTTTTATTTGCTTTCGTCCTTTCGGCAGAAATAAAATTGTTTGATTTACAGTGATATTTTAAGGAGCAAAGATCTTAACTACAAAATATTATAATATCTAGGAAGATTCTCCCAAAACGGCTGACGAATTTTCAAAGAATCTCTGCATCGCGTCAGTACATTTTCCTGAGCTAAAATTTTGTTGGCGTTGAAAATTTTTTTGGTTAAAGAGAACCTTTCCAGGTTTTAAAATCCTTGCTTGTTTTTTTTTTTTTTTTTGTTCTTGCAACTTGAATGGCACTCAAGGCCCATGATGGGAAAAAGCCTTAAAAAATCACTTCCAGTAGCTCGGTCTTTTCCTCATTTTGCTGATTCCAGTAAAGTTCATACTAAATTCGTTGAGGTCCTCATTCACTTCTCAAATCACTTTCAATATTTCTTTGAAATGGTTGCACAACCTATTGACAGACGCGTTGATACTTTCGAACACTTTCCCAAACATCAGTCATTGGGCAACTCGTTGAACGCAGTTGTTGACTGAATTCAGTTTGATACGCGATTTACATTTGATTACCCTTGCTTTGGTGGAATTTTAGAGCGTGAAACTAGGTACATATTTGGATCTTTAAAGGATTTCGTTAAGTTAAATGGTAACGTACGGAAATCCATTAAATTTCCAAATCATAAACAAAACTCATTCCGATTGTTTTTATTTACTTACATTTTCGTCATTTTCGACAAAAAAATCATCACCAACACAAGGATTGAGTAACGGGAATCAGTTCGAATCTCCACTAAAATTTATATCAATTTCTGTTTTACAGGAAAGAAAAAATGTTGAAGTGTTAAGCTTAAAATTTTGAACATTTCGTTTTCCTTAATCTTATTTATTCAAACACGTTAGCTATACTAAAGCCATCAATTCAAGTTGAAACAGTACTAAGGACAGTCACAAGGTTCGCAGAATTTCAGATCCGTTGAACTTCTCTGTACACCTATTTCAGTTTCAATGTGTATGACTTTTGCTTCAGACTTGAAGAAGCAATACAAATCCAGCCTATTACAAATTTAAATTTAAAAACTGTATTTTATTTGAATAAAAAATAAAAAAAATTAACTTCGCTTATAAAAACTGTGCCTTAAAAGTTAAAGCTATAAAAGGGGGTGAAGTTCTTCTTCTTTTACCTGCGGAGCAGAGAGTGTAAAGATCTCGACTAACGCCACAACTCTCTCACTTTACTGATTCGCTTCAATTGGGTCCATGTGGGATTCACCAAAATAGAGGAGTGTAATAAACATCTTGGAATAAAGTCACAAATAACTTAAACTTTTAACCGAATGACTGCAGTAAAATTTTTTAAATTCAGTAAAATTATAACTAAGCCCTCTGCGAATAAAATTTTCGCTTTTTTGTGCTTTTAAGTAGTATACACCTGAGTTGCCTAGCAATTCTTATTATCAAGTTTTCAGAAACAGCTATATATTGTAAAATACAGCCCAATTATACATTTCGCCCGAACAACATTTTGGTCAAGTAAAACTCATAATAAAAGACGTGCTACGTTTTTAACATTTTGTTTTTACGAAAACCTATCCTTGAAAATTTTGCGAAGCAACGCGACCACAGGTGTGCTAGTAAAACAGCTGTAGTTGTATAAATTCAGCTGGTCATTTGGAAGTGAATATATTTCAGTTCACCTAATCGTAATTCGTAAACTACACATATAGATTATTAAGATCGGAGTTAAGGAAACAAATAATTAAAACGCATAATATAGTTTCGATCCGGAATCCACATCCTAAAAAAGCAAAACGGCTCAAAACTTAAATGCAAGCCACAAACAACAATCTTTACACCTTTACAATGTACATAGGTAAATAAAAAGCCCAATTCAATAGTACAATATCGTTCATCCATATTTATCTCACTCCAAAAGATTCAGTTCAAAGCATCAATTTCGTGCCTACATATTTGGAATACTTTTATAAAAATGTACTTTTTAAGCACAAAATATTAATGCGTTTAAAAGAAATTACTTTTCAAATAAATCGGTCTCTTAGCAACCCTAAAAAAAATAATATTATGATAGAGTGAAGATAATTCTTGTATTTTCAGATTTTTTTTCTCATGAAACCCGTTCAAATTTGGATGCTGTGAGTAAATTGAAAAAAAAGGATTGCTTTTAGATGAACTTTTAGGTCACAAATATTCTGAAGACATCAGACGCAAAATGTAATGTTAAGTTGTAATGTTTTTTTTTATCATATTAAGATTTTAGAAATAAGAAAAGCAAAATCGTGTTTTCGTATGCATTCTTTTATCTTAACTCATTTCAGATAACTACATAATGTTTTATATACATATGTCCCATTCTGCAAAATATTTGTCGCAAGTAAAGGCTGAATATGGAAGGTTACTTTACATTAAAGACAGTGGATTACAAAACTATTTCCGTTATACTCTAAAAAAAAGAGAACTAAAGAAAAAATTACCCGGGTTCTATAACTCACAAATTTATATTATTTGCCAATAATTTTGAAAGCTACTTTTCATTAATTTTTATCACTTTCATCGTTTTGGCATCCGATTCTCTTCACCTATGTATGTACATATGTATAAACAAAGAGATTTTATAATCCCTGTTAAAGTGGAAGGGGCAATTTTCTAAACAAATTTCTTAAAACTAAGAATCTTTTCTTTGCTCTACTTTTTCAAATCAAGTTATTTTTCTGAAACTATCAGCTTAGTTTCAGAAAAAAATAACAAAAAATTAATTTCTGATTTTTATTTCACAATAATATTAACAATAATATTATTTACTACTCTTAACTTAATAAACGGAATTAATTGATTTTCTCCAAACTTGGTACTTACATAATTCAAATTTGATTTTACATACAAAAATAGCACGTACTTTTCATAATAACCGCTACAACAAAACTTATTTATCTCGAAACGATTCTAACGAATTTGATTAATTTTTTTTTTGAGTTTTCATAAGAAGTCAACATTTTTTGGTGAAAAAATATATTTTTTCAAAAAACCGTTATGAACAGTACTTGTTATAGAACCAGATTTTTGACCTTTTCTGGTTTCAGAGATCAAAATTTTTATAAAAAAAGAAAAATTATAAAAATTTCCAAAAAAAAAAATATTTTTAAAGATTGAAAAAAAAATTATTTTTGAAAACAGGCGGATATTTTTTTTGAATTTTTTTTTTAAGTATATTGTTAAATACAACAAAACTTGCTATTTTGTATTCTATAGTACTTTTACGGTTAAAGCTATTTCGTGAAATCCAGTCATTTTATTTAATTCAGTTATGTAGTTTTCATATAAAAAGGTCTATTTACAACTTTTGAAATTTTCTTTAAGCTGAAAAAATTTTAACTCGATCACGTTGCCTAAAAAAATGCAAACGTTTTAAAAGAATAAAATATACGTTACGTGGTTTTGATTTGGAAATTACGTTATTCATTTTCAGTTAAAATGGATACGAAAAATTAAATCTGAGTTATTATGGCTGACCCGATTTTTCGCAGGATTGTTTTGTTATTAAAAAAGTTGTTGGTAGCAAGCCACATAAGGTGCCTTTGTCTTTTAACTTTTCAACTTTTTGGAGGCACCGCCCCCCTCGAGTATCACCGTTGCTTCACTTATGGTATGTTGTTTTGCCGCCAGATAGGCAGTTTTAATTATAAGTATTTTTTGTTCCTAGAATTTTTCAAACATAAAATTGGATAAAAATATTAAAAAGTCTAAAATTTATTTTTTAAATCGAGCCAAAAAGAAGATCGAGCTCAAGTCTGAAGAATATATCTTATGTATTATAAAAATACGAATTTTTGAAGAAAAAAAATTCTAAATTGGAGTCGTTTTCAAAAAATATTTTTATATACATACAAAATTTGTTTTTATTTAAAAAAACATTGGCACGCAAGTTTTAAGTATTTAAAAACATACGATTAAAATCAAAATTTTATGAAATAATATTCGGCTGTTTTCAAAATATTGATTATTCAAAAAAAAAAAGTCTTTTTTTTCAAAAATCCAAGAAATATTTTGTAAACATAACGTCAGGAATGATTAATATCTCAATTGCTTTTTGTTTTTTGGAGTTTTCCAACGCAGTACTAACTGCCATGGCTGCTACTTCTTTGTTGTTAAATGCAGCTACGGGATAGCCTCGGAAACTATTCATTTAAATGTTCATCACAATACTGTATACTGTTGCCATCTGTGAAGATTTTTGTAACATCCACAAGGAGTTGGCCTTGAGTGTTGTTAATGAATTTTGCTAAAAGAATCTCAGATATTTTCTCCAGCTCCCGATACATACCCTTCGTTCTCCCTGCTTGAAGTTTGGAACACTTTTCTTGTTTTTCTATTTCTTGCAACGTCTGTAAACCACTCTGAGGCGTGTTATCTACGTCATAAGACGGACATATTGTTCAAGCTTTGAAATCCGTTTTTTTTTTTGTATTCTCCACTGCTTTGGCTTTATCTTTCAACCACTATGTTTTTGTGTTTTTCAAATTTTGAAATAAGGCCGCAGCTTGTACTTTTTCCACAGATGTCTATCAATAAATCAATTTTCCCTGGTATAGATTTCATGTCTAAAAATTTTAAAAAATTTAATATAATTTTTCTATCGCGACCTCATTTCATTTTTCAAAATGAAATTAGACGTCCGTTTTCTTTTTATCGATCGTGTCCTCATATTCATCCCCCAAAACAATCCAAAAATATATATTTATAATTTCATATGCGTAGAAGGGGGTTCAATAGGAGCAGATTGAGTAAATGGTGGTTGGATGAAATATAGAAGAACAATGTGTGGTGGGTGGAAGAAGGAAGGCGTTGTCTTTCAAATCATGTATGTAAAAGGCTCAGGCGCTTTCTTTGTAGAACCCAGATGAACCTTTCTTCAGCAATTTAACAACGTAACCGAACGTAAGAGTTAGAAGTTTGAAAGAAAATAATTGACAAGGCGATTGTACTCCAATTCTATATTTAAGGTCAATTTTACAACCCTACCCATCTTATGTATTTAGCTTTATGTATATAAAATACATAGCGCAAGTCTTACACATGAACACATACACACAAACCTATATTCACCAGAAAGACCTAAGAACTTTTCTTCAATTTCAACCAGAATTGCTTGTATACTAAAAAATATGTATTCCCACTAATAAATTACAAATTATTAAATTTTGTTCCTCCAGCTAATTTAAAAGATTTTTGACAGACACTGTTACGACGAGTTTTTTTCTTTGACATTTTGATGAACTTTAGTACCAAAGTGCACCAATGCAAGAACTGAACTATCCACCATCTGCATCATTCCTAACAAAATATCCTCTTTTGAGGATTACTTTGATATTTTAAACTCAAAAAATAGCTTCCATCAACCCCAAAAGTAGCATCATTTTATCTTCTTGATTAAAGAAGAAATTTTCTCATGAAACCTGTTCTAGCCGAGATGCTGTAAGTTAAATTTATAGAAAAAAAGGGGTAACTTTAAGATAAAACTACTGACCTTTAAGGTTACAAGGATTTCGAAGAAATGCGACGTTAGGAACTAGTTAAGTTCTAATAATCTATAAAGATCGAGTTTTCTTACAGAATCATGAAAAAATAAAATAAATTGAAACTAGTTATCAAGTTGCATTTTAAGAAAAAAATATACCAATAAAGTATCTAACCTCAGTAGCAATTTTTGTCGTTGATTTTCTGGCGTGAAGTTTAATTTTTTTTTCGGCCAGCCCAGATCGGGAAAGACTGTACGGTAGAACGATCGTCGTTTTTTAAATTTTGCTAACACAGAATTTTAAATTTATTTTTAAAATAATTCGAATAAGTTTTTTTTAATAGTTTTAATTTTACAAAAGTTATTTAGCAATTTAAGGGGTTGTTTCACAATATTTGAGTGAAATTGCGCGTTTCACAATAATCGAAGTAATCGCTAATTTTTAAGATATTTTGACTGATGAAAATATTTTTAATAAAATATGAAATCAAATTATGATTTTTAAGCCTCGTCGTTTTATTTAAGGCTTATACGTCTCGTCTCGCCGCGCTAGTGAAAGTGAAGTGAAAGAACTACTATATATTTATTTGTCTAAGGTCAGACAGGTTCACTGCAGGAAAGTGCACCATAGACCAAATCTTCACAAAAATCCCATGAATTTCAAATCCACACCTATTATCAATCTTAAGGCCGCGTATCTAAAAAGACAAGCTATAGGTATGTATAATAGCCATGTCTAGTTTTGGCATCCCTGGCAAATTACGTTTGTATGTTTGTACAGGATGACGATGGAGACCGCACTCTGCCCCATCAGGGTAGAAGAAGATCTCACGGATCCCTAAATTTGCTGTCAATGTCATGCAATGTCATGCTCACACATCGTTCTGGAGAAAATAATGCAAAAATCCTACATCAACAAAAGAAAAACAATCTTTCTTCCAAATTTTCACTATGCGAAGAAGATGGGTTAAAAAGTTTCGGACGGTATCTCGGCCATTACTTCAGTAATGTAAGTTTTCAATACGTCAAGAATTCGGGGATTGTTCACGTACGCACAATCCTTACGCACTCCCAAAAAAATCTAACGGTGTCAAATCGCATGATCTTGGATACTAGGTAACTTCTCATGCCATAAAGCCACAATTGATTGTGTTGTGTGCCTTGTTGTCGCCTCTTTTTGGAGCCATATATCGTTGAATCGGCGGCCAAAACAAAGTCGATTACGACACTTTTCAATTCTTCTGAATGACCGACGGGAAAACGATATACATATTCGGATCATCAGTTACTTTCTTCTGCCGCAATATTTTAGGCTGAGTGTGCATTATACATCAGTAATTCTCTTCTAATTTCTTCAAAACTTTGCCGATTGCTTTCGTAGTCAATCGAATATAATTATCACCTAATGCGCGTGAAGAATGGCTACGTTTGAATCACTACTTTCGTTGTAAGTTTTAATAATTTTAAAGCGTGCCAAACATTCAACTAATATTATGAGCAAGATGACAGATGACAGCTGAGTTTAACAGGTGTAAAATCCCAGCGCTACCAACTTGAAAGCACGAAATGAATGACTCGTTATAATATGGCATGGGCTTGTCAAAACGACTCAGGTGCGAGAGGACCACAACCAACTTGCTAAATTGGAGAATTGCCAGCTTAACACCGAGCTGGCTGAAGAATTATGTTGACATATGTGATTATTTTATTTGACAGTTAGAATAGCTATTCAGCACTACATTTGGCTAGTTAAATATAATCAGAGTTTTAAAAGTGTTCCAGAAAATGGCGATTTTATTAATAAGACTGTGAAACGTGCAATCGTGTACAAAATAAAAAATTTGAGAATTCCGAGATTTATGAGAATTAAAACTACTTTCCTGATTTAAAGTGAGAAAGTTCTTAGAAATCTCAGATCATAATAATTAAAAATGCCCAATTGTGAAACGTAGATTCCAAGTAGCTTAGATGAAACTTTAATCAAACATATCCAAAGAAGCCCTTAATAAACAAACAAAAATTTTATAAAATGGTTTACCAATTTTTTTTTGTGGTGATTAAGTGTTGTTTAATGTTTAATATATCTAAAAGGGTGCCGTCTACACTCCTAAATGTGTATATTTTAATTTCCCTTAAGACAGGGCAGACGACATCATCCAACAAAGTAAATAGTATCCCCCCGGTGTTCGATATTACAAACTTTGCAACATGAATATCTACAATTTATGTAAAGATGTTCCTCCCTTAATCGAAACATGATTGAGTTTTGTTCTATGATACATACAATCCTTCTCGAAAGTAGTCCTCTCGTTATAATATTCAGCCTGTTATGAAAACACCCACTGTGTATACATAACTGTTTCTTCGGAAGGCGATCAATTTTTTTTTGCAAACTTTGATGTATACATACATACGAGTACCTTTGTACTTACAATGAGATTGAGGATAGGTATACTTGTTTTAAGAATGACTATCTTACTTAGGATGCATAAGGAAAGAAAGAAATTTTATTTTTATTTGAAACCTTAAAAGTTCTCCTGCAGTCTCATAAGTCATAGTCCTTAGCACTTAAGTTGCATAAAATAAAATAGATTCAGAATTTTCCTCAAATGCCTATATTTTCCAAACTCATGCGAAATAAGAAAAACCTAAAGATCTATCGGGATTCTGTTAATACCTTAAAAAAGTGCATTATGGGCTTTAAGATTAAAGAATGAAAGTTTGCTGGGATGCTTTGAAAGCAAGATTCTTCGGATGATTTCTTTTTTATATCGAAGGAGTTTTGAGAGTAAAATTCAACCCCAACCAGTCTTAGATTTCAAACCTGATGGTACAGCAAAGGATGGCTCCCCAATAAATGTCCAACTTAACAAAACAAACTGAAAAAAGGATGTAAATAATTTCATTACTTGATTGTTGCCACTTATAAATATAGCCATAACTAGAAATATATTAATAAATACAACATTAATTAAGGGCTTTTTACACAATGTCAGATTGCTACTTGGATCTTACTCTTCAGAAAACGACGTCATTCACTTTTCACAAAATTTGAATAGCATTAATTTATCAATAGAACTTTTGAATATCAAATAAAATGCTCGACTAGAATAAACAAACAAAAATTAGAAAATCAAAAAAATCATTAGAGAAAAATATGAAAAAGCATAAAATTCATTATTTGATTTGCTAAAATAAGCCAAAAAAGAAGTTTGAGCTTAAAATGTAAGATGTCATCTGATGTATTGTAAAAAACCAATGGAGCCATTTATTAAAAAAATATTTTTTTTGTTTAAATTAATTTTTTAATTATGTTTATGAAAAACAATTAGCATACAAGTTTTAAGTGTTTAATAAAATACACTTAAATACAAAATTACAAAAAAAATATCCACTCGTTTTCAAAATATTGAGCATTCAAAAAAATTTGGGTTTTTTTTTTACTCCAAAAAATATCTTTTTGAAGATTTTGTTTATAAAGTACCGTTCACAAGAAAATCGAAAACGAAAAATCCGGTTTTATGGTATTGTACCATTAATAATCTTTTTTTAAAAATATTTTTTGACCAAATAATTTTAGTTATCCCTCCATCGTCGTATTGTTTGGTGTGAGTATTATAAAAATTAGGAATCCAAAACTTGCCCTATAGTAGCAAATTGAAATATTAGCTTTTGTCTAAATTTGTTTGAAAAAATTTCAAAGTTGTGACGTTTCGGGCGTGGTTACAGTTAAACCCTTCTTCAGATTGCTGTTTTTCGAATTATTATAAGGTAATCTATCTTTTTTTTTTAGCGTTTCTATGTTAAGTTGAAGTAAACAAACAACGCTCAACAATTTTTTTAGATGTTGCTATTTCGAATTTAAATATTCAAATTAAAAACTAAAAATATGCTCTTTTGGAGTTTTTTTTTTGAAAATACATAATTTGAAAATTAAGCGTGATAGCCAAATATTTTACATTGCGAAATAAAAGGAAATTAAATTTGAAAGTTTTAATCATATTTTCGGCAGGATTGATATTAAAGAAATCCGCGTATCTAAAAGTTTAAAAAAAATTTAAAACCACGTTTTCGTCTTTGACAACTAACTTTTATTGATCAATTCAACCAGAAATTTCGAAAATCTTTGTCGAAAATCTTTGGAATTTGATTGGGTCAATTATTTATTTGGATCATATTTCAATTTATTTTGTACGGTAATTATTTTCAAATAAAAAACAATGTTTCTTTAAAGTTATGAAGCATAAAGAATATTTCAAATTTGTGAAATGATTGAGAGACACATTTAAAAGAAGAAGCATTTTCTAAAATATTTTCCTAAAATGGATAGCTAATTTATCAAAAAAAAATGAAAATGTTTACAACACTGTAAGCCATTAGCCATATGCATAAACGAAAGTAAATGCTTTTACTTGTAAATTGCTCTGCTAGTTAGTGGGAAATTTGCATTAACTACTGCAGACATTTCCAAGTTAAAGCATTTACTTCT
Organism: Syrphus vitripennis; assembly: GCA_958431115.1. Classification (NCBI taxonomy): domain Eukaryota; kingdom Metazoa; phylum Arthropoda; class Insecta; order Diptera; family Syrphidae; genus Syrphus; species Syrphus vitripennis. The sequence goes on from OY288108.1 coordinate 46,754,686, forward strand.
TTTTGCATACGTCCCTGTAATAAACGTTATATTTAAGATTAAAACCTTTTTCTTTATTTTACTGCTAAAAAAAAGTTTTTGGTGTACAATTTTTGAAAAATTGTTACAAACTAAAAATTAAGAACAAAATATTTTTCACTGTTTTATTTTCAAAATTGTATGTTAAGATATGTATGTATGATATAATTTTATGACGTATTTTATTAGTAATTAAGATAAAAAATTGGTTAATGATCATTGTAATGCCGCGATAAGATAGGAGTGAAAAGAGTTTAACAAGGGAAGTTGGTGAATTGGGAACTTGAATGCACAAATTAAAAAACAAAAAAAAAACAGTTGTTTTCATAATTTTCTCAAATATAGTTTCAGGTCCATCTTGTTGTTAGCGTTTAACTTAAAATTAAATATTAGATAAAAATTATGAACTTTATAACATACAATTTTGAACAAAAAAAAACCAGTAAAAGATGTTTTTTTTTTTAGTTTTGAGTTGTTAACAGAACTACTCAAAAAAATTTAGTAAACATTCTTGTTTTAGCAATAAAACTAAATAGGTAAGAGGTGTTTCGGTTTAAAAAATTGTATTGTAATAGTGGCAGGTGGCTACTCTGCCGTCCTAAGGAGAAAGGTCGTAAGCGATAAAAATCAAAAATTGAGTTTGAGGCATTTTTGGAAGCGTTTTACAGTGCCTTATTTTTGTGTAAAAAAAAATTATAAATTCTAACTGTAAAAGGCTCAAAATCACTAGTCAGAATGGGCATATATTAATTTTCTGCTCTTTTCCTAAGCAAAAAAGGTACAAAAGACATTTGCTTTTTACTCAGGCCCATATGCCAACATGAATTACTACCTATGGTCGAGTTTTAGTTTTATACCAAGAATAAATCTAATTTTGTTTATGTTTATCAATTTATTTATTTCCGCTTCAAAAAAAATTAAAGCAATTTTTTTTAGGTATCTTTACTAAGCCAAAAAATCGCATATCCATTTCTTGGGTGTTTACTAAGCAAAAAGGGCGTAAATCCATTTTATCTTACAAATAACCAAAATAACTTGTATTCATTATTACCAAAAAGTAACATAGTTTTTGTTATTAACAAATCATTTTTTTAAATTACAAAAAAAAATTATTTGAAGGTGAAAAAAACAAAAACAGTAAAATGCATTTATTTCAAAACTACAAAAATGAAGATACTGCCTTTTTGATTAGGACGGCAGTAACTGGTATAAGTTTACCTATCTGACAAAAGGCTATGAAGGGGGTCTATTTTTCCCCTTTTAGTTGGGAGTCACAAAACACAAGAATCTTGTTAAAAACCAACAGCAACCCTTATAATGTCATGCTGTATCTTATTTTGAAGTCAAAAATCCATTCTTAAATGTTTTGCTTAAACAGTTTTTGAAAAATTAATTTAGAAACTCAACATTTTGAAAACATTTGTTTTTCTAACAATTTTTTTTAAATCTTACGTTATTAACTACAGTTTTTGTTTGCGATATTCGCAGAAGTTTAAGAAGGAAGTAAATATCTAAAACAACACAAGAAAGCTGTAAACATAGTATAATAAATATTAAAAATATTTTGGAAATATTGTGTTTCCTAAGTTTTGATATGTAAATATGTCGTGGTTATTTTTTTTTTGCAATTAATGACAAATCTAGGTTTGCTAAGTTCAAGTTTTCAGCTATATAGAAATGGAGCTATTAAGAAACTTAAATAAAATTCTTCAATTCACAAAGCTCTAAAACTGAATTCATAATATTGCATCATCTATTGCTTTTTTTGCTATTATGGACACGAAAATTAGTTTTCGGCAACCCTATAAAATAAACTAGTTATGTTATGCTACCAATTTATCTTCTTTTACTTGAAAAAAAAAATTTCTCATGAAACCCGTTCGAGAATGGATGCTGTAAGATAAGTTTAGAAAAAAGGGTTGCTTTAAGATAAACCAACACTGACCTAAGGTCAGAAACATTTCGAAGATATGAGATGTAAGAAACAAGTTAAATTCTTACTTTCCTTAAGTTTTTAAGGAAAAAAAATATCAAACAAGAAATCGAGTTTACTAATGCATTCGAGAAAAAAATAGAATTAATGAAAAAAATTTACATTATCTATATGTATTTGGAAGACATACATTTATAAGATTTAACCTAAAAGTCATTTCACGTTACCTCAAAGAGTTTCTTGAAATGTATTGTTCTATTACGTGCTGCTTGAGTTATTCTCAAGATAAAAAATTAACAAAATTATGTAAAGTTATTGAACAATAAAGCCATAACTACATAATGTAGATACTAGTATGAATTATTTAATGCGTTAAATGAAAATTTTTAAGCAGTGTTTCCTTTTCTATTCAACATAGTATTTATTTATATTTGAATGTCTTGAAAATGGCAATTTTTAACAATACAAATATAACAAATAGGCACCATATACATATTCGAAATGAAGAAGAACTTCAATACCTGCGAAACTTCGTAGGAGTATAATTTTTAGAATGATATTAAATTTACATCTGTGAAGTTGGCAGATAATTTTTTTCCTAGACTATTGTCGTCATTTTTTTTACCCCGTCACTGTAAAATTAACCGCCATACCAAACGTTTTTCAATAATTGGACTAGGAACTTGAAATAAGGCTTTAAATTTACATCGTCAGCATGAATGTAGCATAAAATATTTTAAAATAAAAATTAACTAAAGGGTCCGAACAAGATATAACCAGCCGAATCGGGAAAGCAAAGGCTGCGTTCGGAATGCTGTTCAAAATATGGAGGAACAACTCTATAAGCTTAAAGACCAAGCTACGATTGTTCCCCTCCAATGTAGAATCCGTGCTTCTTTATGGATGCAGCACTTGGAAAGTAACACCCACTGTCACAAGAAAGCTGCAAACGTTCGTGAATAGATGTCTGCGAAACATCTTGCGGATTTTCTGGCCTAACCGTATCTCCAATGATGAACTTCATGCGAGGACAGGTCAGGAACCCATTGACTCTATAATACGAAAACGTAAGTGGCAGTGGATTGGACATACGCTTCGAAAAGGCCACGAGTGCATTGCGGGTCAAGCGATGCAATGGAACCCTCTCACGCAGCAAGGCAGAGGAGTGGGCCGACCTAGAAGTACTTGGCGAAGAACGGTCGAAGAGGAATCAGCACAACAGGGGAAGAGTTGGAGAGAGCTGAAGTACATCTCCAGAAACCGAACACGATGGCGCGTAGGAGTAGTGGAGGCCCTAGGCCCCGCAAGGGGAACACCACGGACGTAAACGGTCTGAGGACCTAAGTAAGTAAGTAAGTAAAGGGTCCGCCAAATAACTTTTTTTGAAAATGCTATAAAAAAAAACTATAGAATATTTTCTCAAATTTCTTTTTTTATTTGAAAGCACAATCCTTCCGGTTAATAATGGAATGGAAATAATAATTTAAGCACATTATCGATTGTGTGCAGCTGTATTTCACCAATGGTTTCATGAATATTTTCCTTTAAAGTGTCAATTGTCTCTGGCTTGTCGGCGTAACACTTACCTTTTACGGCACTCCACAAATAATAGTCCAACGGTGTCAAATCGCAGCTCCGAGGTGGTCAAACGTGATCAGCTCTGCGGCTGATAATGCGATCTTCAAAAACCGGGCGCAAAACATCGAGTGTAGCTTCGGCTCTTTGGCACGTAGCGCAGTCCTGTTGAAACCAAATGTTGTCAATATCCTCCTCTTCAATTTTTGTGAACAAAATTCGTTCAACATGGCCCGATAAAGATCGCCATTGACTGTAACGGCTACTCCGTGCTCATTTTCGAAGAAAAATTGCCCAATTATGCCTCTGGACCAAAATCCGCACCAAACAGTGATTCGTTTTGGGTGTATCGGCTTTTCAATGTATGCGTCCGGGTTTTCTGTGCCCCAAATGTGACAATTTTGCTTGTTTACATAACCGCCAAGATCAAAATGAGTTTCATCTGAAAAGATGATTTTCGTTGGCTTCAACTCCTGAACAACCATATTTGTTCAGCGGAAGGATAAAACTAATTATCTGTCAAATCAGACATGAGCTAAGTGTTACCATTCACGAAATAAGCACTAGTTGAAAAAAAAACGTTAGATGGCGGACCAGTTAGTATTAAGATTGAATTTAAAATATTAAAGCTTTTATATGGCTAATTTCTTGACATTCCCAAAACCAATTTCAAACTTGATTAAAAAATATTTAGAACTCGAGCATCATTTCTTCGCTTTAAATTATTTCCGTAGATCTCGAAAATCAGAAATATAAAGTCTTAATACTTGATGAAGAAATGAGTTCTTACTACAACAAGGTCTAATTTTTGTTAAACCAGTTTTAGGATTTAGAACTTTACTAAGAAATTAGCCGTAAAATTCACTGGCTTCACTGTTGAAAAGATTGTAATCTTGATAATCCTGCAATGCGATAGTTTCACATCTTACAGAAAAAAATTTTACTTTAGAATAAACAAAAACAATAAACAATAGAGTTTAGAGGAAAATATTCGGTTCAATTTCTGATTCTATAAGGTAATAAGCTTTTTTTAAAAAGAGTTTTTCTTTGCTAAATATTTTTCTTTACACACAAAACCCACTTAAAAATTTCATCAAAATTGTTAAAGGTTATATGTCAGGTACCGTTATTTGCAGAACTAAACAAATCTACGGAATTACGTAAAAAACCTTAAATTCCAAGCTTGAAGAAAATCGCTTTCGTAGTACGGGCTGTAGTAGTTCAAGGGTACAGAGAGACAGTAATATTATGTCTGCCCTATTGTAAAAATACTGTAGGTATTGATCAACATTTGATTTGAAAAATTGCAAAATATGTTTTATTGTTTGTATATGTTATTTTTTTTCTACAACCTAAGGAAACAATCTAAAAGACTGATTTGGTCAAAGTATAATTTTAATTATTTTCAAATTTAAATTCCTCAATGAGGAAATTCTTTTATCATCTTTTTTTTCGTTTGAAAACAACTGCAAAAGTCAGATTTTTGTTTTCGCAAGGTACCTAAGCTGCATTAAATAGTTAAAGATTTGTTTTTAATATGTTTATGTATATCGTGATAAGAATCAGATTTGTAAAGCAAATTTCAGAAAAAGAAGCACTTTTTTTAAACAAATCTCCCAAAAAAATATTCTAATCGTAAAAGCAAAATACAATATATTTTATTATGATGGAAGATCCGTTGGCTGGATGTTTCAAAAAGGTAAAATAAATCGAAAGATTTGAAGACATACCTACTTTAGAAAAAAGTCTACAAAGTCCAGCTATTGACTGAAGATTTTACATTTTAATGAAGATTTTTATGCAGATTTTCCTTCAAGTCATCCATTTTGCGAGTTTTATTCATAACTACAATCATTTTTTGTGCATTGTACAATTTTGACAACTCTACAAGAATAAGTAATTTATGATTAACTAAAGTTACAAAATAAATTGTTGGGTTGGTATACACTTTACACGTTTGTGTATACACTTTATCAAGAGTCAATGTAAAACCTCATACTTATTTTTGTATTATATATAGAGCATTTTATGGTTCTGTCTGAACTCCTCTATGGATTCCTTAATTCAAGGGAAGTCAACCAAAGGATAACCATCTTAAAATTCACCAGCATAAATTAGATGGAGATGATTTTTCAGCCTCATACTCTGCAATCAGATAGGTTCTCAAAGCATACAGATATATATGTTTATATACGTTATGCATACACAATATACGAGTAGAACCCAGAAAGGAAGAAACAACCATTGCACAATATATTCAGAAACTTCCTTTCAAACTTTTGAATATAATTTCTTTTCCTACAGTAAAATATATATATAACCTATGTAAATTTCTAATGAGGCTGGTGTATACTTTTTGTTCATTTTGTCTTTTTCCTTTCCTTTCCTTTCCTTTCAATACAATATTCAACTTTCAAAACTTCCCCTTTCTTTTGAATAGCCTACATCCTCAAACCCATATTTTTGAAAATGTATATGAAGTTTGTATGCAAACTGAGGAGGTAGGATATAGAGATGCTTGTCTGAAACTATAACCTCTACCATTTCAATGTGGAATGGGCAGTGCGTGAGCATCTTAACATCCCTCGAAAGAGAAAGTTATAAAATCCTCTCAACCCCCATCAACTTCTAATGCAGAACGTACTGAATCCCTTATTATTTCTGAGTCCAAAATAAGATACATATATCCTTTTACCTATAATATACATAGATACATATTTATATGCTGTTATTATATAAAACAGGGATGAGGCAAACAAAAATTAAACATTTTCATTTCACCCTAAAATGTGTAAGGGTTGGTTTTCTTAGCTAAGTTTCGAAAATCATATAGAACATTCTTAAGGTTTATATTGCATACCCCAAAAATGTATCTATGTGTACAATATATACATATATTTACATTTTACGATTTCTCTAACAAAGCTAAAACACCCCTCGAACATCCTTTGCTGTCTATTAAAGGATAAGATAACGAGATATATACACAACGTAACTACATATTTTTTACTACTGTAAGAAAAGTTACGAGTATACTATGCTTCGGGTCTTATTTGAAACGACTTTTTGAAAAAGGGTTATGAAAAGAATTGTGTATCTTATGGATAACAAGACATATTCACATGTGTGTATTATATATGTATGTATATGAGAAACATACAATTATTACAAACAGTGATCTAATTGTCGCAAAATAACTTAGTTTCATAAAATTTAATTGCATAAAATCATAAAATTTAAATTTATCTGACAAATGTATACTTTTTTATTTATGTGCTGATGAGAGGTAAATATAATTGCTAGATCTATCGGAAATTATGCTAAGCTACATTTAAAACCAACAATAGATTAAAAAAAGGTTTTCACTGATAGAGTAACAATGGCGGGCATTGAAAAAGACTCGTCTTAATTCTCTAAAATTCTCTTTAAAAAAAAAACAGTAAGAAACTTTTGATACCAAATTATTTCGTCATTTTCAAAATTATATTTGAACCTGAGTCCAACTAAACTAGAGTCTAAAGATAACACACAGGTTCACATTAGCGAATATTTATTCCGATCTAGCTGTCCTTAACGGCTTGGCAGCGCCCAAAGTGGGGCCAAGGCGGAAAAAATAGATTTTCCGACAGTTCCAAAGCTCAAGTTTAAACATCTGAATAGGGATCCAATAGCAAAATATTTGAAATTGTATGGGAATTTCATTTAACTTGGGAAGTGTGTTACGTCAATTTAGGGTGATCTATAAAAATTAGTTTTTTTTTTGTTGTGTTTTTTTTAGGATACCTAACAAAATAATACAATGCAAAAAAAATGGAGTAAATTACAGCAGCACAACCAGTGATGGTACACGTAGAAAAATTTCCTACATGTAGGGATTATTTATTTAAAAAAAAAACAGCGTAGTGAAAAAAGGACGGATTTCTGAAAATCCCACAGCACAGCCTTAAACGTGAAATTTTCGAGTAAAAATTCGTAAAAAAATTCATTGTCACAATGTCCTATTGGTTAGCTCAGAAAACTTGCAACGAGAGAGCGCCAATGAAAAAGAAAAAAATGTCCCTTAATTGAAAAACTATGGAATTTTCTGCTAAACAAATTTCTGTGAACAAGAAGTTATTTAATAAAAATAAATATGACTTTAAGCAGTTATTAGACAACAATAAACAAGGTTTCATAGCGCATTTTCGGTTCCCTGAAAATTTCATCCAAATCGGTTCAGTGGTTCGATTTTTATGAAGTATTTTCCGCTCTCACGTACCAATGGCCCCACTGTGCGCCACTTTTTGAAATAACTCGTACTACTTTCGCAACCTTTAAAGTAATGTATCGAAATTCTATTATTAATATAGTCGTTTCATATCTTTAAGTCCCTAACCCAGCGGCGGCGCGCGGTGTCACTACCTTGAGACAGAGAGGGGCATTTGTAGGCACACATTGTGTGTACAACTATTCAATTTTAATTTCAATTCAATTCTTAGTTTGATAACCCAATTAATGCTGAAGTGCGCCATTTTGATACCATAAACTCAGGTATTTTTGGAATTTTTCTGCCGAACTAATATTTTGCGTTGGTATATTTAACCGTTTTTGGTTTCGTAATTTTTATTTAACTTTTTGTTTTGTTTTATAGCAAATGATACGCAATTTTTATGTTACGTAATTTTCCCGTGTTTTTTATGAATACTAAGTTTATCTTTACCCCTAACAGACTTAAAAGACTCATAGGTTTTGTCAAACCTCGAAACGCTCTATCTGCGAAATAAAAAAAAACAATATAGTGTTATTTTACAAAATAATTTAATAGCCAAATATTATTTTACGAGAAAAAAAAATGGCCAAAAATCAAATGATTAAATATAAAAAGCAAAGCAACAAACTGCGAAATCAATTTAGCGAAATCGGATGGTAAGATGGTTTCAGTTGGTTTTGAATGTTTAAAAAGAGGATTAAGCGCCTTATCCACAGTTTAAGACGTCCGCTGATGATCTCTTCTCCTTTTACTTACTATTAGTGCCTTAATTGAAGATACGTATCAACTTTCCAGAGTCATTCTAAGAAAGGTAAGATACTTGTTTTCAATTTTCATCGTAACCTAGACCTGTTGTATGTCTCCCAGTTTAATAATGGAGACGAATTTCTCAGATACAAAGCTTTATTTTATCTCATACCATGTAGACTACATTATTTTAAAATATTTATATACTCGTACCTAATATTAAAAATATTTATTTTATGAATACAAAAAAAATATTTTGTTCATTAAAAATTAAAAATTCATTGGTCAGAATAGATGATTATATTAAAAATTGAATATTTGAATCTTTGGTCATTAGACTCATTTCATTTTTTATCGTAAATTTAGGTTAATATTGAATTTAATACAGACAATTTTATTCAAGGCCCCAGTAAAGCTGATATAGATAAGAGAACTCATTGATTTATAAAGCCACACCCAAACCAATGCGAACCATCTCAACTAACAATTTTGCTCCTATATTTATCCAAAAAAAATATACATAACCATGTGTCCCAATCATAAAAGTATTGTATAATACTACATAGAAATAAAAAGAAGAACTTTTTCAACATTTCTCAACTCCTATTGCACCTTTATGAAGTAAATTTAGTTGGTCCGCAGAACTGCTACTGGAACCAATTAAAAATATCTTATATGAGTAGTTAAAAAATAAATAAAAACGAACGAGGTTTGTATGGGAATCGAACCCTGATATTGTCACGCACCAAAAGATTTGCTCACTTTTTTTTAAATTCATTTTTATTCATTTCTCTTAAATAAAACTAGACAATGAATCTTAAACTAGTATACTTAACTAAACTTAAATATAACTTACTGGCCCCATTCGGGCGCTCTAAGTAATTCGTGGTAAACTTAGGAACTAATAATTTAATTTTAATTATTTTTTAATGTTAGAAAAATTGGGAAAAAAACTAACTCGTTTTACTAACTCATTTATCTTACATATTACTTAATTAAGGCCTAAAAATAAAACTTAATACTACTTAAAAATAACCTAATCTACCTAAAAAGATTTGCTCACTAAGCACTCGGCCACTGAGGCATACATACATCCTACATTGAATTTATACACTTTGCTTTTCTATTTTGACCTACAATTTTAGTTTAATTATTACTTAAGGTAAGCCTTATATCAACGCGTTTACTTCAATAAAGATTTTCTTATTGGAGTGCAATCCAATAAATATATCCGGAAAGTAATATATAAGCGAGTTTACTTCAATTCTCGAATTCTTGTTGGAACAACTCCAATAAGTATATCAGGAAAGCGTTATATCGGCGCTTGCTCGAATAACGATTATTGAAGCAAACACATCTTTGTTTTCATTCAGAAGGACTTTATAAGTATGTACTATATTATAGCAAAGAATAATTCTTTAACTTGGAAGTTTTTTAACTGTTGTTAATCATAGCAAATGTTATTATTATTTCATCGTCGTCTCTGAATGTAACGCATTGGTTTAGGAAAGTCTTAAATTAGAATCAAAATCCCGTCTTATTATCTACAGATCTATATAAATCTGGACCTTAATTATCCTTGACATGTAATACAGAAACAATATGGGATCCTGGCTTTCTACCGGATCCTTTGTATATGAAATCTATAGTACTATCATGGTGGAAGTCGAATGGGGCGACATCTAAAGTATGCCTGCAACCCTAACTCTTTTTTTTGCGGAGAGCTTATTGAGGTTTCAAATGATATTTATTGATATTTTTTGGATGCAATAATCCAAAAAATAGTCTCCTCTTGCCCCTACCACCAATTTCCGATGCTTATACTATGTTCCCACTGACGTGATTTAGCTTAATCACTCGATTTAACTAAATCATATAATTAATTATGTGATTTACCATACGTTTTCAATGATTTATATTTACTTGATTTAGCTCGTTTTATTTTAAATTACGTATCTGTCATCGCAAATCTTCATAAAATAAAACCGAACACACCTGTTTTTGAATTCAGCAGTTTATTCAGACAAAAAAAAACAAACAAGCTGTCAAAACAAATTCAAAATCAAAACAAATCGGAAGTGCAATAAAAATAATTAATTGTTGGATAAGCTGTAATATATTTTGGACGAAGCGTATTCCATACTTCCTGGCAAAAACTTTTCAAAATGTTGCAAACTGTTGCCTTTCCGACTCCGAAGAGGTTTGCGATACTTCGGTATTCAGCTGAAGAGCCAACCGTGTACAATGCAATTGCAATTGCAACCCTCTTTCTCAATGGAATCGCCTTACGATAATTGGTATCTTTTTTTCCAGGCCTTTTAACTCACTGCATAATATGTTGAAATTTGACCGAGACATGCGAAAGTTTTCTTTAAAAAAGACATCATTATTTGCTGCTACATCTTTTTCCAAGAAAGTTCTTGAACGTATCTGGAAGTAACGCCGTCTTATATAGCTAAATATGTCCATACACTTCTTTGCTTTGGTCGAAGACGAATTCTGTGCGATATTGCCACATGCTTATGTAGGAGATGAAATAATTTTAAAATATTTTGTTTGCGTTTTTTTCGGATAAAACATTTTCTTGCCGACAATGCAGATAATTAAATGTTTAAATCATTTTTGGCTTTAATGTGATACAATAAAATTGTATCTAAAGTATTCGAATTCATTTTAACTTTAAATATGTAGCTGTTAAATTTCTTTTTAATTTGTATACAATTGAAATTTTGAAAGGTAAATGTCAAGATAGACATAAACGCCAAACTAAAACACGTATTGTTCAGTGGGACCACCCTTCGTGATTTATAAATCAAATGACTAAATCACGTCAGTGGGAACATAGTATTAAAGACTCCCCAAATCGAATTTTACACCTCAAATTTTGCAGCGCCACCACAAGGGTCCGCGCAACCCTAAAAAAAACTAGCCATGATAGTACTATAATTTATATATACAAAGCAATACAGAAACAATATGGGATCCTGGCTTTCTACCTGGATCTATTTCAAAGATTCAAAATTTAGTTTTCGTTCTGAAAACCTAGATGGCTTTTTATTTTTTCCAGTAGTTCCAGTAGCTATTCTGTAGTTGACAAGCAAATACCTGAAAATACAGCAACATAAGGAAAAAAGAGACAAATGTATAATATATCTGTAGGATACATATCGTTTTATTTTCATGTTAAGATCCATATCCATATAAAATTGTTGATATGTAATAAAACACAGCAACAATTGTTATTTCGGTAACCACTATTCATTAATCCTTTATCGTTACTCACTTCTTGATGTGCACAGCTTGATGCTCATAGCTAGTTATTCGCTACTCTATTATAACAATAACTCGCATCTCTTTTCGCGCTACTGGTTACATGCTATTCGCTTCATCCTTTTTATTCAGTCAAAGGTATTCGCATCAACATATTGTTTTGTTCCGTTCACCAAAAGTGTTTCAGGTATCTTGGAGTGACACATACATAAATAATCTCGTCCGCAGAAATACTCAACAAAAAAAAAATATTTACTTTTTTCTTCAATTTTTTGCCCTCTCAAAAAAATCTCCGAATTACTTAGGATTCCTCTTCGTGCGACACACCTAGTATTTCTTTTTTGACAGCACTTGACATATAAATATATCAAAAACTTCAACCGACCTATAATTGACACATTAGGTTTGTTTGGCAAACTGAGATTTCTTACATATGTTCCGATTTCGCTGTCAAACCACATATGAAAAAAAAACAGTCTATGAAAATTTTGCAAGAAATTTGAAGTTACCAAACGAACATTGTGAAGAAAAAAAAAACTGTGAAGTTTAACCCTACTTCCTGATTGAATTGGCTGTTCACGGCAAAAAAATATTTTAGATTTAACATTTTGCATCGATTTCGACTATGTCTGGTTTAATTTCGATAACTTCGCGTTATGCTGGACGTGATGTATTTAAAAGGGGATTAAGTAGTGTATTAATCAAAAATGTTAATGTAAGTGTTTAAAAATTGTGAATTATTTTCAGTGACGATTATGTAATGAAAAGAAAAAAAAAATAAAAGAATTTCAATTGTCAATTTTTTTTTAGTGTTAAGACACATTTTTAAATATTTTCTCCAAATTTTATTAACCATATTACTTGTTTATTATTGTATGATATTACATTTTTGTATTTAAAAAAAAATATACATATATAATTTTAGGTTAAATCTGCTGGTCAGAGACAAATAGGCTTTTTTCGTGTTGCTAGTAAACTACAAACAACATTCGAAGATAAATGGGGTATTCAAGATAGGTAAACTATTAATAGTATTTTAAAATGACTTCTATATTATAAAGTTTTCATAATAATTAAAGGAAACAAATAACTTGTGTCGGCTCCAAGTCAAGCTTTCACTTAAGCACTCCATTTTTCCAAGTCGAAAGTGTAAAAGTCCCTCCGTTCGCCGATTCAGTATCAGAAGGAGATGTCAAGTAAATAAATTTGCTTTTATACCACCTTATACATATACCTCATTTTAATAAAAATTCAATTCTTTAGGTTTACTTGTAAAGTTGGAGATTACGTCAAAACTGACCAGGTTGTTATGGAAATAGAAACTGACAAAACGACGGTTGGTGTCCCTGCACCATTTGGAGGCATAATTGAAGCAATTCTCGTTGCCGATGGTGATACGGTCAAGGCAGGTCAAGAGCTTTTTAAGTTGAAGAAAGCAGAAGGTGGACCAGCAGCTGCACCAACTCCAGCCCCGAAACCTGATGCTCCTGCTGCCGCACCTACACCACCACCTCCACCACCACCACCACAACCGGCGGCTGCACCTGCCGCTCCATCGTCAGCACCGCCACCACCACCACCACCACCAACTCCACCACCGCCACCATCTCAAATGCCAGCTGCTCCTGCCGCACATATTCCTGTAGCAGCAATTCGACATGCTCAAGGAATCAGCCAAGCATCAGTCAAGGTAAAAATCATTTATTTTCATTTTGGAAACTTTTAAAACCAATGAAGGAAAAAATTTTATCTCTCTTTCACAATTTACTATCATTATTTTTTTTTTATGGATTTAACTAAATTGATGGGTTGACTAATCTCTGTCTGCGTCGTCGATGATTGTGTTTTACCTTGAAAAGATATTTTCAAAAATCAATTAAACATCGTATGAGTTCCGATCAAAATAAAAAGACGGTCTACTAAATAGCGATAGCGCCATCAGTAAAAATAAAAAAAAATTTAATGATAATTTAAATTAAATTTCACCTCACGTAGGTTACATACCCCGATACCCGCACAAAAGTGAAAACGTTAATTAACATAGTGAGCTGGAGTTTTTTTTGGTTGTTTTGATTGAGCAATCAAGAGTGATCTTCTATCAAATAATTCCGTTAGCTTCTTCAAAGAGACAAAACTCATGATAACTTATTACGTCATTATTTTTGATATTTTATCTCACGCCCATTCATTGCAAAAAAAAAAAAAACAATGATAAAGAACTACATATATACAAACATAGTTATGTATACACAAATGTTTTTTTTTTTTTGGTTCAATTGAACTACATTAAATTTCAAAATCATTGTTGTTTTTATTTTCGGTTGTAGCAGTGTTGTTTGCGTTGATTTTTTTTTTTATTTTTTGGTTCTTTTTTTATCTGGAAATACATAATTTGGCATTTTAAACTACATTTTAACTATTCAAGAGACTACTGAGATTTCTGAAAACAAACATTTTTGTACTTTAGGCATTTGACAGCAAAAGTAGAGAAATTCTTTTAAATCTCTAAAGGCTTACTTATTCATAGAATGCTTGAAGATAGAACTCAAATTGGTATCAACTTATTTCTTCACAGGCCTTAGTACTGTCAGTCTTTAGTACCTAGTATTTGCTCCTACAAATCAACATCTTTATTATACCAATTGCTAGTATGTACTTAAATTAGTACCAAATGTACCATGTATTAGAAGCCCTAGTCATGTCAAATTGGTTCCAAGTGTTTACTAGAACCCTGTATTAGCTATTCCATCAAAGTGGCATTGGAACGGGAATCGGAATGATTTATTGTTCAATTTTGATCATTTCTTGTCGGATTTTTCTCGTAATAGTTAACAGAATACAATTTCAAATGCCAAAATAGTATCAAAATTTGAATTAGACTAGGTTTCGACGATTTTAAAACCGGTAGTAGGTTAGATAAACGTGGTTCTCAAGAAAACTACTGACCAATATTAGGTTCATTGTAACTAGAAGAATGAAGAAATTATCCTCATTATGAAAATCATTCGAAGCTTCTGATTAATTCAGAAAGACAATATAAATCAAGTTTGGTCAAAACGACGTACAAATTAAAAGAATTCACTTATTAACATATTTTGAAATTTTTGAACACATAAACAAAATATTCAAAATTAAATTTCATCATTATTTACATATGAATTCACTGATATCTTTGTTGACATTTTAGTTCCTAATTCTACGGAAAGAGTATTTCTTATCTTTTAATAAACCTAATTAACATGTGCATCGAGATGAAATTTTTTATCACTTACAACATCAAAATATTTGATTTCGGTTACGATCTGAATTTGCTGTTGATCTTTCCATCATTATGAATACGTTGTTTATTTATTAAATTTTAACATAAATTACCATGAATTGACATTCACGTCTAACCATTCATTGAAATTACTCGTATGTTTGTACATAGATCTAAATTGTTTTTATCAATACAGTAAATTTGTCAACATTAAATCATAAGATAATAATGTAGGTATGCATGTAACGCATCATCAGCAGACAGAATTCTTCTTATGTTGATAAGAAGCAAAGAATCAGAAATAGAACAAGCTAAGATATTTTTTTTTGTTTAGCCAAACGCTTCAAGTTTTTCAATTACTGTTAACAATTATTATTATTACCATAACATTTTCAAAATTTAATATCTAGATTGTTTATAACACCACAAGCCAGTGGAGCTATGTCATTCCAATAAAAAAAATGATGAAAAACTACTTTACGCGTTATTAGGTCTGCTAAAGCAGTGAAGTGGGAAAGTTGTGCTCTCGGTTGAAAACATAACAATTTTGGGATAAAGAAGAAAATTGTTTTCTACTTAGAATTGAAACTACAATATTTGGCAAATATTTTTGCATTGCTAATATTTCGTAAAAAATTATATTCTACTCCGTCTATGTCGAATTTTCATGGAATATCAAAATTAATTCCAGATACACGAATTAAAAAAAAAATCAAATTAGAGTCATCAATATTTTTTTAATACATTTATATTGATGACTGAAAAATGGATTTTTAAAATTTGTTCGGTTATCGTAGGAACTTAAAAAAAATATTTTGTAGAATAATTTACGTTTATTCGATATACAATATATGTACATATGTAATGTACCTACATAAAAAATGTAAATCTGAAATTTCTTTAACTTTTCTGAGATCTCTATAACATAAACATGTTTTATTAGCATATTAAAGCAAATCTGCAATGCACATGTCTACTTTTATAAAAGTCAAGTACTACTGTTGTCTAACAATATCTATTATCGTTTATCTATCATCTGTCAACTGAGATAATTAATTATATATTTGTCTATTTATTAATGTTAATTTTTTTATCATAAAGGTACAAAAAACCCAAGTAGTTTTTTTTAGTTACCTATGAATATAAAATATTATTTTAATTACCTAACTGGCTAATTGAAAGATCATAAAACTGAATAAGCAGTTGATAAGCAAATCACTAGAGCTTTTTAATTGCCGCCGCCGTTAGGTTTTAGTGAAATCTTGAATATTGGTATAGGTTTTCTACAGGGTTCGTTATCAGGTCCCAATTTATTCATGATCTTTATCTACTCATTCTTCAGTAGATCCATATCCTTATTATTTGATAAAGCAGATTTAAGAGCTAAAATTCAGTGGTTCTATGCTTGACGTATTAGTAAACATCAACTATAATCTATAAATCTTAAGACAGTCGTTTGGAATACTTAAGTTTCTGATGATTCATAAGACACATCTGTTTTTAATGAATTTTAATGTTATTATTTTAATGTTCCATAATTTTTTATTTTATCGGTTAGTGCAAACAAACATAATATAAGTGTTGATGTCAGTTCAACCTAGTTTGCTCTTTGAAATGTCTGACTATCAGTGAGAAGTCTCTGTTCTCAAACGCCTACGTTTATAGAGGAAACTTGATTGTTATATACGATATCCAACAATTGAAAATTTATCTTATTTCAATATTTGCACATGATAAAATTCTGTTCAACGAAGTTCTTTTGAGCGGTAAACAGATGAGATCTATCTTAATTACGATATGACCTCAAATAGTGGAAAGGGGTCTTAAACAAATACATAGTACACGATTGGATCGCACGAACTCGCTCCTATGTTAAAGTACTTTAGAATAACCAAACAAAATATAAAAACAAGAATGTCATTAAAAGAAATATGAAAAAGCATAAAATTCACTGTATAGATTATTAAAATAAGCCAAAAACGAAGTTTGAGCTGAATGAGTGGATAAAATGAAATGGCTTATAGTAGATACCTTATAACCCTTCTGAAAAGTGAAAGAAAAAGTTCTGTTCAAAGGAGAACAAACAATATGAGAATTTTGTTTGTTCATTATACTTTTGTTTGCCTTGCTTCACATTTTTGAATGTCATAATTACAAAAGAATTAATATCATGGTCTTTTCTTTTTTTGGAATATTCTGCAATATTTGTGCCAAAAAATGAGTGGTAGAAAATTTTAATAAATGCATAATCCTGAAGAAAATCATTTTTGCAAAAGTTTAAACACCTCTGGTATAAAAATTATGTTAAGTGCAGATTTTGAAATGGCATATTTTGTAATAAATCTGGATCGACAAGGATATTATTGGTAAATGTCTCCCTTAAACACTTAAAAAAATTATTTTAAACAAATATTCCAAATATTAAGTTTTCAAAAACAATTTGATTTTTTTTTTTCAAAAAAAAAATTTGGTATCCAACAATATTAAGATTATATAAGACTTCTTTCATAAAAATCTATATTGCAATCCTTTAAACCGTTTGTGAGATAATCGAAAACAAAAAATCCGATTCTATTAGATTTTAAACAAAACTTAACGATAAGTAGTTTGTGTATACAAGTTTCTAGTTTATATTTCGTCTTACTTCAATTATTGTAAATTGTTAAAGTTTAAGAGACATTTTTTCACGTAATTTTTAACCCAAAATTATTTCGATTCGTATTTTCTTAAATGGGTATGTTAAATAAGTTGATCGTGGATGTAGGTAATTAGCCGATTTCGGAAACTTAACCAACTGTGAACAAACTGGCTTTTAATCTTCGTCAGAATAGAAAATAATTTCGCTAATTTAATCTTAATTATAAATTAGCTTAGTAATTGTATTAATTTCAGGTACCACCAGCAGATTATACAAGAGAAATAACTGGAACCCGAACCGAACAAAGAGTAAAAATGAATCGCATGCGTCTTAAAATTGCACAGAGATTGAAGGATGCCCAAAATACGAATGCAATGTTAACGACTTTCAATGAAATCGATATGAGGTTTGATATAATTTAGAGATTATGTCCATTAATAAACAGAAATATTTTAGTTCTGCTATGGAATTCCGTAAAGCCAATCTAGAGACATTCCAAAAAAAATACGGAATCAAAATTGGTTTTATGTCCATATTTGCAAAGGCGTCGGCATATGCTTTGCAGGATCAGCCTGTTGTTAATGCTGTCATTGAAGGAAATGTAAGTATGATATCATTCTTGCAAAAAACAATGATTCCCAAAAATTCTCGTAGAGAATGTACAAGTTATACATTATTTAAATAAAACAAAAACTTAAACTGCATTAAAGAAAAAAAATATTTATTTTACAGGAAATCATTTACCGTGATTATGTTGATATCTCAGTTGCAGTTGCAACACCAAAAGGTTTGGTGGTTCCAGTCATTCGTAATGTTGAAGGAATGAACTATGCTGATATTGAAATTGCTATGGCTGCTCTCGGTGATAAGGCTAAAAAAGGTGCTATTGCTGTCGAAGATATGGATGGAGGTACATTCACAATAAGTAATGGAGGTGTATTCGGTTCCTTAATGGGTACTCCCATTATCAACCCACCCCAGAGCTCAATTTTAGGAATGCATGGGATATTCGAACGTCCAATCGCTATCAAAGGACAAGTAATTATAATAATCAAGTATTTAATAAATCTTATATTATTAATAATTTTTCTCAAATAGGTCGTTGTTCGTCCAATGATGTACGTTGCTTTGACATACGATCATCGTTTGATTGATGGTCGTGAGGCTGTTATGTTCCTTCGCAAAATTAAAGCAGCTGTAGAAGATCCTCGAATTATGTTGGCCGGCCTATAAACAACTTACTTAAACCAGAACCAAATCAAATTTAAAAAAAAATTAAACGACTCAATGTTGACTATTTCATACTTTAAAATGAACACCTTTGCTTGATTAAAAAATATGTTAGCAAAATTTGTTATCTGTGAACATTCTAGCACCGTTTGTTTTCAATTATTTATTTATAATTTTTTTTTTTCAGTAGAAAGAAAGCTGCGGGCTGAATTAAGAAAATAAACAACCAGATAAGAAATTCAAAAAGAAATCTTAACAATAAAAATGGTTCATTCAAAACTGCCTTTAGTCGTTTTTTAAATCAAATTCAGTTACAATTAGCTAGGCTTTGCTAGTATTCTTCTAGCGTATCGTTTGGTTTAAAGTGAAAGCTTGTTTTTTTTGCTCAAAAATGAAACTTTTCTCATGTTAGAATAAATTAAAAAATAATGAAAGCGATGTTTTAAATTCTCTTTTTTGAATTTATGTTAAAATTTGCTTAAGGCTTATTGAATTTTTAAGCATATTTTAAAATGATGAAAAAAAATACAGTAAGAAGGTTCACTCTAATACTACAATATGAACGAGTACACCGACATGAACCTGTCGAAAATCTTCGATCGAATAAAATTTCTCCTGAAAAGTTTATTTTTCTCAAAATAATCTAGCAATCGAAATATACGATGATGCTTATGAGCACATGTAACCACATTACTATCAACATACAGCACAGATTACGGTTAATAAAAATAACTGTGCTCCGACAATTTCATGTCAAGGAATTTGGAAAAGAATGGCTTCTCGGTTACCATTGAAAAATTAGTTTTTTCCTTTTTTTATTTATGTAATATGATTTTATCACACGTTTAATTTTTTATGCAGTTAAATCTACGATATGTCAATCAGCCCAATTTCAAATAAATTCGACAGATGAATTTAAATTTTCAAATTTTTTCTCAAATTATTTTTTCCTATTTTCGAAGTTAGTTAAAAAATTAGAGAACACAAAAGGTATTAAAACTCTAAGGAATTGTTCGTTTGAAATATGGCTGAATGAGAATATTTAGAATAATTTTACTAATCGGAGATGCAGCAATCTTCAGCTTCATGATTTATAAAAGCAATTAAATGATTTGGGCTGAATAGGGCGAACATGTAATATGAAGTGTACACGAAAAATTTCCTCGCAGTTGTGTTCGTTAACGAGTGCCAAAACACATTAGAGGGAGACGGGGCACAGAGGGCTATTTTTCCGATTTGTTAAATATACATATATTCAATGAAGAAAAGATGTTCAAATTTCTTTCCCTAATATTTTAACATAAAATAAGTAGATATTCGAAATAAGTAGAAGTTCCCCTTCGTTAGGGCATATAGAATCTAAGTGGTTCGAAATAGTATGTGTCCTAAACAATTATTTTAAATTGTTTCTGAGAATTTCCAGCACAGTTTATACCTTATGATTTTGGCGGTTAAACTTTTCTTCAATAGTTAAAATTTTCTTACAATTGAAATTTTCAATGATAATTTTGAAGTAATTTCGTAGGTATTGCAAAATCAAAAAAATATTTTAATCCAAAACTAAAGATTAAGACTTAAAAGTAAAATAAGTAATTACAATAATTGAAAACAAACTAATTTCTTTTTGGCAACCTCTACCCAACTGCCACTTTTATTGGCTCTTCTTCATTGGACGAAATATACTTCGGTTTTAAAGTTTCATTTTTTTCTTCATTGACACAAATATACAACGAAAAGCCTCTCTCCTTCAAATTGCTTTTCATCAAGTTAGTCTTGTTAATATTATGATCTTCAAAAGAAATCTGAGCAGCCTGGATTTGCGTTTCCATTGTACTTCTTTTCCATCTTGATTTCTTATTTTTATCTGTAAATATTTGAAAATAAAAATATAAATGCATTCAAGTATTTTACGGAATTCACCACGTTCTATTTCCTTTAGGAAGTCTTTTTTGGGTTGTTTTGGCGACCTTATTTTTTGTGTTGAATCGCTGTATTGAAGGCAGCAAATTATTTGCTGAAAGTAAACTCGAAACCTTATGCATTTAATTGAAGAACACTGCACTACTTTTAACTATTAAAAAACCAAACCTTTTATTCATCCAGTAATATATAATTGGATTCACCATTGCATTGGACATTGCAAGCCAATAAAAGCCTAGGTACATATGCTGAACATACCTTGTCGATGTAACCTTGTTGTTATGATATGAGTATATGAAGAATAGGTGGTAGGGTAGCCAACATATGGCGAAAATTGACACAATCGCTATGAACATTCGAACAACTTTCTTTTTTGATTTCATCGCTTGATTTTGCCGCTCGGTGTTTTCTCCGATCGATCGACTTCCCCACAGTACTTGGCCCATCAAAAAGTAGCATATCATCATCACAAACATTGGAATCCCGTATGTAAATATAAGAATCACAATGTTGTATCTAGAAATAAAAAACAGTTACTTTATTATAAATACGTTGTTATAATCATATTTTAATTGGTAATACAGATTTTAACAGGGCTACAATAAGACAAATTTAAGGCAGAGAGAGAGAGATAAAAATGAAACGGTTAGGAAAAAAATC
The DNA here is from genome assembly GCA_958431115.1 of Syrphus vitripennis. Taxonomy (NCBI): domain Eukaryota; kingdom Metazoa; phylum Arthropoda; class Insecta; order Diptera; family Syrphidae; genus Syrphus; species Syrphus vitripennis. Next base: position 46,776,185 of record OY288108.1, read on the forward strand.
AGAATCGGAATGTTGATTTGAAATATTGTTTTTGTCGTCAGTTTTGTGTATTCGTGAAGAAACTGGAACTCGAGATATTTATCAAACTTGACATTTCAATGTCATGAGTTTTAAAAAAAAATTAAATTAAACATTTTTAAAACGGCTTGATACGTATTGTTACAAAATGGTTTTTTAATACTAATTTCAAATATAACGGTACCTCCCACACAAATGTTAAAAAACCTTTTTCAAAAATTTTAAATGTTAAGAAAAACCCCATCTCAAAATTTGTCTAAAACATCCAGACAAAATACTCGGTCAAAAAGAGTTCCATCCTCAAGGACGAACTAAACAAGGATCACTAAACTAAAAAATTAAATAAATTAACAAAAATAAACAAATAAAGTTTATAAGAACAAAGTATGGGTCAGTTGTACAATCTTGGTTCAGCCTTAATTCAGGATTTTAGTTCACCCATTTTGGTGGATTAGCTGTGGTTTAACGTTGGTTCAAGCATGGAATTGGCTGTTATCCACACTAAAACCTTAAACCAGAGCTCAACCTCGGTTTAAATATTTGTGCAACTGGCCCTAAATGTTTTTATAACTCACATGTAATCCGAAATTGATGTGGGATATCTTCCGTCAGGCCACATCATAAAACACACTGTCCGAGCTTTTCCATTATAGTATCTGTTTTAATAAAAATTCATAAAATTAAACTTTCAACTTAATTTTAAAAATTGTACCTCTTCGTCATTGTATTTGAGTACATTAAACATGGTGCAGCTATTATACAACCAAGTGCCCAAATAAGAAACAAAATTATAGTTACTTTTCTCCTCGAAGTCCGTCTCTTTAGAGGATGCACAATTGCAATATACCTTTAATAAAATGGTTTTATTTTATAAATTGCATGTAATTGGCACTTAAATGTTATATTATTGTTAACGGACCTGTCAAATGAAATTGCAACTAAAGTAAAGACAGATGAAGAAACAGTTACATTAGCCATAAAATTATTAATTGTACAATACATAGATCCGAAAGGCCAATCAAAATTAAGCATGAAAATGAAGTTGAAAACACAGTTTAATGATGACATAAGTAGGTCCGCAATGCTTAAGTTCAAAAGATAGTAATTAGTTACAGTTCGCATGCTCCGATGTCCTGTTGAAAATTGTAAGTTTTATTGTTTTTTTTTTTTATTTTTAAATCATTTTTTTATTAATTTGCTTACCTGCAACAATCCAGAGAACAATGCAATTTCCAAAAACAGCTGCAAAAATCATTACGCCGAATATAATCGCCCAAATTGTTTTTTGCTCCCAAGGCAGCTCGTAAGGTCTTGTTGGGGAAGGAAATAAGCACTCCGTGAAAAAATCTCTGAAGGTATAAGGAATTAATTTTACAATAATGTTAAAAGTCTTGAGTTTTTGCTGATTAAACGTTTTACTGAAATATACATTCAAAATAGATTAAAAAGGGAACATGGGTAGAATGAAGAATAGAGCAGAGTTGTACTTCACATTTAACAATTAATAGTTAAAAGTATAATATGACAGAGTTAATTCACTCATATTAAAATGTGGATATATAAATTAATTTGATCTGATTAATCTGATCTGAAGACATGCCGCCGTCTTACAATATTACAAGAACCTTTTTTTATTATTTTGTAATAATTTTAATTAAATTTTAAGTTTGAGATTCAAGAAATTGTGTAGAAAGTCTTTAAAATATGTGTAGGTAAGTCTACATATGTTAAAATTCACATTAAACTTGAACATTTTTACCGGCCCCCGTAACTTAACCCACAAACAAAGAAATAATCGAGTCGTACATGTGTATATTATAAAGATACAAGCTTTTCTTCTTCATTTTGTAGAGTTATACTCTTGCTATACATTATTCAAAATATGTATAGTTTTCAAGTTACAGAAAAATACAAAAATTGTGTAGGTATATTTTTTTTTTGTTTCTTACTTGGCTTCTTTGACATTATAATGCTCGTTCCTGAAGTCCAGTATTTGAGATAGATAATTCACAACTTCCGAACGATTATAAATGTTTATTTTTGAATTATTAAATTGTGTCTGCAAACCAAACCGATTTATTGCTAATAAAGTACAATTTATTAGAAGATTGGTGTCAATAGCTTCAGACATTTTATAATGTAGAGTTTTTTTTAGTTATTTCTTCAATTTTTCTCCTTCAAAGGCCAATTAATTAATTGTAAATACAGTAACAGCTTCTAGGCACATTTAATTTTTATTAAAACTCTATTATTTTATTCTGCTTTAATCACTTTCGTATGAAAAATTTCTTTTTTAATGTTGTATTTAATAATGGAATTTATTAGGTTATTTTATGTGAGTGCTCGGATTATAAAGTTTTGACATTGAACTTTTCGAAGAGCTTTTACCTCTGGAAACTTCACCATTAAAAGCTGTATTTGAGAATTAAAATGTGACCTTTGACATGCGCTAGAAAATGATTTTTGAACGTCCGCCATGTAAATTTTAACAGCTGATAATCAGCTGTATTGAGCAGCTTTACTGTCCACAATGGGTGCCAAAAATCACTTGAAAAGGTCATATCTCTCGATGAACCTCAATAGAGAAGAATGTCCGGCGTATGTACTACGTAGCCTCTTTGAAGCGAACGAAATCACTCGCTGTTTATTATGCAACCGTTATTCAACCGTTAGTTGAATAAAACTTTAATTTACAACACTTTCATAAAATTCGGCAAAATGCTAGTTCATGTGGGTTGGGTTGAAACATGAAAAGCGTATTGAAGGAACTAGTATCTCCACCCATTTAGGAGATATTTAAAAATAACGGTATTGTAAGTGCAATAGTTCGTAATATACTTTTTGAAAGGTTTAAGGATGTTAATGTTTTTCAAAAAAAAAGATTTTTAGAGTCGAGACAATAAAAGAACAAAATGACAATAAAATATTTAAAAGTGATTTTGTTCAAAATTTTATGTTATTATAATATAATAATGCCTCTAAATATTTCTCGTCTAAAGATTAAAGACTAGATAGTCCTTGGAAATTTTCTAAAACTTTTCTTTTCTTTTCTTTTTGATGAATATAAGGCTTTAAAATAACTCGAATTTTTTTCTCGCACTAATACTTTCGCTCAAAAAAACTTTTTAATTTTCAGACCTTATTATCCCAAGGTAAGTGGTGAAAATTATAAATTACAAAAATCACTGTTTTTGAAAATTCCTAATGCTCAAAAATCATGCTTTTAAAAATTTACCTTTTTCGAAGTATTAAATCTTTTTTTACTGCACTTTTTTGTGAAACATACCACTTTTGAATTTTACGCGTTCTTTTTTTTGAAAACAGGATTTATAAAAAAAATTTTAGCCCACCTGAACTATTTTGTTTTGAAAATATATATCTTCAAAACACAAATAAAATAATCTTTTTATTGCCTACCACTTAGAAAACAGAAAAGTTTTGAAATCAATATTATAGTTTTTTAACAATCTTGTTCTCAAGTCTAATATCCTAAAAAAAGAGACAGACCTTAATACGAAATAGTTTTTAAAAAGTTCTTTAAATAATTATATATTTTTCTCTATTAAAGTATAGGTAACTGTAATACAAAATTTGATAAAAAAATTTGTTGAGTGGTTATTCACTCTCAACAAATTGAATGCTTACTAAATTTACTTTGTAAGTTTATAATTATTTTTTAATAATTTTTCTGCTTCAACTAGTTGTTTTAGAAAATTGCTTCTCCCGCTTAAACGGGTGGAAATTGACAATCTCCCATACTGGTCAACCTGTATAATAGGCTTAAAATTAATATTTTACACATTTGACATATGAACACAAACATAAAAATATTGTTGTTGGTAGATACATTTTATTTATTGAAAAGTTTTAAATTATAATTTTTTCATGGCATTTCAGATCATACAAATACATAATATTCTTAAACGTTTGCGTCAGCTTGGATCATCAGTTTGGTTTCTTGAGTGGCCCGTTTTGAATTAAATGAATTTTGTCCTTGAAACGTTGAGATATGAAATGAATCATTCGTGCCAGGTAATGTAATACTTTCTCTGTGATCAATCGCTCTGCTTTTACATAATCCAAATCTATAAATACGAAAATAAAAAGACACGATTTTGGTTTTGGGAATTTTCTAGTAAAATTGTTTTTTGATATGACATATAAATGTTATATATGTATGCACATATTAAGTTTAAAAATTAAATAACACTGTAACCAATTTAAAAAATAATTTTTTCACAAGGTTTTCTCCCACTCGAATCTGTGTTCAGAATTGCTGTTTGGAGTTTAAAAGAATTTACTTGCCTCAGTAAACATTTACACATTTGAAAAAAAAAATACTCAGCGTTGTTACATAACCTGAAAATAGCAAAACAATGTTTTTTTTCATATTCAAAATTAAATTATGTATCGATGAAGCAACAATTCTGAGCTCGGATAAAACACTGAGACCCTGGTGTTGAAACTTTTTTAATAAGATTTTCATATTATTTTAAGAAGAATTCCATGTGAAATGCATATTTTAATATTAAGACAAACTTATTGTTTTGAAATTCAATCTTTACAAATACAAACGCAAAGTTCAGACACAGGGAGGGAAAATTTTTTTTTTAACTCATTTGTTCTTAGATAACAAAAAAAAAGAACTGACGCACACTTCGAAAAAAATAATGAAACTAAGGCCGGTTTTCACTCTCTCATTGGCTCCCTCACTGAGGAGTTATGAGTCTCATAATGAGCACTCGAATCCGGTCAATTGATGCGACCTTCTTCTCGAATTTAAAGAATAAAGAAATCTTAATGTTTTTCTTCTGTTTTACGTGGTTCTTTTTCTTGTGTTCTGAATTGAAAATGAAGGTGAAGTGGGGCAAAACCGTAAATGAAGTACTAATCAGATTAAAATATTATTAAACTAACTACATATAATATTTAAGTTAAATGTAAGTTTTTGAGTGTACATTAAAAAATAGATATTAATTAACTCACTTGGATAGAAATGTGTACAAATCCTTCCGGTATTGCGCTGTTAAAATTGCATACAAATATGGATCAGCACAAGAGTTCAATGGGTAAAAAAATACCAATAGAATTTTTGACTTTGTAACATTAATCAATGGATAACCAGCTAAAGCAGTCAGTCCGAAAAAAGCAATTGGAGCCCAACATGAAAAATTTGTAAAGACCTAATAAGAAATTTAAGTAATATATTTTATTTAATTTTTTTCCCTTTTTTTGAAGAATAACAGTTACCAATAAAGCCATTTTCTTTGCGATACTCATCTCTGTGATACTTCTCGCATGTCGAGTTTCATGTCCCAATGAGAAATATATTTGCGCATAACAAACAGCTATCACAAAGAAAGCAATTCCATTGACTGCTATTATTGAAACTAAGTATATTATATCAAATGTGTTTCGAGCTTCCATTGGAAGGCAGATGCTGAAAAAAAAATAAAAAATATTATGTATACATGTAAATAAATTAAATAAAAAAGTAAACAATTAAATAATTAATACATGATTTTGATATAGCGTAGCCACATTTTCGGCTTTATTGATATTTGATGTGTTTCCTCTTCTTACTTTAATACTTTTTTAATATCTAAGCCTAAATAGAATTTTTGATCGGATGATGTAAAATTTTCTGCAGTTTCAAAAGTAGAATCTTGGACACTCCTCTTGATCTTTAATTCTGAGCTTTGTGGCGTTGTAGGATAAAGATAAAAAATTAAAAGTTTCTTGAGCATAATTGTGAACCTTATTTGCATTTGAATGTACATGCTTTATTTCTGCTCATAATGAGTCCAAATCTGAAAAAGACGAAACCCCCATTTTATGTCAAATCTCTGAATGCTTAAAAACTAATTTAGTTCATTAAATACAAATTTTATTTCTTATAGTTGAAGGCTCAAGCAGTAGGCATACCATTTGAGAAAATACAATATTTTTTAGGAGATTTGCCACCCAAAGGTCTTATAGATAAATTTATTCTTTACTTTAAAAGTTTGGTAAAAATAAATAATTTATAATGATTGAAATAAAATAATTATTTAAAAAACTATAGTTCACAAAATGCACCAACTAGAGATAAAATTTGACTGCTTGAAACATTCAAGCGATGATTATTGGTATTTCTGTTTAGCTCATCGATTTTCAATGGAGTTGATACAAGTGCTAGATACAAATAAAGTTGAATCAAACAAATAACTGTTTATAAAATCAACAACAATTAAAAAAGTTTTCGTTTTGCTCCATTTGTTCTGTTCCTAGCCTAAAGGCCATTAAAAGATATTTTTTTAGAATATAACAAAATTAATATTTCCATCAAAAACTTACCTTGTTGATGAGTAATTACTTATTCCAAACAAAGGAAAAGACGACATTAAAAAAGAGTATACCCAACCCGCCGTCATTATGTATACTGCTGGTTTTACCTTGATTCTTTTGTTCAGATAAAGTGCATGTGTTATTGCCAACCACCGTTCTATTGTAATAATTGTCAGCGCATAAACTGAAAGATGGCTAGCAAAAACTGTTAAAAAGCCAGCAACTTTGCAACCAGCACCTATAAGAAAAAACATAATATATTCAAAACTACTTTTAAGTATTCGTTGAGTTTAAGATATGGAAATAGGGTTGTGATCATAGATCTGTCTGTCTGTATATTCCAAAATTGGATTACAAAATTCTGTATTCTGAAATTCGGTATTTCAAAATTCTGTAAGTGCCAAAATTCAGTCTGCCAAATTCTGTATTTCAAAATTATGTAAATTTCAAGTTTGGTATTCCAAAATTCTGAAACAAGAAAATTCGGTGTTCAAAAATTCTGTTTTTCAAAATTCTTTATTCCAAAATTCTGTCAGTGTAAAAGAAAAATTGTTTTGATAATAAAATAACGTGAGCACATTTTTTCATTATAACAATTTTTCTTTTATCCTTTGCAAAATGCTAGTATGCAGAATTTTGAAATACATTCGGCAAACTTTTTGTTGGTTTATGACAGTTCACCAAGTAATACGGATACTTTTCCTAAAACTTAAAAGCAAAGTTGCTAGAGTTCAAAACAGGGTACACATTCCGAAAATGAGAAAATAGAAATTTGGATTTACTGAATTTTAAAAAGCAGCATTTTGAAATAAAGAATTATGGATTTGCAGAATTTTGCAATAAATATTCTGAATTGACAGAATTTTGGAAAAGCTGAATAATAGAATACAGAATTATGTTCATACAGAATTTCTAATCCATATTGATCCATCCATTTCGGTCCTATACAGAATTTTGAAAAATACAAAATAAGGACCCGTTCCCATGAAAATATTTTTGAATATTGATTTTAGCAAAACATGAGACTGGAAGACCATTTAGGACCATTTTTAAAGTTAATTTTTTTCGAAACAAATTTTTTGATTTCAATTGTTATCAATTTGTATTCGAAATAAATTAATTTAAAAAGTTGGCTAAAAGTGAATTTTTTATTTTCTTTTGATGATGATAGACTGGAAGATTTTTTAATTCCTCTTACCATATTGCCAGTCATAGGCGTAATTGAAGTACTCTCCCATTGAATGACAATCCATGCATGCAATAAGAAACAAATAAAGTCCCATGCATAGATCCGCAAAAGCTAAATGGCATATAAGAAGCTTTTGAACTGAATGATTGTCTGATCTAAGAAATAAAAAAACAATTTCCGAATTGTTTGTTGTTGAATTTTTTGTATTTAAATATTTCTTACCTTGTCGATAAAATTACAACTAAAACTGCAACATTTCCAATAACAGCAAAAGAAACCACAATCCATACGGAAATACGCAGCCAATCAGAACCCATAACATCTTCACATGGATTTAGTGCATCTGGTACAGGAAAACAGCTCACATCGCTCTTTCTTCAAAAAAAAAATTCAAAACTATAACTTTACGAGTATAATGAAGTGACTCAAATATTTCAGCAAGGCCTCACTGTATCCTATCCTAGAGTCTGGAGAAAGCATAAATCCTGACTAAAATAATAATTTTATATTTACTTTATTGTTAGATTTCCACAAAACGCATCTAGTTGAAAACCAGGAGATATATCTGCTGCCTCATGAAATTGTCCGAAATCCACTTCAGCTGCATCTTGATCATCAATTGCTTGAATTTCTTGTTCAATAGAAACATTATTAATGGAAGTAATTGTCGATCTCTTATCGATTTCAATGCTACCCTCTTTTAAATTAAATTTTTCAATCTTTTGCTTTTTTTCAGAATCACTAGGTCGTTGTTTCTAAAAACAGAAGGTAAAAAAATTAAATAAGTAATTTGATCTACATCGCAATAAGTATGAATGTACGCACTAATTGTTGCTGAAGTTTGGTTGAACAAGTCTTTTGCCTTGTTTCCATGTCTAGTAAATTTTGAGCATGCCTAACTGGATCGTGTCTTGATGGGAATTGGAATGCACAGCAATGGAACGAATGTGTTAACCATGCCACTTGAAGATTCTAAAATAAAGTCATTTTATAGAAAACGAAAAATGAAAACCGCTATTCGTTCGATTTACCTGAAAGTCATATATGGATGGAATGGTCTTCAAAGTGTGAGTATTTTGAACGCGTAAAATTTCTAGGTCTGCTAATCCATAAGATGGTAGTTCTAAGAGTGATGTACTTGATAAGTCTCTAAAATTAATAGAATTTGAAACATTGATAAAAAATATATGTAGGTGGGTATTTAATAAACATCTGCAACGAATGGCTTGAAACCACTCCCAAGCCGTTCTATATTTTTTCAAATACACTATTCACTGCATTCACATCTTTCAAAACAAATCAAATGAATCATCAACTCAAACCAAAACAATAGAATCGTGTATTTACTTGAAACGAATACACCATTTGATTTTTTTCTCGAATGCATCGAATACAGCGAGTTTATATCGAACACATCGAATACACCGAATCAAATACAACAAATTAATTTAATTTGAATTTATATATTTGTAAATGTTTTCATTGATTTTTTCGTTGTTTTTTATTTTTTTATTTTCTTAGCTATACGAAAAATCTGAAATTCTAACAGCTAATTTTTTTGGTAAAAATTTCAAAACTCTATGTTACCGTTAAGCGAAGATATTAAGCTTAACGTTTTGAATTTTCTAATGTTTTGAACTGTTTTTCAAGTTTTTTTTTAAATATTTTCTAAACGTGTTGACATAAAAATCTGAAATTTTAACACAAAATGTAATTTATTCTATAAAAAAATAATAAAAAAATAATTAAAATTATAAAAAATCACCAAGTACCGTTATTTGCATAGAATCGATTAAAAACCACACAACTCTTTATTGCTTGAATGTAGTGTGTTAATTTTTTCATATATCGCATCTGTGTAAAAAATCCTATTTTTTGATATCTCATTTGTAATTTTACGTGCCATACAAGCGTCACAATCATAAAATAAGTTTAAATTATAAATACACTAGAATTGAATTAGAAATGTTTTCCCTGTTCGTCGCTGCGACGAACTACCATTTAAGAAGTAAAGCTTAGAAGAGAAAAAAAACTAGTGTATTTGATTTTATACTCGGTACATTCGGTGTATTCGATGTGTTTATAATATGTTAGGCTTGTTCTGTTCTATTTGATTCAAGCATTCAAGCCTAGGATAGAAACCAAATACTGTATTCGTTCTGTTATAAAGGGATCGAATCGTGTGCAGTGTTTGTTTTCAAGAATAGTGTATTCATTTTCAGTGTACACTACTCTCTATGAATGCAACGAACAGAATACACTGAAGTACTGTGCTTGGTCAGGGAAGGCAAATGAATGTATTCATGCAGACCTCTAGTATTTAAAACTAAAAATTACTGAAACTAGAACCGGTTTTAGTTCCTAAACAATAATATTTAATTTAGAAGAATTTTATTTTTATTGAAACTTACAGTTCTTGAATGTTCATTATACCATCAAAAGCTGTTGGATTGATTCTCTCAAGCAGTTTATTGCCGGAAAAACTTCTAAAAATATAATTAACTTTAATAAACTATTCGTTCCTAACGTAAACCTCAGGTCAAAATTTATTATAGTTTACTGTAGTTAAATCTGTGTAGTTTGGAATTAGCAAAGAAAATAAATAAGGAAAGGAACCCAAAACATATCTCTAACTATGAAGGTACAACACATTTTTGACCTGAGGTGCACGTTGATAACAAAATAAAAAGAAGAAAATAGATTTAATAACATCCTAAGGGAAAGCGGCTTAAACGTGGTTTATCCTTAACTCAATAATTTAAACCTTCACGGAAATAGTCTAAAACAAACAATTTAAATTGGCGTCGAAATTGGGGTTCTCCAACATTTTCAAAATTTTAAAATAGCTTTAAAAACAATTTTTAAAAACCAAAAAAATCCATCCAAAATCAAAACAAAGATAAAAAAAATATAATTATTAAAAGAACAACAAAGATTTTCGTTTTGAAAAATAAGTACAAATGTTCAAAGCATGAATGAAATTAAAATGGAAAAATTTATGTTTCTAAAGTACAAACATACAGAATAATTTTTACAATCTGATTTAACAATTTTCTTAAAAATATTTTCAAATAATGTTTTAAAATCTGATTAATCGTAATACAGCAACAATAATTTTATTTAAAGAAATATTAAAATTAAAACATTTAACCCAAAATTAAGTTATGTAAGAAATTTTTTGGAGTTTTTGTTTGGTTTTAAAAATTTGATTTAAAATCTAAATAGTTTGGGGGATTTAATTTAAGATTTTTTGGTCTTTTTTTTGATTGCCCCATTTTAGGGCCAATTTTTTTTTTTTAGATTAAAAGTGTGGACAATTTTTTATTATGAAATTTAATTTTGAATTTTTTTATTTGAGGCTATTTTAATTTAATAAAAGCAAACAAACGAAGTTCTTTTGTGTGTATATTTTTTTTTATTATTTCTTTAAATTAAATAATTGCTAATAACGATTTGAAACTCAAAGATAAATCCAACAGAACCAACAAATTTGTATGCAATAATTTTATTCAGAGGATAAATCACGTTTGTATAACAAGCACTAAATCAACAAATAATACATACAGTTTAGCTATTTGCGATCCTGAAAATGCTGAATCTTCAATATTCGTCAAAATGTTATTATCTAAAATTCTATTTAACAATTGTTTGTAATAAATAAAATTGCAGTTAAAACTTACAATATAAACTCACAACTGTTCAGTCTTTATTTTTACTGATTTGCTAAAAATGCGTTCAATTTTGTTTCCTCCAAGATCACTGGTTTAAATCGAAAATAAAAAAATTAATAAACAATATATTTGAGTTCGTATCAAAAATAAAAGCTTTGTAAAAATCTTAGGTTGGTCATATTTTCTAATTTTCTGAAAATCTTTTAAGGCTAGAGTTGATCATTTTATATTCAATTTTTAATCCATTTTAAAAAAATTACGAGAACATTTCTCGGAAGATAAAAATAGAGTCTCCAAATTTTGTTAAAGCTCAATAAATATTTGAATATAAAAAAAGTATTACATAATTTGAAGGATAGCGTTTGATGGTAAGTAACGCATATCAGGTATTCTTACTAGGCCGCTATTTACAATCTTTCTGAAATTAAAAACAAAAATTGTTATAAACTTTATATTGCCTATAATTATATATTAGTCAGCTCTATTCTGTTGCAAAATTTAAAAAATGCGATTCTCTTAAAATCTTTATAAACCAATTATCTATAATGCTGAATTTACATGTATGTATGTACATATCTGCAACTGCCAAAAGATTGAATGTGCGAAAGATTACCATAATAAAGACGAACAGCATTTTTCGTCTTTATATCGTAGTTATGGCAACTTCCTATGATGTAGATTTCTCTCTATATTACAATAATAAATTTTATATTTGGCAACCCTTGGTTTTTTGCAGAAATAAAATGCAGATACATGTAAATTCGGCTTCGAACTAAAAAAAAAGAAGGTTTATAAAAATAATTTCAAAATATTGAACAACATATTCAATAATCGAAACATTTTATGAAATCAAATAACAGAATAGGGCACTATACACAAATCTTTTGTTGAAGATTTTTGATATGCAGACTTCTATCCGAAATCAGAAAAATCCATCACGTCAGGTTTTTTACGTTTAAAAATTCAAGAAACGTTTTTCTTAGTATGCATATTAGAAGATATAATTAGAGATACAATTTCGAAAGTTTCTTGCATACCCAATTCCCATCACATTTCGTTTTAAAGATGTTACAGAAAGTTAAAAAAAAAGTGTTTTGGCTATTTTGTAAGCAACGATAAAATTGTTATAATAAATCTACTCTCGAAAATATTTGCTGATCGAAACTTACAAATTAAGATTTCTCGAAGAGTAAAAAAGATATATAAAAGATATAAACAACTAAGTTTTGACGGAAAAGATAAGTAGTGTTTCAAATAGTGTTTTTTCAACCTCAAGAAGCACGCTAATTAGCGCCTTCTTTTAAAAGCAAAACAACTGATATACACTCAGAGAAAAAATCTGTGTAAAATTGCCTAAACCTGCTAGCGTTAAAATGCTAGGATAATTAATTTTTTTGGAGAATTTGCTAGTCAAGCGTAAATTAACACAGGAAATAACAAATTCTATGTAAGCTTGGGAAGTGAAAGCTAGGGTAAATTGCCTTAAAATGCTAGGGTAATTTATTTTTTTTAGAACTTGCTAGCTAAGGGAACATTTACACAGGAAATAACACATTTTATGTAAGCTTGGGAAGTGAAAGCTAGGGTAAATTGCCCTAAAATGCTAAGGTAATTTATTTTTTTTAGAACTTGCTATCTAAGGGAAAATTTACACAGGAAATAACACATTTTATGTAAGCTTGGGAAGTGAAAGCTAGGGTAAATTGCCCTAAAATGCTAAGGTAATTTATTTTTTTTAGAACTTGCTATCTAAGGGAAAATTTACACAGGAAATAACACATTTTATGTAAGCTTGGGAAGTGAAAGCTAGGGTAAATTGCCCTAAAATGCTAAGGTAATTTATTTTTTTTAGAACTTGCTAGCTAAGGGAAAATTTACACAGGAAATAACACATTTTATGTAAGCTTGGAAAGTGAAAGCTAGGCCTTAAAATGCTAGGGTAAATTCTTTTTTTTAGAATTTGCTAGCCAAGCGTAAATTAACACAGAAAATAACACATTTTATTGGGAAGTGAAAGCTAGAGTAAATTGCCTTAAAATGCTAGGGGCTCATATCTGCCTTAGCGCTTGCATAGGCTATACCCTGATTTAGGTAATTTTAACACAGTTTTTTCTCTGGGTGTAAACTGTACCTAATAATTAAAATTTATCGAGTCATTGCGTAAAAAACTTGAGGTTTTGGAGCAAATCTGAGTTCAGATTCAAGTTGAGCACATCAAAAGCCTTCTACAAAAATTAAAAAAAAAACTAAAGTTATTAAAACAAATACACTTACATAGTTTTAATAGTATCTGATACTCCTTTAAATATATCTTTAGATAGATACGTCAATTTTGGAGCATAGGATATGTATCTAAAATTAAGAAACAAAACTTAACGATTTTTGGATTTTTTTTTTAAACGTACATAGTTTACATACATCGTCCGAAGTAACTTAAGTGGCTCAAATGCTCGCTCCTGAATGTACTCAAAATGATTCAAATCCGAAAGAATCCTATAAAACAACAAAATTTTAACAATGAAAAATAATTAAGATTTTATTTACAAATCACGTAATGAAGAGGCATAGACTTTTAAACCAGTACTTCGGAGGGTGGTGATACCTGCTGAAGCAATTGTCAAACGCTGCATATAGGAATATAGTTTCTGTGGTATTCTAAGCAGAGATTCACCAGCACATCTGCATTCCAATTCAAACTACATAAATGGATAAAAATAAGGTATACATTTGTCAAGACCCTTGAAATTTTGAAAATTCCCTAGTTTTTTCTGGTTTTCATTTTGACGCTAAATGGTTAAGCACAGAGTTTGAAGTTCTTATGGGAAAACATAAGATTTTTTTTTTATGTTTCAGATTTTTATTTACATATGCTCAATGTATTTTTGACATTTATAGGTCATCTCATCAGCATCGATTTTACGCAAAAAGTCACCCGACGCCAAACAATCAAGATTCCGCGCTGGATCTTTCTGTCTAGACCACATTAATGAGTACTAAGTATTAGAGATGGTAGAAAAAAGAAACCCTATGGCCTTAGTAAGTAGGTATGTACATGTTTCCCATCAGAAATTTCAACTGTCATGCGACGCCACCTAGCTTCAAAATAAAAATCTGCAAAAGCTAAAGGATTGATTGTATAGTTTTTCCACTTAGGAGCTTGCTACTTGCTTTTTAACTTACCTTAAATTCATTTGTGGCATTCCAACAATTGCACTCCCAACCAGTAACAACTTGTGACTTATATTCAACTAAACTAGATTCGACAAACGATATTTGTTGTTTGTTTTTATCCATTGATGGTTCTGTAAATTTTGTTTGATCAAATTCTATTGCATCAGATGACATCTCAGTGGAGATCAATGAAAACAAAAAAAAGTACATCACAAAATACTCAGTCGCATATGTTTTGCATTGATTCCCGGTTGGCGATATTTGTTTCCGATTCAACATGTTTGTTACTGATTTCTTTTATTATTATAATTTCATATATTTTTGAATTGCAACAATTTGTATTTTGTTTTTTTTTTGTTTTAAAGTGCGAAATAATTTTAATTTCTCACTCATATAATATTTTCAGTGCTAAACAGCTCCTCTGAAATTGTAAAACAGCAGACAATATATTTTAATTATTTTTATGTCCAGTATATAAACATATGTAATGTATGTATTAGGCTAGCATCACATAAATTAGCATTTGCAATTCTTTCTCAATTAGTGTTCTTTTTAAAAAGAATATTGAATAGAGCGTAAAATAAATCAAACAAAGGAACATAATCGAGCAAGGATTTTTCTGATTGATTACATATGTTTGTGTGGAACCTAAGGTTTCGTTTTTTGTAGAGAGTGTTCACACTGGTTACTTTTAAATATTTTTAGTATAACTCGAAAATTAAGCCAAATTTGAGAATTTAACATAAGAGAATTTTTGTAGAGAATCGAAAAATCATAAATTTTGATTTTTTTTTAAATAAATTGGTCTTATTTTTTTGTTTGAGGCTAAGGCCTTTCATATGACATGTCAGACAAATATATTCATTATATTATGTATACTTATTCAAGCATTTTTTAAATTTTTTTATTGTTTATTTTGAACCAATTGGTAGGGGAGATCTGCTTAAGATGACATACTTTTTCTTTAAAGCTGAAAATAAAAAAATCTAGGACTCATAGCGGGGAGAGTACGATAACTTGGGCGCCGAAAATTGAGAACGGTTTTTTGTAGAGGGGTCCAAAACAAGCATTTTTTACTATGGGAGGGGGGGTCTATCTTGCCCCGTTTGAACGGGAGGGGCAATTTTATGAAAAGAGTACTAAAAGTTAAAAAAAATCATTAAAAAATAACGGTAATACTTACAGGTAAGTTTAATACTGTTTTTTACAGCCAGGATTTTGTACTATAAGGCAATTTTTAAATCAGGCAAAATTTATGCATAGTTTTCGAAAAAATGAGTTTCAAACACAAAATTCGGGAAAAAAAAACACAAAAAAAAAGTTTGAAGTGTAATTCCTCAAAACTATAAGATTTAATATAATTTTTTTTATACAATTCGGTGCTTCTATTGAATCTCAATCAAAAACTGAAAACTAGATTATTTTATGTCTTCTAGTTTTCGAGAAAATTGAAAATTACTGATTACTTTTTTATGAGATTTTAGCTTTTTGACTGCATGCCCCCCATACATACCTCAACTGTTTATACTTTACTACTGTTTGAATATCAAATTTAGCATACATCGAAACTTGCACATACCCCAAATCCTATAGTGGGGCCAAGCAGGGGGGTTGCAGGGGTGCAGCATGCCCCCCCATACATAGTTTATACGCCGTAATGCTGGATGCTAGCATTATTTTCATGTAAAAAAGCTTATGTACATAGATAAGAAATCTTATATAAACAACAGCAAAAATAAAAATCTCATAAAAAAGTAATTAGTAATTTTCAATTTTCTCAAAAACTAGAAGTCATAAAATGATCTAGTTTTCAGTTTTTGATTAGGAATCAATGAGAGCACCGAATTCTATGAAAAAAAAATTATATTAAATCTTATGGTTTTGAGAAATTATACTTCAAACTATTTTTTTTGTGTTTTTTTTCTCGAATTTTCTGTTTGAAACTCATTTTCTCAAAAACTGTGCATAATTTTTGATTGATTCAAAAAGTGGCTTATAGTATAAAATACTGGCTGTAAAAAACAGTATTAAACTTAACTGTAAGTATTACCGTTATTTTTTAATGATTTTTTTTCACTTTTAGTTCTCTTTTCATAAAATTGCCCCTCCCGCCCAAACGGGGCAAGATAGACCCCCCCCCCTCCTATAGTAAAAAATGCAAATTATCATTTGTATGTTTTCAGTTCCAACCTACAGACTAAACAGTTGGTTGGATTTCTATTAAACTTGGTGCTTAACGCTTTTTGGCATTGTCCAAAGGGATTTGAAAATGTTTATGTTAGCAATTAAAATAACGGTGCCTGTCCCTTTTTTTCAAAATTTCTCGCCAAGAAATTGACCGATTTTAATGATATTTGTACAAAAAGTAAAGTAAAGTAATAAATACTCCTTTCAAAATTATAATTTTTTTAAATTTTGAAAAAAAAATCTTATTCCTAATTTTTACTATATATTAAAAGAATTATATTAGAATCACTCTTTTTTCTTCAGACCTGTAAAAATTCTATTTCGAAATTTTAGTTGTCTAGTTATCATTTGTGTGTTTTCAGTTCAGACCTACAGACTAAACCGTTGGATGGATTTCTATTAAACTTGGTGCTTATTGCTTTTTGGCATTGTCCGAAGGGATTTTGAAAATGTTTATGTTAGCAGTTAAAATAACAGTGCCTGTCCCTTCTTCAAAAATTCTCGACAAGGAATTAACCGATTTTAATGAAAGTTCTTAAAATAATAAATACTTTTTTCAAAATTATAATTTTTACATTGACCTAGTGAGGATTTGAAGTGACCTAGTAGAGGTTGTAGATAATAAATGAGTAAATCATATTCCACCACTTGAAAAAAATTTATTGAACCTCTAAATCTCAAGTTATGGCCAAAAATTGTTTTTAAATATTTTCAGGCTTCAGTAATTTTTACGTAGTTATTATTTTTATAGTTTCAAAAAGACAAGTGTTCGAGTCCGTTTGTAATCCCCAATCTCCTTTACCTTAAAAATGAAAATACCCTTTCACCTCAGATAATTGTATGAACCTCTAAGAAAGAATCAGGAATCTTTCGTATGAAAAATTAAACGATTATTCCAAATTTCTCTAACATACCACTATTTTAATTCTTTTTCGGCAATATTTTGCCTGTTGTACTCAAAAATAAAATCATAATTTTATAAATAGGACTCACTATATAAACTCCTAAAATAATGTGTCACATATTTATGTAAATATTCTACCAAAATAAACATTTCAGTTTGATAAACTTACAACTCCTCGGCATCTGTGCAAAAAGTCAATAAGGGGGTTTTAGATTTATTTATCAGGTTGAAATTCTGCATAAATACCAACCATACAATTTCACGAATTAATTATTTGCACATCAGAGTCTATCTTTCCTAAACTATTTACGAAATATTATATTTTTTAAATAAAAATCTACTAGAGAATAATTATTGGTCTTATTTCCATACAAATTTTATTCATCTTCCTCATGTGTTCAGGAAAATGAATCGATAATATATGATTTGGTTATGTATGATTGTTCTTTTTTTCAATTAACACTATGAATAAGTAACTTACAAGCATTTCTTCAAAACCACCTTGAGAGAACGAAAAATCTTTTTGCTAACTTTAAATTTCTTCACAATTTTGTCTTTGATATCAAAAAGTATTTTTTGTTTAATTTTATCAATTGATTAAGGTTAATTTTTCTTTTAAATTACTTAATAATAATTATGTACATATAATAATATCACATTAGAAGTAAGACAAACTAAAATAGCACACAATAATATTGGTTTCCGTAAGAAATGATATTAACAACTTCTACAAATCAACTCAATTGAAAATCTGAATTAATAATAGATACCAATTTAAGCTAAAGCAGCAAATGTAAATTATAGCAGGTTGAAAAAGAGATGCTCCATTACTATTCCTACAAATGATACGAGTATAAGTCTAAGCTTATGCTCTCTTTAATATTTTTATTAGTTGTTTTGTACAAAGTTAGAGCTTTATTGGCTTGAATCAGTGGCGTACTTACTCAACGGCTTGATAGACAGTAAGTCTACCATTCAGGTAATAACTTAAGCAATTATTGAGTTGTTATTGATTTTATTTTTATTTTTTTTCTGTCGTTAAAAAAATGCTGGTGGAAATCTTCTAGAACAGTGAGAAACATCAACAAAATGTCTAAATAAAATAAAAAAAGAAGTTGAAATCGTTTTTTTATTTAAAAATACTGAGACGCCTAGACATGCTGAATAACTAACATCTGTTAAAAAAAAAGGTTGATCTTAGCTAATGCAATATCAAGCAAGATGACCGAATCGTTTCCAAAATTTATTTTCGTACGGATATAAAACTGTTTTCTAAAGTTCGTACAAATTTGACTCGCATTGTTATCCACGTTCAACCCATGTTTTAACTGAAATTCAACTAGCTAAATTTAAGTTGTGTTTTGAAACAAAACTTAAATGTTTTTGAGAGCACTTCCTATTTTAACTAAGATCAGGGAATGAATATTTCTATACAAAATTAAATTTTCTTGGATAATATAATGACTTCCATCAGCAAAATCATTAAATTTGCCTTTCAACTATCAATTGAAAGTGATAATAATACAGGGAGAAATCAAAATGAGTCTTAAAAATGAAGAAGAAATATTTGGCTTTATGAATTTGTTCAATTTTTCGCAGCTCCAAAAAAAAAAGATTTTCAATACAAATTGGAACTCTTTATTTCGTTGTACGGCTTTGTAAGATGATCAAATCTTAAATAGTGTGCATATAAATTGAGTGGTCAAGCAGGAGAAGAAAGGAAGTCATATTTCTTTGTATCACGAGAGTTGTTCATAAATTTATAATAAATGTGAATTGTGATATTCAGTTAATATAAATGAAAAATAAGTAAAATAGATTAACTACGAAACTACGAATTTCTCTAAAAAAAAAAAATTGTGAATAATTTGCTTACAGAAATTTAAAGAAACCCGAAATTTTGGAGAGTACTCGAGCAATGCTTAAGTGTCTAAATCCTTATGATCTATTTGGTACCAATTAATATTAGTTTTATGTGGCCAAAATTAAATTATTTGTTGACATATATAAAATTATCCAAAACAAATATTTGTTTTTTTCATGTTTTTACATAATGTACATACATATATAAAAATTCAAATGCTATTAGTTTAATAGACTTCTCCTTGAGCTTTTTCAACCCTTTTTCCCTAGTTTTTAACCAGTTCAGCCTAGTGAATACCAATATAAACCTTACCATAATGTACAGATGAACTAGTTTATTTTTGTTTTATACTGTAAACCTATTACATATAATAAAGAAAACTCATATTTTGTGTTTCATAAATTTAATTCATTTTTACTGTTTATAACGTTTTTATTGTATGTATATATATTTTTTTCATTACATAACAAACTAGCATTATATGGACAATCACTGAAAGTTAGAATACAAGTCATAATGAACAAATTTTTTAAAATTCTAAATAAGAAACTATTTAAAATATTTGATATTTTATTAAATTTATCCCTTACACGATAAGTAAAGTCCTCAAGTTATTTGGTCCTGTCGTACATTTATAATTGTATTCTTAAATATAACTTAAAATATACATATATATATATATTTTTTTATTTATTTGAAATGTAAAGTTGTAAGTCACTAGGGATTGGTTCTGCACGAGCTTTGGTGCCACGGAGTTTATTTTATTTTTGTTGTCTGATAAATTCTCTTAAAAGAAATAGGTTTGTGACCTAATGTCGGAGGAAGTCTGGTGATATTACAGGATTACCTCAAAGCCGTTCGGTCTTTGCAGAAAATTGTAGGTCTAGTGCATTCCTTTCGGCTAACAAGGCGCATTGTCGGAATGGTTGATAATTGGAAAGCCCAAAAGTTGTCGCTCAATCAATGTGTTTTTTTAAGTAAAAGGCCGGTTAGTATTTTTCGCATTGATATACATAATGCAAAGTAAAAACAAAACCTGTGCGAAATATCAAAATATTTTGTGACAAAAACACTAAAGGAAAATAAAACTGGTTAATAAGCATACTTTTGGGCGACAAAGAAATATTTCAAAGATATAAAATCAATTCTAAAGAGATCAGTAACTTCTTTTCAGCAATCAGTAGTGAAAATTTATAATGTAAAAGTAACCGTGCTTTAGTTATAACCTCAAGAATAAAAAAAATAAAAAAATAATGTTAAAATTTATCAAAATTAATTAAAGAGCTTTCGAGAACATCGAAAACAAAAAAAATATGTTCAGTTGTAACATCGGTTAGTAACTAGGTATTTTCGGTTTGAAGCCTATACTAATTTCCTAAAAATAAAATAGAATAAAATAAAAACAAGTAGGAGAAAACGGAAAAAAAGGAAACCCAAACAGAACGAAACAGAACGAAGTAGAACGATGATAACAAAAATTAAAAAAAAAAAAAAACAATTGCAAATAGCTAATACAAGTTTTCCCGATTTGCCATTATACGCACAGTAGAAATGCAAGAGACACAAGAATCATTATTTTATAACAATGGAATGTAGGCGAAGTTCATTGTACAAGACCTTGTTATTTATATGTCTGTAAATAAAGTTGAGACAACTTGTACTAAATCACACATTTCTTGCTTGCTTGCTAACAGGTCTTAAAGATTTCACTCTCGTGTTCTGATCTGCATAACGACATCATTTCTCATATACACGGATAGTGAAATCAGTTTCAAAAATGAGTCACAGAGAAAAAAAATAATAAAAGTTTATCACATTCTTTTTTCAAATTATTTCAAGCTTGCGATGAAATGGGCAGAAAATACTAGTTTAATATTATTTCAAAATAAAAAAAAACATTAAAAATTGTTTGATTTAAAGCACTTAAGATGTGATATGCTTAGGGTTTAATATTCGTAAAATTAAGAAGTTGTTTTCTCGTTTGCTAAGAAGGGTAAATTATAATACTTGGACTAATTCAATATTCTTACTTGCAGAGTTTAATTTTTTTTTTTATCTTGAATTAATTTTTTTGTTAAAAATAATTTATTAAATAAGGTTAAACGCTGTTTATATAAAAAAAATAATAACTATTTATTAATGAGCAGCATCAATATCCCTTTGAGCTCTTGATATTTTCAATTTATCCTTAGGTGTTTGGTCTTCGCCAGATTCGAGGGCAAACATTTTCATTTTCTCTTTGAAGGACAACTTCTCAGGGACGGCATCACTTGTTCGTTGTTGCTCCTTTTCATGTTGCTCGGCCAGACGTCGTTGACGAGGATCTCTGAAATGAGAAAGAAAGTTATACAATTCAATAAAATTGTTGCCCATGTGTTTTTAAGGCAATATAAAAAATCTCAATTTGTTAAAAGTGTTTCAAACTTATATATGTTGGGGTCTCATGTTTAAAAATATTTTTAAAAAATTCATGTTTTGGAATATTTTCGAATAAATACCAAAGTACCAAATAATAAGCTGCAGGAATAGTTTTTTTTTATTTTATGTCGAAGAAAAGACAGAAAAATAAAAATAGTAATATGTACATACATAAATAATGCATGAGCATATTTTTTTAATCAAAAAAATACTGAGATTTTTTTAAATATTAGATATGATTTTGAAACATTATTTTGAATAGTTTTATTCATACGTAACAATTACTCAGCTTCAAAGTTAATTACCTGTACACTTCTTGGGCCCCTATAACACCCGGAGTCGATTTAACTGTCAAATTCCATAAATCAGCTTCGGGGGTCTGTGGAGATTGCAACAATTCATTGGACATCGCACCTAGATCCTATTGGAAATTTTTTTTTGAATTATTTGATTCTAAAATTGCGATTTATTAGTATTGATTGTTCTTACACAGGGTGAAAGAATATCCATTTTGTCGCTGCTATAACTCGACTCGTTTGGAGACACTGGTGTTTGAGATGAAACATAATTGTTTTCTTCATCATGGAATGAGACCCGTTTAGTATCACGTCCAAGAATCAAAAGACAATTATGAGCATTCGAATTCATCAATGATTGTGTGTCATTTAGGCTCTGTGGTGGCATGCTTTTCAAGAAAACGTTGTTATTGTATTGGTTATGGGCTTCCGCTTGAGTAGGGAAAATATGTTTGGAAGAATTTGCATTATTATTTGATTGTTGTTGTTTTTGCGACATCACAATATAAGAAATATTTCGTTCTGGTGGAGAAGGAGGAGACATTGTTCGAATTGGAAGTGTACTTGAAGGTTGTGACATGTTATGTTCTCCAGAAACCAAATGTTCCAAACTATTCGGATTAATATCTAAGTTCAAATTTGAGACGTTTTTCGTTATGCTATTCATCGCGTTTTCTCCATAGTTATGCCTTTCTTCAGCAATGATTTTATTTGTTTTTAAAGGTAATGTAGATGAATTTATTGTTGAAAAATTAGAGTTATCATAACGATTATTTTTCAATATTCCTTTCGGTTGCATAGCGGTTGCTAAAGGCTGGCTCTGCAAGAGGGGCATCTGGGCATCCATTTTTGGAACTTTAATTTTATTATTCATATCTTTGTTTTCTAAAGCTCCTATATCCTGTTTTATTTCAATGTCTGTTTGACAGAAGTTTGTATTTGATGCTTGTTGAGTTGAATTTTCTTGTGTTCGAAACTTTTCTTCTTCATCATTTTCTTTATCAAAAGATGGTTCGCTATCTTCTTCTTGCTCTTCAGCTTCGTGTGCCCTTCGCTCAAACTCTCTTTCTAAAACTAATGTTTTAAGCTGTTCCTCCTGCTGCGGAAACCGATGTGGTAAGTTTGATAAATTTGTTATTTGTTTATCTCTCCAGATCCTGATGTGTTCTCGACGTATTTCTTGTTCTTTTTCTCGTTCTTCGCGCTCCCATGGGTTACCGGCTGAGAAATGTCCTTGATGAGTTAGTGAAGCATTTATTGGGTAGTAGCTGCCCCTCTGGGGTTCTGAAGAATTAGCAACACAGTTCACTCCTTGTAATGATTGAGAATTACCTTTGAAAAGAGGATGGGTAGTTGTAGGTGGAAGGGGAGGTGTTTCATCTGTGTTTGGTTGTTTTTGGTAGTTTTGGGGAGGGCGAATGGGTTGAGAATTGGGAATATTTGGAGGATGTTGTTGCTTAGAGGATGCTATAGAAAAAGCGCTGGTATTATATTTATTACCATTCGGCTTTGGAAGAGTCATTGGAACATTAGGAGAGAATTGTTGCGTTATCATTTGATTTGAAACATCTTGTATCGAGTCTGTTCGATGATTTCTTCTCATTGTCTTTTCTGCAACAGAAGGCGGCTGAAAACCGCCTGAATTTTTCATAATCAGCTGTTGATTTTGAACATTGTTTTGTAAACGTTGTTGTTGTTGATGTTGTGGTTGTTGTTGTGGTTGTTGTTGATGTTGTGGCTGTTGTTGATGTTGTGGTTGTTGTTGATGTTGTGGTTGTTGAGGAGTATCAACTTGATTCGACGCTTGATTTATCAAAGCCACATTTTGCATGCTTTGACTAGATAGCAAACCAGTATTGTAAATGTGTGGTGATAAAGATGCAGTACGAGCATCAGATATATTTGGCATTGAAGGCGCAAGCATTTGATTCATTCGCAAACTATTTTGAGATTCCCCTTCTCTATTAAAATTTTGTGTACTTTTTGAACGATTTCCTATATTAAGGAAAGCTTGTGGTTGTTGATGATTTTGTTGTTGTGTATTCGATGGATGTGTATTTGTGTTTCCATTTCCATTTATATTCAAACTACTTGCGCTTTTTCCCAGATTATCATTCGACATTACCATGTGCAGCTTAGGATTATTATTTGTATTCTCTACATAATTAGCATAGGTACTGCCTTGGTAATAAGCCGAAGCAGGACGGTTTATAACATTATTTTGATTTGTTAGAACTTGCTGAGTGTTTGGCAAAGTAAGTTGCTGAATCGATTTGGAATATGTTCCAGTTAATGAATTTCGTGTCGATGATTCTAGTGGTGGCCTGTTTTTACATAAAAAATGATAATATTCATCCATTATAATTTAGTTAGCATAAATAAAACAGCGAACCAAAACAATCTTTACATTAATTTATCAGTGTATACATTAAATTTACTACTGCAAAATACTACATTCAAGAGGGCTACCCGGAATATAAAAGTATAAATCGATTTTAGATATTTAAAGAATAAAGTTATTAAATCAAAATTTTAAAGTTTTTTTGTGGCTATATGCACTTGTTATAAAATCGTGTATAAGATAATTAAAACAAATATAATAAAATAACTACCTTTCCCCAAAAACAGGTTGGCTTTGATTTTGGACTCGATATGCACTTAAATTTTGGTAGAAACCTTGTTCGTTGCTGTTAGATAAACTCTGAGCAATTCGGGAATTCGAATTAAAGTCTGCAAAAGAAAATTAAATTAAATTACTATTAAATTGTTCAAACTGTAAGAAATACTTACTAAAGTTTTTTTTGTTAGGATGATTAAGAATTGGTACTGATTTACTACTAGATGAAAGATTTGAACCCAATTGTTCATTATTTTTGAAATCGCCTTCTATCATAGAAATATCTTTTTGTGATCTGTTACCTATTTAATTAAAAAAAAAATAATAAAATCCCATATACTTTATTTGAAAAAAATTGCAAAACAATTTGAAATTTCTAAGAAAAAGAAAAGAAGCTATTTACTATTAATCGTAAAGCAAAGCATAGAAGCACAGCATGTTATTCGCAATTCATTAAAACTGAATTTTTCTTATTTTGATATTAAAATTAAACTGGTATTTGACCAACAATCAAATATGTACATA
The DNA here is from genome assembly GCA_958431115.1 of Syrphus vitripennis. Lineage (NCBI taxonomy): Eukaryota > Metazoa > Arthropoda > Insecta > Diptera > Syrphidae > Syrphus > Syrphus vitripennis. The sequence continues at coordinate 46,801,372 of OY288108.1, forward strand.
AGTAATTATTAAAATAGTTATTTGTTTCCTTTTTTAATTTAAATTTTTTATTCAAAAAAAACACTTTATAGCGTTAGCTCTAATAGAATAATAGTATTATCTTCAATAATGAAAATTTGAAAGTTTGCAACATAAAAAGAAATAAATAAAACAGTATAAAATATTTTCAAAAAATGTACATCATTAATTTTACAAAAGGATGTTATATTTTTTTAATGAAAACTCTTTTTTTTTTAATATTCAAAAAGCAATTTCAGTTGAAATGTTATGTAGAAACATGCATTTTAATAGGTGAGATGATTAGCATACTTTTTAATATTGGCTCCACTATTCCCATGTCAAATAGTTCTGATGCAAAACATTTTATTTTATAATTATAACAAAAATTATTGCTGTATGATTTGAGGATTTTATGTTGGCAGTTTAAAAATAAGTGGCGAGATAAAGCTTTGAGGATTTTTGTATTGGTGTCTGGATGTTTTCATATTCATTAATCTTTTTCAAGTTTTGGTGATAATAATTGTTTTTCAACATTAGGGTAAGTTTCTTTGGAAAAACAAAAATTATAGTAATTATCCATTCATTTAGTATAATTACCTATATTTAATTTGTTTTCAGTTTCAGGTTTTAAATATGTACCACATGAAATTTCTTTTGGCTTTAAGAAACCTTCATCGAATTTTGAATCTTTGTCAGTTAACCCGTACAAACTCCATTTTTTAAACTCTTTTAAAATTTCAACTTGTTTATTTTCTTCCACTTTATTTGACTCACTAACCACTTTGCAACTTATATCTGGGTCTGACCGCTGTAGCATTATCAACTTATTGTCATGTGTTTGTAATTGCCCATGAAAAGCATTTCCATCATTAATATTAACATCATCGGCATTAATTCTTTTAGGTGAAGTTAAAATATTTGTATGACTATGACGTCGATAAGGTAAATAGTTTTCATCGGAGGAACATTGCATCGCATTTAAAGGAACTTCAATTGTTACCGCTGAGGGGCATATTGCCGAAGAAGCCCGTCTTAATATGTTAGCCCGACTATGATTTTTTACTGATGTTGAACGATCTGTATTTAGTTCGCGCCTGAATTTTCGATCGGAAAATGGTTTAACAATAAATTGATGATCTAAATTAGTTTTAACTAGATTGTGATCACCGGCGTGGAGGAAAATATTTTCAAAACTTGGTTCTTTTATTTTGTCTTTACATAATATATTTGTATAATAGTTGTTAATTGCTTCGTTAGTTAAAGATTTTCTTTTAAGATTTGTAATTTTTTGATCTAAAGAAACATTTTCCATATCCGTTGTCGATTCTGCTGCAACTAAATCAAAACTAACCGTTTTTCTATAACCAGTTGAACGTCGTCGATTAGAAGAAATAATTCCATCCATTTCCACATTGGTAATCGCAGTTTCGTCTGTATCATTAATTGATTTACTAGTGGATATCATTTCTGGATTGTAAATATTTGAATCTTCAGAAAAAATATTATCATCAATGAAGGGAATGTCGTCTGTTTCAGCAACTGATGCGATGCCCTCTTCATTTAATGGCTGATGTGCATCTGAATATGAATTAAAAGATCTACCTTCTAAATTTGGTCCATCGTAGTATTCTTCAATATATATTGAAGGATTGGGTTCACGGTTACATAGTTGGCTATTATTTTCCATAGGTAGGAACAAATTCGATGAGCTTGTTGCTATAGGACGGGTATCTCTGTATCGAGGATCTATGTGTAACTTATATCCTTGATCACATACTTCTTCTTGAAGCGAAGAGGAACTCATTAAATGTGTTTGGGTTTCAAAATTACAATTTTCCAGACTTTCTTCTGAATCAGAATTATTGCAATATAACGGGCGATCTTCCGAATCTTCTGTTTTTAGCAGCGTGTTCAAAATAAAACTAGTTAGCGATAAACTAAACTATATGGAACAGCAAATATGTATTTTTAAGTGGATGTTTTGTTAAAAAGCTTGTGTTTGAATGTGTTTACAATTACTACCAAATTTCAGCGTTCACTTAGCGATAACAATTATTATGCTTCAATAAATGGTGCAGTATTTGGCATTAGTCTTTCTTACTTCATATACTCACAAAAATTAAAGAAGAGACACGGAATGGAGAAACAATTAAAAATATAAAAGACCCTTTTTCAATTCACCAAATTGAGCTTGAATACTACTATTAGAAAGCTGAAAGGTCTAAATAAACACATTTTAGTCTTTAACGCATAGTTAAAGAATAAAAGTTTTACTTTTATTTTAATAATTAGTTGAAATTGCAAAATAGTCGGGAAATCGACATTTCGAAGAATATTAACGTTTAATTTGCCTTGCTAAGAAAATTTTTGCGTGAAATATATCTTATCGTTTGATGAACAAACTAGGCTTTGGATACATTTATCAAAAAAGTTTTTATACTTAATTATGCTAGGAAAGGGCAAAGCTAAATACTTTCTCAATATAATACGTGGATTATGCAAAAAATTAAGGTTCTTCCGCAAACAAGTATTCAAAAATTATTGTCGGGAAACCCGCCATAACCATAATATGATTGATCGCAAAAAAAAATTTCTACGATCAATCAATATATGTACATATTTTCTATCCGATGAGACCACAATCATCATTTTTTGCTCTTAAGTCAGAAAAACTGTTTCGAAAGAGACTTAATCTGAGTTGCAATTCAGTTCTACTATGAAACATGAAGGAGTCAAGGAGGTAATGTTATATTTTAGTGTTAATGGCAGCCTAACTGAAAGCAGGCAGTTGTTCGTAGTTTTGTTAGTGTACAAATTGAATGTTATTAATTTACGCATTTTAAGTTTGGGTGCTTTGTTTTTTGTGTACTTAAAAATAAAAAACTTGAAAATACCACAAAAAAAAATCTTTAAAAAACTACACTGATAAAGCAAAATACTTGTTTTTAAGTGTACGCTCGATTTTTAGAGTAACCGTATATTTATTTTAAATTACATAATTTCTTGAAACAAAAATAAATAGGATACAAAAAAAAATATTTATTTCATGGGTTTTCCGATATTGTAATAATATTGGCTAATATAACGGTTATCAATCGTTGATTGTTACTAATCGACAGCAAGACCTAATTCAAAAATTGGGACTTGCAATAAAAGGTTTTTTTTTTATTTTCTATCGAAGCCTTATTTTACATCAAGGGTTCATTTTCAAGATCTGTTCTCATGTTGGTTTTATGAGCTAAAGTCATTCATCAGATCTGCTTCCTCCGACCACATTTTGCAGATGAGGTTGGGGTTAATTCCAAAATACAAAAACATTGTGTTGATGATAGCAAAAATATATGGAGCGCTGGTCCGTCTCCAATAAGAGTGAGCTTTAAATCCAACATACTTATTCAAACATTTGTAATCACTAGAGCCCACGTCAAAATTCGCTGTTTTGTTCAAGTTATTTAACTTTGAATATGACTGCTTTTAAGTTCCCAGCTGTCTGTTTTCTTTATTTTATTTTAGTTAAGGAGTAAGGATTTATAGGGCTTGCTAAAAGAAAACTTAACTTCGTAAATGGATGTCTGCGAGTAAAAAACAGGCATTCAAAGTGTCAAAAAATAGAAAAATATTATTCATTTGTCGAATTCTACTCCTTTGAAAACACATCTCACAGGCAGTATTTTTCCCGGGGGGTATTTTAAATTCAGCTGATAATCAATATGAGGTATTTACCCAAGCTTCAACCGTATTAAAAAATATTAAATCCATTTAACTTTAAGAAATTCTGATTAGTGTGATAACTGCGACTTATTATATACTAAAATTATAAATGTGGATTTGCGTTTAGTTTCTACATTTTTTGAGTTCTTGTTACATGTATATATTTATATTATCAAATTGAAATTAGCATGTCTTTTACCTCTTTGAGTTAAAGGACTAGGTTGCTGAAGTAAAGTAGCCAAACCATGATAGATCGCTCCTTGTTTTGCCACTTCTAATGTAACAACAGGTCCCGTACGTACTAGGTAATCAGCAGCTCTGTTCCGATAGCAAATGATTTAAATTAACTTTTGTTTATGTATAAAAAAAATGTATACAAAAATTACCTTTCTTGTGTAATTCCAACCAAACTTTGTCCGTCTACTCGCAAAAGTTGATCTCCGGCCTGTAGTCTATTATCTGCATCAGCTGCACCACCAGGTACAACACTTTTTATATAGATACCCAGTTGCTCTTGACCAGCTCCTTTCGCCGCTACAATCGATAATCCCATACCGTTTGAGTTCTTTTGAAGTTTTATTACCTGAACTTCGGGTTGTGGTAATTTATTTGACATTTCACTTGGTGACCGTACCTTAGGATATTATCATATAGTACTTAATATATTTATAATTATTATTACGAAAATGCTTGATGCTTTACATTAAATTGGTGCATATAAACCGTCCAAAATCCTATACTCGTAGGTTGGGCAGCTAAACGACAAATTCCGGCTGATTGAAGTGGATTTAAGAAATCAAGCAGTCCTGAAGGGATCCCTCTTACAACATCACAACTAAATCCATCATCAGGCAGCAAAAGTACCAAATGAAGTTCTGGAGATTCCTCCAAACGCACTTCTCTACCATCCGCACGAGTGAGTTCGTCGGCTACTGACTCTGCCATTCCTATTGCTGTATCTATTAAATTGCGTGGAATTTTTTCTTGTTGCAACAGAGCGGCCATTTGAAGAGAATTCAAACGGAAGCAAGAGCATGTTAATTTTTGAATCTCTTCAACAGATGTTTTCGGAGACTATAAGAAAGTTTGTAATTGATTTAAAAATTAATAAAATGCATGTTTCAAATATTTAAACCTGAAGAAATTGAGCACACTGATTAATTTTTGCCAGATGACAATCCGCTGCAAGTTCCAGTCCTTGGCGTTCTGCCCATAGTTCTAGTAATAGTAAGCGCTCTGTCAGCAATTTTCCCCAATCAGCTGTACACATATGAGAGTTTGCTACAATCTATTAAGTGAAAATAAAAATATTAATGCCACTGCGATTGATTTATTTATTCATTTTTAAAAAATTCATACCGTATTAAAACACATAGCGTTTATGTAGTGAAACAATTGGGAAAATAATTGAATTGTTAGTGCAGCATTAACTCGACATCTTCTTAACAAAGCCATTGCTGATCCTAAAACTGTTAAAACAAATCCTGCTGCCGTGTCATGGTCAATTGTTTCCGATAAAAATTGGTTAAGGGTTTGCGATAACTCAACTCGAAAACAATTGACTAAATTATGAAATGCAGTTTGTACACTTTCAGCCAGTATTTCTTGGGCTTGTATACTAAAAGCACTTATGTGTCGATCAGATTTTAGAAAATGAAGAAACTCAGAGCTGTTAGCCATCCAAAACGCGAGAACACGAGCATTCGTGTATTGTCCCTGAATAATCGAATATATTAAATTTGCTACATGATGAAGGAAAATTGTGAGTTTGTGAGCCCGTTCCGTAGGTTGTAGCTCTGGTCTGTAATGTGTAGATGCACGATATCTGTAAATAATAAATATAAAAACATATTCAATACATGCTTGTTGTAAGGCACTTAAGGAACCCATAATTTACACAATACACAATAATTTATGTTTTTTTTTAATTATATATAAATTCGTTTATAAAGTTTGCACTATTTTTTGTTTTTGACTTTTAATTTAAAGTGAAAATAATTCTTATTAAAATATAATTTCATATAATCTAAATCGGTTACAAATGTAGTAAATTTTTTAAACAATAAAATCGTTTTTTTTTTTGTACAAAATCGATGCTCTAAATAAATTTTAATTAATTAATTTTTCTATTTCTTTTTCGAATATACTGAGCAAAAATAAAACAGAACACTGTAACATGAATTCAAAAATATTTCATTTGAATATAAAATTTTTAATATTAGTTTATATACATCACATAATTACCTGGCGCACAAATATAGAGAATATACTGGAGCAAGCTTAAAATGCGGCAAGTTGACATCCAACTCTGTTAAAATTTGGCTCAGAAACTGCTCCTGATGTTTTTCCGGAAATTCTAGTACAGCCGGCAGAATGAGTTCCTGTCCTTGATTTTCCAGACCCCCTACTTTATTTTTCGGTCTGAAATAATAAAATAAAAAAAATACTCCATTAAAAAATTTATATTAGAACTTTGGTTGCTATTTTGATTAAATTAAATTTTAGACAAAAATATTTCAAAGTTAACAGAACAATTAGTTATGTACTTAGCACATGGCAAGCAAACAAAAAAATTAAACATCGAAAATTTGAATAAAATGTTTTATATAAAATGTATAACGAGATCATTACAGTTTTACCTTTGATCCTGGTTGTGGGATTCGGCTGATTTTAAACTTGATATCGATTTTGTTTCACTGTCTAAACTTTGTTCTGTAGCTTCGTAATTAAGTTCAATTTCTTTAGCATGGGTGTTAAGTTGTTTCTGCGTCGATCTGTTAGTCATTTGTTTTTTATATTCATCGACTAATCCTATATTGCTATTGTTGTTATTAGTTGCCCTCTCCACTTCTCCCGTTTGACTCTGTTGCTGTTATAATTTTGTTCCATTCAAACACTTTCAACACAAACATATATGTATATATATATACTTCGATAGGATATCTTACCGTACTAATATTTCCATCTTCTTTATTCCATGATGCTGGTAATGTTGGTGATCGACTTCGGTTATGTCGGAATGGCAGAATTGTTGTTTTATGAATTTAAAGTGCGAAAATTGTAATGAATTTATGTAAAATACATACAAATAAAAATTTTTATTTAAAAAAAATAACATTTTAATGATGCGTTAAAAAAATCTGTGAAATGTGCAAAATTAAACATTTAACAAATAATAATTAAGCACACATAAAAAACTTTGCAAGCACTTACAGAATAAAAATTTCAAATATAATTATAATATTAATTAACTGGAAAAAATACACAAATTTTTTCTTTTTTATCTCGATAAGCTTACCTTTCGTAAAGACATGCTGAGTCCAGTTGTGACTGAGAAAGAGCGAGATTAAAGCGTCCATCTGATGGTGAATCTAAAAAGCGATATGATGCCACACGACCAATCATAACTACAGATCCATTCTAAAAAAAAAGCAACAAAAATACTTAGATTTTTAAAAAGTACTATGGACTTTTTGTAAGTTCAATATGTAAAATACGCGCAAAATCGACTTCGGCAGAAATGTCTTCACTTAAATATAATCTTGCGCAATAAATATTAATTCTTGCTTTGTTAGTTTAAATTTAACGAAATTTAACAATCTCTCAAACCTACATTTGCGAAAAAATCGATGACGACCGCAATGATTTTCGAATGTCAACTTAATTATAGATCAATAAACGCTCTCACAGCGAAAAGAATTTTCGCCTGTTAAAACCGATGAGAAAGTTTTCAAAACCGAATGTTTCGATTTCGTCGTAAAAATGTGTAAATTACACAATATGTTGAGAGACCTTAAGTAATTTATAATGCAAGAAGTATACATAATTCACACGAGAGTTAAAGGTTTAAATATACATAAACATAAACTTACATGTAGAATTGTGGGTTGTGTTACATGGTGTCCATTTACAAAAGTCAAGGCATCAGCATGCAATGGTGTTACGGTACAAACTCCTTCCAATAAAGAAATCAAACAATGTCTAGCTTGTATGGACGGCCCAAATAATTGCAAGGAATTGGTGTTTGCAGATCCCACCTTAAGAAAATAAATAAAAACTTTAAAAATAATATCGAATTCAAATAATAATGTTAGTATTTATACTTCAATAGGATCTGATCCCAATTTAATTCGTCGACCGCTATCACCTCTGTGCGTTACTTCTACCAAGACGGGACCTTCTCGATCGCTAGATGTATTATTACTTCCATTAGAAGCACCAAGTGGTTTTTTCTTTCGTCTTCTTGGCTGAGCATCTGCGGGTCGTCTTCTTACATGAAACATTATCGAACCTTTAACAACAAAAAGAATATATTTACTAATGCAAATTAAAGAATCAAATTTGAACAAGAAAAATATAATGTACATAGATTGGAGAACAATACGCCCTCGATAAAAACAAGTGATAACAAATAGGGCAGTTGCTATAGTTAAGGTTGTATAATGTATAGATTTAATTTGGAACTGAACGTCGCGTAGAAACAAAAGAGTATGAAAAAAAACTAGTATCGGAATTGCTTTAAATGACGATGTAAATATAGTATCTACACAAAAAAAAAGTAAACACCGCAAAAGAGGAAAAAAACTAAAAAATCAAATTAAGTTACTATGTATGAAAAGAAGCGTTAACTGAGTCACACTTACTGAGGTAATACGAATAATAGTTTGAATGTTACTTTAACCGAGGGATTGCGTTTATCGAGGGATGCTTTTATCAAGAGAGTACTGTATTCAACATTAATAGATTATTATAATAAAAGCTATTAACAGGTTTGATATATATTTTTATATTTTTTTTTCTAATAGAGATCGGCTTTTACCGATAACATTGCATATATCATATCAACTTATGAATATTTAATACAAACACGGGTATGTACATCCAAACGAGAAAAGAAAATTCTAATTAGTAAATGCAAGCAGGCAGGCTATCTGGATTTTTAGTTTCTATCAATATATAATTAAAGTTTTGAACATAATAAATTAACTGTGTTAATGGAAAATCAATAATTGTATTTCCACTGCGTATCATTCGAATAAAGCAAATTAATCTATGAAAATAAATTTTTTGTATTCTCTTGCTGTGAATGTCTGTTTATGTACTATTTTTCATATAAATAATAAAACCAAAATGTTTAAAACACAAGCAAAAAAAATTTTACTTTATTATATACCACTACTTTGAAATTTAATCCAATTTTTTTTTAAACCAAAACATGACTTACGACGAATTCCCCAATCCATCATTTTTGTTTATTTATCTCATTGTTTTTAGACACATTGAAGACATTGATTGTGCGACACATTTAAGCTTATTTGAATAAAATAAATTAATCATAAATGTGAATGCACATGAAAGAAATTTCGTTTGTTAAAAATAAAAGTATTTCATAAAGCATTATTGGATACATCTGCAATACGTACAATTTCTTATCTTACTAACGAATTTACAAGGAGACCTTTCAAACCTTAACCCTTGATATTATTATTGTTTTTTTTTTTACTTTTCAAAAGTTGAATACATTTTACTTAAAGAAAAATGTGCTGTGTACATAATATTGTGATGGTTTATAGCTTTAAGAAGCTTTTTTAAAATAAAATGTAGTAGAATACATTCTGGAATATAAAGTTGACTCAATATTTGCCATCCTGTTCAGCTACTACAAATTCAAACATATTCATACACACATTAGCCATGTTCATTTGGTGGTGGAAAAGTGAAGGAAAACCACAACCTACCGTACTTCTACAATACGGGATGAGATTTGCATGTACTCGTGAAGAATTTGCCCTTTGAAAGGTAAAAGACTCATATTCCTTTCAACTTCAACCGATTCTAGAATATTTTTTTTTTTTCAGTGAAGGATTTTCAAGGAAATCGATTTTTATTTTTATTCTCCGAATTTTTGTTGAAAGTAAAGTCTTTTCCCTTGTTTTCTTTTTCATATACGTACTGTTGTACAATAGGGTAAAATGACCTACCTTTTGATGTTTTAATTGAACACGCGCACTTTTTAAGTTAAGAATTCTTAAGGGGTTCTTAAGATTGATACTTAGAGCGTGTAGGTTGTGTTTGGTGTAGTTCAAAACAAGAAAAATTCTTGTGAGAAGTGGATTGCCTAACATTTAAAAAGAGAGGCAATTTTCAAAAACAAAAATACTCCTTAATAAGTTATTTGAAAAAGCAAATTTTAAATATAAATGTTCACAGTAAAAATTTCAAAAAAAAAAAATATTTGTATTTTTCAAATTTACTTTTATTAAGTTATTATTAAGTTTAGGTACTTTTTCTGTTTTCAATATTCAATGCCACAGTACGCTTACAGGTAGAATTGTATACCATATGAGTACTAGCGTATAGGTTGAACCGAGACCAGAAAAAAAAAATCGTACAGCACGACTTCTATTTCCCCAAACTATAGCGAAACGGGGCGAAGCTGTCGTGACGACAAAGAAACAATAACAAAAACGTGTTGTTGGAAATCATAGCAAAGTGTTATCATTGCCGTTTTATCGACGTATCAGAAATTTTGGCATTGGTCTGGGAATGGCAGTTTTCTTAACAAAAATAAATTAAAACCAAAAATAGCATAATCAGATCAATTATTTTAAACGTTCAAACTTTAGCTTTCAATTAGGTAGGCACCAACAAAAAACTTTAATTTTTTTGTGTTGAAACGTAATGTTTAGAGGTTGGTTTCCGAATTTATAGAGTGAATTGGGGTAAACACATGAAATGGTACCTTCTTTTATTTTTCAAAACTAATAGTACTTTAAACTTTAAAGGATTATTTGGGAGCTTAAAAATTTTTTTAAATTTTCAAAAAATATAATGTATGAATTTCAAAAAGTTGTCTCCGATTTTAGCCTTACTTGCTCCGTCGGGTATTGCATTGAAGTGTTCTCTTTTCACTGCACAGCAAATCCAAGGAGATATATTTTTTACATTACATTAAGCTGGGAAGCATTTCCTATATAAAGCTATGAACTTAGCATTAAATTTGCTAAAGGATGAACTGATCGATGGAAATTCTAAGAAAAGCAAGTGAAGGAAGAATCCAACTAAATAGCTATTTCACTAAAACACTGCTTATAAAAGTAGCGATAAAACGAGACAAGAAACATTACGACGCTTATGCTCGTCATGCACTTTTGGCCTCAGTCTAATTATTTTTAAAACTTACTAAAAACAACATAGTCTTAAAACTGCAAAACTACGTGTATATATATACATACATACATATAATGTGTATTCATAAAAAATTACAAATATACCTCTGGATGTTGGGTGATTCATTAAAATAGACAAGGGACACTCATCATCATCAAGAATATATTCTGTTCCATCGCAGTTTACCTATTTTTTTGTAAAAAAAAAAAGAAACTGAAAAAAAATTTAAAACAAATTAATAATAACCTACCTGAACAAGACAATAATGCAAGGGGTCCGTTTTGTCTAGCCCATATTTCGAAAGCATTTCTCTTACAACAGCTTGAGCACAGTCCCGAATCGATAGTAATAATGTCTTGTATGGTACATCTTGGCATAAACTTTCTCCATATATTTTAAGTGTCCCACCAGTGTCTGGTCCTCCATCTTTTGACCTAAACTGTTGCAATTTTTTCTCAAGCTTTTGCTGACGCCTTCTTCGCATTACCGCTTCCGGATTTGAAATGGAACGTGTGAACGATGTCTCTGGTAGTTCGATGTATAATTTGCCGGCAACTTGTGTCTCGTTTTCAGTATTAATTACTGATTCCCAGTTTTGTCTTGATAGTTTTTCCTTTTTTTTTTGTTCTTTTTTCTCACGCTTCGAAAGTTTTCGTTTGAAGTTTGTGTCTGTACTTTCAATTGGCTGTATTTACGAAAACAGTTTTATTTGTACATACATATATATTTTTATATGGATTTATTATGTAATTTGTCTTACCGTAGTTTTTTGATCTATGTTTTTAAGTAAGAAACGTCCTTCTCTGTCATCGATATGCCAATTAAGCTGTACCAGAAGGGGTTTTTCATCGCGATTTAGTTTTCTTTCCTCGCCATTTGAATGAACTTCGTAAAGAGCATAATTTGGAACTGATAACATTCGCATATCTGGACGGAATTTCTCGATAAGAGTATCTTAAAAATAGGATATAAAAAATGTTTATGTAAAAAGATGTTGTTGATTTTTGTATGTCTAAGCGGCGTATGTCAAATGAAAATGGGTGATTGCGAAGCTATAAGCGGGAGTATTCCCGTAAAGATCAAGATAGCAAGCAGAATATGTCTCACACAGAATTGTTACAAAAAATCGTTTTTTTTTTAGTCTGGAGTTAAAACAAAAATTGTCTTCTCCTGATGTTCTGTTTGGTTCAATCAAAAATGTTAACAAAAAGAACAACGGTTTTTTTATTTTATTTTTATAATAATTTAATTTATTCAAAGAAATCAAAAGCAACCTTAAGAATGGTGAAATTTTGTGTACCTTAATGTTAAACCCTGAACAGAGATAAATCCTAAGAGTATCCTGAAAATAAATGTAATCAATTACCAACTACGATTTTAGCTAATGTTGCTTTTGTTAAATAAACAAGTATTTATTTTAATCAAAGTTCTCGTCCCCATCCAACAGAATGATCGCAAATCTGGCTGGTCAAAAGGTCAACAAGTTTTCAAAAGATGCCCATGTTAAAAATATCTTTGGACAAAAATAAAATATCTTTGTTGTTCCAACAAAATTCCCGAGTGAAATTCGAAGAAAAGATGATTGGCTTTTTTGATATTTTATTAAATCTTTTCTCTTCCGAGTTCAAGTTCTTACTGATAATTAATTGTTAACATTAAGTTTTTAGCAAAATTTCTATGCTTTTTGGAACAACAGCTTTCCTCCCTTCGATTAACAGAACAGGGGCCTACTTTGTATTTCGTTCCGAAAGTTAATCCTATTCCAAAGTTGTTTTTATGAAAATAAAATGATCAAAACTAACGCTTTCACTTTCGGAACGAAATACAGAGTAGGGCCCCAGAAAATTGAATTTTATTGAAAGGAACTAAAATGGAAAAACTTTTGTTGTTTTTATTACTATAATTTAATCTTAATTTTGAGAAAGGAATAAAATTATATTTTTTTATTAATCTTTCTAGAATTACTTGGATTACCTATTACATCAGCTACAGTCGCATCAGATGCAACGCGAATACATTTTGTTGCAACTTTCTGACCAGCATCTTGAAAGTAAAACCTCATCACTCCATGGAAGAGAAGATTCTGAAAAAAATTATATGTATGAAATTCATATTGTATTTTAATATACATATTTCTTAAGTTTTATGTAACGTGTCACTTACTTCATCTGGTTCCGATAAAGCAAATAAGTCAAGTCGATTTGCATTCCATTGCTGAATAACGGATCGTACCGCTTCGCGATCAAGCATATTTTTTTGACTTGTCATCTTTATCTGAAAAAAAATGTGGCCTATGAAAAAAATCGAAAATTTAAATAAATGCCATCCTTAAAATTCGGCTATTTCTTTTTATGAAATTCAAGAAAATCCCAACTTTAAAGCATTTTCTTGTTCATAATTGATTTTTATTTTTATTTGGAATTTCAGCCCAATGGTTGAACTAATGTTAAAGTTCACATTTTAAAAATCCGGGGGGACAAAAAAACTGGTTCAAAGTAGAGTTTTTTGTTTTAATTTCATAAAAACTGCCGTAGCTCGTTGGTATGAAAATTTTAAGTATTTACTTGAAAACAGACATTTAAAAGAAAACCCTTTTTCAAGAGAGCTTTTCGAATATCTAAAAAAAAAAAATTTAATCGAAATCTATCAAACCGGTGAAAAAACCAAAAAACCAAAAATACGATTCTGGATAGGTACCAGTATATTATTTCTTGAAAGGCTACATATTCGCGATAATAGCGTTTCAAACTTTAAAATCAGTTTTTACTTTTTATTACAATTACTAATACCCAACCGATATTTCGTTAAAAAAGCGTTCGCATATAGATGAACAAAAAATTATATGTAAAGATAAGGAATTCAACTAAATACCCCGGCTTGTCGCGTGTTTTTTTTTTATATAACAAATGGAATACTGAAAGCCAGTTCCGTCCATATCCTACAATAATGAACAACTTGTTTATAAAACTTTGAATTTGGAAGTATTTATTTTTTCTAAAGCTTTTCATAGAAATAATTTAATTTAAATACAATATGAACAAATTGTATTGTTAGTTTTGCCGTTATTTTAAGATATGTATTTTGGTATATTATATAAATTTCCCTCCCCGTCTAAAAGGGAAAAGGTAGACCCGCCCCATTGAAAAAAAAATGTATTCTCCCTCGCATCCTTGTCCGCTGAGGTCATTTTCAACGCGTTCCAAAGATCTCCAATTATACTCAAACGCCTTTATGATAAGTCCGTGACTTCTAATTCTAATTGAATATCAAATAGATTTTTCAAAAATTGTGTGAAAAGATTGTACGAAATTTTGCTGGGTCGGCTTAAAGTTTAGGTGGTAGCTAATGTTGCATCCACTTCAAATTTTGTTGCATTTTGTGCATCACATCATCAAACAAGGCCCCGACTGGTCTTATTTATTTATGAAAAATTGACTTTTTTAGTTCTCTTTTTACAAAAAATGCATATAAAACTTTTAAAAAATTGGACATCCTGCATAATTAACGAAGATATTCGCGAATTCGAATCAATTTGCCATCAAAAATGGATTTATGCTCTTGTGACCACTTTATAGATTTATCCCGTTGGAGATTCACGACAACCAAAAAAAATATGTGTAGAGAATACAAAATTTCGAGGGAAACACTAGTGCCCTCGAAATAGCCGATAGGTCCTATTTTTCCATACAAACTCAGCTTTTAGTTCTAAACCATTCTGACTTTTCCTCGTCATTTTAAACCGCCGATACAATGTTCACATGGAGAGTTCTTAAGATCTTTAAAACTTGGGACAATATATACCTAAAACAATCACCCCCTTACATACATATTTATAAGCATGGAAAAAGAATATTCCCTGAACACAAGAACTGAAATAATAATTTTTTGATTAAAAATAGGACAGTTACATTATAAAACAGTGGCCAAAATCTAACTGTCAATAAAAATCTATAAATAAAGGACAATTTTTTTCCGTTTTTAATGTATCTAGCAATAGATCATAATTAATAAAGCAAACAGATGGTAAGGGTACTAGGCGACAAGATATAATAACTTATTTTGTAGAACAGTTAAGAACAAGCATTTTTATGAAAAGATCTATCTCCCTTCATTTAGGTAATTAAAAAAAAAAGTTCTTAAAATGGAAAAAATGGTCAAAAAATTTTGAAAGTTAAGAAAATTGAAAATTTCTAGAACTCCTTTTTTTATGATATTTTTGAATTGCATACATACATAATTACATGTCTGCTAGGGTACACTATAGGATTTATGGTAAGTTGAATGTGGGGTACATACATATAACAGTATAATCTCAAAAACATGAACGGTTCTAAAACATGAACAATTCGGAAAGATGAATGCTTTGACGAGACTTCTTTGTTCCGGGCGACAGGCTACTATGGAGCAGTTTTTTAAGAAAAAGGTCTAAATGAGTGTATATTTTGTTTAACTCTTTGAACAACTTTGTTATTTTTGTTATTTTTTATGTTTTTTTTAAATAAAATGAATTGATATTTTGTTAGATGCAATATTTTTATGTAAGTTATATGTTTTTCTTAAACTAACTCTCGATGCTTGGAAAGATGAACAGTTCGAAAAGATGAACGGGGCCTGTTTTATATCTGTTCATCTTTTCGAGATTCTACTGATATGCAAATTTACTTTTGTAGGTATATAAAGAAACTGGATTTAAAAAGAAAAATTAAATTTATCCTATAAATGTTAATCCACATCCAAGTATTACTAAAGATCACGTAAAAACTCAAGCAAGCATAAAAATTAAAATAAAGTCACTTTTGTAATTCCCAATTTTTTCAGAAGTAAGAAGACATAAAATCATATAATTTTCAGTTTTTGATCAACAATTGATAAGAGCAAAGAATTCTTAAAAGACGTTTTTTAAACAGTCTTAAAATTTTGAAAAATTAGACTTAAAACTTTTTTTTTTAATTTTTTCTGACCATATTTTGAGTTTAAAGATAGATTTTTCAAAAACTATGCATAGATTTAAGTTGATTTAGAAACAGAGGCTAATAGGAAAGTGTTGGCTTTAAAAATAATACTTAATTGCACCAGTTATTTTTTTTTTTTTTATTTTGAGTACCTACTTTTTGTAAATTATCCTTTCCGCCTAAACGGGAAAAATGCTTGATTTTTTACTGTTCTATACAAATTCGTCATTAAACATTATCCCCTGAGTTACATATCTTACGTAAGCATGATTAACATTGATTCTATTCTCCTCGCCCCAGTCTTCAAAATTATTTTAGATTATGCCCGTATACATTTTGGCTATAATTTTTGACATTATTTAAACCCCCATTCAATTGGAAACACTTTTGATTTTATTAAACTTTCAGATACTTCAGTTGTATGAAACAAAATATGTATTCGCTAAACTTTCTATAAAAGAATTGGGAGTGTTTTTAAAATACTCATTCCAATCTCTGTTCTCTGCTGGGCTGATATACTAAACGTATATCCACATCTAACGCCTTAATTTGTATTACAAACAACATCAATGTCTACAAAAGCCAAAGCCATAGCATCGTCAGTGCAAGAACCCTCAACCCATTTTTGCTACGCCTGTTTTGAATTTTAAATAGTTTTCATAAACTAATCTTTAAGATCACACTAAAGAATTAAAATTCATTTCTCTAAATTAACAAAGCGATCATTGCATTCGAGTCAATCGGTAGGTAGGTACATAGTCAAAGGTAATCCCGACCTGCCCCTACTAAAAAAAAACTCCTAACTTTCTACCTATTAAATCATTATTTTCTATTTAAAATACAAAAATATAGTAAATACCTACTCGCACACCAATTTTTATTTTTACTTTGAACCTACCTTATGCTAATTTTAAAATATTTTTACTTATTATCCAAACTCTTTAAGAATAAAAATTAAAAAAAAAAATAATAAATTATCGTCTTACTGGCTGAACACAATGGAATGTAGCTGCAGCCATAGCAAAAGATACACCTAGGTTGTGTTAAGATAGTTACACCTTGATCAAATTGTACTCCACAATTATTTTTGACGTTGTTCAAAATTGCCACAACACTTCAATAAATTCAATGTTTTATGGGGAAAATTGTTTAAATTTTAGATTATACTTTATCAATGAACATTGCGTCCCAGAAAGATTAAAATTTCGATTTTCTTTTATCAATTAAGGTGTGTAGCTTCTTACTTCTACTTGCTGTGGAATTTCCGATTAAATTGCGCCACACAAGGACATTTTAAAATGAGTGGATATAAAAAAAAACACTCCTACAAGTTGTTGCAAATAGTTGGAAAATTTCAATAAAACTGCCGGAATGCGATCGGTTTCTTTTTTTTTTTTTTTTATTTATTCACAATTCTACAAAGGAACGTATTTTTTAATTAAGAAAACAACAAAGCATCTTTTTTAATGTTTTCACAGAAAGTAGTAATTTTGATTTTCAATTAAGGTTGTGTCCCAAGATTCTTGCAATTGTAACTTTTTTTTTGTATCTTGTGTTTTCACTGAAATACCTTAATGGTAGAGTTGTTTACTTCACATACGATGTGGATGTCGATGGCCTTTATATTTTAAAACACTCGATGTAAATATATTTTTCTAAAACTGATTAAGAAAGTTATAATGGATCAATTTATAAATTTCATATAATATTTTACTAAAACCGTTCGGGTTTATTTACTTTTAAATGTTTTTCACTTGGCTTTTGGCTACACAACTTTTTTTGTTAAAAGCAAGCTTGTCTTGTCATTTCCAGTTTCCATTTCCACTGTTTCAAATTTTTTTTTTTATAATTCCACAAAATGGGTGCGTATTTATGTTTCCCGATCTCGAAAATATTCAGGTGTTGGCGTTGTAATCGATTGAGAGAAGGCACGATCACAATGAGATTTTTTTGAATTAAATTCGATTGAAATGAAGTAACATAAAATATCAATTGAATTTGTATTTTTCAAAAGTTCTGCTATTGATTTATTAAACGAATAGCATTTCTATGGTTTCTTTTACAACGAACCACCTTCGAAAGGGCATGAACGATGCCTGCAACATAAACATGTCTAGAAAAAAAAAACAATGATGAAACAAAAATGCATAATATGTACCTACAATGCAACACGTCAAAAAAAACGTGTTCTGAATAATGTTTATTGCACTGTTTATGAGTATGTTATGTGGTGCATATTTGAGTTTTTGGCTGCTTAAAGTTGAATGTTGAAATAAAATATTAGGGTGAGGCATTGTATATAAATTTGCATAGTACTCTCATGAACACGTTCCACACGTCGGCCACCTAGCGATCACACCCCTAACTAATTTTCTGGTTGCTGTTTCTGTGTATATACAAGTGCGCCCTCAGACGACCACACCCCATAACACAAAAACCATCGTGATGATAGTACTATAAGTTTTATATACAATGGGTGAGGTAGAACTTGTGGTGAAACTCGTGAAATGTTCTTGTTATAAAATCATAAGTATCGTACTTGTCAAAATGGTTTACTACTTAACGTACAAATATATTAAGTTACAATTAATATAATTTGCGTTCTCTTGCATAAACCATGATTAATAACTTAAACTGTATATTCCTTGGAATTTTTTTGCATTTAAGCACATTATAGGATTTATCATATTGTATTATAATCATGGATTAAATAAAACGAAATAACATGCAGTTAATCCTTTTTTTATCGTCATGGCAGATTCCCACCGATTTCACATTGGTTTTGGTATGCCTTAAAGGAAAACATCAAGAAATCTCCAGCAACTAGTTTCGTCGTGTGAATGGGGACCGATCATGACGTAAATGATGACGTCCATTTTTGTTTGAATGGTTTGGATCTTGAATAAATTACTGTCTTCATGAAACTAGCGATGTTCTTTCAAATGGTGACCAATTTATGAAGTAAAGTCTATTAAAAAATTATGGCTAGGGCGACCATTATTTAGCGAATGGCCGATAGGTGAAATGATTAAATGAATCAAGTTATTTTTACAGTCGTTTTTTGCATGTTTGGACATCATGAGGAGAAAACAAGTAAACTTCTTTATCTGCATTGATAAATATTTGTTACCAATTTCTTGCAAATATTTCGAACGAAATAAACTTACACTCATTACATTCTTATTGCACTTCAGATAAAGTAAAATTATTTTCTTTCACACTAACCGAAAAAAGTCTTATCACCATATTATTTTATAATTCATAACTCCAAAGATCATAAGACCCAGCTTGATATCGAGTAGATATTATGAAGACGGCATTATTTTTGAATCTATTGTATTATATTTTTTTTCTGAACACCCCAACCATAGAGAAAAGACTTACTTAAGTAATTTCTCTATGATCCCAACATTGATTTATTTTTATTTAAAATTATTTTTTGTGCAATTTAAATAAAACACAAATTTAATGCAATGATATACATACAGTCGACTCCCTCTTAGTCCAACTCCCTCTAAGTCGAAGTTCCCTCTAACTCGAACACATTCTCTCGATTCTTGGCCTATTTTCTTTCCCTGTAAGGGGCGAGTTATAGCGAACAGGAAAATGGATCCGGAAATTTTTTCTGATGGATTATTTAGTAAGTTCTCGATCGATTTGAAACACATAAGCTGAAGTAATCGATGACAAATGACAATTTTAATGCACTATGTAAAAAAAAAAACTGAATGAACAAAGGTTTTTTGATAAAAATGCATTTATTTGTTTTCCTGATGAACTTGCATCAGGAAAATAAACAAATGCTTTTTTATCAAAAATCCTACGTTCAATAAGTTTTTTTTTTACATAGTGCATTAAAATTGTCATTTGTCATCGATTACTTCAACTTATGTGTTTCAAATCGATCGAGAACTTACTAAATAATCCATCAGAAAAATTTTCCTGATCCATTTTCCTGTTCGCTATAACTCGCTCCTAAGTCGAATTTTTTTCTTTTGCCGAAAAAAAAAATGTTTTAAATCATTCTCTTGTAAGTGTGTGTACTGGAAAAGAAAAGGGGAAGCTTAGCTTATTTATATTATTTATTTATTTATCTATGTTTAATTCAATAAATCAGTAAAAAAAACTCTCGCTAACTCGAATTTTTCTAAAACTCCCTCTAACTCGAACTAGTTTTGATATCCCGTGAAAATTCGACTTAGAGGGAGTTGACTGTATCTTTATTTTTCTGTTTTTTTTAAGTTCTTGCTATTTTCCTAGTTAAATAAATATTTCTATTTTGGCTTTCTTCAAATTTTGTTTGAGGTTTTCAGTGGGGGGCTTTTTTTTGAAGTAGGTACCTACTCTTTTTACTAGCTATTTTCCCAAATCTAGAAAGCAGGACTAACAGGATCGTACCAACTCCTACGTCTAAAACAAATAAAATACTAAAGTAAAACTAGCCAATGCATATTTAAAAAAATACCATATTTTTCCAACATCGTTTTCGATGGTTTGTTGTTCTTAAAAAAGATTAGAAAATAAATTGGTTTTAAGTTTTTACTTAATAATATATGTATGTACCTACATACCTACACATCAAAACAGAATTTCAAAAAAAATATTGATTTTTTCAAAAACAAAATTTTTTTTTATTTTGATATGCAATATATGAGAAAATCGTTAAGCTATAATAAAATCGAATACTTAAAATTTCACAATAATCGTGTTTTTCAAAAATGGTTTTTGACTTAATAATTAATTTTAATTAATTTAATTGATTTCCTACAAAAACTTCAGGAAAAAAATCATCAAAATCGTTGTAACGGTTATAGTACAGACACCGTTATATTTGCAGCTAAATTTCAATTTTGACTCTTTGGAATCATCAAAAAACCTTAACTTCCAAGTTTGCAGAAAATTGCTTCTATAGTTTAGTCTGTAGGTCGAGGTACAGCAGTTTGGTCTGATTAATCATGTCGATTACAGAATCCGCAAAACTCGATCCGCAATGATTCACAGTGTAGTGTTCTCTTTTCTTCTCATGATAAGTGAATAGGTGGGAAACAGAGCTCTAACGGCGGATCGAGTTTTGCGAATTCTGTAATCGACATGAATATCTCGAGTTCGATATTTTACGAATCCAAAACTTGCACTATAGTTCCTATAGCTAGTTGGAACTTGGAAGTAAAAACAAAAACTATTCTAAATGCTATACTTTCGCCTGCCTCGCAATTAAGCAAATCCTAAGTGGAGCAACGGAGTTGCGTGATTAGGACAGTGCCTCCAAAGCGGGAGTTAAAATCTATCGAGCCCACGAAGCCGACCAGACAAGGTACTTTAAAAAAAATTCCACTCATTCTTTAGTTTTAGTTTTTTGTCGCAAAAGCGGGTATTAGGATGGAAGTTTTGGCTAGTTTTATATTCCGGTTCCATCGATGTTTTTGTATTTAATGATCCTAAATCTTAACACTACCAAATTTTCATTCATGTACCAATGAAATTAGTACATTTATTTTTAAGTTTTCTATTACTGAATTGTCGAAGTGCAAGCAAATGTTAATTTTCGTGGCGTAGCAGACAAACAAATTCGAGAATCAAAACATACAAACCTCTAAATGCTATTTTGTCAAGAAACATGTAGATTGACTCGAAACAAGGGGCTTTACCAATAATTATAACCAAATAAATGTCGATTTGAATACTTCAGTAAATTAAACCATAATGGTAGGTTTTCTATTTAATGAACCCCATCTGAAATGTTTAGGGTCCATACAATTCATTATTCCATTTAAATTTTTAAATCATATTTATCATTTACGGACGGTTTTTTTTATTTAAAGTACTTTCCATTGTGGTCAATTTTACTGAAATATTTAAGTCGTCACAAAAATCGATTACTGTTAAATGGCTGAAAGGAGCTGCATTCGGAGGCAGAAATGTAAAAAAAATTAAATTAAATTAAAACTTTATGGGGGTGTACAGGAGAAATCGTTTAAAAAAAGGTGGAATATTTGCCTCCCAATTTTGCGAGTGGAATCATTTTTAAAAACAACCGATAATATAAACAAATATGATTACAAAATACATTTTGAGTGCCTTGCTTTTTTAATTTGATTTCTAAATCAAGCTGTTAAAGCAACAGTTTTTGAAAAATGAATTTTCAAATACCTACGATTTTTTGAAAACAAAAATATGCCTTGAGGCCGGTATTCACCGAGCGCTCAACAGTTTTAAATGTACAACCCAAAATCAAATATTGAAAACCGTAGTCTAAACTTATTAAACATAAATAAATAAATATCAACAAATTGGTAAACGAAAATTATACTTACCTTACTTTACTGAATACTAGCTACTAAATATTTTGAACCTAACTTTTATTTTAAGTACCCATTTTGGAGTGCCTATGTCCAAGTTTAGCAATTGTTTTTAAATCGTTTGACCCTAAAATGCTTTTGCAGGTTGATTTTAAATTCGATGTTTTTTTTTTAGTTTTATTGTATTCTTGTTTAACAATTTTTTGGTTGTTTTGCCATTGCAGCAAGTTTGAAGTGTAAAAATCTATCAAAAATCAACAATTTGTTTTTTGTTTACAATGAATTCTATAGAACCTAGGGTTTTGGATCAAAAATTCATTCCACCGCCAAGCTTAAAGTGACCCGCCATTATTTACCCAAGCTAAACTCAATAACTAGTTACTCAAACTTGATAACACGTTTTGATCATGATCAACTGAAGACGTAAGAAATTCTTTAAAGGAAACCCACGTCATGCAAACGTATTCTTCCGTGCAAACGCTCTCCAAAGGGAATAAGTGTTTAGAAGGAAGCGCTAATGAGCATTGCTTTTGAAATAGCTAAAATGCGCTGATTGGGTTCCTGAAAAAAAGACTACATCAAACTACTAATTGAAGCGTGAGGAACATGGGTTGATGCCATGAGCTTAAACGATTCCAATACTAGCCTGCGACAAAGAACTTATTCAGGCGACTTTTACACATGTCTTATTAGCATATACCAATTACAAAGGTTTTGTAGGTTAGTACAACTAAATGAGTGGGGCTTCGGAAACACCGATTTCACATCTTCATTTAAAAACCACTCCAAATACTTGCTCCGAATAAACCAGACAGATTAGAGACCTCCAAATCAACTTATGTACTAAGGACATGCGTCCTGGATGATCAAAGACATGTTAAAAGCCGACTATATGAACTTACTTTCAGCACATGTTTGAGTACAAATTCCAATTAGAAATAGCAAATAAATCACAATGTGCAACTCCTTACATCATTCCTGCACCACAAGAATCTGTGCTCATAAGAAATATTTCACATCAACAGAAAAAACAAATGTAATTTTTTTTAAGAACAAATTTTATTGAAGCTATTTAGTTTTTTAACACACTTCACTTCCTGTTTTGATTGTTGTTTTGACGCTGCATGTCCTTGGGGAAAGTCCTTACAGGTGGAGTACGGATACGCCTGGCTTCCTTGGATCTGTTGCGGACCACTTTGGAGTGAATAGCACACGACACGCAGTAATGCAACTTTGCGTAGAGTTTAGGCAAAACGTAAGTCTCCCAGATGGAGGCTTCGGATATATCCCTTACGGCAGCAGCTTCCACAATGTTACGAATGACAAATTTCTTGATTGCTTTGTCTTTTGGAACACAACGCGCACAATTTGTACATCTCACGGGTTTTACATGACCACGGTTGTGCTTGCAGCGACCTCCATTACGGCGTTTTTTCGTCATCTTTAGACAACCTCTCCAATCCAAGATCAACCGGAAAAAGAAGGAGAAGGAAACGATTGTTAGCCAGCCATCAAATATTAGTTAAAGAACAAAAAAACATATAGATTATGAAGTTGTTCATGAAAACGCGCTGTTAAATACGCGCGTACTAAACATTTAGGGAATTATATCGCAACTGGGAAATTCCACAAAATGTCAATTTAAAGGTGAATATAATAATTCTTCTTCATAATACTATCGCCATATGAAAAGTTACAAGCTCTTGTTACTATTCCTTCTCGTTATCTAAACAAGATTTTTCGTATTCTCCCTAATCCTCATAAAAAACTTATAAACTAAAAGGTGAATATATTTTATTGAGAGTGGATGTTTCATAATACAAGTGGTTTTTGTATGTCATTAAAATCTAACCTGATGCATTGTATATAAAACTTATAGTACTATCATCACGATGATTTTTGAGTTGTGTACTGTGGTCGTCTGAGGGCGCACTTGTATATACACAGAAACAGCAACCAGAAAGTTAGTATGTGCTGTGATCGCCAGGGGGCCGACGTGTGGAACGTGCTGATGATAGTACTATCTAAATTCATATACAATGCCTGATGTGAAAAACAAATGTATTCACACGACTTTTTTGATCATATTGTAATGTCATTTGTGAAAAAAAAATTAACAGTTTAACAGAAATAATTTTTTTCACCACGTACATTGTATATAAATTTGCATAGTACTCTCATGAACACGTTCCAAACGTTGTGTGATGTGGTCGTTTGAGGGCGCACTTGTATATACACAGAAACAGCAACCAAAAAATTAGTAAGTGATGTGACCGCTAGGTGGCCGACGTGTGGAACGTTTTCATGAGAGTACTATGCAAATTCATATACAATGACCACGTAATTGTTTAGAGAAAATAACGGAAGTGTATAGAATGCTTGAACCAACTCGAATTGAAGCAAATTGTATTCATGACGACTTTTTTCAGCGGAAAACAGCGTAGGTGACACTGTGCAAAACAAAACACCAATTTTTTCAAGGATATTAATTTTTTTTTAATATTCCATTGAGTTTGGGTGTATTTGATATTTTGACAGATGTTTCAGCTGCAACTTCTACAGTTTAGAGGCTCAAGAGATTTTTTGTCATCACTTGTTTTTTGCAGAAAACTGTAAATCCAGCGAAATAAGAAATAAGCTGCAAGCGGAGTTGCGAGGGTTAAATAACTTTTAATATTTCACCTCCGGCTGGATCTTTCTGTACAAAAACAAGCTTATGAAAGATGAGAGTATGGTTTCTCATTTGATACAAAATTCTTACAGAAGCGCAATTTCGGATTTCGACACAAATCTCCACAAATCTCCACATTTCTAAATACATTTCGTTAAAATTTGGATGAAATCTCATTCCCATATGATCTTTTATTTCCAACCTTGGCCAATAATTTCACCATACGTATGTGGTGAAAAGTTTTTTTCAAACTAGTGAGGGATAACAAATCAAACAGGCTTAACTATTTTCACTTGCTTCTCGCCAAAAGTTACAAATAGCGGAAAAATTGATCAAAAAAATATGAGCTAGAGATCTGTAAATTCTGAAAACCATTTAATTTGAAATCAGACTGAAATGATCAATTAAACACTATTTGTCAAACTTTTTTCACACACAGACATCATTTTTAGTTTTTCACTGTACACTTTTGGCGAAAAATAAGTGAATGTAGTCGAGGTTTAACTGTGAACGGAATGGAAAAAAATGTGAATGGTAGAGAAAAATTAATTTTCATTAGATCAATATATCTGTCAAACTCCATTTTTGTTGCATAAAACAATTAACATTGCTTTTCACGAAATTAATACAATTTTTTTTCATTTCACTTTTCAAAAACACTACTACATTGTTTTGTGTAAAAAAGTAGTTTGACAGATAAGACAAACATATTTTTTTTTTCTCACCACATATGACATTTTTCCCCCTGAATACTAGGATTTGGTGAATGTAATTAATCCAGCGATTTGTTTGATCGTTAAGGAACTGTATATTAGGCTTTGATCGAGTCGATGAGGCTCATTTCAACTCTGTTCTCTGCTTAGGTTCACAAACAGTCCAAAAAAGTTTCAAGCTCACTTCAGCATATCATGAAAGTGGTTTTCAAGTAAAAAACTATGACGCAACAAACCGGTATGACAGCCGAGGCTTAACACCTTCATAAATAATTAATCTGTGGTAGTTTCTTGCAAATTTGGCATCGTGTAGCCGTTGCTTTCGCTTCTTGGTTCTTGAAAAAGAATTAAACTTAAAATAAAAAATAGTATTGTCTGTGGTGTTTATTTTTGAGGTTTGTATATATACAATAATCCAAAGAATATTATTTATCGTACAATTAAAAATTTGAAAAATTCATTTTTAATTTCATAGTGTTTGCTTTTATATTCTATTTAACCAATGAGTGATTGAATTTTGTCGAAGTTTTATTACAGCTGCTAGAGTAAATTGAAGGACTCAATATTGGTTTATTTTAGTTTTCCATTGTTAAATCAATCTTAACGCTTAACGCTCCAGTAGCAGTACCATTAAAAAGGGGCCGCCATTTTTGCGTGCATATTTTAACGCATGCGATACCATGTTTCAAAAACAATCAAATCACCCTTATTCCGTAAGGCGTTTTACTTTTACAAAAAACGCAAGCAAAAAGGATACGGCTAGACAAACGACAACTTTGGTTTTAGTTAAAATAAAATTTCAGCTCTCTTAGGTTGGTATTCACCGAGCGCTAGAGCCTCTTAACTCAAAATATCCTCCCACATTAGCTTACGAAATAGCAAAGCTCTTAAAGTTAGGAGCGCTCGTTCAATACCAGCAAGAGTGGTTTTAATCAAAGCTCAATTTCCGCTTCTTGAGCAGGGCTGGAGTTTTTTTTTTAAAGCCCTTGTGCAATAAGGGTGATATCTTCATCCCTTATCCAAGCCCTCTTTCGCTATTGCAGCATGTGCATTGTGCATGTAAATAATATAGGGTTCACTTAAGTCAGTATACACAAAGGTGTACTAATATTTGAATTCCTTATACGATAGTAATTTTAAAACATTTAATTTGGAAATGCATTAAGAAAACGATGCCTCATATTTTAATACTTCTATTTGACAGTATTCCCATATATTTCTTCCATCCCGGTATCAACACATAATATAATTATTAAAATATGGCTCACTCCAAGATTAAGGAAAAAACAACATAATTAATATAAAAGTACAAAATCTTACTTTTTAACTTTTTTGTTGTAATAAATGTTAAAAAATTAGGGCTGTACTTCGGTACCTGCTGCAGTTGAAGTATTTCTACTAACTGCTAACTACGAATCATCAAATCCATTCATTATTTTTATTAGTTTCATTTTTGGTTCCAAATTTATGAGTTGCCAAAGATGTTGTGCGAATGTTTCTAGTACAAGTCCTTATGCTGTCTTGTTTTACATAGCACAATTTTTTCTTGGCTTCTTCACACTTACCTACTGTAAATCATCCTGTATAGTAAGCATTGAAATCTTAATATTGGCACTGTGCTGAACTCAATAAGTATGAACAAAACATTGATAGAACGTATATTTGGTAATGTGAATTTTAAAAAAATTCTTGTTGTCAAAATCCATAGAAAAACACAGTTTAATCAATTATCAAAGAAAAACCTTTTTTTCAAAAAATTATATTTCATTGAAAAGATTGCGCTCAGTGGCAAATGAAAATTATGGATAATAATTTCAGCATAAGGACTCGCACTTTGACACCAACGGCTGATTTGATTCGCTCAAAATCAATTTTTCATCATTCCCTTAATTATTTTTCGATAAAATGGACCACACAAAAATTCATTTATTAAATCAATGACACCAAAGAACATATTTTTTTCTTATCTTTTAGGAAAAAAATGTCTTGCTTCATAAGATTACGTGGACTACCATGGTCGGTAACTCATCAAGAAATATTGGACTTTCTCCAAAACGTTAACGTTGTGGATGGCACAAAAGGTATTCATATGGTACTTAGCTGTTGGGATGGAAAAAACACAGGAGAAGCTTTTGTGGAGCTTGAAAGTGAAGAAGATGAGAAGGAAGCATTCAAGCTTAATAAAAATACAATTGGACAACGTTATATTGAAGGTATATATACAAATACATATTTCATTCTTATACATTCATAATAAACATTTTTTTTTGTTGCTCCAGTTTTTTCGGCTACAAACGAAGAGGCTGAACATGCACTTAAAAACCCAGGATCTATTGCTTCCAATGTGGTGAAGCTACGAGGACTTCCGTACACTATCAACGAGGATATGATTGAAGAATTTTTCAATGGTAAATATAATTATCTGTATTTTAAAAGACAAGACAAATTGCAAAGATTTTAAAATAGTTTTTTAAAAATTAAAAAAATGTATACATACATTATTTATAATTAAATTATAAAATATGCTAACTGTAGCTCATTTTTTCAAAAACACATTTTTATTTTACATAGTTAAGTAAATTCTTCAACATTTTTATAGGTTTGAACGTGAAGCGTAATGGCATTCTTATTGTAATGGACAGAAGGGGACGAGCTACAGGTGAAGCGTATGTTCAATTTGAAAATTTCGACGATACTGAGCAGGCACTTCAAAGAAATAGAGAAAAAATTGGCCACAGGTAAGCATCTTATTTATTTTATTTTTGTATTTATTTATTTCTTTTGTTTATTTATTCAAAATAATTTGCTAGTCTTAGAAAATTTTGTTGATCTTCATGGCATTACAAACTAAAATCTAAATAGGAAATACGAAAATTCCTCCCTTTCTTGAAAATTTAAAATTTTGATTCTTTCCCACTAGGTTGTAAGCCACTTTTTGACCTATTAATATAACTGCCCAGTAGTTAGCCAAGAGTATTTATTCGAAATGTCAGTGAACTTCAAGGGTCACCTCAATCATAATTTAACTTCTCAATTTTCGTGTCCACAACAACACTGATGTTATCTTATTCGTATAACTCCTTCAAATCAAAAGGATTTATCCCTAACTCTACCTGTTTCTTTTTAAATTTAATCTTGTTGAAAAAAGTTCCCATTGGTTAAACAAATGTACAGCAGCAATTTGATTGTGCTACCACAGGGACTAGAGTTACTTGTTTCATAGGTACCAACTGGATCTTCTGATAGAAGGGAAAGTCCTCTAACTTCCATGGTGGGTAAGGCTATGTTTATAAGATCACAGCGCCTGGAGTTTTCAAAATTTATTTTTAATTCAATTATTATTTTTGGGTAATTTATGTTTTCGTGATAGGTGAAAAGGTGTTATCTAGACAATTATCCTACTTATTTCCGTCGAGTTAAAGCAGAGCTTCGACTCGCATGTCAATCCATGATATATATCAACAAAATTTATTTTTGAACTTATAGTTCACATCTCCAAGTCTATTAAAAATCGCTGTTCATAAAACATAAAACCTTTAATATTCATATAATGGCGCGAAAGTCTCATGGAATTACCGTGTATTTAAATTAGGTGTGTATTAGATATTTTTTTTATCAACTTGATCTGATTTTCGACACATGCAGTAAATATTTAAAAAAAAAAATATTCTTTCTTTTCTGCAGGTATATTGAAATATTTCGAAGTTCATTGGCTGAGATGCGTCGTCAATCTAACAATCGTCCAATGCCATATGACGTTAAAGATCGAGGAGGTTTCCGTAACAACAATCGTGATGACTTTGGGGGAAACCTTAACAATATGCGCGATTCAGGTAAATAAATTAAGTATTTTTTTCAAAAATATTACATTCATATAAATCAAAACATTTTTTCCATCTCAAAACATCGAAAACCAAAAAATCTTAAAAACCATCAGTTCAAAATTTCATTAAAAAGAAAACATAAAGTTGCAGACTAAAAAGAATTCCAGATTAAAAATTGTACTTGTACTATGTATTGAAACGCGATAGACAAATCAGCTGCTTAAAAGTAAACGCTGTTTACCTTGCAACTTAAAATATTGAAAATCAAATAACGCATTGATAAGATGTTAACTATTATTAACTTGTCAAATTTTGTAAAACGATCAAATGATTTCGGTTTGCCTCTATATGTAATAGATATAGTGTAGAAAAAAAGTCAAGAAATTAATGTTACATAATTGCATCGAGGATGTTTTGAATTATTTATAGCAGGTATATAAAGTTCTTATAACATAAACGGTTACATAATATCTAAATGTTTGAATTATCCCGCCATACCTACAAAAAATTTTTAGTTTTAGCTTCTTTCTTTTCTTGTAAATGAAAATGTTCAATGTAATTTATCGAATTACTTTAGCTTGTAGTCTCAATTCCGCTATCTTTAGGAGACATGAATTTTATTTCAATTTATTTAAGAACAAATCTGTTGCGACGTAACAATTCTTAACTTGGATTCAAATTTAACACACCAAATATCTTCGAAGACCTTTTTGCACTGCTTGGGATGCATTTAATTTTTTTCTAAAAATCCTTTTGGGAAATATTTATGGAAATGATTAAATAGTTACCTGGGAAAATTATTATTGATGGTTATTAATTATTTTCGGTGGTCAGTTTTTCTTTTTCTTTTGAAACACCATTCGTTATTCGTCTTTTGCTTTAAGGATCAAGCTCGTAAGTATGAAATACCTTAGTTTTTTTAGATTTTGTTTTGAGGCTAGGCGTGCGGTTGCATTTTCTTTGGGTAATACATAAAATTTTTGTTTCGGTTTTTTTACCCTTAATGGGTAGCCCAATGGGAGGAACTGACTGTCAATTATTTCCCTTTTTTGAGAAACCAGAAGTTACAAGCATCGATTTTATCAAAAAAAAAACAATAAGGTCAATTCTTTTATTAATTAATAAATTATTCTAAATATCGCGTTTTCGAGAAAAGTAGAAGGCGATGATTTTAAGAAAATGGCTTCATTGGGTTTTTCGAAATCGTTGGAAGCAGATTTTTTGTGTAGAAGGGAATTGAAAGATTGGAAATTTAAGTAACACCTAAAATTTTCGAATTTTGTTAACAAAATGTTGATGGCTATTTGAGTGTGGGAATTATTTTTTTTTATGACTTATTATTATACTATTATATTTTACTTGGCATTCAATTTACATTCTCCATAACCTCTTTTTTGACATGGACAAAGCAATAAAGAATTGAATCTTCTTCTTTTGGCAGATTACAAACAATGTTCTTATTTGTCAAAAACTAGCGTGAATGTGTGCGGATTGCAAAAATTGAATGTTCCATATAACAATCACTAGTTCTTTTTACAAGATTAGAAGTCCTTTGTTTTTAACAATTGCATTTTTAAAAAAATATAGCATCGAATTGTTTTACTATCAAAACAAAAAGAAAACACATTCTATTTGGAATAAGAAGACAATTTCACGTTCTCAGCTCATTCGAGAAAAGAAGTAACATTAAACTTCCAAAAGTCAATTTTATTTTAAGACCAAAATGTTAGCATTGCAATGGGAACATTTTTCTTAAAATTAAAT
The DNA here is from genome assembly GCA_958431115.1 of Syrphus vitripennis. Lineage (NCBI taxonomy): Eukaryota > Metazoa > Arthropoda > Insecta > Diptera > Syrphidae > Syrphus > Syrphus vitripennis. The sequence continues at coordinate 46,832,476 of OY288108.1, forward strand.
AAGTTACTGTCAACTCTAATCTATGTACGTCTACGTACGTCATTCATACCATAAGTGTATGCAAACAAAATTATATTGTATCATATCTTGTTTTGTGGCTCATATTTTGTGAGTTTACCTGAGATACGAATTAAAAAATCTTTAATTTATTTATTATGATTTATGTTCCATTGTATTCCATTTTGGCTTATTATTTATTTCTTAAAAATTATATACATATTTAACATTTCGATTGCTAAAAACATTTTAGTAACATCGTTCGTTTATATAAAAATAATATAAATTGAAGATGGCATTAAGTTTGTAATCATTTTGATGAAACTTTTGGGATTCTTCGCCTATAGTTTTTATTTTCATTTATAATATTTTCTCGTTTGCTTCTTAGGATTTGGCAACAATAACAAAAATGGATTTGGGGGAGGCGGTAACAAACAAATGGGAATGAACAACCTTGGAAACGGGTTAAATCTAAGTGGATTTGGGATGTTTGGTGGTTTGGGTGGTGGGTATAACAATGGTAATTCTTCCGGTGGAAATAATTTTGATAGACCCATGAATAACAATTATACGAGTATGGCTAGTAACTCTTCGGGAGGCGGTAGCGGCGGTTTTAATCTTCGTGAACAAAATCAAAATTTCAACAATGGGCAATTTTGGAATAATAACGATATGAATAAAAATATGCGAGGTCTTAATGATGGTATGAATCAATCTTTCGATGGCAACAGGGGATTCAACAATGGTATGGCTATATTTTATTTTTTAAACCTAACCCAATTTGGATTCTTTTTAAATTTTACAAAAAAAAAAACTATCTCAACCAGATAATGGCGGGAATAACATGAACAACGCATTTGATAGAGGAAATAACAGAATGAATATGGGTGGTGGAGGTGTTATGGGAGGAAACAATATGGGCAATAAGAATAAATTTGGGAATAATAGGGATTTCCAAAATGATAATGACTTATTTTGCATTCATATGCGTGGGCTCCCGTATAACACTTTTGAAAATGAAGTATTAAAAGTATGTTAAATATTTGTTTCTTTCGAAAATAGTGATTAATTTGTATGAATTTCTTACAGTTCTTCCAACCTCTTCGTCCAGACAATATTAAAATTATTTTTAATAATAAGGGTTTGCATAGTGGAAGTGCAGATGCATATTTTAGTTCATACGACGATTCCCAACTAGCAATGAAAAAACACATGGAGCAGATTGGAAGTCGTTACATTGAATTATTTTTCGATGGCAAGGCAAAGGGCAACAGGACTGGGTTTTCTCGTCAAAATAATCAAAACTTTTAGAACTACAACCTTTTTATTCTGAATAATATTTTACATAAGTAACCATTTAATATTATGTCCCATTTTCAGAGTAATTTAGTGGGAAACTGAAAATAAGTATCTAAGTCTTAACTGAAAAAAAAACTTATATCTTAATACTTTCTTTCATTTGACGAAAAAAAAACGATGTGTCGGAGATACTCATTTTTAACAGACACATTTTTAAAAATGAAATTAACAAATCAGCTAAAATTGTAACCCATTTCAATCCTTTTAAGAAGAATTAAACACATAGTACATACATAGTAAGTGAGAATATAATATGTATACAACTTAACATGTTCGACGCTGTGTCAATAACAATAAAGAAGTAGTATCAATATTGAATTTTTGACTTTTTATATAATTTCAAGGGTATTAAAAATTTCTTGATACCCACTTGATTCCAAGAACTTAATTTTTTCTTTCCATTTTTTAACGTTTTTAAAAACGTTTTTAGGTACATGGGAACCTGCTACTGTAAATGGGGAAATTCTTCAGTACAAGAAGTTTAGAAACATGGTGATTCGTATGAGGTGCAAAAAATATGTGATTGCTAAAGAGGAGACAAGACAAGAAAAATACAGTTCAAATGGAAAACTCAAAGTCAGATCAAGAATATTTATTCAATAGAAAGAGCCTTTTCTTTTTAAATTGTTTTTTTTTTAAATAAGGATTTTATTACAAAAAAAAATATATTTGAAGCTGTTGAACCTCGAAATTCAATCTGAGTACGATTTCCAGTTATTAGAAAAACCTTGGGAAAAGTAAATTTCGAATCTTAAATACTCGAAAATTTAAATATTTAATTAAACAAGTTTTTTTAATTTTTCAAATACATAATTGCATTCTTTTATTGAGTTGCAATATTTTTTTTAAACTATAAAAACTTTAGACGGAGCATTCTTGTATGAGAACAAAATTGAGTTGTGAAATGAAAACTATAGCGCTCGCAAAAGTTACATTGGATTACTTTAAGAATTTAAATTTTTTTGTGAAGTTTGTAAAATTATGCTGGGGTCGCACATTGAAATTCAAAACGCAATTCAAAAAAATAAAAGAGTACTAGTAATAAGAAAAAATCTACCGCATGATAAAACTTTTTAAGTTCCGCTGCAACAATTTTAATTTAACTGGCTTTTAAATTTTGCATGGAACAAACGTCATTTAAAAGACATATGTACAAGCTTCAAAAGCGATTGGTGCAACTCCAAGGGGTTTATTTATCAATTTAAAAATTGTTATTTAATCTTTAAAATGACTGCTAGGTTTCACAGTTTCTTATTTTAAACTGAAAAATTATGAAATGTATACCTCTAAAAAGTTGTCTGGTCTGGAAAATATAAAGATGTGGTGGCAATAAGAAAATATACTAATGTTTAAATATTTTGTTAACATCTAGAGGTATTCATTCAACGATGGAAGCCATATCCCTAGGAACGAACAGTTCTCATTTGTATAAGATTATTTTTCTGTAAAAGAAATAAATGTATCCTGCAAATTTGTTGCGGAAAGTGAGCAGATAAACTTATCACTTACAAATTAACCGTTATTATAATTAATGGAGTTTCTTATAATCAGTCAACAGTTTCTTAATGAGAGTTCATTTATTCTTCTATCCGACTGCTTATTAGATTTTTTGGTGTCGTTTTTATTTCGTTTTCAAAACCAAGCTAGAAGATATGTGATGAAATTTAAGACGTTTAAAACGAAGTTATGAGAGTGGGGATTTTTTTTTTAATTGCCTTAAAAAGATAAATGATACTTATGCACTTGAATGCCAAAGAAATTATTTTAATTTTATTGTGAAAAGTGAAAATTTATATTTTTATTAATTATAAAATATATGTTTCTGTTTACACTCTTGATAGCTAGCTTTTTCATAAACTCTCTCTAAGTCGAATTTCCATTTAACTGGACTTTTACGGAATATATTCGAATTCCCCTCAAATTCAATTTAAAAGAATATTAATATTTCTAACTCAATTTGTCAAAATCGGTCTAAGACAAAATAATTTTGATATCCCGTGGAAGGGAAGTTGTTTGTATTTTTAAAATAAATTCATCTCGTAACCTACAAAAAGTTATGAGAGGGATTTTGACGAATAAGACCAAACCTCTTTTTGGATAACTTATGTACATACACATACATATGTACTTTAAAAATCAAATTCAAATAAAACAACAGCAATAACTTTTTATAAAATACTTGCTAATCGTCAAAATAGAGCCTTGGCTGATTTCAGCAAGAACTCTGAACGGTATTCTATTTCGAACTTTCTTTTTGTCTAGATTCTTCGGAACCATTTTAATTATTAAAATTAAATTTAATTTTTTATTCTATTTCGAACTTTATTTTTATCTAGATTCTTCTGATATCTAAATAATTAATAAGCCACACTTACAATTCTTGCGATCATAAGAAATTTTAAATTCCAATTCACAAGCACTTCTATTTTGTATTATTAATCGGCCCTATCGAGGTAACCGTCGGAGCGGAACTTTCTACGCAACGCATCCTTGTCGAAGATTCAATTTCGGTTCGAAGTAGCTGTCATCGGAAAAAAGAAAAGAGGACTTCGGAGAAAATATTAAAGAAAAAAAAAAACGATTTGAAGTACTTTTTTTTGCGAAATGGCATGCGTTTAATTTTGTCGGAGAGAATCTCCGATCAGCTGATCGGAGAACTACCTCCAAGCAAAATGTCTCCGATTTGTAGAATTTCGGAGAGAATTCCGCTCCGACGGTTACCTCGATAGGGCCGAATGTTTTTATTAGGTAACAAATAAAAAAAATAGATTTCATGTTTTTAAAACATTCGTTTCGCAAAATAACCATTTTCACGTTTTTTTTAAAGCATTTAAACAAGCAGAGCGCAAAAAAAAAATTGTTTCCAATGATTCTTTTAGAAAACATTTTTTTTTCCATTCATGGACACCTTATGGTTGGACAATAATCTTAAGGGCCAACCATAAATCAGTTTACGTGAATTGAGCTATTGTCATAATCTAACGAAAAGCTACCAAAAGCATCCTTAAAAAGAAGTTTACCCATAATTGCGTCTTGTAACTTAAGCAGTAGCGAAAGTAAACGAAACCTATCGAAACAAAACAAAGCAAATTCTTTTTTTTTTTTATTTAATTAATTTATGTTTTTTTTTTGTTTTGAACTTTTTATCCCTATCGTTTCGATTTAATTTCTACTTTATTCAAGTGTCGAAATGTAGCTTTTTCGAGATACATATGTAAAAGCAAAAATCTAATTTTTGTTCGATTCTCAAATACTGGCCTCAATCTTATAAAGTATTTATTCAAAAAGCACACATTCAGATATATTTATGGAAGGGTTCATTTGTTTGAAAATTAATTTTTCAAAAACATTTCCTTAAAACAGTTATACATATGTATTTGCAAAGCGAATTGAAGAAAAAAAGTCCAGTTTTTCAACTTTTTATCGCTTAATGAGTTTTATAATGATTTTAACCGGAAACTTTGGAAACCGAAAAAATAAAATTTTCCTAAAATATACAAAATGATATTGATTTGTAAAAAAGGGAAAAAAATTTATTGCGCATATCTCGAAAACGGTTCTTTGAAAAAAAATATGATTATAATTTTCGATTTCAGCGAACCCCAAAAATTAATGCATGGTGCCTTTGAAATACAAGCAATAACAATTTTAAGTTATATGATGCCGTGTCTGCTGTTATAAGGTCAAAAAAGATTTAGGAGAGAAAAGAATATATTAAATATTATTTTGTTTTATTGCGTCGAAGAAGTATAACTTCTAATATGCGTTCGTGAGTAGACACATTTTTTTTAGATGCCATTATTTTCATTTTTGTATTCAATTTTATTTGTTGTTATTTCAAATATATGAAATGCTACTGAAAATTATCAAATTAAATTTCTTATATAATTCTGAATTAATCAACTCCCAAATTTATTTGTAGAAAAAACACCATTGAAGAGTTTCTAGTTGAAGATAAAAGCATCAGTTTGAGTTGCGATTCTATTGAATGAACTATTCGGAAACTGTGGAGGCAAATGAACAACCAAGAAGACACAGGACATCTGGTCTTGAAGCTGTCAGTCTTTAATTGCATGAACTATGATGGTGGAAAGTCGTGCAAGGCCATTCTTGAGGGCATTCGTGCCATGTGGACAATGTATGCACATTCTAAGATCAATTTTGCTGAATTTGTCTCTCATTGAAAACAATTTTCATTTTTTGAATATTTACAGTATACAACTGACGTAATTTACTCTATTGGCAAACTAACCCGCACAATGCATACACTTTTTGCCAAGACCTTAACTCTACCAGAGAAGCCATACGATTTGGTTTCTATTAAAATTTCCTATTTGATATGATATCTATTTAAAAAATAAATAACAAAAAATGGATAATGTGTTTATTTTATTTAAAATAGTCTTTTAAACAAACTTTTTAAAACTAAATTTTAATGCAAAAATTAATCCGATCAAAAAATGTTTGGATTAAACGAGTGACTAATAAGGAATTGGATTGAATACATTTGGATTAATAAAACTAAGTGAGAAATACATTGAATCACAAAAGTTTCCAATTAAGTAGGTATGTAACCCATTCCTAGCGCATATACAATAATTGAATGGTGCCAAATGGAACCACATCTTGTTTTAATTATCGGCCCTATCGAGGTAACCGTCGGAGCGGAATTCTTTCCGAAATTATACGAATCGGAGACATTTTGGTTCGAGGTAGTTCTCCGATCAGCTGATCGGAGATTCTCTCCGACGAAATTAAACGCATGCCATTTGCATGCGATGAAGTACTTCAAATCGTTTTTTTTTTTTTTTTTTTCTTTTATTATTATTTTCTCCGAAGTCCTCCGACAAGTTCTTGGCGCGGAAGTTTTTCTTTTTTCCGATGATATCTACTTCGAACCGAAATTGATTCTCCGACGAAGGATGCGTTGCGGAGAAAGTTCCGCTCCGACGGTTACCTCGATAGGGGCGTATGTAATTTCGTTCATAATTTCCAAATTAGCTTCGAAATTACCTCATTTCAAATACAAATTCACATTTACAAATGTGGTATTTTCTTGGAAATAAGGTAAACCCATTTAGCCCAATAAAATTTTAAATTTCTTTATGAGACAGGAAGATAAAAACAATAGTGAGCTGTCAAACGAAATTCCTCATTTGTAATGTAAACGCTCTTCATTACAAAATGTACGCGAGTAACGATATTGTAACGGGTACTGGTATCTAAAGAGTACTGGTTCTCATTTTGTCGTTACTTTTAATCATAATAGACGGAGGCGGTCGGATTAAAATGAGCCAACCTTAAGACAAAAATAATTTTACTTGTTTGCAATATGGCCAACTTTGCCCACTTGACTACTCGGAGTGGCCACTTTTTGTTGGTTTTTGACATACGGTACAAACAGCGTCTGTCTATTAAAGTTAACCCTTGACTGTAGGTATTACCGTTATTTTTTCTGCTTAAAGTGATTTTTTGATTGTCCCTACCACCTGAACGGGGGAAATAGATCACTTCCCCGCTCCCATATCATCTTATGCAAAACACCATGTATGTTGGGATTTTCAGGATTTTAGGGCCTGATTCTTGGATACATTCTATGAAAAAAATTGTTCTACTGTAAATACTACCGCCTACTAATAGTTTTTCATGAATTTTTATGTAGTTTTAAAATAGTTATAAGTTTGAATTTAAAAAAAAGATTTAAAAAAACGGAAATTGCCTCTTATTGTTAACCTCGTTTCATATTCTTAGAAGAAATACTAGCATTTGTAAATACGTTAATATAAGATGTCTTATCTAACAATCAGCTATAAGATAAATAATTTTCAGCCTATTCTATTCTTTTTTTTTCATCTTATTTTTTTACTTCGAATTCAATCTTCTCCAAAAAATGCGTAAAAAAATAAATTTTTAATATTTTTTGAATGAACCTAACAATAATAAAAATCACACATTCAAAAATTCTTTAATTATCTTTATAAAAAAAAATTATCCGAAAACACACAATTGTATCGCTTCAATTCTATCACATTTAGGGGCACACAACTCTATTAAATTAGACAGAATATTGTTCAGTACATAGGCCATATGTGTTGCTGTATCTATCTTGTGGCAAATAAAAGCATATTCAATTAAGAAATAAAGAAAACTTCGCGCCGTTGATATTTTTTTATTAATTGAAAAATGTTTGCACTGTAAATCGTATAGTATCTAGTTGTGTTCGCTTAGATACAGTTGTACCCTGATTAATTCTTCCTCTCTGGAAACTGAAACTACATATATGATTAATATTTTATTTTATTTTTTTATAAACGAATTAAAAAATAAATTAAATTAAAAGCATTATATCAAAAACAAAAACATATTAAAAGTTATATTATTTATCATCGATTTTCTGATTTAACCAGCTTTTTATTTGTGGTCTTATAAGTGAATCCAATGCCTTCTTTCAATATTGGAAATTTGTCTGTCGGATCAAGGAAAGATCCTGTGTTTATAATAGCGGAAATCGGACAAAACCATCAAGGGGACATTGAAATAGCTAAACAATTAATCAGCGCAGCTAAGGTAATATCATTGTAAATATCATATCATTTGAAGATTTGTACATATGTGCCTAAGTTCGAGTGTCAACACTTTTTTTTATTGAAATTCCACAAAATCCGACACTGGAAGGGGCTTAAAATGGACATTACATGAATGCATTATAAATCCACCAAGTTGTTGCTTGAATCGAGGCAAGAAAAAATGAAAGGGTCGCACGTATGTACATAGGTACTTGCTTATTTGTGCGATCACATCGTAAAACAATAATTTCAAATAAAATAAAAACCTGAGCCTTTATTTCATGGCACGAAAGAAACATGTTTTATTTGAGCTTGAAGGTAGAATTTTTTAAAGTAGGAATTTTGTGTGGATCTTTCAGTTTATTTTGGAAAAAAATATTTCAACACAGGGTGACTTCAGGGCTCAACGAACAAACCTATTATATGTTTTGTACATTTATTATTATGTTTTGTACATTTATGTACCTTTGAATGTTTTTTATAAAAATAAATTAACTAAGAAGATAATGTACAGAACTTTTTGATTTCTCACCAATATTATATTAGGTACCGTTATTAATGTCAATTTTTTTATTTTTCTATAATAGGCTTCATTCCATTTTTAAGAAATTTGAAATTTTTGAAAACTGTTTTTTAACAATTATATTGAAGGTACCCTTATCTATTCCGGAGACGGTACAATCATGAATTGTACGCAATCTACCTTGAAGCAGACATAGTGGCAAAAGTTAAGCTCGATAGACTCCGGTGGGCAGGGCACCTAGCTCACATGAGCGAAGAGGAACCGGCTCGGAAAGTCCTTTGTGGTACATTCTACCCGGCCATGGTTGCGTTGGAGATATGACGTAGACCAGGACTCTCGAAGCCTTTGGGGCCGGTCCCCGTTTGTCGAGCCGATGATGATGATGACCCTTATCTTTGAAAATAAAATTAATTTTTGTCCAAATTATTGAAGATAGTATTGAAGAACAGTTTTGTACCAGTTTTAAAAAATGTCATTTTTGAAATATGTATGCATTTAGTTTTCAAAAAACAATTTAATTTTTTTTTTTCAATTTTTTTTAAGTTCAAAGTTTTACTCCATTGTAGTGGGAAGGAAATTAAAAAAAAAAAAACAACAAAAAAAAATTATAACAAAAACATTCCGTTTTTTTTGATAGCCACGTCAATCAGAAGATAAACTTACGGTCCTCTCGTATTAAAATGATTCCCAGTGTATTTGTAGGCCATTTTTGACTTTTTAATATGGAACTTTTTTATTCAATTTAAAAAAAAGATTCCCTTAAATTCAACAACCATATCAAATTATAACAAAAAATGTTTTTTTTCTCTTTTGCAGAAAATTGGCTGTAACTGTGTTAAATTTCAAAAGTCTTGTTTAAAAGAAAAATTTACGAAAAGTGCACTAGAAAGACCTTATATAGGGCACAATTCTTGGGGAGCTACTTATGGAGAACATAAGGCTTACCTAGAATTTTCGGTTGATCAACATAGAATTTTAAAAGACTACTGCAAAGATCTGGATATATTTTATTCAGCTTCTGCAATGGACGAGGTAAATCAATAAATTTTTATGATACCTTTTTTTCGTATGCCTCTTTAAATTCAAATAGTTTAAAAAATCATTTTTAATTTAAAAAAAAACTACAGGTGTCTTTGGAAGAATTACAATCACTTGACTTGCCGTTCATTAAAATTGGTTCTGGAGACGCTAACAATTTTAGCTTGCTGGAAAAAGCAGCAAAAGTCCAATGTCCACTTATAATATCAACAGGAATGCAAACTATGACAACGATTGAAACTATTGTACAAATTATGAAGGAATCACACAAGAAAAATTTTGCCCTCCTGCACTGTGTATCTTCTTATCCAACAAAACCCGAAGATTGCACTTTGCTTACCATTCCATTGCTGCAGAACAAATTTCCTGATGTTGTAATTGGTTATTCTGGGCATGAAATAGCTCCATACATATCAGAATCTGCTGTTCTACTCGGAGCGAAGATAATCGAAAGACATATAACATTAGATAAATTACAGAAGGGTTCAGATCATTTATGTTCTTTAACTCCCATCGAATTTGCAAATTTAATACAGGCTATTAGATCTTATGAACAAATTAAGCTTTTGGAGATTCCTCATCCTACACAATTTATCATCAATCATTTTAATTATGACGAAAATGTTAAAAAATCTCTAGTAAACATATCTGAAAGAAGAATCTTAGAATGTGAATTAGATTGCCGAAAGAAATTAGGCAAATCTTTAGTAGCAGCGAAAGTGATCTATAAAGGAGAAATGTTTACAGTTGATAATATAAAAATAAAAGTAAGTGAGCCGCCTGGGATAACAGCAGAAAGATTGAGAGATTGTATAGGACCATTTGCAAACAAACATATAAACAAGGATGAACCAGTTCAGTGGGGCTATATTATTGGATTTAAGTGATATTTCAATACTCTATTTAAAATTATATATTTTTATGGAATAAAGGAAGTAGTAAAAAATTAATTAGTTTTCATTTAAATAATATATTTGCCTATCAATTAACGTTTTCTACCGTTTTCTAGAAAAGACTTCCAGTCTGCCAGTTTAACAAAGTAAAATTTAAAGCAAACTTACCCATGCCTGACAAATTTGGTCAATCTTCAAACAAGAACTTCAGGATCTTTCGCTGAGACTGTAATCTTTCTTGCTATTTTATCAATGTGTCTGTTCAAAAATTAATATACCATAGTTAAAGTGTAGCTTTTTAATGGTAGGCACATGCTACCATATTCCATTAGCAGTCAAACGCCCAGTCGATTTCCGAGAGACATTGTTTTTGATTTGCTGGAAATGTAAGGTTCCACTTGAAACAATAGACCTCTAAATTATTTATTATCAACTTAGGACTGACGTGATTCCAATAGAAAGACATTATCGTCTGCGTCAGATAATTCATAATAATTTTGAGCAACGATTTGAGAAAAAGAGATACCTCGGTTTGAATATTGGTGGGATATTCATTGGGTCTTCTCTCCTTTTGTGTGTATTGGGAATAGAATTAATTTTCGACGTCTTGATGATTTACTTTTATTATATGGTTTATACATTTTTTTTTGGGCATTTGAAAAATTCCTTAGGGATCCGAGCAACTCCGGGACCTCCATTATATTTATGTAGCTCTAGTAAAAAACTGATTTTTTAGAATTTTAAATTATTTATGTATGAATTGGTTTCAGGAAAAGTAAAGTATCCGTGTTTTTTTATTGTTAACTTACTTTTTGGAGGCTCCGTTGCTCCCCTTAGATTATGTTCACTGGTCTGACAAGCACCATTTTAATTGTCATAAAAAAAAATCTGCTGGAACAACGAAATGGAAATTTTTTGAACCCCGAGAATAACAATTGTCAAAAGAAAATATTTTGTAATGAAAAAAAAAATGTCGCACCAACCAAGTGGCATCCAGTTTTTCACGTAAATATGTAAATATATTTAATAATGACTTCAATTTCAAAAATTTATTGATTAACAAGAAACCTAGTTTTTTGATTCGTTCATAGCTACGCCCTATTTTGGACCACTAATGCTAGCAATTTAATAAGAAAAGAAAATTCGAATGCAGTGCGTTGATAAGTCAGATAAGTAAATGAGTCACCGGTAATAAATTACTAAAAATTATAAACTCTTATAAAATAATAATATTAAATTATTAGCCACAAATATATTACCGTAAATAAAAGTACAATTTTACAATCAAGTTATACAAAGTTTATTAGTGGTATGAGAACTATTGGATACAGTATTTATTTAAACTAATAGAACTTATCCTTTAAAATGAAGTTTTATAATTAAAATGGGAACACGAAACTAATTTGGAACGACACAAAATTTCGTAAAATTTAAATCCCTAGGTATGTTCTAATATTTCAATGTTACAAAAGTCTTAAATTTCATTATTTTCTGCGGTGTGTAGTCTCAAAGATTTTTTTAGGACTTAGTACTTACTTCTCAATGGTTTCTTTCTCAAAATTCAACACCCCAATAAAAGACTTTTTTTGGTGCTTTTTTTCTCTGGACATTATCCAAAACCAAACAAGTTACATAATTTTTCAAATCATAATAGCCTCCTTAAATATTTAAGATATTTCTAAGTTTAGTTATAGTACTTATAATGTTCTATGCATTCGAGATGTCGCTTTTCAAGACTTTTGTAAATCGGAATTGCAGTATACGGGTTTTAATTTTTCGAAATTAGGTGGAAAACACAATTGAAATATTACATTTACTCTACCATTGTATCATCTTCAACAACTCCTGCGTTCTCAACTTCCTCCATATCCTCATCTTCACCGTCTTTTTTGTCAATAGGTTTTTCATAAACCTGTTCGAGTGGAGAAACAACAACTCCATCCCACACCGACATCTCTCTTGCGATACTTGTGTTTCCTTCTAACCCTAAAATATGTTTGTAGCCTCCATGTGCAAGGACTCGTAGCAATGTTTGTGCTGTCAAACAACACATATCTTGCTGTTCTAAAGTCATTGCTGTATGTACACGTATATGACCTGGCTCACAGGGATCTGTTATTCCAGCTGATCCTGGCAAAAATAACCCAGCTGACAGAAGTTGAAAAACTCGACGAAATGCAAGGTTAATAGGAAGAGCTTGTCGGCTTGGATTGTTCATAATAGAAAGATGAGCAATTAAGTCCAGCATCCATGGCGAAAGTGGTGAAAATGCTTCAAAACGGGTTGTAAGATCTTTTAATATACGAATTAGAACTTTAATTGAAGAATGATGAGCATTTTCTTCAAACCATCTTGTATGTCTTATTGCAGCTAAATGTGCTTGCATTGCTTTTGGATCCAAATGAATGTCTGCTTCAAGCTTGCGGATATTTTGAGGTATTGTTGCAATTAAAACTCGTACTTTGGCTTGCCAATTGGCAATATTAAATCCACCGTCATGCATTGTAGTTGTCAGTTGGTCTGCTTTGGTAAGAACTTCTGTTTTCATGGCATTTTTGAGATCTGCTTCAACTTTTTTAGCCAGTGCTTCACAAGCTTCTTTTGTTGGTAATGTTTTAAGTATTACAACTATGTCTGCTACATTATTTCCAGTTATTAATGTACCCTTTTTGAATGACCCAACCTGTCGAACCTCATCTAGTTGCTATAATAGAATAAAAAAAAATATTATATTTCAGTATACGCATGATATGTGTTCAACGGGACCAATGTTACATCACAAAAAAAAAAAATATAATGTGGGCCTATTTGTTGTGTGACGTCAGAACCATCTGGTTAATAATTCAAATTATTTAGTTTTTCTCATAAATATTTTTGTGAACAGTGTTTGGCACAGTGGATATAATACTTGACTTCTAATGTTTGGACTCAGGGCCCACTCTAAGCGACATTCTTTTCTACGTATATTCCCTTGGTTACAATCAAATGCTCCTTGGCATAAACGAAATAAATAAACATTTAGTGACAAAAGAACTCGTGGAATACTAGGACTTTAGTTACAATAGCTTCCCCAACTAAACATCGCTAGTTTTTCAAAAAAAAAAAAAAAAAGATTGGTCTAATTGAAATAGCCTTAACTCAAGTCTATGACCTTGATGGTGGTATACACAAGTTTTTGTTGTTTCATTCAAATTCTTCAATGGAAATTTAAGGAAGCAGCATAACTGCAAGCAGGACATAATATGCAAAATACCTTTCATACATACATACATATTTTTCAATGTTTCCGTCAAATGACAAGGAAAGAGAAACTAAAGTAATTGGTCTAAATATCGGCAAAAACAAAAAAAAAATGTTTAGCATTCGAACTTCCTCAATTGTTCAAGTAGATATTTCTGCAAATATAGTCGAGATAGCGGAACCGAATAAAGGCTGCCTTTTGTATGCTGTAGAAAATACGGACAAATAACTCAGCAACCTTCGACTCTACGAAGTGCTTCCATTTTAGTTTTGTATTATGTATTTACAAGATATGTTCTTGAGGATTTTCTGTTCCAACCAATGATGTTCAATGATGAACTTCATACGAGAATACGTCTGGAACTCATAGAATATTATATGAAGACGTGAGTGGCAGTGGATATGCCATACGCTTTCTAAAGTTAACGAGTACATTGCGAGCTAAGCAATGCGAAAGCACCTCTCACACAGGCAAGTAGATGAGCGGGCGCACTTAGAAGTACTTGGCGGAAAACGGTAACTGGAGAAGAGTTAGTGAGAGCTCAAATACATCTCCAAGGACCGTAAACGATGGCGCGTAGGAGTTGTAGTATCCCTATTCTAATAATGCTATGAGCGCGATTATCCCAAGCAATCCAGGCCCAGACGAATTATTTTGAAGGACAATTGTTTGTTCTGTAATAATTGAATAACTAACTAACAAGTCTTTCTCAGTCTGCGGGGCTCGAAAATATTATTTGCCAAATCCGCTATTAAATTGCGAAGACTTTTTCATGGCGGGAACGGTAAGCTACTGCAAAATTTGAAAGATTCCATGTTTTCTTAAAAAAATCGATTTTCCAAAACAATACCAAAGAAAACAGTTATTGGTATTCGGCATTGAGTGTTTGCTTGTGGAGTTATGTTAGGTGTTATTGAGTTGTAGGAATTCTTCAATAGAAAAGCAAAACTCACAAAACATCAAATTTCATTGCAGATTCTATTTGTCCATCTAAGGCCCCTATTATGAATAGCGAATCGAACGTTCGAAAACGACCGTTCTTAAGGTAACTCATTTCGCGAATTGCAATTTTATGTTCAAAAGCCAAATGTTTGGCGAAAGTAGATGTTGAAATTATTGGATATCCCAAACGTTCACTTTGAAATGAACGTTCGACTCGCTACTCATAACAGGGCCTAAGATCCCAGTGCCACAAAGTCTGCAATGTTTGCAAGGATTTTACTTCATAAAATGTGCAAATCAACATAAAACGGCTCTAATTATTACAAAAACAAATACAAATAAAAATTTACTTACACAAGTACTAAAATCACCAGGTGCCACAACAAGATTATCCAGAACTCCTTGAACTTTAGAAACTAGATTTGCTATAGTTGTTTGCTCCGATGGAGACGGGCTCAGATCTTGGTTGCGTTTTAACAGCGCCTATAGCATTGTAGAATTATTATTTATTTATTAAATTTAATATAAACAATCTAAGAAAAAAATAAATTACAGAAGTTAGTGCGGCATCGTCGACCACTGGAGAGACTTTGGGGAACAGGACCTCTGCCAAAGTTAAATCGAATGGGTGACGAGGAACAAAAGTTTTTTTGAAAGGCGGTCTTATTCCTCCGCGAATTACTCCACGTCCGCCTCTGATTATACCGCGCACCATTTTAATAAATATATATAATAATCTATATCTTTAAAAGTGTTTTATTTCTGGAAATAAATTAAAGTTCTGAGAATATTTTTGGCACCGGTGATAATGCGTCCTAGTCGGGAGTGTTTTTGCCTTTTCGATGACTTTTGACTAAAAAAAAAAGAAAATTGGAAACAGATACTAGTTTTTCCAGATTTATTATAAGAAATTTTTTGTCTTTGTCGTTTCTCTGTCTGGTGTTTAAGAAGAACAAGACAGACATCAAACCTTGTTGGGTTCTACGTGCTGTTAAACGATAAATTTTTCAATCAAAAACGTCGAAGTCTACACTTTGACACAATGACAGTTTCGAAACGTTTGCTACTAGGATTTTTATGATTCACAATAAGCAAATCACAAACGTCAAAACCTTGGTAAAGGTCCGTATTGTTCAGTTCCCACAAGCTGAGATGAATGGATTTTTGTAAAATTGAATAAACTTTGTTGCTTTTCCACTGTCAAAATTAGAAGGAAAAAATCCGCGAAAAGCCCAGTTGGAATTATTTTCAACATCATTGAGTTGGAAGGATTTCTATCACTGGCCGAACCCACCTGAAGACCCTTTAAACTTTGATTTCCTTTTTTTATTTTTAATACCGGTTTATTTTTTCTTGTTTTGATACCTGATTCACATAAGTGTGAGAAGTTCTCCTCGTAGTTGTCCAAAAAATTTCAACAAAAGTGCCAAAGTGAAAAACTAATTATGCGATAGAGATGATTATGTGTAAAATATGGTTGCCAAATTCTGTTTAAATGATCATTTTACATTGTGGTTTGTCCTGTACAAACCACTTTACGCAGAGATTATGCTTTGTATATGAAAACTATAGTACTCTCATGGTGGAAGTCGAATGGGGCGACATCTAATGTATGCCGGCAACCCTTACTCTTTTTTTTGCGAAGAGCTTATAGAGGTTTTAAATGATATTTATTGATATTTTTTGGATGCAATTATCCAAAAAATAGTCTCCTCTTGCTCCTACCACCAATTTTCGACGCTTAAAGACTCACCAAATCGAATTTTACACCTCACATTTTGCAGCGCCACCACCAGGATCCGGGCAACCCTAAAAAAAACTCGCCATGAGAGTACTATAGTTTTCATATACAAAGGATTATGTAGCTCCTGTTTTTGATTTTCGCTTTTTCCACTTTTTGTCACTTTTGGCTAAAACTAAGTAAGTGAATGTAGTTAAGCCTTAAATCTCTTCGACTCACTGCATTGTGAATCATGCATAAAACCGACGTTTGGTGGAAATTACTAATCCAGATGTAAAATCAAGTTGGTGACGTTAGATAAATAGAAAAATCGTCTTCTTTGTATACTTGGTTTTTGGAAAAGTCAGAAATTGTAAATCTAGATAATTTCATATTTATTTTTTCTCTTTTAAAGGCAAATTATCTAAATAATAAAATAATAATAATAATTGGAAATAGATAAAAGAAAAAAAAAATCTATTGTTATTTTAAGTCATATTGCAACTCAGCGATAGCTGAGTCCAATAGCTTCCGCAATGGACCATTCAACTAAAGAAATAAAGTTATTAAAAAGACTTGAGACCAAAAGATTAAATGAAATTATAGAACGAGAACGTATTAAAGAAGAACTAAAATCAAAGGAAACACCAAGTGAGAAACGTACTCGTCGTTTAAAAGAAAAAAATGCAAAAGAAGCAAGGCGCCGTGAACGAATGGGCTGGGACACAGAATACCAGCACTATACCAACCAAGATAATCCCTTTGGCGATGCCCATTTAACTTCAACATTTGTTTGGAACAAGAAATTGAAAAAGGAAGGATTCAAAAATGTTGCTCCTGAAGCAGTCGAAGTAATGCATCGCCAAAAACAAGTTGAAAACAAAAAGGAACTCGAAAAAGTGAAGAAGAGGCGTCTAAAGAGAGAAATGGAAAGGCAATCGCGGGAAGAAGAAATGCAGATGTTGCAACGATCACGAGAAGCTACCAAATTTGAAGAATGGGAAAAACAGGAAGACATGTTTCATCTGAAACAGGCAAGACTACGAAGTTCGATTCGAATTCGAGATGGAAGAGCCAAACCAATTGATTTGCTTGCTCAGTATATTTCCAATTCTAATTTGGAACAAACTATTGAAATGCAAATGCATGAACCATATACTTTTCTCAATGGTTTAGACATTCAAGATTTGGAGGACCTGCTGGTAGATATTGAAGTCTATAAAGATCTTGAAAAAGGCACGAATTCTGATTTTTGGACTGATATGACCGTTATTGCTAATGATGAACTTCAAAAACTTCGAAAACTTGAACTTAATCTTGAAGACGAAACAAAACTGGGAAGGAGAGAAGGTATACACAAAAGTGTATCCAAAGAAGTATCAGATGTATTTCGAGGTTAGTATTAAATAAATATTATTCAACTGCTTTTACGTATATTATGAAAGTAAACGTTTATAAATCATCTACACACTAGAGTAATGTTCAGGATATAAAATTAGTTTTAAAATAAAGGGTATCCCAACAAGTACGCAAGATTTAAATTTTAAATAAAACGCAGATACTTAAAACAAAATCGCGAATTCTTTATTATATCGTAAAGTAGACAGGATGAGGTTATGTATGGAACAACACATCGGGCAGATGGCCGCCGGGGCTTTGCTGGCACATACGCGATCTTTTAATGAAATTTTCAATGACCGTTTGGCATAAATGCTGCGGTATTTCATTATTGCAGCGTCCGATTTCCTCTTCAAAGGCTTGACTCGTCGTCGGCTTATTCGCATAAACCATCGACTTCAAAAAACCCCAAAGAAAAAAGTCCAATGGTGTTAAATCGTACGATCTAGACTGCCAATTCTGGTCTCCAAAACGTGAAATAACACGACCAACAATAAAAATAATAATATGAAATATTACAATTTCACAATGAGAATGCGTTGTTCATTCGTGTAGCGCTCCATTTTTATTAACCTTATACCTTCTACTAACAAAAAATAATAATTGTTCAAATGTCAAATAATAACTCTATGGGCAGACCTTCCCTTGAAGAATTTTGAAATGCTGTTCCGCAGCATACCAACCAAAATAAATGAAACAGTTCTTCATGGAGAAGGTTATCTGTGTGCTCGAATAATCGGACCAACTGATTTTATATCTATTCGATTGAGAATCTAGAATGCAAAGATGCAAAGAAACAACAACTCGCAACTAAAATTGCAGTGTTTTTTCAAAGTAATTTTCCAAGTAGAATTATATAATCATTTATGTTCAAGATCGTGAAAAAACGCGGATATATTTACCCACAAAATTGCTGCTGCAAATTAAGATAAAAAGAAAATTTCATAAAAGTATACCATTTCCTCTGCAAATGTCCTGCTTTGGCAAACTTTAGAATACAATCCTTTGGAAGTGCATTCTTCTACGACCTCGATGAGCTATCTGAGACGAAGATAAGAGATCTCAATGCGACCAAATGGCTCTAAAATACTCCGCTATGAAGCCTCTCTCTAAACTCTTCCCCTTTAATCTTAGGTCAAACGAGTTGTGGTATCAAAACGGCGCACTACAGCGCCAATTGGATCACAGGCTAGGATACCCTGTGATCGCCATTTCTACCTACCTACCTACCAATGGCTACAAGATTTTACTGATTTACAGTTATTTATTTGATTCTTGTGAACTCCCCATCTATTATATTGAAAAAGTTGTAACTCCTTGGTCTAAGTTTAATGAAAAATTAATATTAGTCCCAGTTAATTTCTCTACTAATTTTGTAGGACTAGAGCTTTAGAGCTTAATTTAGATCTTAGTTGAATAAAAAATTAAAACTTTGTTTCATTTCTGCAAAAAACTTAATTTAGTTTTGAAAGGGAAATTGAAATACATTTTTAAAGACTACAATAATAATATACTCGAAGAATATTAACCCTACTCATAATTTCAGGAAAACACTGCTTAGATTGGAGCTTGTTATCGAAAAACATTGAAACAATTCTTTCATGAATGCAAACAAGTCTTGGGAGCATATGTATCATTAGCTTTACTCTCCACTTGCTTGGTCAAGAATTGTTAGCCTGTCGAATTTTGAAATGGTCTCGTCGCCTCCCTTTTTTATTTTTCGAATTCATGGCGTGCGAAATGACGTGAAAAGCTCTATTGTATACATCCTCGTATGCTGTCCATGTTTGAATTCCCTTCGCTTTAAGCTTTTTGCATTGTGTTCAAGTGTTAAGTCGAAATTTCAACCAACTAGTATTAAGAGAAAAACATTTTATGCACTCAAAGTTTCAAACGAGTTATAACTTACATTTTTTGCATACAGCCGATTCTGACGATTTAAAAATCTGAAAGAATTGGGATTTTTTTTTTCTTAAAAACTGTTCCGTAAACTAACACTCAAAAATATAAAAAGAATAGATTTTTGGCTTTGCAAAAGGTAATTGCAAGACATTGTAAGTTTTGTTGTTGGTTTTTAATATTTGTAAGAAAATTGCCCCCCAGAAAAGACACCGACTTTTTCGTTTTGACCCAACCAATCAACTTATTTGTGTAAATCACATTTTATTGAATTCAAATTTCCCTTAAACGCTTTATTGAGACTAGAGGATGAAAACAAAAATCTTAAGGAATTAAGGATTCTCTTTGTTTTAGGTCCATCTAATTTGTACTTTTATTCAATAATCGCCTTAATGCACATAGTTTCATTCCTCAACATCAAAGGCAATGTTTCTTATTGATTTTTATTTTTTAATATATTTTTAGGAAAGTCAGCCCAACAACTGGATGAGTTAAGAAACAAAATTGAAACTAAAATAATGAGCAAAACAGATGGCGTTGATATTAGCTACTGGGAGAGCTTGCTGTCTAAGTTAAAAGCCCATATGGCTCGAGCAAGGCTGCGTGATAAACATCAAGTTAACTTACGACGAAAACTTGAGTTGCTAAAAAATTCTACTTTCGAGGAACCGGAAACAAAACCTGTTTTAGATGATTCTTATTTTGACGAAAAATCAGAGCCAAATACCACTGATAATGTTGTTAATGAAGAAATCGATGGAAATTCTACCAAAGACACTGATGAAACTCATTTAAACACGTGCTTAGATCTTTACAACGATGGCTGCTACAGCCCTCCATACCTTAGATTAGATGAAATAGAAAATGCTAAAGTGATTTCGTCAAAGAAGAATGAAGAAAAAATCGAAAATTTGCGAAAATCACTCATTCAATCTAACTTCGTAGAGGATACTTTGACCCGAGAAGAGATGTTACTTCACGAGGAGGCACGCAAGGACATGACCGAGGATGAAGCAGTGTTTTCAGTTGAAACTAAACTAGAATCGCAGGTTTATTTATGGTCGGATAAATATCGTCCGAGAAAACCCCGATACTTTAACCGTGTCCATACGGGATTCGAATGGAATAAGTATAACCAAACCCATTACGATATGGATAATCCTCCTCCAAAAATAGTTCAAGGTTATAAATTTAATATATTTTATCCGGACTTAATAAATCAAAGTTGCACTCCACAATACTTTTTGGTAAGTATTTTAATAAGGCATCATTGTAATATGATTCGATTGACTTTTAATTCTTTTTCAGACACCGTGTTCCGATAATAATGACTTTGCTGTTTTAAGATTTCATGCTGGGCCGCCCTACGAGGATATTGCATTTAAAATCGTCAACCGAGAATGGGAGTTCAGTTATAAAAGGGGATTCCGATGTCAGTTCCAAAACAATATTTTCCAGCTATGGTTTCATTTCAAACGGTATAGATATCGCCGGTAGAGAACAAAAGAATACAATTTATTTTTATTTATGCATTGGAATTATAAATATATTTTTAAACATAAATACATATTATCTTATGAATACTGAACCAAAATTTTGTTACTTTTTTATCAAAGCGGAAGTGGTACACTACACATATTGTTAGAACTTAAATTCTCAAAAATAGGTATAGTGATTTAAAATTGACATTTTTTAACTTCGATTGTGGTAAGTTGTATGAGTACAACTAAACTAGTTGTTTATTGTTAAAGGTCACAATGGTAAGGCGACATAATCGGCCCTATCGAGGTAACCGTCGGAGCGGAACTTTCTCCGCAACGCATCCTTCGTCGGAGATTCTATTTGCTTCGAAGTAGCTGTCATCGGAAAAAAGAAAAACTTCCGCGCCAAGAACTTGTCGGAGGACTTCGGAGAAAATATTTTAAAAAAAGAGCGATTTGAAGTACTTCATCGCATGCAAATAGCATGCGTTTAATTTCGTCGGAGAGAATTTCTGATTAGCTGATCGGAGAACTACTTCGAAGCAAAATGTCTACGATTCGTAGAATTTCGGAGAGAATTCCGCTCCGACGGTTACCTCGATAGGGTCGAATAAACTTTTTTCTATGATTTAAATAAATGGGAATTGTTGCGCGGCAAGAGTCCGCAAACGTTCATGCAGTATATTCGAATTTGCAGTGTTTTTCTTATTTTTTGGTCGCTTATTTAAGCCATCTCCCATTGTTTAGGACAAAAAAGGTACTCGTATGTTGGTACGCTCCATAGTACTTAAATCATTTTCATAGGTCTCGTTTCTGGACGCCAGGTCCCATATATTTTTGCTCATTCTCCTTTGTTGTAGATTAAAACTTTTATGGACAAAATTTTGTTAAAAAAAAAAAAAAAAATTTGGCACTGCACCATGGATTTGATTTGTATTAAAATAAATTTCTGTTTGAAAATTTGGTGGGACCCAGAAACACTTAAATTCGTAAAATCAAATGAAAAAGTATAATATTCTAATTGTTAAGCGCATTATTCGCCAACCATGACAATATTCGCTATTATTGGCGACTCGTATTAAAGTTTATTTTTTTTATCTATTCAGTTCATCGAAAGTGACCAATAAAAAGGTTTTCAAGCTGTTCTATGCTGATACCCTGATCGAGTGGTCAATTTTTTTTTTACTCCACCTCTTACACGAGTAACCTATATTGACCCTATCAAGAAAAGTGATGAGTCTATTAATCAAGACAATGTTAATAAACTCAAACCACTTTCATGGTAAGGTAAATAAACACCTTACTTCCTTTGCTATGCTTAAATAGCAATAAATCAATAACAATTAATAAGCATTAATTAGTTCATAAGCAATTGTACATAGTAAGCATTAATTTTAAATATGTAAATAAAATTAAATAATTTGAAAATAATAAAGAGTTGAGTTGAATTTGGAACTCAGAACAATACGGTCGTTTTACTTAGATATCAAGCTATTAAAATATAACTCACGCAACCTTAAGATAAACTTAAACAACAATTTCAAAATAACATGTTTTATAAAATCAAATAAGTTTACAATATAACACAACAAATTACTTAAAGTATAATACGCACAAAAATAATATTTATTTGCATTAGTTATTTTAGCACGCACACGAGGCAATGATGAAGCATATCCATTTGATGTAATTTAGCAACATTTAATAATATGTTTAAAGTTTTTCTGAAGGCTTCCTGTTGTAAAAGAGGCATGAAGCTACCACCGCATTTACACGATTGACATAAATTATCTGATTTAATGCCATTGCATTGTGAACATTTTAAATCTTGTAATGTGTATGACACTATCCTATTGGTGATATCTCCAGTAACAAGAGTCTCAACTTCTTGGTTATCATAGGCAACAAAGCAACGGTTACATAACCATACCCATCTATATAAGAAGAAATAAAATATATAAATAATTGGAGACAAAAGTTAAAAAAAATACAAATTTATACTTACATTCCATTTCTCATACTTTTATGCTTATCATTTATTATATCAATGTCCCTGTATTCATTGCACGCCTTGCAAGTAAACCCATTCAGTATGAATTCTTCTCTTTTAAGCAATTTGGTATCGTCACTAAATTCATTGACTCCAATGACTTTAACTAAGTTTCTTCTTAAAATCTGGACAACTTCATTGAGGTTTTTATTAACATTGAGCACTGTTATAATTGCTTGTACAAATTTTGAAACATCTTCAACATCTGTTTTGCGATATTTTTGGTATAAGCTTGTAGCTAAATCAAAAATTGTATGTGAAATATTTTGTGTTGCTTCAGAAAGGCACTGAGTTTCATGTAAGGATTTTAACAACAAAGCAACAAATTGTTCAAATTTTTCTTTAAATTCCTCATTTTCTGAGATTTCTGATCCCAAAGTAAAATTTATATGCAAAGATGTTTCATCAACAATACAATCATCATTGTCATTGTTATCCATTGGAGATGGATTGCATTTT
The DNA here is from genome assembly GCA_958431115.1 of Syrphus vitripennis. NCBI lineage: Eukaryota > Metazoa > Arthropoda > Insecta > Diptera > Syrphidae > Syrphus > Syrphus vitripennis. Next base: position 46,856,042 of record OY288108.1, read on the forward strand.
TCGCCCGCAAAATTTGATGCATCCAACCAAATTAAATTATTCCAACTTTGATCAAAGGACAATTGGACACCATGGTAAAATTCTATCTTCCGAATGCTTTGAACAATAAATTCAACATAGCTTAGTGCATCAGTAATAGTTTTCTTCTTTGAATTGACAATAATACGATTGAAGTCAGCAAAAACTATTTCTACTCCAAGTCTTTTTAGTTCCGTGAGAATTCCAACATACATTTTTTCCATTAAATATGTTAGGATTTTACAAATTGCTGCATCATACATATAAGCCGAGCTTGATCGAATCCATCTATAAAAATGTGCAATGTGATAATCAGACAAGACGTTGCGATTTAACGAAACCTCTCGAAGCCATCCATTGACCATTGTTCTTAATATACGGAATGCTGGACCACATGAAGAAAATTCAGACATATTTTGCAAATCCTTTGTTCGATTAAACAAAACATCTTCGAGTGTAGCTTGAATGTTAACACCGAAAGCTATCATTGATCTTCCACTTTCCATTTCAAGAATTTTGTTCGATTGAAGTAGGGCACTTAATGCTAGATTTTGGATTGATAAGGCTACACAAATGCCCGTGTAGAAATTTGGTGCATTTTGAGTAAAAAGGGCGTTATTATTGATTTCGGTAAGTAATTTGTAATCTTCATTTTCTTTGCCTCCCAAGTCAGGACGATTAGTTGTTGACCACCACAAAACAAAGTTATTTTTTTTCAAAAGACGCGCATAAAATATATCGGTTCCTTTGAGAACAGGATCTGCTGGTATATTACCAATAGGAATATTCAAGTAACGACTTTGCTCCAACATCAAATCGACAACGTTGTTAAAATTAAGGAAATGTCGTATCATTGAACGAGCTGATTGTTTTTGCCAATCAAGTCCATGTAAAGTTGATGCATCATCGGAAATGTGTATTTTAATATTAGGGAATTCTGATAACATAGGTATAGACGATTTTAAGTTTTTTATATCTAAAGATGTTTGAGTACATAGTAAAGTTGGTCCCCTTTTATCATCTTTGTATTTTGCGAGAGATCTCTGCATATGACGGTAGACTTGCACTAAATCCACTTCCATGAAAACATCAAAATGAATTTCTTCTGGTAAAAGTTCCAAGCCTCCAGTTTCAGAACCCATAATTTTTTTTAAATATGTTACACGTTCAGTTGAATAGAGATTATTCATGTTGGGCATTTGGTTTGATCGCACTTGGTCTAATATAACAATGACGGTTTTTTTACTTGCCGGCATAAAAAGACCCCAAATTTGCCTTTTACCCAACGAATTGTATTGATAAAGGAAATTCTTTTTTATTTTCTTCCAAGATCGTTCTAAATAAACGTTAATATCAGTATGTGCTTCCAGTTGTTCAAAGTTGTAGGTGTCAGATTCCACTGAAATAGCTCGTGGGTTATTCTTATCTTTACGTATACTGCATAAACAGCCAATTTCTATTAGAAATCTTGACTCTAAAGATATGTTTGTTTCGTATACACCTTCAATATTAGTCATGGGTACACTTGCAATGATACTCAGACCATTGGATTTGAAGGTTCTCTCATCAAATGTATAGCGATAAACAAACTGGGCTTGAACAGATCTTGGCAATAAAGCATTAACTTTTTTCCTATTGAAAGGCACATCACAAGCAGTTTCTGATCTTTGATTGATATATAATATGCGCGGTATTTGGAGTTTAATTTTGTACAGTTCATCTTCTATTATTGCCCAAACTATAAAATTACCAAAATCGTCTTCAGCAGTTAAATGAACTATATGCCAAAAGCTGTCCAAAATAGTTTTTTTTGATCTTGTTAAAAATTCAGAAACAGTGAACTGTCTTCGCTGGCCATCTGTATTATTATTGAACCTCAGTTTTTTTGCGTTCTGAGATGTTTCTTTTCTGCCATTAATTTGATAAGACCATTTCTTTTTTTGAAATAATATCCATTCTATGATTTCAGATCTAGTTTCACCAATGGAAGGTGGTGAACCAAAAACTTCTCTCCAATTGCTGTTATTTGCATTCGAGTCAATTTTGGATAATTTTCGTTTATTTGAACTTGGTTTCTGTGGACTAACTACGGGGCGATTGTTCTTTTCAATTTCCTCTGAAGGTGCTCTAGGTGTCGGTTTGCTTATGAGTTCAGTAACATTTGGTGTGCGGGTTGTAGTGGAGAACATTTCATTGATTTGTCTTTGTTTAAGCTTATCAGTTGAAGACATCATTTTCTTATGCAACCATTCTGGATGCAAGACTCTTGGTACAGGATTTCGAATGCCTTGAATTGCAGCCGGAATTGTAATGATTTTTTGAACAGCTCCACTTAAACGTTCAATATAATAGCCCCAATCAAGTACTTCTCTGATATCAGCTTCACCCATAGTATTATCGTGTAGCCATCGACGTAAGTAACAACTACGGATGCTTGGCTCACATTGAAATATAGCAAGAGGTATGGCTCTTTCGGTAACAGGTGAACCTTCTGGCTTTTTAGAAATAACATATTTGCAAGCCAATCCAGCATCCTTCACCATCTGATCACCCAAGAACTCGGCTAGTCTTTTAGCTGTTGATATAGAAGTACTTTTTTGTGCTCCGTAATCCTCCAATTTCTTTGACATCGATCTGTTTTCAGATACTAGATCAAATAATTCACAATCTGGTAGATTTTGTCCTTGGCTGTATAAAACATCCAGCCAATAATTGGCAATTTTAGCTACGTTGTAATAGCATTCTTCGAGAGTAGTCCCAGATAAAAAAGACTCAAACACGGAACTTTGAAAATTTTTAATGAGCTGTAGTTCTCCACGTCGTTTAACTTCAAAACCTTTAAGTTCTGCCAGTGACCCATCAAAATTGAAAACAGCATAACGTTTCTTTAACTTTTTCCCCTCTTCTTTTGCAGCTGGAAGCACCATTGCCAAATATGGTCCATCAACTTCAAAAAATATAGAATTCTCCGAACGTATCTCATATTCGGGAATATTTGTATCTGGATTTGACTTAACAAGCTCATGATATTGATCATTTGTGAAATAATTCTTTACCATGTGGTTTAACACTGCGTTAGGGTATGATACATTGAAAGAATTCTTCCCCTTATGACTTGATCGGACAGTGAACACCTGGGGAAACGACGCTGGTAAGATACACCAGATACCATCAGTATCTAGTTCAAGCGGTCGACCAATGCGTTCAATAATATTACGAGCTTTTTGAATAATGTGTGACCCCGTTAAACATACAATACCAGCCATAGGCATTGAATGCCATCGAGCACCTTTACGCATTACGTAACCATAAAAGGAATTAAGAATGCACTTGTGTGCAAGCTGCAACGAGTCGTACAGCACCTCTTTACTCTTAGCAGCTTTGATTTCAGCCGCATCTCCCTTTTTAACTGCCTCGACTACAGATTTTTTTGCAACTTTTGTTAGTCCTTTATAATCGTAGCGCCTGTCACGGAATGCTCGAACTGTGTCTACGTAAAAGCTGTTTTCCTTTTGACATATTGTGGAATCACGCTCTTCCAACTTGACTATTTTAGTTTTTTTGTAAACTTTGCGACAATAGTCTGATAAACGTTTTTTTTCATATGCAGTTTGATCATCTTGATTTAATTCATGAAACGATCTGACGCTTCCCCCAGCCTGGAGAGGAGGAAACTTTTCCATTTCCAGCTGTTGTTTTATTCTCTGCAATTCATTCTTAGAAGCTGGTAGCATGTCAGCCCTCCATTGCCATTTCATTGTACGTTGACATTTTGCATCAGGTAAGTTAAAGTCACACGCAGCACAATCAGCGTCATTAACAATAGCGGATGGTTGCAATCGATTTGTTAAAATGATATTAGGATACATAGCTCCAACGTCAAGATGATAGATTACAGGCTGCTCTAATCGATTAGGAATCTCATATAAGCCTTTAAGAGCTTGTTTTATTTCACTGGATACTTCTTCAAAGTTTTCAACTTCACTAAGTGGAACACCTTCTTCATTAACAATCGCATGTTCGAGTACGTTGCTTATGCTGCCCATTAGCTCATTTATCATAGGTCTATCCAAGCGAAAACGACATGGTATATCAGCTCGGTATACTCCACATTCCAGAGCTTCGACATGACCTCCCACATATGTCTCTGAGTCTATAAGATATCCATCGCTGGAGAATTTATTTAGTTCATCTTTCTGTTTGTTGGGAAATACAATGTTAGCTTGATAGGCTTCTACCATCAAAAGTGTTTCGCAAAGTGTTCCGGATCCTTTCCGTAGTATCTCGTCTGGCTCCATTGGGATAATTGTGTTCAATGCAAAAATAAACGGATGAACATACTTCATATAAAGATAATAAGTTGCAATAGCGTCCGATACTGAATAGTTGGACAAAAGTTGGGGTTTGGATACTGCCATTTTGCACATTTCTTCGGGATCCAATTCAATTGGATCGTAACGAAGTTTAGCTTTTGCTACTGCTTTTAATCCTTGCGAGCCAACAGGAAGATATGAATCTCTTTTCACCCAACACAGACAGTCCATATGAATAGCTGGTCTACTTAAATATACGCCTTCACGTGATTTAGAAAACCCAATTTCATCACTCATATTCAAGCCATGTATAGATGCTCTTATCTCAATAAAAGGCCAGTCGAAAAAATCACCATTATAAGTAACGAAAATGTTTGGGCGTACTTCCATAACATGGTTGAAAAATTTTTGAATTGTATGCAGTTCATCTGGTTCATTATAAACCACGAAATTACCTTCAAATTCAGGCTTAGGTGTGTATTCAAAATCGTTAACATCAACTGATATAATTTCACGGTTAGTAATTAAGTAACCTTGACCATCGATCATGTATGATATCATTATAATTTGATCTGTTTGGGCATCTGGAAATTTCAGTGGAAGCTTTGTGGTTTCAATATCAAAGGCAAGAACAACTGGTTCAGGACGTTCTAAGATATCTGGTCGCGCTTTAATATTCGATAATGTTTTACTTTTGCCATCGTTTTCTACATCATACCACATACCACAGAATATTTTTAAATCTATTGACACTCGAACATGATAAGGAACATCGTATTCACGTATGTCCGAAACAAAGTCTATTGGTTCTGATTGTTTGAAACTTCCTTTTACGCCGCTAGCATTTTGAGCTGCATAATTTGCGGACAACATTTGAGCAAATATATCTTTTTTATTCGCACGTTCAACATTATTTTCAAGTGCATTCATCAAAATCTTTCGAATTTTTATCAATCCATTTTGATTATAAAATGATAGTTTTAAATAAAGCTGCTTCAGACCTATAAGATGGTTTGGCAAGTCTAAATTTTCTTTATCGAGCTCTTCAACACGTACGATTTCGGCTCCAAATTTTGATTTTAAAAATTGAGCCATTTCGTTGCAGTGGCTTTTTTCTACGCTTATTAAAAAATATGGCATATAGGTAACTGTGTATTTGTATCTGGTCCCGTCCATTTCAAGGAAGAATAAATCTAGGGCGGACACTAGTCGTCGTTCAGCATCCAACAGTTCTATCTAAAAGTTTAAATACATATATGTTTTATTATTATTTTTTTCTAAACCTGAACTTTTTTTTTAATGAATTAAGATTTTGAAAGGATAAGAGAAACTAACGCTTTAAAACAAGTCACTTAAATCTATTCTAAAACGTGCGGCGGATCGCTTTGGATGTGCGGATCTGTAGTTTACATTTCTCTAATGTTTCTTTCATTTCGGACTAGTGAAATTCACCTTTTGGCCACCATCTATGAGCCCCCCAAATAAAATAAAGAGTATAAAATAAAATTGTGGAGATTAAAATTGATTGCATTGAAAAAACGTTTTTTCGATACTGCTGAAAATATTATAAGCCAGCAAAGTTTAAAAAATTTAAAATTTCAAGTTCATCAAAAATTTCGAACATTTGTCTTAGGTAAGTTTTGAAAAATTTGAAGAAAATGTTGGTTGGTTTGTCAAAAATGTTCTGTATTGCAATTGATACAAATGTATGTTCACTCATTTCCGAGTTTTTTCAATATTACTCTATTTAAAATATCTGATATTAGACCTTTGTACTACTTTTAACTGCTGAATTAATAGGACATGTTTTTGTGTGCAATAGAACTTGACTATTCTTAACCTTTATTTTTCCTGCTGATTCTTTTTTCTCGAATGCCTACTGAAAGTGGGAGGATACCACGCTTCCTAAATGCCAAGATACTTTGTTCGTGTTTTTTAGTCCATAATCTATTTATGGACCGATCGAAATCGGTATTGTGATCATCGATGTTAATTGCTTTTTCGATTAACGATCAGCGATTGGCAATAGCAGTAGAGACGATTGTTTCGAACTATCTCAGAAATGGTGGTAGTTTTTCCAAAACTGCAGATAGATTAAGAGAATTATATTTTAACTTATCGAGAAACGGGGTCTCAAGAAGGCGAACAAAAAATCAGCGTGAAAACAAAGAATTCAGCTAATAATACCCAGTATTGATATTTTTTGAGCCGAGGGAAGTTTAAAAATTAATTTTTAAAATTTGACTAGTTCGTTTTTTCACTCTACCCAACGCAATAATACCCGTACAATTTTTTCTTTTCAAAATTAGACTTAAAATCATTTAAAAGAATGAAATGAAAGTAAGAGCTAAAAAAAACTTTATCAAGTAAGTTCAGAGACGTAACCAACGACTCTAAAAGCAATAATAATCGTTTGAGACACATAAACGTAACTAGTACATATTTAAAAAGTCTTTTAAACAACATTAAAAGTTATTAATTTTTTTTTATAAGCTTAACAAAAATTCTCAAAGAACTCATACGAATCAGAAATAGTAAAAAATTCAATAGTAAAATTCACTAAATCGTATTTTTATTGAGCATTTCTATTTACAATTGGCTTAAGAGTTATTAACAGCTATAAGAAGCTATGTATATAATTTTAGAGTACAATAAATATAATAAACGAGTATGTTAAAATTCAATATAAGTAAAGCTCGGTTTGACCTTATTTACTCTCCTTAAAATAAGTAAATTTTGACTTATGTACGTTATGTCTATAAGGCGTTGAAGTAATTCATATGATATGCTCAAAAATTATTTTAAAAAAAACCGTTGTTAATGGTACCTGTGATAAAATTTGTTTGAAAGAGGTCCTTTATGATCCCAATAATATTAGAGAAAAGGAAATTTGTATGACCTAATGAGGAGGAATTTTTGAGTAAACAGGCTTTCAAAGTTGAGAGCGCTCGGTGAATACCAGTCTTAATATTAAAATTTCCAAATATTTTTTGAAAACGGAATGATGACTTGTTTTTGAAATTTAGTTAACATAAGGTGTCTTTGTGACACGGGCTAGAGACATCTAGAAAATCGTTTAGATGCTAGGGGCCAATTCCAAAAAAAAATCAACCAAGTTTAAAACTAGATGTAGATGTTGGCGCACTATTGCATTATTTTCTCAAATAGTTAGTAAGGCAATTTTTATCAAATGCATTCGTAAGTATTTGTCCCCCAATTACATCTCATATACCTCAGAGTGCAGAATGGATTCCACATATTTGTTAAATTAATATCTTTTGATATTATTGTTTTCTGTATTTTTATTTTTAGTTGGTAATTTTGGTGTTTTGATTTTTAAGCTCCTTTCGTGTTTTTAAGTGAAAAGAAACTAAAGTAATGTAAAGAACTCAATTATGATTTTATACCGAGTTTTAGGAAAAGAAATGGAAGATATACCTTCCGAAAGTTAAATTTTAAACTAATTTTGATTAATGGCGAGGATGCTATAAAATTCAGTTTACCTCATCTACTGAGGATCAGTTTGTTGACAATGGTTTAAATTTGTGCCAATCAACCGGATCCTCCAAGTACATACTTCCTTGATTAACAACTAAAACCGTGGATTAAATTAATAAATTTTTGGAAGATCAGCTGTGAAGAAACTATCCATGAGTGTTGTTTTTTAAGCATCACACAGATTCTTCAGTTATTTATTTGTTTCGATCTAATTCCTACATACATTTTGTGCAAGTGTAATCTGTAATGCTCCAAAATCTGAATATAAAAATTAATTTAGCTATGTATGTGCAAATGGAGCAACAATAATAAAAAAATGGTAATCTCTAGCTGAAACTCTGAAATTTAAATTCGCGCCAAAAACAAAAATAATTACCGAGTGCATATTAATGAGATATCCTGTTCTTCTGATGGTATCTGTTATTCTTTTATATCCATATCTAAGATCAATGTTATCATTTTTCAGTGTATCCTTATAAAAGCGCTTGCTAGCACTTTCCGCAGACATTTTAAACAATTTTTAGCAAGAGCCTGCACCACAAAACCGACAAAAGTACACAAAAATATTTATTAATTATTTTGATTCTCAACTTCCATCCCAGACCGACCCCAGTGGCGTGCGTTTCTTTTCTCACAAAATATGGACTTTGACGTTTGTGAAACAACGTGGAATAAGCAAATTTGAAGCTAATTTCAATCATATGTATGTATACATCTCTGGGTCCGATCGAGGTTAACTAGGGTTGAATTTGTCACACAAAATTTACGATTTTGGTGAGCTTTCTGAATTTGGTGAGTATGGTGAACTTTTTTTATTTTTTGACTAAAATGGAACAATGGTAATTCTACTTCCATTTCCTGTGCAATTTAAGTAGAGTTATTCAAGGTTTCATGAATTGTATAAATATAAACACAGCAAACTTTAGACATGACTCTCAACATTTATGGCATTTTCAATTGGCAATACGGAATTGGTTTTAGATTCGGATTTTGCTTCTGATTTCAAATCAGAAGAGAGATTCTTTTCTTTTCCAGAATCAGAACTGTCACTTTTGCTCAATTGAACGCATTCTGAATGCTTTTTTCTGCTTCCAGAATGCCAATTGAAAACGCCATTATCTGTTTTTGAAAGTCCCAATAAATTCATGTGTTAAAAACGATAGCAAAGCCAACCAATTTATATGTTTAGTTAAGCTTTAAGGTAGAACTCTAATCGTCAAACCTCAGCTGAAGTGGTCGTAAGAAACGAATAGAATACGAGGAATCCATAATGACGCACCAATTATTGCGATTGGGAGCCTTTCGTTAGGCTTCGTTAACTTTCGCTATCGATAGCAAGAGCAGTAATCGACCGCTCCTGGGGAAGTGAATTGACAGATAGATACAAAAATGAAAATGGTGGAAGCACACATAATTTGGCTGACTTCTCCATTTGAGTATTCGGAAAACTAATTTTCGTTCGGTTTTGACATTAGCTTCCTACTCTGGGTGCGGAAAATTGTTTTGAGCTGCCAAATCAATCTGAAGTGATGAAGTGAATGTGATTGTAAGGTTTTTCATATTCCAGCAGAATTCTCACAGCTTGAGAGCCTTATACGGTATTCACACCAAGCCGAAAACACGGTTTTCGCCAAAACATCGGTTTTCGATGAAAACCTAATCGAAAACACAAGTTTTCGCATACATTTTTTGTAGCTTCAGGTTTTCATAAACGACATGTTTTATATAAAACCGGTCGAAAACGTATGGAAACTCATAGATGAACTAAATCAAACACACCTATGGAATGTTCAGCACCCAAAAATCGACAAGAAAGAAATTGATGGAATGCTTTCAAAAGAAACTAAAAACAGCTGACTGTCATATTATTTGAGTTTTTAATTTGTTTTTTTTTGATAAACTTTTTGTGGTAAGTAATTTCTTTCTTCTGATTCTCATGTAAGAGTTTTCAGATAAGAAAAAAAAAGTTTAACAAAATATTCATGTTTTCTTCAATTTTCTTTTTATGTATATAAATTAGTTTAATTTGTTTAGCATTCATTTATTGTTGCAAATATGTGAACACAAATAAGTTTTTAATTTTTCAACACAAAATTTGACAGTAGTGTTGTCAAAAAATTGAAATGACAGACGAAAACATGTAATATGCAGTGTGAACGCATTTCGTGTTTTCGAAAACTTTTAGCTGCAAACCGCGTTTTGAGTTTGGTGTGAATAGGCTATTAGAAATTGTGATCTACTCGATAGCATTTCAAAACTTCTTTTTCAGTTTTTTTATTTTGTTTTAAGATTGAAGGCATAGTGACATTCAACAACTTTTCGCTTTTGCGCAAAAAAAGTCGAAATTTTTTTTACTTTGGATAAAGTTTTTTTGGCACAAAATCTCTCCCCAAGAAATGCATGTAATTTTTTTTTTTAATTTATACTATAGTTTTCTTTGTGCCTGGCTACACGGTGATTTTTCAATCGCCTAACCAGCCAATTTGGAGTCAAGTAGGATGAGGAGTAAAGGGGGAAGATGCTCACGAAGGGAACTGAATTTTCTGAGTGGGCAATACAGTTCCATTGCTAAATTGTTCCTCTTTTTGAAGTTTGTTTATTTTTTTCCGGCTTTTTGTCAATGACAATGTCAATTTGTCATTCATTGTAATTTCAAAGGTGTAGATTTATGTTTTCAAAAGTTTTTTATGTTTATTATTTACGAAATGGAAAAGTGGAACGTGATTGGGCACAACACTGTGTAGCCATTGCACGTGATTTTTCAATCGATTGAAAAATCACCGTGTAGCCAGGCACTTTCATAAGTTTTTACTGAAGATACTTCAAAAACTTGAAAACTTCCTTGTGTCGTTTTGTGCTTGAGAGTGGATTAATGACAATATTGCTAAAATAAGCAATTTCGAGATTTGTCTCTAAAATGGGAAAATTTAATGACAGAGCGTAAAAATTCAAATTTGACTTTCGTGCAAAAGAATGTCATTAATGATATCGTTTTGGCCAGTTTTTTTGTCCGAGCTAAAAAGTTTACATGCATTTTATTGACAGTTCTGCGATATGATCCGGGCTAAAAAGAAAATGAAGAAAAATTTGGAAGAATTGAACAATCATGCAAAAGTCAAGAATGTACCTACAAACTGGTTTGACAACTACGACGAGATCTCGTCACACCTTCGTCTAGTCATCGTATTGCATTGTGAATCCGGCTTAAAACCAGCAGTCGCAGTCGACAAAAATTTTCTAGAGAAAGAAGAAAGGACGGACTTGCTATTTCAATCTTTCAATTTTACTATCGTTTTTGTGTGATTTAGCAATTCTGCTGGTTGGGCGTTTAATGCTGAAAAAAATCTTATTTCTGTGTTTTTAGACAAAGAATAGTGTCTCAGAAAGACAAAATCGTTTTGCAGTTTCTTAAATAGCGATTTATTAAACAGTTCCTTTTCTTTTCACGACATAGTTAAACAAAAAAAACAACACCATTATATATAAATAAGATTTATATATATACATATCTTAGAACATGGGAGCCCGGGAAGACGAGTATGACTATTTATTTAAAGGTAACTTTGGAGAATAAAATATTTTTATATGTAATAAATTATTTATCACCATTGAGTTCGAGTTGCATACGTACGTAAATTCATTTCTAAAACCTAATTTAAAATTAAATTATTTTGTCAATATAAAAAAAAAAAGTGTAATTGTGTACACTTTGTTAAAACATGAAAAAGTTCAAGTCGTCATCAAAAGGAATAAACAATATCCTGAAATTTGTTATCTCTTTTATATATTAGAGCCGCCCCTTTAGATTATTAATTAAAATGATGGAAACTTTATGTATTTACGTTCAAGAATTGCAGTAAATTTAGCAGGAATCTAGGAAAAAGTGGGCCTTCATTTGTTTTGAGTGGAGAGTAGGAGTATACGTAGGTATATAGGTCTATGATATGAGATGAAAAATAGTGATGACTGATGAGTGTACACTTAAATCCTGAATTGTTTTTTTTTTTATATACTATGTAGTATACTTGGTTTTACTTCTTTTTTTTTCTTCTTCAAAGTCGAGTTATTGACCAAATAATTTGTTACATCTTTGTAATTATATGAATTTTTGTTTTGTATCAAAATGTGGTATTGGAGTTATAGAATTCCATGTTTTGTAGTTTTTAGGTTGGATAATAAATATATGTATTACTTCATCACTAAATTTATGATTATTTATTAATGAAGAAGTTCTACTTAATTAAAGCAAAATTCTTCGTGATAAAAAATGAGCGTAGTGAAAATGAAAGCACAACAAACTAGGTATTACGATAGTTTTTTTTTTCTTCAATAAAATAATAGTTTTTTGTATGAAATCATAACAAAGAAAAATACTTAGATCTAACTTGATACGTACTTTCTTTTAGTAGTGTTAACAGTTTTGTTGCTGATTTTTGTTTCATACCTAATCTTTTAGTGAATGTTGTTGATTAGACAATAATCCTACAAAAACACCAAAAATTAAAGTTCATCTGACATATTTATGGATGGAATCAAGTTCAATTTGTTGTAGTGAAAATTATTAAAGAACAAAATTCCAACAACCAAGTTGGTATAGTAAAGTAGTTAAAATTCAGAAATATACATGTTTGAACTAAAAAATCATGTTTTGACGGTATGAATGCACTTAGTTAGTCTAACCTTTGCACCAACGATATGCACAAATCTAATAAGAAAAGACAAAATGCCAATAAAAGGATACATTTCAGTTAAGCTTATAAATTTGTAATGGACATTTTATAATAATACATCCTATTATTGAAAAGGCTATCTTCTTTAAGACCCTTAGCCCTTTTTCTATTAAAACCATATATTTACTTTAACATTATTAGTAATAAATACATTGACAGTCAACGAAATTAATCTCCAATTTCACAAATATTCAATAGGCTGTCAAAATTTTAAATGTCACACAGGTCGTTTTTAAGCAAAAAAGACCTGTTAATTTTTAAAAGGACTTAATGAAATCAGTTGTAAGACTTAAATTTCTATAGAAAATTCTGATATTATGTAGTTTGGATTAGGGTAGATCAAAAAAGCAAAACTCTAAAAACCCTAAACATTTGGCACTTTTCCGGACTTTTGGTGCATTTTAACGTGAAAAAATAGAAACAGATAAATTTATTTTGTAAAAATATAACGAAGGAAGCATAATTTCTACTCCAAAAGAGGGTAATATCTCTTATTTTGCTAAATTTTCAGTTTTGTCCCACATTGGAACGGTAAACTTTTGATTTTGAACCAAAACCTTTTATCATCAATCTTACCGAAAAATAATTCGCTGCAAGTTCTTTGAATATTTTCATTTAAAGACAGACATTTATTTTATAAAGGACAGTGACTTTATTAAGAATTTTTACTTTTAAATCTGGCTCCAAGGACGGCAGAAAATACAATTTTTGTATGCTCAAACTCTATTAATATTTCAATGTCAAATATGTAGTTAAAAATTGGCGTATTAAAAATATCTAAAACTAATTTCATATACCTAATTCTCGGACATGTCTATATTTTTTAAATTTTCTGTTATAAAATAAATATTTCCGACTACAATGATGACGTAATAATTGCTTTTTTAAACTAAAAAACAATTGGGGCAAATTCTTAAACGCAACATTTGCAAAGCAAACCACATGCAAAGCAAATGAAGAATGCAGTTGAAAAGGCAAAGCAAGTGAAGTGCGCAAGATATTTTTGACATTTGCCGAAATACATTTGCATTTGCGCATGAAAATAAAATCAACTACATTTAGGGACAATCTGCTTAGCAGGGATGTTTACGTTTGCATTTTGGAATTGTTTGCTTAGCATAATTTGCGCAAGTTTTGCGTTTAAGAATTTGCCCTTGTATTTCAAGAACGAATACTGATCTCATCATTATTTTTTTTCCGTACATAATGAATACTAAAACTGTAAAAGAGTGTTTTTCAACTCGAATGTGTTGCAAAAACAACACCACAATAACGTGGTCAACAAATTTTTAACATTTTAAATTTTTTTTTCTATAAATATAGCTCTACAGCTATGTATAATTTATTCATACAGTTTCACAACAACAAAAAATTACATGAACTAACCAACCAACCACAATAAAAACATTGGGTATGATTTAAGCGCACCAACGGGAAGTTTCCAGTGTGTGTTACACCCATCCTCTTTTCTGAGGATAATTGATAATGAATATTTTCCTTCTTCCCTTTCCTTCTCATAATATCCTATAATTTGCTATGCCAGAATAATATTGGCCAAAAAGCGTAATTTTATTCAAAATAATAATAAACCGGGTTACCTTGTTATTGCATTGTAGCTGAAGAATAGCACTGTTTTTTTTTGTATTACAAAGGACAGTATAATAGTTCAACTCTCCTTTTTAAAGGTTATGTTTAGTTAGATTTTTGACGAATAAAAGTTATAAAAAGTGCACCATAAAAAGGGCTATAAATACAAGGTGTCTCAAAAGAAAGTTTATACAATCCGAGGAGAGCGGGGGTTATGTCAATTGATTTCCTGGTTCTTGGGAATTCAATCGCTATGTGCGTGTGAGAGTCAAACCCATTCGAAAATGTGTTAAAAAGTTTGTAAAGTTTGTAATGAAACGCTGAAAAAAACTTGTGTATTTTATTAATTAATAAAAATTTGTTCGATACGCGGCTTACTTTTTTTATAGATCGACCAAATATTAACATTCTTTTGAGATACCTTATACTTAAATCTGAAGCGAAACTCATTTTGTGACTTCAATAGATGAATAATTATAATATGGACTTGCCTCAGGAGACAAAGATTTTTTAAATTCCAAAGTTTAGCGTTGTTTTTAAAAAGTAAAGTCAATCTATTCTTATTTTTGAGTCTACGCTATTTGTTTTAAAAAGAAGACAAAACTGGCGTAGGCCAAGAGTATCCAACATAAAATAATTACCTCTACGTATAATTTATGTCCAAAATAATCAAGATAGTCAAGATCGATTAAGATCAAGATCAAGATCGATTAAGTTTTTGAGAATGTTTTATGGGAAGTAGTGGTACCTACTTTTTTTTTGAAGAAACAAATTTCACAAAAATATCCAATATTTAACAATTACTTAATTCTTTCACAAAATTTGTTGAGCCTTTTCTGAAAAATATACAATTTTCCTAAAACGTCAAAAAATTTGCACGCCAAATCTCGAGCTCGATTATTTTACGAATTCAAAACTTGCCTTTTAGTATCAAATAAAAAACAATTTTTACAAAATCTTATCCCTGATTATGATACTTAAGTATGTACTCAATTTTGAAAATGTTTACAATTTCAAGGTAGTTTTTAGATATACATATGTACATATGTATATACTTTTGTGTATACTTCGTGTACATTTCTCGAATTCAATCTAAAAATTAAACATTCTTTTCACTTTTTTTTCGATTTTAAAGACCATTTTAAACTACATTCTTAATTTTGAAAAGATTTTTGAATTTTAATTTTAATGTTCCTTCTATGCTGAAACTATAGTAAAAAAAAGTAAAAAGTAAAAATATAAAAATCAAATTTGTAGCATATTATTATTGATTTATTGAATGGAGTATAACTCACCCGTGGTATAAATGGGGTAATGAATGAGTCTTAATACTGTTGAATAAATGCAAATAGAAGTGACACCATAAATAAATATTTGTATGTATATAGAAGGTTCCACCCAAGAAAATGATTTTTTCTTATGAAGCTAGTATCGTCAAAAAAAAGTTTTTGTTTAAAAAAAAATTATTTTTTCGTAATAATAAAAGGAGTGTATATTAGAAAAGGAAATAAGGAAATACAATAAATTCGATCGCTGCCTTATTTAATTTTGAAAATGACACATAAGACTGCGTGCCCTAATGTAATTTTTCAGTCACGGTCTTATTTCATTTTTTGATCGCAGGTTTATTTCATTCAAATTTTTATGGGATTCGTAACAAGTAAATTATGGTACTCGTGATAAGGCTGATTTTTCTTTTCTGAAAAATCGATTAAAGCGCCCTTAGCGCCTATCCTGTTTTACTCACTCTTATAAAACACAAATACTCATTTTAGATAAGAGTTAGGGCATTAACTTTCATGATTAATTAAAGTTTGAATTTTTTCATTCATAAGCTAAAACAAAACTGATAGCGGCTTTTAGTTCCCATTTCTTTTGTAAAATTTTGTATATTTTAATATAGCATCCTCTCAAATTATGAAAAGTAGATTAAACTACAAAGTTTGTGTGAGTATCTAAATAGAAAAATCGAGTTACTTAGTTCTGGAAAACAGTTACCGATCATGTTGAGAAATCCCAGTAATTAAAAAACAAAAATAGTCATATGAGTAACAGATAAATATTATGAGAAATTAGTAGCTTTACAAAATTTTAAATTGTTAATTAAGTGGATATTAAATAAGCTTTTACTTTTTTTTCAGTTGTTTTGATAGGTGATTCTGGAGTAGGAAAAAGTAATTTACTTTCCAGATTTACAAGAAATGAATTTAATTTGGAATCTAAATCAACAATTGGCGTAGAATTTGCTACAAGGAGTATTGAGGTAATATTGTCTAAATTTCAAAATCTTACAAACTATTTAATATTTAAATTTATTTCAAATAAAGGTTGACGGAAAAACTATCAAGGCCCAAATATGGGACACTGCTGGACAAGAGAGGTATCGTGCTATAACTTCAGCTTATTATAGAGGAGCCGTTGGAGCACTTCTTGTCTACGACATTGCCAAGCATCTTACTTACGAGAATGTTGAAAGATGGTTACGGGAATTAAGAGATCATGCCGATCAAAACATTGTTATAATGCTTGTTGGCAACAAATCTGACCTAAGGCATTTGCGAACTGTGCCCACGGACGAAGCCAAGTCATTTGCTGAACGAAACGGGCTAAGTTTTATTGAAACATCAGCTCTGGATTCAACCAATGTCGAAACAGCATTCCAGAATATTCTCACAGGTACATTCAAAAAATACATTTACAGTTTTTAATGAAAACTAATTATATGCTTTTAATGTTTGTAAAGAGATTTATCGCATTGTGTCTCAAAAACAAATTCGAGATCCTCCAGAAGGTGATGTCATTCGACCGACTAACGTCGAGCCAATTGATGTAAAGCCAACCGTTACCTCAGATGTTCGCAAACAATGTTGCCAGTGACCACAGCACATGTTGTTTTTCTTCTTTTATTATTTTCCCATCAAATCTTAAGAATGGAGTATTAGGTATCTATAAAATGAACTCTTATCAGGTTAAAAAAAAAAAATAATTAAATTAAATTTGAATGCCTATAAATTTGTTTGTATTACTTCATCAAAATATTTTGTTCTAACTTATATGTTTAACGGAAAATAAAATTTACCAAAAACCTAACCGAAAAAGTTTAATATGGTTTTTGTTTGTCAGCCTTATGAGGTTTTAATTATGTACATATATTTGACTATGTAGTCTAGCGAAGAAAAACCCAAGTTGAGTAATTCATTCTATCTTTATCTAAACAAGCACAAATGAAATAATGGGAATTTCCAAATTCTTTTTGTATTTAGTGTAAAAATTTGTTACGGATCTAAATATGATGGTTATAAAATGCAGCGATATCATCATCTGATCTGGATCAATTTTTAATACCTAAATACAAATTTTTTTTAGATATTTCCCATTATTTTGTTTTTTGGATTAGTAAGCAGTAAACGTTTTCAAATCATGCGTCAAAATGAAGTTTCCAAAACGTTTTAGAATTTACAAGAACAAAGCGTACAATTTCTTACTGTCAACTTTTTCATTTTGACCAATCTGTTGGACAAATTTTGTTAAATCAATCATTTATTTCAGACTGATTTAAAGCTCAAAAAACTTTTTCACACACAGAAATCTCTAGCGCATATGTTTTTCACTTTTAGCGAAAATTAAGTGAATGTAGTTATGCTTTGTATATGAAAACTATAGTACTATCATGGCGAGTTTTTTTTAGGGTTGCAGAGGTCCTGGTGGTGGCGCTGCAAAATGTGAGGTGTAAAATTCGATTTGGGGAGTCTTTAAGCGTCGAAAATTGGTGGTAGGGGCAAGAGAAGACGATTTTTTGGATTATTGCATCCAAAAAATATCAATAAATATCGATTAAAACCTCCATAAGCTCTCCGCAAAAAAAAAAGAGTAAGGGTTGCATAGGTAAATTAGATGTCGCCCCATTCGACTTCCACCATGATAGTACTATAGTTTTCATATACAAAGAGTTATGTAGTTAAGACATAGTTGTAAACATACAAGTCGCACCTTTGTATATGAAAACTATAGTACTATCATGGTGGAAGTCGAATGGGGCGACATCTAAGGTATGCCTGCAACCCTTACTCTTTTTTTTTTTGCGGAGAGCTTATGGAGGTTTTAATTGATATTTATTTATATTTTTTAGATGCAATAATTCAAAAAATAGTCTCCTCTTGCTCCTAAAGACTCCCCAAATCGAATTTTACACCTCAAATTTTGCAGCGCCACCACCAGGACCTTTGCAACCCTAAAAAAAACTCAACATAATAGTACTATAGTTTTTATATACAAAGGTCGCACGGACAAAACAAACAACAGAAGTTCGCATTTTTCTGCGACCCAGATCGCATTCCCAATTAAAGCCCCAGAACGTTTTTATGATGTTATAAGTTTACTGGGATATCTTCTTTATGAGCGATGAGAAATTGAGAAATTACTGAAAGGCTGGAATGGCTATTTAATAAAAAAAAAAGGAATATGCCTCTTTTATTTTGACCCAATGCATTGTATATGAATTTGCATGGTACTCTCATGAACACGTTCCACACGTCGGCCACCTAGCGATCACACAACTAACTAATTTTTTGGTTGCTGTTTCTGTGTATATACAAGTGCGCCCCCAGACGACCACACAACACAACTCAAAAATCATCGTGATGATAGTACTAAATGCCCAATGACAGTTTCAAAATGTAGGGCTTTACTGTGGTGAATAGAGCAACATTCACCGAAAAATATTCAACAAAAAAAATAGAAGAATATTTACTTTAAGAACAATTTTAAATATTTTTGAAATATAGCCTCCCAATTTTAAATACAAATTAAACGAAAAAGATTCTCTTACAGTTGAAATAACAACCCAAAAACGAAAAAAAAAGGTTCTAATTTTATTATTTTAAATTCACAACTTTTTCATTCAATTTGTAGCTCTTGATTTTGATTATTCTTCCAACAAGAAAGTTCTCAACATTTTTCTTTTCAATGTGACGCTTTGGAGAAACACCTAATTGTGTTCGATGTAAAATAAAAACCCAAGCAACTCCGAGTTTTTTGACAGTTCATTGACATTCCCTTGAGTGGGGAATAGGTAACTTTTTAAAACATGGAATAAAAAATATTACGATTTATAAATAATTTTGCTGTAACCTTTTATTATTATCTATATAAACCAAAAAACAAAAAAAGCAAGGTATAATTTTTAAGTTTTAATTTATTTGTTATCTAATGGTTTCCTTTTTGATAAGTTTACAATAAAAACATAAACCATTCCGGGTCAAATAAAAAACAATCAAATGTGTGTCTGAAAAAATGATTTGCATGTCTTAATTGTTGATTCCCATCCTTAAATCTATAGTTTATCCTGAATTTCAGGTTCTGAGTTATTAAAACAAATCATCATAGTGTTGTCACTGCACTTACTATCGCAAGACATTTCGTTCTTATCAGACTAAGAATTCAGGTTATAACTACAGTTTGGACACTATACTTAAAAAAGTGCCACTTGTTGCTTCGTATTTCACAGCAGACTTACAAAAATCTATGAAGAGATTTTGGATTCATTTCCTCGCAAGTCAAAAATAACAATTTTGGCGTATTGATTAAGATTATGGTAACAACCTATACACGTCAGAACCAACAAAACTCAAGGTTCTTATGATATCTTATGTGTCTTGCTTGTACAAAACAAAAAAATGTAACCGGCCTCATAAACTTCTTCTCATTCTTTGTTCCTGTTTAAACCAGAATCCCTCGACATTCAATAACAGAATCCCTCGACATTCAATAACAGCTGGTACAAGAAAAATTAATTTTTGAGTTCCCGTACATCTATTTCAACTTTCCACTCAGGTTTACAAGGATGTTCAAGGGTAAACAAAAATTCAAATTTTAATTGATTCACTTAGGTACTAGGCTTAAAGAGTGATTGCATTTTTAAAATAAAAATTACAGAAATGTGCTATAAATATTTGAGGAAGAGGACACCCTCGGAAAATAGAGTAAATTTTGATATCCCCAAAAAATAAAGTAACTCAGCGTGTATTATGATATTTACTTTGTTACCAGCCAAAACATTATTTTGATATTATGAAGTCACATAGTTACACATGTAATCTTCTAATAAACTAGTAAAACAATCCTTCCTGTGGTCTTTTTACTGTTATACTTTACCTTTTTTCTGCTAACCCTCTTTGAGGTATAAAATAGATTTCATAAATCTTCTTTATTCTTTTTCTATTTTTATCGGCATCAAGTCCTCGTCCCAACACTCATAATCACAATTTTACAGGAAATTCCTGTTCAGACAAATTTAATACAGCTATTTTAAAATACCTTCCGCTTTTTTCCAAAATTTAACAACTTCTGAAATATTGAAAATATAAATGCTTGTAGTTTTTTTTTTAGTAAGTCTGATTCTTTAATTTTTCGACTGAGTAGTTAATAAAATATTCTAAAATTGACTTAAGATTTTCCTACTTAGATTTCATAATGGATTCCGAAGCCACTATGTCTGAAAAACTCAAGACCGTGTTGGACAGTTTTCTTGTCCCAGGTTTTTCTAAAGGAAGCTGTGCTGACTTTGAGCTTTTAGCCACTTATCTAGCCAAAGAGGGTATATAAAAGATAAAAATTATTTTTATGCATAAATTATTATTTTTTCTTTCGTTATTTCTTAAGAGCATAAAGGATTTTTGGAAACCCCAGTTTTCAATTGGATAGATCGATGCGTGAACATACTTATTAAAGATTTTGGTGCAATCCACAATACTGTTGTTTCACTTATGTTCAAGCTCTGCGCTCTTTGTGCCAAAAATGAATGGCATATGATTAGTCTACGTGAAAGAAACATTTTGGAAAAGTGAGTTAAAATCAAATTTATTAATAAATAACGTTGGATTTGATTTATTTTTATCTTTATTAACAGTATCGCAACAATAGCCAAAAATAATTTGGAATCATTTACAGCTTCAAACAAACTAGGGCACATTCGTTTGTTAACGGCAATATCTAAACATAACGTCGGTCTAAAGTGGATAAAAGAAAGCAAGTCATGGAGTTATATTATCAAATACTGTTGCCATAACCACACCATTTATGTTGTGCGAGAGGCATCTTTGTTAATATATGATATATTACATAAATCGACGAAGCCCACTTCCAAAGAATTCTGTTTGGAAATGCTTGGTGAGATACTAAAGCCGATTGAGGAAAGTGTTTACCAAAATAGTTCAACTGTTGTGTATGTCGATGACTCTGATATTCAGAAAGATCTTGGACCCACTTTGGATTTAATTTCTCTGATTTTTCAAAAAACTTTAGAAACCAACGAAAAAACTCCAATTTCCCACTTGTGTGAGGTTCATCATAAGATTGTTATGAATACATGGAAATTGGCCAAAGTAACACACAATGAGTTTTTCCTTGGGAAAATATTGAAAGTCCAAACATCATATAATTTCGCAATGCTGGTATATCAAAAATTGGATAGCGCAAAAATTGACCCATTTGATTTCAATGAGTTTGGCGTTAATTTTTTCAATACAATGAAATTTTGCGTATCTCGAAGAAGCTGTGTAAACTTTTTGAAACTGGCAAAGATGAATCTATTTCTGTGGAAAAAGCTAGGAGATCGGGCTCCATTGGAAATATTTATAGAAAACGAGAACATTCAGTTTGAGAATCAACTTATAATGTTTCACCTAATGCCAGTCTTGTGTATTGTTAAAACTCAACCCGAAGAAGAGAGCATATTCGATCAATATATTAAGAAGCTTTTTTCGATTTCCAGTGAATTCACTGTGAGAATATGTTATTCTTTTCGTGACATTTTATTGGATTGCCCTGATTTTGCTGCACATTTGGCATACAAATCCATTCATGGAATATTATCTATGAAAACAATTTTAAACAAAGATCAAGCAGTTCTTCTTTTTCAAGCGCTAGTGTATGTGCTTAAAGAATTTGCAATAGGATCGAATGAAAATACTATTGATGCATTGCCTACAGATCCTGCCCAACGACTACCTCAAGTTTTGTATGCAACTTTATCTTGTTTATACTCTTTGGTTGAAGGATTTAATATAACTTGGAAGGAATCAATTGAAAGTATGTGTTTAATGGACATTGTCCTAGACATTCTGAGGAATCCAAACTTGTCGTCATTGGTAAGGTTTATTATTTTTCTTTTAAATAAAGATCATATCATTTTTTGTTTCTTTTTTAAGACGGTGGTTCAATCAATTAAACTTGCGCAACTATCAATTGAACATTTTCTTTCGCCGAATATGGCGTTATTAGTGGATAACTTAAAAGGATCTGCACTTCAAAACCTTGGACCAATTGTTATAAAAAAATTTCATAGCATAGAGTGGGAAGTTCGCGATAGTACCCTTGAGCTGGTTACATCAATTGTTTCAATATCTCGACTAAGTATGAAAATATATTAATTTATATATATATTTTTTTTTAGTTTTGAAACATTTTCTTTTTTCAAGTTTATACCAAAAATAACATGTTATCCTTTTACAGAATTCCCTGCATTTCAACAATATATTCTAGAAAATAATATATGTCCTTTAGTTTTCGATATCGTTCATAACGATCAAGAATCATATGTGCGTGCAACCGGTCTTAAATGTTTAACTCAAATGATTGCTGTAAATGTACTCTGGGAACACAATCTCTCGAGCTTAAATCTGATTGTAAGTACTTTATTTTTTTTATAAAATGAACAGGTATGATATTTTAAAACAGTTATGATTATTAAGCTACGGTCAATGAATCTTAAAAATAAATTTGGTAACGCGGCGTTGCATGAATAGCCAGGTTCGACTTACAACTCCCAACCGTTCTTGTGTTCAGTTATAGATGGGTGGATTTCCTTGAGACTTAGTGTCTACCGTACTTTTTAACATATTTTCAATTTAACTATCCAAAAGCCATAGTGCCAATCAATATATAAAGCTTTAAACTTAAATGCAACGGCACAACGAGTTTACCAAAATTTTACGCAGTTGCATGAATATTCTTGTTTTTAAATAATTATTTTCTTTTTTTTTCAGAATT
Source organism: Syrphus vitripennis (assembly GCA_958431115.1). Classification (NCBI taxonomy): domain Eukaryota; kingdom Metazoa; phylum Arthropoda; class Insecta; order Diptera; family Syrphidae; genus Syrphus; species Syrphus vitripennis. The sequence continues at coordinate 46,879,236 of OY288108.1, forward strand.
ATCTACTGGAAATGATTTGCAATGAAAGTGAAGGAATTGTTAGAAAAGAAGCTATAATTTGTCTGACACAAATGTATGTACATCATCGATTCCAAGCTTTAAATGTTAAATCACTTTACAGTACACTTGCCCACATTGGTGTAAATGACCTATATTGGGAAGTCAAAGTAGCTACATTGAGTTTCTGGGAAATAGTAATTCATGTATTGTTTACAAATCAAGGAATGATAGACGGTACTTTTCCTGCAGTAACATTTTCAAAGGAAGTCAAAAAAATTGTTACTTTAACTGAAAAGGAAATTATTTTGAGAATTAAAAAAGTCATGAATGAATTGTCCCAAATTGGATGTTTAGACGTTATACTAAAATGCCTCAGTGATGATTGTGATTTTGAAGTTGTCAAAAAAAGTGTTCAAGTTGCTAAATCATTATTCCAGAAATTAACTAAATACAATTATGCAAAAGCATTAGATGAGGATTTGCCTCATGCTGATTCAGAGAAACAATTTTCCACCGATGTTTCTGTATCTAATAATATTCCGTCAATTGAAGAAAAAGATACTAACTGTACAAATATGAACAACGTTATAAATGATATTATATCAACAAAAGATACCCAACTTCTAACTAATTGTTACAAGCAACTAAGTGTAAGCGGTGAAAAAAATGAAATAAAAACCAATAAATTTCGTGTTACAACGCCTAAGGAATTTATTAATCAGCTAAGAGATGTTGACTTTGATAAACAAGTTGAAAATCGTTATTGCTGGTACCGATCTTCAGAAACTTTAGTGACTCTCCTTGATGATATGATACTATCTGGTAGTATCAAAAACCCTCTCCACGCTGACTGTTACTAAAATAGGAATTTAGGAACTTGGATACGTGAATTAATCTGTTTTTCACATTTAAAATAAAATAAAAATATACTAAGATAAGTCGTAGATTATAGAGCTAAAATGAAAATGAATCAAGATATACTTTTCAATTGCAAACAGATCTAAATAAAATCTTGAATTCACCAACTACTTCTTGTTAAAAAATTATTCTTTTATTTTTCTGAACCAAAAATATTTTTCTCGACAGGGAAATAAAAAATCAATAAAAAGTAGTTGGCAAATTGAAAATTTTATTTACAAAAAAAATCTTCAAGTTGTTTTCCATTTTATGGTACTATTTATAATTGGAAACTTTTCGTGATTCATTTGCCCTTCGATATAATCGGCACCTTAAACGTGAAATATATATTAAAAGTATTATATAGATTTTGTTTTGTACTCTGTCATCAGTTTTTCTTCTAGATGAGACACATGAGCTTCAGATTTAAAAAGATAGATAGAAGTATTTTGGCATTTAATTGCTTTAATTTTTTGTTTACTACAGCTAAGGTTATAATTTCCATTTTAAACTTTTCTATAAAAATGTTACATACATGTTGTTAAAATTACTAAATTAAATAAGCTTAAACGACATCGATCATTGAGCTACATAAGTGTAAATAAATTCTATTTTTGTAAGTTTTTTTTTATAAATAAACATATTGTACAAATATTGATAATAGATTGTTTTGTTGGTTATTTATTTTCAAATTGGAGACAGTGGTTGGTGGGCAAAATAATGAAAATAATTGTTTTGTTTCTGAAACTTCATTTATTCTAGACGCAGTAATAGAAAAATCTCCGATTTCATGCGATGTAAGTTTTGTGTTAAAAGTTGAAAATTAACTGAACAGAATGCGAAAAAATTCTACAAATTCGTTAACTATTTTTTTAAGATCAACGATTTAAATAAAAAAAATATTCCTCTTCAATTTTTTGAATTTCGCATTTTTGTGTACATACATACATTCCGACTGAACTATGTTTAAACAAATTTCAACTTTTTGATTGCCGTAAGGACAAAACAATTGAAAATCAAATAAATTCCAAAATTGAAAATGTAACATGATGTGCTCAATCAAGACTACAACCTCTAGTAGGGCTATTCAAAAGTAATTTTAAGCTCTAGCATAGTGCTAGAAAAAACTTGGAAAAAGTTCGTTGATAAAAGTTTTTAACCATTTAGGTATCTCTGAAAAACAAATCGATTTGGAAAACACGTTTATTTTAAATATAGGAAATATAAATACAAACACAAAATTTCTTTACTTTACACAGTTCTAAGAATTATAGATACACTTTAAAATAGTATTAATTTAAGCCATGTAAAGAAAGGTATTAATGTCATCATCGTCACGACGCATGTATTTGTGTTCTATCAACCATTCCAATTGTTCTTTGATCATTTTTTTTGATGGTAAAAACATATTTTTTAGTATATCGATTAGTTCCGCCTGCAAAAGGACATACGATTTTTTATTTGTGTATTGACAAAAAACAATTAATTTTATTTACCTGCAATGAAGCATTCTTCGTTCGCTTACGCATTTTCATGATTTTAATAATAGCTTCCTGAGTTCGCAATATTCTAAGTTGCACAATTGAATGATTGTCTTCTTGTTGAGAGCGTTCGGTACTTAGTTGAAGACGTCCTATAAGGTTCATCTTAAAAAATAAAAAAAAAAAAATTAGGAAAAATGTATAATATAATACTGCTTCAAACTTTACTTTTCCCCTTCGTTGTAGTTTTCCATTTTTCACTACGGAAAACTCTTGGTTGATATAAAATGAAGTATTTTCTGTGTAGTCTTTGGATGAAGCAACCACAGGATCCATAAAAAGTACTTGCTTTTTTATCTTTGGAAATGCAACTAAGGACCATAAAGTTCTTCTTAATTCAGGATCTAGAAGAAACAGATTTTATTTCGAAAATTAAACAAATTTTATAAGGTTATAACGGTACATGCATATTAAATAGGATAAGAATATATGATATTTGAGTTCAAACGTCTAACTCTAAAATGAAAAAATGTTAGCCGTTTTGGAATGTCTGGACGATATGAAACATTCCCAGCAATGCCTACCTAAAGTATGTCGTCTATGCATCATCAAATCTGTCCAAAAACATACTTAAGATATTCCTATTCATGTTAGGCCTGATTGATATACCGAGTTCGATTTTTACGAATCCAAAACTTGCCACCAATCAGCCAACTTTTAACATCCCCTTTCCTATTTACCTACAATGGCTACAAGAAATTGTAATAGAAAAAAAGTCTAAGCAAAAAATGTCCCCTCCCCAGGAGAACTTGCTATTAAAGTATTTTGCTGGTTCCATTCCCGAAACGTAATTTAATATTAAAAAAATGCATGCAGTAAATATCCAAACAAAAATTAAAAGAAATTCAAATTGAAAAAAAAATTTCTTGATATTTTTATCTACATATCTACAAAAAAAAGAGGAAACAAAATTTCCAAAAAATAAAATTAAAAAAAAAAATCGTAAAAAATACATTTATGTATTCTTCTTCTGTTTTCATATTGCACATCTTTCCCCTTTATTTTCACCAAAATTATAAAACAGACTTACCTGGTAATTCTGTAGCTAGTCTTAAATTTTCGTAGGTTATTCTATCGCCAGGCCTATGATTCCAAGCAAACAACACAGCCATTTGAAATGTCGTCACATCCAAATCATATCTTCCGACTTTATTGATAAATGTAATTGTTCCATTGCTCATATGATGATACCATTGTAATTTTCTTCCGGAATGTTTTTTTTTATAAAATTCTTCAACGTCAGGAATATAATCTTCCAATTCTAAAGGAAGACTCACAGAAACACGATCAGAACATCTAGCCCAAGCTCCTGCGTTTAAAATTTTTATGTTAATAGCATCATGTCGGGTCGTTGACATTCGGAAGAGAGTATTTAGGTCTTCGCTTACCTATAATCAAATAATAATGTCTAATTATATAATCGCGTATATAATTGACAAAAATATAGAGATATTGAGACATAGTCATAGTCACTGCTTAAGCTCTTGCTGAGTAAAAGTTTATCTTATCTAATTGGTTAAACTCTCGGCTTAGATAAACTAGAGTCTTAAAGAAGCAACTATGAATATGCTTCATTGTAATGAATGTATTTATTTTTAAATAAATTTTTTTCATTTTATAAATAGCACCAAAATTTGAGGTTCAAATTTAAATTTATGGCATCTTTCTCTAAATCGATGTAATAAAAAATTAGAGACAGGCTGAAATTTTGCTGGGTGGTTCTGGAGATATTAAAGAACTTAAATCTCTGTTTTCGAACTCAAGTACCTTGCAGAAAAAAAAAAACTTTTACCTCTATTTTCCTTATATCGTTATTTATCGGAAACGGCTTCAATGATTTGGATAAAATTCAAATTTTGTTTATATTAGTAAGAAAAATATTAAAAAAATACTTTTAGTAAAATCCGTTTCCTGCAAACAATAGAAACATTTTTGAAAAATTTACCCCAATCGGTGGAACCGTTTCTTGGAAAAATTTTCATTCAAAATTTGAGTTTAAGACTTTGTAATCTTTATTCTAATCGTATGCACTTTCTTACTTCAACTCATAAACAAGTAAGAAAAGCGCTCGTAAACATCTATGTTGCTTATAGCCTGTTTAGTTCCTTAACCGAGCAATGTTATATTTCACTGCGCAGTTATTTTACGAAGCTGTCGATTTAAATAACCCAAAGCTGACAATAATACCTTAATATCTTGAAACATTCTTGCTAGTCTATTAACATAGTCGGCAGGCATTCCAACTTCACGAAGCCATTCTACGATGTCCTCTTCCTTTTCACTATCTGCACTTGTGCCAAGTATTAGCCTTAAATTAGAAATATAAAATAATATTTATCAAAAAACTATTAAATATGTGCTAAAATAAGTATTTTCAATTTGTTTTTTACAACTGAGAGATATTTTAAAATTAACAAGATTATTCAAATTGAACAAAGAGTGTTAATAATAATCATAAGTATGTAGGTTCTTATATTGGCTTGGTCCAAAGACTGATAAATTTAACGCTAAATAAGATGAATTATTGTTATATTTTACGTGGACATTTTTCATGAAATTTGACTTACATATAAATTTAAAAAATATGTGGACTTCGATCTGTAATGGGTGAATATTTCAAAAGATTAATTTTTTGAACCTGAAAATGGACCCTTGCGAAACATATTTATTTCTGGAATACAATCTTTGAAGCTTAAAAAAGCCGTAACCTTATAGTAAACTCCGGAGAGTTAGGTAACATTTCTCATTTTTTTGGCTATCATACTGTATCATTCATATGTTGTTTCGTCTCAAATTTCGTAAGGAAATAAAGCTGGGGACACGTAACGGAAATGACCTTTTAGTTGTTTCAATTGAGATAACTGTAATGAGAGCGTGTATTGTTCTTTTTTTAAAGATAGAAACAACTTTTTTATAGAAGCTGGTTTAAGCTGTTGGTTAATGCATAAACAGGCAGACAGAATTGCAGGACCCATTTGTTCCTGTTCTGTTTTGGGGAAATGGGTACTCTAACTTAGGACTAAGATAGTAGAACTAAAAATCTCTCTTAAAGACCACATTTGAAGATTTTGATTAAATTGATAATTTATTATTCGAGGTAGTGTGAATTAAAGTTGTTAGATGATGAATAAAATATTTTTATTTTTCAATCTATAAATTTTAGTCGAGATTCAAGAAATTGCTGAAACCAAAATTCGAATTGGAAAAAAAATACCCTACAATGAGGAAGTGGAATATAATAAATACATCGAAGGAGCTTATGGATATGCAAGCAGAACGTATTATGAACTTCTCTGGACATTCTCCGACCTCCATCCTAACTACTCTCAGAACAAATTGAAAATCGTATTCTTTTTGTATTATGTTTAAAAAATAAAAATCTTACCTTCGTGTTAAATGTACTTTGTGATACCTCATGAATACGTCTTTATTATTAACATACTTAAGTACGAGTAAAACATCTCTCAACCTTCTGTCAATTTGTTCAGTTGTAAGCCTTTTACTGAGAGGTGTTCGCCTTAAAAGCATATCGCAATAATTAGCAAGCAGTTCTGGACATTTGCTCTCAGGAGCTGTATGTTTAACACCCCTATTACACACGTTAGTAGGCAGTTCGAGCTTAAAACAGTGAGATACGTTAAATTTTAGTTTGAGAAAATGAAATGTTTACTTACTTTGAAAACGCTAATATCATTTACCACAGTCTTAAATGCTTTATCACGTGAAGTTAGAAATCTTGGATCATTGTTAAATGCTTTTTTAGCCAAGGCACTAAACTTTTTAAAAAGCTCCAACAGACGTTCAACATACTTTTCCGAATCCTGAACGATTACATCAGACACTGATAGGATATCTGATAGACCTGCGGTAACTATATGGTTTTCCAAGTCACGTAGCATTGGTTCAACGCCGTTTTGTACTCGATCAAGCAGCCGGAACATAAGATTTAACTTTTCTATCTCATAACTCTTAATAAGTGTAGAGCATTCCGCTAAAATTGTATTTAAATGATCCCCTATGAGAACCTTTATACAACATTGCGATAGAGCATGAAAGCTGCTAGATTCCAAGTACCGCTTTGCTCGTATTTCTTCTTCCCGTATCTTCGCATCAGCATACTTCATAAACGCCTGCACACCATTGGTTTGCTGTTGATCACTGGCTTTTATGTTATAAAAGTTGTTTGTAGCTTTTAGGTAGGCTGCTTCAAAATTTTCTCTGTATATTTCCAATTTATCTTCTGGATTTGAACAGAGATTGACATAGCTTTCTCGAACTCCAATTACAAGCTGACAGTCGTATGCCTCGCCGTTTCGTTCGGCATGAACTATTTTCATTGCAGATTCTTGGAGGTGGTCTTTGATGTCTATGAATATGTTTTTATTCCAGGAATCTAACATTAGTTTGCGTACAACACTTTCATCGCTATTTGCTTTCTTCTGATTGATTGTTGATGTATTATTTGTTGATGATAAGGACCTTCCTTGCAGTGTTATTTCTAGCTGCCGAAATGGAAGTGGCAAGTAACTGCTTTGGGTAAAGAACTTTCGCCATTCGACGATGTAAGTTTTGAGTAAAGCCTGTTCACCACTTTGATTTTGGACTTTTTTCTGAGCGTGCTCGATGAATTCCACAATGTCATTTTTTAGACTATCGTATATTTTACTGGCTCCTTTATCATCCCAAAGACACACCAAATGAACACCATAGAATAAATCTTGCCATTCAGCTTGTGAGACAGCTTCTTGTTTTAAAAGTTTCAGAACGATGCATCGCATATGTGGCCATACGTCCTCAAAGGTCCTCTGTCCTTTGCCCTGTACACAGAAAAATAATTACATTTTTTTTTGTGACTTTTATGTTGTTTTTTTGTTTTTATCAAAAATATATACCTTGAGCATAGTGTATTGTATCTATTAATAAAAATATGTATAATAATTAATAGGTAAAAGTTCGAACACAATGGATATAAATAATAGCAATTAGCCTATTTTAACATTATTTTTTTATTTATGAAGAAGAAATATGAATACTGATTGAACATCGATAAGGATGACCGTTTCGGCTTTTGACCAAAAATACTTCAGAGATGCAAAACAACGGCTGTCATTCCAATTTGCCAACAAGCTGGATGTCAGCTGTTGTCTAATAAATAATTAAAAAGGATGAGTAACAAAACGCACACGTAGACAATTAGTATGATTCTATCTCTTCGTCACTCTCGTAACGTTTTTCATGTTACATTTCACATGCCCATTCACAAACTCATAATTTAAACTACAAAAATATGTCCATGAAACGTCATTGCGGCGTGGTAAAATGCGGTAATTTTACAGTATATGCATAGCAAAATGTCAAGGTGAACGTGATTAAAGAGTTAAGGTACATTGACTTTACATTAGAACCTGCACAAAGGCTTAAACATACCAAAGCAAAAACTTTCTAAATTGTTGTGACGAAGAAAAAACAGTAACAAAAACGTATTGTTGTCAATCATAGAAACATGTTGTTATTGTTGTTTCATCGTTGTATCCGAATGTTTCGCATTGGTCTGATCATGCCTTAAATCTGTCAAAACTTAAATGTTAGTTGCATTGAAACATGCAATGAAAATTTTAGAGCTCTAAATAGTTTACCATGAAAATATATATAAGATAAAATTTTCTGCCATGTGCATTGTATATAAAACTTATAGTACTATCATCACGATGATTTTTGAGTTGTGTGCTGTGGTCGTCTGAGGGCGCACTTGTATATACACAGAAACAGCAACCAAAAAATTAGTAAGTGATGTGATCGCTTGGGGGCCGACGTGTGGAACGTGCTGATGATAGTACTATGCAAATTTATATACAATGCCCGTGGTTACAGTATCTGACGTTTCCAAAACCATGATTTCCAGTTGTCAGTTGTCACTTCTGACTGCGACAGACTGGCAATGAGATCCATTTCAAATTGATCATTTCTTGCCTTGAATTAGTAAGGAACAAGGTTGGTACCAAATTGCAATTTCTGTGTAACATTACATTATCCTAATTGGAGATGCGAGATATTTAAAGTTGAAGCGTACAACATTTCAACCTAGGTTTTTTATCACAAAATTCTACTCGAACTCACTTGAATCCGCACAGCGAGAAGATAGTCGAACGAAACTCATTTCAATCTAGTTTAAATACTCAAAAATCGAAACAAGGTTCATGCCCAGCAAAGTGTCCAATAAATAAAAAAAACTCCAGGGATTTGTTTTGAAGAACATTTTGTATTTTTCTTTATTGTTTTTAAATTTTCAAATATTATTTAAAAAAATGGTAAATAAATAATTTATTTTTATAAATCATATGCATTTAATTTAAAGAATTGAAAAGGCAAATATTAGAGGAAAGCTGTGTTAACTATGAACTGTACATTCACTGGGAATGGGTATGTACTTTGTACATACATTCGTAGATATGTACCTACGTAGTTCGAAATATATACAATTGTACAGGTATACCAAAACACACCAAAATACTACTTGTTGATTTTAAAATTGCAACAGGGATTGCGTAAATATTTAATAATTTTTTTATTATGTTGAAGGTAGTCTTACACTCAGCATTGGCCAGGATAAATGTCACTTAAGAATTCTCAGGTTTTAACAAGTGGCACTTAAGGGCAACAATGGTGACTCAAGAAACACCTAATCAGGGCCTAAATTGCCAATATATTTAGGAATCTTAAGTGCCACTTAGGTGTTCTGGTAATTGTGGACTGTGAAACTGGCTCTAAAAATTTGAACCATTAATGTCAGTAAAACTTTATTATTTAATCTAACTATCATGGCACTTCAATTCGATTGCTTCCATGTTAAAAAAAAACCTGAGGAAACAGACGTTTTAGCATATACTAAATCACTGTCATGGCCATTGTATATGAACGAGAGACCACACAACACAACTCAAAAATCATCGTGATGATAGTACTATAAGTTTTATATACAATGGTCATGGCCTAGTTGGCCATGAAACGGACATAATGTACATAGCTCCATAACTTTGTCAGCTACAAAAGTATTCTAATGGCAGTAACAATTCACAATCTTAAGTTTAAGGATGCTCCAGGATCCTTTCAGTTGATGATTTTGTAGATGAGATAAATGAGAAACTTATGTAGATTCTACCACTGATCCTATCCACACAATGATTGCAATGGCATAGTCGCGTTGTAATTTAAACAAAAATTTTTTGCAGTCGTTTTTTTTTAAGTTCCCATTCTATAAACTAAAATTGGGGGGAAAAGAGTTAGAATTTCTTTTTCTTTTTTGTGCTTTTTTTTAAAATATTTTCAAAAAGTAGTAGTAGTAGAAGTTTTTTATTTCACTATAATTTGTATTATTTTGCTTAATTTTATTTTAACTAAATGTATTTTATTTTGCTTAATTTATTTTATTTTCTTGTATTGGTTTTTATTTTAGGCCCTTCACTTCAAAGAGCAGGATATCGATGGTAAGTAAAACAAGGAAAATGATTTTAATTTTTATACGGTTAGGTAGGTACATATATATTGTTATTGGTGTTCTAACATTCGAAAAATGTTAAGTTGTACTTGAAATCAAAGCGCGATAAAGCCAAAATGATAGTTGGTGCTCATGCGGTGGAAGTTGTTCGTTTTTCCATTGTCACACATGAGATATGAGAAAAATCCCTGCCGTCAAGTTAAAGTCGGAATGTTTAGAAAGAAAACAGAAAGGCTCAAATCTACCTGTAAGTTACCTGTGGGCTATTGCCAAGCGCATGTTTGTAAGTGAAGTAAAAATACTATCACATAATAATTGAAAAATTAGGAACAAAACTGTCTATTTACAAAACGGACTAGGTATAATTAATCGCCTCTCATTTTTCGGTTTCTTTAATAATTTCTTTAATTGAAAGTATGTGGACACTACTCCGGTGTTTAGATAATATCCATTAGTGTTTCAAAATATTTTTTTGTATTTTTGATTTTCCCCTAAACAGGCTCAAAAGTTTTGTTTTGTCAAAAAAACACGGCTGTAAAAATTTTATCTCATAATATTAATGTTTAGACCGGTATACTATTTGTATGGCAAAAAACACATGTTCTTACATATAATTTTTTATCTTTAGAATACCATGTTTCCAAATCATGACCATACCTTTTACGTTCTACAATAAATTTTCTTGAAGTGCTCTACTCCATCTGTAACAATATATTTCACGAATTATTTGATTAAAAAAAACTTTCCACTCAGCATGTTCCACAAGCCGTATGATGATTCTCAAAATCAAGTCAATCATGCCACATTAGTCAAACATTGAGAACGCGAAGACCCTATTAGCATATTTTTTTTGTTTTGTTTCATTAGTTTCATTTAACAATTAAATGAAATCAAGTATTTAACTATTGAAATTGAATTAAAAAAAAAACAGTTACGCAACTAACAATTGTGTTTTCGGGATTATCCTTAGATAACTACTGTCGATAATATAATACATTATTTTTTGTTTATTTATAGAGTTCCGTGAGTGTTTCTATTTGTTTGTGCACTCAAGGCAAATAACTAACTTGGATGAGCTTACACTCATAATGAGATCTCTAGGATTTTCTCCAACTGTTACAGAACTAGCAGCTTATTTGAACAAGTACAATGGAAAAATGAGCTTTGCTGACTTTTTAGAAACAATCCATATTCACTCAAAAGCTGAAAATCTTCCCGATGAAGTGATTGCAGCTTTTAAATCAATGGATACAGAAAACAAAGGCACTGTTTCAACAAAACAACTCGCTTATTTAATGCAAAGTTGGGGTGAAGGTCTAACCGTCCGTGAGGTACCTATCTAATTTTAAGTTGACTCGACACTTTGCCGAATAGTTTTTGTTTTGAATGTGGTTTTGGATTCAGATTGGTAAAAATGATCTGAAATGACATCACACACCGATTATAATCAGTTTCTTTTTCTATTAAGATGTGTAACGTCATTTAGAATAATTTTTTTCATTCTGAAATCGTTGAATTAAAAACCCCTTATTTTATAATATTTATGAATTTTCGTAAAAAATTGACATTCTGTTTAAAAATATTTTTAGATTGACAACATATTCCGAGAAGCCCATGTTAAGAACAATGGTTTAATCAACTATTCTGACTTTGTGAAAATCGCTTCAGCTCCTGTTCCAGATTACTACTAAACATTCCTTTTTTTTATTTTGAAAATAAAGCAAACAGCATTTTAATATATAATTGAAACACGTATTTTTACTGCCAACCAAATAAATTTTGAAACAAAACAGACAAAAAAAAAAGATTCCAAAAAACAACATACCCTCACAAATAAAACCAATCCAAACGAAAACATATCAATAAAAAATAGGATACATCAAAGAAAGAAAACAAATCGACACATCAGAACTTAAAGATTCAATATTCAACTTTCTAAATGGAATCAATTGGGAAACAACTTTTTTTTAAAGAGATTTATAAAATTTAAAATTTGTGGTAACGCACATACTCCAACTCTTCAATAAAACATGGTTAGATGAAATTATCCCCGACGAGTGGCACCTTAGAACCCAATTCAAAAAAAAAAAAACTAAAAACTATTAATAAGGGAACATTTTTTACACTGCACCAAATAAAGGAGAAGGACGATAAATCTTATATCACAATTTCATCGATTTCAGAAAACGCTTCAACGTTAAAAAACTAGAAGTCAGCTACATAAAAAAGATCATTGATTGAAACTCTCAAATAGTTCTTAAAATATTTGTATCCCATGTCGTACAACGCAAAACTCAATTCTTTATGTCAGATTTTCATCATTGTGTAGGGAAACATTCAAAATATATTTAAGCCAAAAAATATTCTGCGAAAGTTTGCGAAACTACAAGTTCTGTAGTGAAATGGCTCCTGAAATTTATTATCGATCCATTTTTTATGTTTGGTGCCCGAACTCAGATTCCAAGAGACTTGATAAAATCACTGCTTATATTTTATAAATTTTTTATAATGTAGCTTTACCCGATATAGTATTGCAAGAGATCGTTAACCTTTTATGATTCTTATAAAAAAAATTTCTTACAGCGATTATTAAATTTTATTTATTTATGCCCAGTTTTCACAACCTAAGAAGGAATAGTTATCAACGATTTTATTTACTTTATTGTGTCGTAGACAGTTAACTATTTTAAACTTATGAAAAACTAATGAGAGTTAACGTTATTCGACTCCTATGTTTCCTGACATCAAAGTTCGTAATCAAACATCTGTAAAGATCTCGTCATCAGGTCATCTCTCAAGCAAGCTTCGAGAAATTCTTCTACTGTTATTATGCCATCTTGATTAAGGTCTAGTTTTCGAAAGACTCTGTCAATCTAGAAGAAAATAATGTATATATGGATAGATTTTTTTTAGAAATTATGATATGAATTTATTATTTTGATTTTATGAATAAATTTTAGATCTTTTTTATTGATCAAATATAAATTAAATAGAGCAACTGATAACTATTGCAAAATAATGCAGGGTACAACCCTAGAACTAAGGGCTTATTAAGACCATCCTTCCACCACTTCACGTACTATGGTATGGCGTGTTGGAATTTTTTGTAATATTTGGGAAAGAAATTGACTTTTTTTTTACCTATGTATGTATGTATATTGTATATGAGAAGCCATATATTGAATTGTATATTGTCTTTTGTTGATCATGCTTCTTTTGCTTTATTTGGTTTTTATTGTGAAATCGTTCCTCATAAATCTTCTTTCATTAGAACATTTTGATTTTACATTTACCTCTAAAATGATTTGAATTTTTAACGTTCCTTCATACATTTCTTTATTAATCCAGTCAGATCAGGATTTAAAACTAAAAAAAATTAGGGGCAAGCTAAAATTCTGCATGTCGACTTGGATTTTAGTAAAATCGACGCCAACTTTTTATATACTTTTGTTTCTAGAAAAGTGTTTCATATGGAATATGCTATTAGAGACAGAAAAAGATTAAAAATTAAATTTATGTAAGCCATACGAGTCTACTTCTTCTACTACCACCGCCACGTACAATATTCTTTTATCTTCGTTTCTAAAAAACGCAGTACAACTTTAATGAAATTTTCTGAATTTTGTTTAAATTTATTTTAGTTAAACTGACACGCCCAGTTTTCTTATATGTGGTAGCCAGTAGAAATTAAAACTACTTTCTAAAATTTGATCTTGCTAATTTAAGAACAGAAAAAACCTTGCAAATTTTATTAAAATTTATAGATTCGTTTTCGACTGAATTCAGTAGGTTAATTCAAAAAGAAGAGAGCTCTAAATATTTTTTGGGTCTTACTCCCATATTATTCAGTCGTTTAATCATCATAATACATAAATCTATATTTATTTAATCCACTTTTCTTATATGATTAAACCGATCATACCAATAAACGCCTCCAACGCTTAGGAGTTTGTTATTTAATCGGTATTTTATTTAGTCTTGTATTAAAAACAAACTTTTAATTCAAAAATTATAACAATAATTTTTATTTGACTTAAGATCAAAAATTGGATTAATAATAACATTGAATGAGTTAATAATATGGAATCAGATTGAATTAAAGACCATTTTCTTGTTTTCTTTCTTGAAAATTTCATTCAAATCGTAAAACCTCTTCCTGAGAAACCAAGATATGTGAAAGTGGGCGGAGCAATAGGCGTGGAATGTAGCGTAGCAGTGCGTGGGTTATTATGATATATCAGCATATTCCTAATATTGTATTTCATATTTAGGTATTAGGAGGTCGGAAACTTATAGACTTCCATTTTACTTCAGATTTGTGAATTAGAAAGAATTACAACGTCTACATGTAAGGAAGATTTTGTGAGAATGAACAAATACAATTAATAAATGACGGCCATTACAATATACTGATCAATGTTTCTCAAAGTAGGTATATGTCAATTATGCAAAATGTTTTTCAACATTTTTCTGAATGACCACACAGATTTAAAAATTGAAGACCAATTAATAGCATTATCTTCGCAATACAATCTTTATTAATATTAAAAGTACCAACCTGTTCTCTGGCTTTTCTATCGTCCTCCATTTGATGTGATCTTCTACCCATAAGCTCGTGTATTGCCAGAACCACCTCCCCAAGCTCTGAACGGCTTATTCTTCCATCACCATTTAAGTCATATAATTTAAAAGTCCATCGCAATCGTTCGTAAACCGATCCTCGTAATAATGTAGAAAGTGTAACTAATAAATCCTAAAAATGAAAAAAAAAATCACAAAACTATTAAGTGTTTCCTTGAATATTGTCTTTTTCTTACTCGAAAGCTAATAGCGCCATTACAATTCACATCAAACGCTTTAAAAACATAGTGTGCATATAAACTGGAATCTAAATATAAAATGTGATCACATAATTATGTTAACAAATTATTTTTTATAATAATTTAGATTAGTGTAAGTAGGTAGGTTTATACACAATAATTTTTGTCTTTAATCTTAATTCTTTGAAAAAGATATCAATCGTGTGAATTTTGTTTGCGTTTTTGTTTTTGTTTTATACAAATTTTACCATTAATACTTTATTTTCTAAGGACAACATAGATGTTGCGATTAAAAAATCACATTAGTAACAAATTGACTAATTGCCAACAGTCACAAAAAAGGGTATTTTTTTTAACAAGGCTCGGGTTAAATTGACAAGCAAAAGGGCTAGAAATAATTAATTTAATTAATAGTTAATATATTGACAATTTTTTTGAGGGCCCCGTTAATTTCACTGCACAAAAAACAATGTGGTATTAAAAAATTAATGCAAAAAAAAAAAAATTAGTGCAAACAGTTTTCAACTTGCACTAAAATTTTGAATTTAAATTAAAAAAGGTAATTATTAAAAAAAATATTATTTGAAATGTAAGGCACCATGGAATTCTGCCCTTTATTTTAAAATGTGTTCGTTTCACCTCTTATTAATGAAGGTATGAAATGTGGCAAGTAATTTTAAACATTTGTTGGTTTAAGCTGGTCTTCCTGTACTTTAAGGTCTCACTGTCCTGTAAAAAATAGAGGGGATCAAAACTTCCAGAAACTTTTCATCCTGAAAAGTGAAGCTTGTCCGCCATTTTCTCGTAGGCACAGTAAAAATGACTGATGGTACACACACATTGGTCACTATTATTGAAATTTCCGCCTGCGAGAAGATGGTGACAAAGCTTAACTTCCGGTATATACAAAAGGTCTAACGTTAGGTATCTAGTTACATATGTATATATTAATGTACATATATGAAGAAGCTATGTAATATTTACAAAATCATAGGTTTATAGGTTCAAAACGATAAATATTTAAAATTGCGAGCAGAACATTTCATACCCACACACTTTTTCTCTTCGCTCAATAGTAATTGAAATTAACTGATTTATAAAAAAAAAGTGGGCGAAAAATGTATGGTAGCGCTGGATGGTCCATTAATTGTTTATGCTTTAGAGCGAGTTCACAGTAACTTTAAACCATGATTATTTCACTCGTATTACCTCAAAGGACTTTTAAACCCAAATTTGAAAAAGATAATCTCTAGTTTGAGCTTTCAATCGTTGTTTAAGCTAATCAGCCGATTTCCATTGATTAGCTTCATTTAACGAGAACGTCGGAAAGTTTTAGCAGAAACCTAACCCGCTGTGAACAAACTGGCCCGAAAAGCACCGAATTATCAATTCGCCGATCGCTCGGTGAAGTCTAGTGCTCGTTAAAATGAAAATTGCGATTGGGAATGTCTTCTATTAAAATTATTTTGCTAAAATTTGTTTGTTAATCGTTCGTTTGTCAGTCGTTGTGTGTGGTACAAACAGTGTTGGGTACAAAATTCAGAGGACAAATTAAAAAATATGGATGCTGGAAATTAACATATGATACAAAATGCTTTAATTTTCGAAAGGATTTGTGACATAAAATCAAACAAAAAACTCTCTAAATCGATAAGAACTTACTGCCGTGGGGAAAAAACTTTGCATAAATATCTTTGAAACAGTCTTCATGTACAACGCCTTCAGGGCATTCCTGAAATGGATAAAAGGTTTTGAGTTTATATTTTGAAAATATTTTCCAATATTATGATGAGACTATAGAAAAAATATATTTTTAACATATGGATATTTCATAAAATGATCTAATCACAAATAACCATGCATAGATGTCTCAGCCCCTAAGAAGAAACTCAAAAGATTTTGTAATGCAGCATCATAAGTTATCACAAAAACTTTTGACAGTTTATGTTCTTGGGAGTTGCGACATTAGTTGTTTTCGATTGAAGATGGGGACGCACATGCGAGTAGATGATGTGGATGCCTTCAGTAAAATAATTTATTAATTTTTAGCCAAAAACACAAAAGAATAATGAAAGGGGAAAAGAAGTTTATTTTTGGTACGTTTCATTAAAAATGACTTGCAAAGCACTGCCAAGTACATACTTCGCCATCTCCAAAGGAAAACACCTATTGTTTCGGGGTTAGCTGTGGTCCCACCACATAACGGTGCAAATGAACTGTCAGAAGTTGTAAGGAAATTAAATTTACCATGTTTACCACATTACGCAATAAATTGAATTTTAAAAAATAATGTTTTTTTAGAATTAATTTTATATTCATAGAAAGCTTATTTAAAATTTAAGGACTTGTATTTTCCAAATTAATTTTTTTTTAAATAAAGCTATGTATTGATTTTTTTTTTTAATTTCGAATTTAAAAAAAAGTCACTTATCCAAAAAATAGCCTACTTGAAAATTTGAAATAGCTTTCTACAAATGTTTCCCAAATAGCTTATTTCCAATTTTTGAAATTCAAACTTGCATCTAAATCATAATATTTGATTTCACTTTTGATTACAGTAGTTATGTATGTACATACATACATATATGCTAGATTATCGAAAAATTAGAGAATCGATTTAAAATTTTGATGAAACTTACATCGATGGGTTGAATTATCCTTTTTGGCAAAAAATGCAACTTTTATTTCTATCTGAACTTACACAATGAAATGAAATTGCTTCTTTAGTTGATTTTTAAGAAAGCATTATGGAAAAACAGTTCAATAATTCAGTTTGAAATTTTAAATTAATATTTGTGGTTTATTTTTCAAAAAAAAAAAAAAATTAAGACCTAGATAAGTTTGCGAAACATTTACAAAAATTAATGTTAAGTTTTGTCAAAAAAAAAATAATCTTCGCAAAATTTGAAATGAATCTTGTTGGAAATTTCAGTCAGACTTTAAGAACGGCCCTAAAATATTATCAGCCATAAAAGTGTGTTATTCGTTCAAAATGAACATACATAATTTATTTTTGGGCTTCACATGATGAATTTTATCGAAAGCATAAAGCACAACTTACAGTTTTAAATCCTCTGTACATAACACGAATTTCTTGTTTTGAAAATTTTGTTTCGCGGCACAAGTCTTCTAGAGCAACAGGTATAACTTTTGGCATGCGCGTCGGCTCCAATTCATAGACTATGTCCTCAATAGGACTGTCTGGAGGTGATGCCATTGCCCGGAACCTCACCAATACAATTTGTAATTATCTGCACCATAGATTTATGTAAGAATGAGTTATTTCACCTAAGAAAAAATTAAATAAAAAATAGAAAAAGGTTAGTAAGATGCTAGTAAGATAAATAGTAATAAATTAATTATTATTTTAGGGCCATATGCTACAAAGTTTAATTTATTATTTTAACTCTCATTACCCTAAACATTAATGTTAACCAATACTGAAATTTGAGTTGTTAACCATGAATTTAGATAGTCAGAGGATTATAGTTGATTGCCGCTATTTGACCAGAACCTCTTAAAGTTATGTTAAAAAATCAAACCAATACGGCTACAATAATCTATATATATATAATTTTTATTTTTACCAACTAACAATTTCAATAAAAAGGACCTTTAAAAAAAAATTAGATTGCAATCCGTCGAACCGTTTATGAGAAAACAAAAATAATTGTACGACTGGATCACACGCACTTGATTCTAAAGTAAAGTTAAAGTACTTTAGAACAATGAAACAAAAATAAAAAACAAGAATACTATTTGATAAAAATATGGAAAAGGCATACATTTCTTACTTGAATTGCAGAAGTGTGTCCATTAAATACAAAATTTTAATTTATTTTTTCAAGAATTGACAGAGCGTTTTTTTAACTTTAAGTCAAAAAAATTGGATTGCAAGATTCATATGGGAGGATAAAATGCATAAAAATCTTTATAATTATTTTCGACATTTATATTTTTGGAGCTTACAAATTCCAATTTCGTGTCTAGCGAATACCGAAAAACCTTAAGTTATATGTGTGAAGAAAATCCATTTAGTAGTTTAGGATGCAGGCCGAGGAACAGCTGACGTCGTAATGTAAGGTCTGATTTACATACATATATATCGAGTTCGATTTTGTATAGTACTTAGTCAAGTAAAAACACTGCTCGCGTTTTGAAATAAAATTTTTTGAACAAATATTTTCTATCAATAACCAAATATACCCACAGAACAAAACTTAAAGTCAAATTGAATAAATTAATTTTTTTTTTAGTTTCAATATTCATTTTTCAAAATCTATGCTGAAAAATGGTATTTAAAAAAAAAAAACATTAAAAAATTGTAATTTTGGACTTAAAAAGATTATAACACAATTTTGAAAGCTGTTTTTAAATAATTTGATTTTTCAGAAAATTTCATATTGCAAAAACCGGGTGGTTACTGGGGCAGTTTAAAAATATTTACATAAACATGTTTCTACATAAAACAACTAATTCTTAAATAACCTTTCCAGCAGCTTTCGATTCTTTTTCTAGATAGGTAATTAAAATTTATTGGGGAAATCCAAAATTCAAAGAATGGCTGAAGTTATCTCATTAATTGATTTTTTTTTCTTTAAAATAAACTGAAATCATAAAACCTACACCTACAACAATCCCACTCACAAGTCCATCGCTTAGATGTTTGGTAGGTCACATGAAAAATAGACTCGCGAATGTATGTACATATGTATATATTTACCTAATATGTTTCTTTTTAAATCAAAATCATTTCCTTTACAACTATGATATGTCTGTACATAGGAGCAAGTTCATGCGACCAATTCGTGGATTTCTTTTAGTTTGAGAACACTTGCATCGAAACAAAAATTGATCTTGGTAGTGTTGCTGAATCATAGTTAATATTTTGTCAAACAGATTTCTTCTAAAATATTTTATATTGTTACTACCTACATCTTCACTATGGAGAATCCTATCATAAAAGAATAAGAATTGGTAGGTATACTTATATAATAGTCACGTTGAAAAACATGTTATTAAAGGTTATTTTACCCAAATTATTTGAACTGTATACAGTTAGTTCTACAAGCATCACATGAATATTCGTAAAAAAAAAAAATCTTATGTACACGACTTCATAAGACGTTAACTTCATAACTTCAACAGCAAAGATTGTAATAACAAAAAAAAAAATATTGTACAATTTTCGAAAAAAGAGAAACGATTGAAATACTATTAGAAATTAATAATCTCAACAGTAAATTTGTTTGCCAAACTTAATTATATACAGGGGCTCGGTATACATACCTGAGTTGACTTTTCATTTGAGTTTTCAATCGCTCTACAAATGTTTGCAAAGATGTAGAGATTTATAAGAACACGCAGGATTCATAGTGCACTTGAAAATAAAAACGAAAATTAAGTTTACACAATTATACAAAAGCATGTATACTATCATGAGAAGGCATACCGAATATTTGGTAGAAGGAGGATTGATTGTTAAATTGCTACAGATTTATAACTTTAAAATGACAATCTTGTTCATGAGAAAACAATTCAACCCCCAGCTCGTCGACGAAACACTTTTTAATCTATCCAAGGACCTTCGTCTCACGCAAATCGAAATGGTTATCCTTTCTTCGTGATAAACATTCATTTAAGTACGCTAATTTAAACACAAAAATAAATATTAAAAAATTCAAAAAAATTGACCAATAAACAAAATTATTGGATATAGAATTCCGAGTCTTTTATAGTTTTTCTTTTTAGCCAATGGACGAGGACGATTGTAGGTTTAAGACTTTGAGTAAAGAATATGTATTTATTTTATTTTTTTTTTCTGAAGGAAGGAAAAGGATTCTGAAAGGGTGCTTCCCTTGCAGCATGATGGTTAAGTACTTCCCTTCTAGTTTAAGGCCAGGCGCCGACCTAGGAAGTTGTTGGGAACAATTTTATGTTGGTTGCTACTTGTTCGAGCGCAACCACCAGCCATGTCAAAGTGGAAGTTTGTTGTACAGGGTATTTCTGAATTAATTATTTAAATTGTTTTTTTTTTTTTGTAAAATTTTTAGAGTTATTGGAAGTGTAAGAACATATAAATTAGCTGTTCAGGAGAAAGACAAAAACGTGTAGGTATGTGAAACGTTGGTGATATTGAAAATAAAGAAATCAAGGATATTAATAGATGAACATGAAAGCCGTAATCTATAAAAATAATGTGACGTTGAAAAGAGGTATTTTCAATAATAAATATAGTAAATGTAGATATTAGATTTTTCTTTTTCGTACTTTATTTGATACAAGGGCAATTTAACTGTAAAGATTTTTAAGAATAAAGATCTACGCAACGTTGAATAAAGTGTTAATAAATTTGTATACATGCACTACCTTACTAGAATATTATACTATATACGACTGTTTTAATAAATACCTACATCCTACATACTTATTTAATAAGGTAGTGAAGATTCACCTATTTTGGCGAGTGAATTGAGATGACTCGCCTTAGGGTTTTCCCAAACCAATGCTAATCATTCAGATGATAAAACAACACCCCATTGTTACGATTCACAAAAATACGTTGTTGTTATTATTTATCTGTCGTTACGGCTGCTTCGCATTGGTCTGGTGTCTGGGGAAGCCTTAACTCTCCAACTGATCTCACAAAACGTAACCAACAAAATAGAAAATCATAAGCAGCTCACGCACTCCCTTTTATTAGCTAAATCGATTTTCAATGAAGAGTGACTCATCTCACTCACTGGAATTACAATTGCAGTCATATCAATTTATAACAGCCTTGTTAGAAAAATTACCATTGGGTTTGTCATTGGTAGGCACTAAATAAAATTGGTGTATCATAATAAATTCGTACACTCGTTTACAAATAAAAAAAAATATTTAAAAACAATAAGATTCACAAATAATTGACCTATTTTACTATGAAATCTTTCTTAATCGAATTGATTTAATGGAGAAATACAAATTAAAATTTAATAAGATTTTCCTATTATTTTAAGAAGAACGTCAATTTTAAAAAAGAACATCAATTATTAGAAAAACTTATTGTTTTACCGCATTTTTAAGTTTTTTCTTTCTATTTTATATGTTTTTTTTTTCTCTGGGTACAACCTTATTTATAAGCGTTTTATAAAAAATACATATAGTTGTAAGAGTAAAGAGAACGGGCAGTCGACAACGAGAAGCCACGGTGTTCGGACGGAAATAAAAAACAATTTTGAAACGCTTTCCTATCGTCTTTGTATATGTATTCTATTCCTATTAATTTACCTTGTAATTTCATATTTTGGTATATTTAAATAAAAGATATGTTTTTAAATAAGACAAGTAAAATTTTGTTGTCGGTTCAAGAACAGTTTTCAAAATTTTAAATTCGCGTCCGAATACGAAAAGTTGTATATAATATACGTGCATATGTATGTGTGCCGAAACCGAAAGATCTGTACTACATATTTCACTGCCCATGTAGTTGTAAAAACAAAATAAGTTAAAATAGAGATACAGTTTCTTATTTTTCAAATCCGTCTGTTGCTGCCAACACAGAAAAGAGAGAGAAAGATATCTCACCGCCACGCCGCCGCCTCCGTGTTCTGTTGCTGCCAACACAGAAAAGATAGAGAAAGATATCTCACGCTCACCGCTCCCGTGTTCTGTTGCCGCCAACACAGAAAATAAAACACGAAACAAATATATCGCCCAACCGCGGAAAAGAGCGAGAAAAAGAACATACTGTCGAAGTGCCGACTAGTGAAAAAACAAAATTTTGTGATCTGTTGCTGCCTACACAGATACATAGTCTTTCGCCAACATTCATTCGCTAAGGTTTTTTTTGGATTTTGGTCGTGAAATTATAATTTGTTCTTTTGATAAACTTCTTAAATTCTTGCCAATAATAAAAAAAAAAAAAAACAATGCCCAATAATCAAGAGCCAACACCTTTAGATCCAGCTTCAATTAATGGACTGGTTGAATGCATCAATGCCTTAAAAAGTTCTGTAGAAGAACTAAGAAAAAACACTGCCGAGAGCCAAAACCAAATAAAGGAGCTGAGCAACCAGTTCGGAGCACTACCGCTTCAACAACAAAATGAATATGAAACTACCGCTGCAAATGAACAACACGTAGCGCAGCGGCAGGTAAGTTCCACCACAATCTATCCTGCATATGACGCAACACGGCTCTATGATTTGCCGACATTCTCTGGAAGCGCCGAGGAATGGCCTTTGTTTTTTGCCAGTTTCGAAGACACAACCACAGCCTTTAAGTATAACAACAGACAAAATTTAATGCGCCTTCAAAAGTGCTTGGTAGGTGCGGCCAGAGAAGCAGTAGTTTCGATGCTCATATACCCAACTGAAGTTCCAAAAATCATCGATGAGCTACAGTTTACATTTGGAAGACCAGAACATATGGTTAGGTATCAGCTTAACAAAATAAAAGCCATTGCGATGATACCTGAGAATAAAATTGATTTAATTCTGACTTTTTCAACAAAAGTTAGAAATGTCCTTTCGTTTCTAAAGGCATCAAAGTGCGAGCGACAGCTTTCAGATCCAAATCTGTTAGATGAACTGATTGGAAAACTGCCGCCAAGCAAGCAGTATGATTGGATCAAACATAGCCTGGATATAAAACCGTATCCATCGATTGAAGACTTCTCAAGTTGGCTTAGTACGCTGGCACGAATAATTGGGAAACTGCCACCACCACCAGCACCAACACACCAAACCGCTTCCAGAAACACTTCTCACGCCACACAGCGAATAGTAATGCACACTAACGAAACTGCAACAAAAGAATTCAAATGCTCCCACTGTGGTGCGAATCACAAACTTGCCAATTGTGAGAAGTTCAAAAAAGAACTAAGCGTCGACGATCGTTGGAACAAAGTCAAAGCCAATCAACTTTGCTTTTCGTGTCTTAATAAAGGCCATAGCTCAATGGTTTGTCGAAGCAAAAAATTATGTGGTGTATCGGGGTGTAAACGATATCATCATGCCAGCCTTCATGAAGAAAAAACAAACATCCAGCCAATTTTGAATTGCGACACACCAAATGACAACGGCCAGTTGTTTAAAATTTTACCTGTGGCACTGTATGGTCCAACAGGTAAATTGGATACCTTTGTAATGTTCGACGAAGGTTCAGCTATATCTCTGATTGAAGAAGAAGTCGCTGTCAAACTCGGACTTAAAGGTCAGCACGAGCCTTTGAAATTACAATGGTACGGAGAAAAGATTTCCACAGAGGATTCTAGAAAAGTATGTCTTGAGGTTGAAGGCCTAGAAAAGCAGCGCTTCAGCATAAAAAATATACGAACCATTAAAAATCTCAATTTGCCTGTTCAATCATTTAAAAAGTGCGACTATGATCATCTTATGTTTTTGCCACTTCAAGAATACACTGAAGCCAGACCAGTCATGCTTCTTGGACTGGATTATGTTCATTTGAGTGCTTCAGCTACGATTGTTGAATCTGGACAGTCAAAACCGATCGCCGCCAAAACCAAACTAGGATGGGTTGCGTACGGACCAGCCACAAATACATCAAGTCCATTGTTCCTACACATCCGTCAAAAGAAAGACAACGAGTTACATCAAATCGTAGCAGAATACATTTCAACAGAAAACTTTGGTTTAAATGAATCCTGTCCAATTCCAGAGTCAACAGAGAATATGAAAGCAAGGGAGATAATGGAAAAGACAACTCGAAAAATTGGAAACCACTATGAAATCGGTTTGCTTTGGAAGGAGTTTTTACCTAAACTCCCTGATAGCTTTTCGATGGCGTTGAAACGCTTAGTCAGCATAGAAAATAAAATGAGCCGAGAACCTGAGTTTGCCGACAGATATCGTAAAGAAATTCAAAAATATGTTGACAGTGGATATGCCAGAAAACTTTCCAATGATGAAATCAGCAACACAGAACATCCAGTATGGTATTTGCCTCATTTTGCCGTAACTAGTCCACATAAACCAAACAAAGTTCGAATAGTGTTTGACGCCGCAGCCGCTGTAGATGGGACTTCACTAAACTCTGCTTTGTTAAAAGGACCAGAACAGGCAAAACCACTCATCCGCATATTATTCCAGTTTCGTCAAGATGCCATAGGAGTCGCAGCTGATATACGGGAAATGTTTTCCCAAGTTCATATTATCGCCGATGATCAACATGCGCAACGTTTTCTGTGGAGAAATGGAAATCCCAAAAAGCCACTTCAACAATACGCTATGGTTTCAATGATTTTTGGAGCAGTTTGTTCTCCATGTTGTGCCGAATGGATAAAAAACATCAATGCCAGTCAATTTGAAGACGTCTACCCTGAAGCCGCTGCCGCAATCATCAATAAGCATTATGTTGATGATTTCGTATGCAGTTTTCCAAATGAAGAACGAGCCGAGCTGATTTGTAAACAAGTCGTCAGCATTAATGCCGAAGCCGGGTTCCAGTTGAGAAACTTTGTTTCAAACTCATCAAAGCTACAATCAACATTGAATGGCCACAACAACATCGAACCTAAAAATATTAGCATGGAACGTCAAGCTGAATCGGAGAAAATTCTTGGAATGTTCTGGGACACAACAACAGATACATTCAATTTTGAAACCAAATTCCATCGCATTCCACCGAAGGTTTTACAATGTATCCGACCACCAACTAAACGAGAACTTCTGGGAATCGTCATGTCCATATTTGACCCATTCGGATTTTTGGCAGATTTTTTGATTCTTTCCAAAATTTTGGTACAAGACTGTTGGAAGATATGTCTAGACTGGGATGATCCCATTCCAATCGAGTTACACGCTAAATGGTCTGCATGGTGGAATGAGTTTCAACAGGTGAAAGTCTTCCACATACCAAGATGTTATTCGCCACATTTTCGCCTTTCAACAAATATAGAGCTGCACATATTTGTTGATGCAAGCCAAGCCGCCTTTGCAGCCGTTGGTTATTTTCGAATAGCCATGACAAACGAAACTACTGTAAGCTTTGTAGCTGGGAAAACAAGAACTGCTCCAAAGAAATTGATGTCTATTCCTAGATTGGAGCTACAAGCAGCCATACTTGGTTTACGTCTGACCAAAACCATTCTTCAAAGTCACGAAATAAAACCAATAAAAACAATATTCTGGAGTGATTCCCGAACAGTACTTTGTTGGATCCACTCACATGAGCGACAGTACAAGCCTTTTGTAGGCCACCGAATATCAGAAATAATAAGCAACACCGATCCGAGCCAATGGCGCTGGGTGCCATCATTAGAAAATGCAGCAGATAAAGCTACTCGACCTTCCTTTCCACCAAAATTTGACGCTGAGAGCCAATGGATAAGGGGCCCTGAATTCCTGAAAAATGATGAACATCACTGGCCAGCATTCCAACCTGAGAACCCGAAAACAACTATTGAAGAAGAAATTCAAGCCAAGACCTTTTTATGTTGCCAGGCAAGTAGACCCTTAATACCATTTAATAACTTTTCTTCTTATTTGAAGTTGAAAAGAGTATGCGCATGGGTGGTACGATTTGCTAAAATGAAGGCAAAAATTTGCACTCAAAAAGGTCCTATAACAGCTGCCGAAATGATAGACGCCGAGTATTTTATATGCCGAACTATCCAGAGAGAAGAATATCATCTTGAAATCAACACTATGAAAGAGGGAAAAACTATCGCTAAATCCAGTTCAATTTACGCATTATCGCCGTATTTAGATGAGAGAGGTTTGCTGAGAGTTCAAGGCCGATTAGACGAAGCGCTTTGTTTACCATATAGCGCACGAAGACCCATCATACTTCCTCAAAATCATGCAGCGTCACGACTCATTGTAGATTATTTCCACCAGACATACCATCATCAAAATACGGGCGTTATCATAAATCGAATTCGTCAAACATTCTGGATGCCCCGTATAAAAACTATTTTAAAAAACGTACAAAAAAAGTGCCCGCAGTGTGAAATTGACAGAGCAGTTCCAAAACCGCCTTTGATGGGACAACTGCCGACAGATCGAGTAACACCATATGTCCGACCATTCACTTATACAGGCGTAGATCTGTTTGGGCCATTAAACGTGTCTATAGGGCGACGCCGGGAGAAGAGATGGGTGGTTATATTCACCTGTCTTACCATACGAGCCGCGCATTTTGAAATTGCCGAAAATCTATCAACAGACGCCTTTATAGTATGCCTGAGAAATTTCATCAATCGTCGTGGAACACCAGTATCAATTCGGTGTGACAATGGAACTAATTTCATTGGTGCACAGAAGGAGTTGAAGAAAAACGAATGCCTTTTAGACACGGACAGAATTATAGCTGAATCGACAAAACACAACATAGATTGGATTTTTAATTGCCCTGCAAATCCTAGTTCCGGTGGATGCTGGGAACGACTCATCAAAATTGTGAAATTGCTGTTCCTAAAAACCCTTAGAGAAGAGTCACCCAGGGTTGAGACGCTTCGATGTGCCCTTTTGGAAGCCGAAAATATAATTAATTCTCGGCCGCTGACTGAAATTCCTATGTCCAGCGACCAAGATGAGCCATTAACGCCAAACCACTTCTTGATTGGATGTGTCAACTCGACTCAAACACCACATCCTATCGATCTCAAAATATGCCTGCAAAAACAATGGAGAATTGCACAAAACTTAAAAGATCGTTTATGGAAGAGATGGGTGGTTGAATACTTACCACAACTTCTTCGCCGTTCCAAGTGGCATGACAAACCACCGCCGCTTAAAGTCAATGACCTTGTCATCATTTGTGATCCAGGCCAACCTCGTAGCGAATGGCAAAAGGGACGAATTACAAAGGTAATTCCCGCAAAGGATGGTCACATCAGAATAGCCGAAGTAAAAACAATTTTGAAACGCTTTCCTATCGTCTTTGTATATGTATTCTATTCCTATTAATTTACCTTGTAATTTCATATTTTGGTATATTTAAATAAAAGATATGTTTTTAAATAAGACAAGTAAAATTTTGTTGTCGGTTCAAGAACAATAGTTTTAAATCCATAATAATGTTTCTTAATCAAGTTAAATTCTTTGCTTCATACTACTGACACCCTTTGCAAAAGTCGACGGCCATCTACCTGTCACAGTAAGAACTAAAGCAAAAATGGCTCTAATCCGTAGATAAATAATCGTTTTCTTTTGGGCCCTGTGACGAACTGTTTAGTACTTCAAGACTTGCATTTTATTTTTGGTTGGAGAAACCTCAGCTCAAAAAACAACTATTTTCTACAAAAATGTAGTCGACCTCACACAAAATTGATAAATACATTTCCACAATAGAGTAGAATATTTGGCTGCAGCTAGCTTTTAGACAGAAGATACAGGACCCAAATGAAACTTGCCTAACAGAACGCGACTCTGATAAGTTAGACGCTTTTTGAGGTTACATTGTGGACATAACCTCATAAAGATATTTTTGTAAAGAATTGAATTTTGTTCACTTTTAATATGATTACAAACGGCAACCTGATGGATACATAATGCATGTCTTTACTCAATCAATCAATAAAAACACATTGTGAGCTAAGGGGGCCTCAATGATAAATAAATAATTCAACAAAACAAACATGTATTTTTTTTTTAATATAATTTATTTTGTTTACTAGCACTAAAAACTGGCACAGACAACTAAATATTAATATTAAAAAATAAATAAAATGTGTCCAACAGACATACAGCAAAAGAATTGCTATATTGATTTTTCACAATAGGCTAAAGTTTGTTGTTGAATTTGCTAAAAGTAAAACGTAATAGATTTCACCTTTTAGGTACTATTTGACATCGCATCTAGGGAAAAGTTGGAGATAAACGACACCCGATTTTGCTATTAATTTGCACTTTCATCTTTAGGTAATGTGGAAAAAATATTTTTAAAATTTAAAGTGGGCTTTTATAATCTCATTCAGCAGCTTGTCTTTGTACACCTCTTAGCCAGAAAATTTCATCAAAATTGCGTGAGATTTTAGGCAAGTATTTTCGATAGGGTAAGGAAACGGAACTAGATTAGATTAAATAAGATGAATTTTTTTATTTTTTTCGATAGAAAATTTGAAACAGAACTACATAATATATCTGTGAGTTAATAAATTTGCTGTCATTTCAATTTAAACAATGAAAACTAATTTACATATGTTGCCATTTACGTTGGTATTTTTGTAATTTTTTTTTTCTATTTTTAAAAACCATTTAAAATATTTCTCGCATAGAAATTGGAACAAAACAACATTTATGAATGCCGTCAAACCAAATTGCCTCAATTTTAGTGTAAACACTGCGCAATTTTGAGCCTATAGTGCAAAAATTGCACAATTTCAGTGTCAGTGGCAACTTACAATTACAATTTTTTTTTCAATTTTTATTTGGTATAGGTAACGAATTTGTACAAATTTTCACGAATTGTCATAAAAATTGCAACCCTCCATTGAAAAGTTAACGATTCTCTTCTATACTACACAAATTTCTGTGAACAAGAAGCTTTGTATATGAAAAACATAGTACTATCATGACAGGTATTTTTTAATGTTGCCCTGACCCTTGTGGTGGCGGGCGTTACAAAATTTTAGGTTTAGAATTTGATTT
This sequence comes from Syrphus vitripennis, assembly GCA_958431115.1. Classification (NCBI taxonomy): domain Eukaryota; kingdom Metazoa; phylum Arthropoda; class Insecta; order Diptera; family Syrphidae; genus Syrphus; species Syrphus vitripennis. The sequence goes on from OY288108.1 coordinate 46,908,586, forward strand.
GGGGAGTCTTTAAGCATCGAAAAAAGTATCTTAACTTAAATCGTCAAATTTGGATTACTTTTCCAGAAGTACCAACAAAATTGAAAACTGACCAATGTGACCATTCTCTTGTAAACATACGGGTTATTTGTAGGCATCAGGTCCCACAACAACATAATCAAAGTTAAGGTTTCTCTGAAGGAGAAACCTAAAAAAAATGCGAACGCCGCCCTCCAGGGGGCGGCCCGACAGTTCGACTTACGGTAAATAAAACACACGGGATTTAAATGAGATAGATTTATTTAAATTACTGTCTAAAGACGAGGTCACTAACAGACTAAAATCTAACAATAAAATATACATGATATGGGTTTCTTGTCTCCAAGTTGTGTTTTATATTTATAAGAATAAACAAATAAAATGAAAATAGTTGTATTTTAATTTATTTTAGTTTTATTTAATTTTAATTTAACAACTTAATTTAATTTGTTTATATTTTAATTTCACTACGCGTTTCGGGGCTACTGCTCCATCTTCGGGTGGAATACTTATGTCGCTAATATGATAGCGACATAAGTATTCCACCCGAAGATGGAGCAGTAGCCCCGAAACGCGTAGTGAAATTAAAATATAAACAAATTAAATTAAGTTGTTAAATTAAAATTAAATAAAACTAAAATAAATTAAAATAAAACTATTTTCATTTTATTTGTTTATTCTTATAAATAAAATATAATTTTATAATGCCTCGCCCATGCAAGGGTAATGTGCCGAATCAGCATTTCCCACCAATGGGAACAGCGGATGGAGATCGTATTCCCTATTGGCCTTGACAGGTGCAAGTACATTTACCTCAGTTCGTATGCACCGAAATCCCACGTCAGCATATATGTGGGAAATGCCTCGTGTTAACTTCAAATATATTTAAAAACCCGTGCGGAGTTGTTCCTAGTAAACAATATTAAAAAATGTGCGATTAAAATAAAAATATCAAAATTTATTTCCTTGTCCTTTTACTTTTGTCGGATTTGAGATGAATTGAGATGTTTAGTTAAAACTAAAATCCAAGATGGAAGCTAAAATCAAAAATGGTAGGTACAAACTGCTAGGTAACTCATATAAACTGTTTACTTGGGCAGTATTAAATCTTTCTCAACAAACTTAAGTATGGAAAACTTAAAAAAAAATTAAAAGAACATAAAGATACAAATCTTTAATTTGTATGTCCTGCTGAAGCTATTATGGGCACTGCTTAAACTATCACATAAGGGTTTACTTCTTCATGAATATTGTGTCGTATAAAATTTTATGATAATGAATAAATTCAACAAAATTAAGCTTTTTAAATTTTATTTTTCGGGTCTTCACATGCCATTTTCACCAAACAACTTCAACATTAATAAATAAATAATTAATCACATAATTATTAAGGAAATTAATTTTTATTACCTACTAGATTTTTGGCGTATTTAAAAGGCAAAAAAAGATTTAATGCCGGTTGCACCAAACGCTTTTAAAAATTTAACAGGCTTTTAAGTCTTAAAATCGACCTTCGTTCCATACAAAATACGTGAATTTAAAAGCCTATTAAATATTTGTGCAACCATTAAATGTTTGTGGTAAACTTTATCTTAATGTTTGCGAATATATATCATGAACATTTTAAATATAGTTTCAACTTTAAATGTACTTTTTACATGATCAAAAAAAGTTTATATGCTTAAATTTAAACTGAAACTTATTTTTCAATTGAAATTCTCATTTATATGTGCTACAATCTATCTAAAAATTTTTTGAATAGTTTGGTCATGCTAACTCGTGACATTTGAGAATAGAGACCATTTGGTAATGCAGTTTATTAGCTTTCTTTAATAATTTAAGTATGACAAATCTCAAAGAAAAAGTACGTTCTTATCATGAATGAATAAATAATATTGACAAGAAGTTTATTTTAATTTTTCAAAATTCATTTTCTATGTTAATTTATTATGCAAAATATCGAGAGTTAACATTTTAAATCTGTGAAATTTACGTAAACTCAAAAATGGAAAGCCAGACAGCTGTTTCACGTAAGAAAAGCTTATCTAGAGGCTCTGTTGCAGAAAGGGTTATGATGTTTGAGAAATGTCCTGAGGTTAGAGGGCCTTCTAAAATCATAATAAAAAGTTTGGATAAACCTATCAATAAAGTAAGTCATCATTTTGAAGAACAATTCTTTTCTCTTTAATATTTGTTTACTTACATTTAATGTGTTTTGAAAGTGTTGTAAAGTGGATTTATTTAATATAGAAATTATACTTATTTCTATCGATTGTGGCGCGTATTTTTTTCGACCTCATTTTTACAAAAAGCAAAAATAATGAAATTTGTTCAGTACTCACCTCATACTATATTTGTTTAATTTGTTATCTGATCTTTCAAATTGATATTAGTTTGTTACATGTTAAAATGTTGTTCCAGCAATTCTGTCGGTCTGTGTCTGTACTTCGACCAACAATCTAAACTGCAGAAGTAAAGAGGGTTTTCTTCTAGAGCCGAAATTAATTTTTTTTAATTACAAAAGTACCTACCTATCATATATCCGTTAAGACTTTTTATCTCGAAAATGGGCCTACTGATCTTGAGGAAATTTTTTGTTGGGGTTTCATTAGCAATTGAAATTGTTTAGTCAAAACATATTTTCCATAAAACCGTTATTAACGGTACCTCCCACAGAAACGGTTTTTTGGTTTTTGTGTTTGTGAAAAATTTTTATGAAAAAGCTCCTATATACCCTAATCTTATTACAATTGCATACAAAAATTATCAAGAAAAATATTTCTTGGATCTTTGAAAAAATGTTTCGAAAACTGTTAGATATAAGCTTGTCTTTTCAAGGTAAGACTTTGTATATGAAAACTATAGTCCTATCATGGCGAATATTTTTTAGGGTTGCAAAGGTCCTGGTGGTGGCGCTGCAAAATGTGAGGTGTAAAATTCGATTTGGGGAGTCTTTAAGCGTCAAAAATTGGTGGTAGGGGCAAGAGGAGACTATTTTTTCGATAATTGCATCCAAAAAAATCAATAAATATCATTTAAAACCTCCATAAGCTCTCCACAAAAAAAAAAGAGTAAGGGTTGCGCAGACACACTAGATGTCGCCCCATTCGACTTCCACCATGATAGTACTATAGTTTATATATACAAAGGATAAGATTATAAATATACATGCTTCAAAAAAAGGTGAACAACCGAACTTTTGGCTTAAATAAAATAATACCTAAGCTCAGTTCTTCGATCAACTGTAGTAAAAAAAGAAATAAAAAAACTTAATTCATGAAATATAATGAAAAAGTTTTACTAACTTTAAGAAGTTGTCGTGTATGAAATGGAAAAAATGATCTTAATAAATCCTAAATATAATTGTCACTTAAAGTTGTATCAAAACATTAACGTAATAAAATTGTAAAGTGATAAACTGTGTAGATTAACTGTCAAAATTTGTATGAAAATTTAGTTTACCAACACAACAACAATGTTTAGTAACTGTACTTTGACTTTTAATGTGACACAGAGAGCACCTGATTTTAGATTATCGTTTAGCAAAAGCACTAAAAACAAAAACAAAATAAATAGGTAGAGTACAATAACTCACGTGACGAAAAAAACTTACATATACAGTTAAATTAAATCAATTTTCAACTATGGCAGGCGGTCTACTAATAGATTTAGGTAAGGGTGGCTGTTTTAAAAAAGACTTCAAACGCGAACAAAACTATTTAAAAATGACGAGTCAAAACATTGCAATAATAATTTTGTGTTAAAAATTTTGTGCTAGGCTAGAGATAACCAATGTTCTGTGTGTTTTCATCTAATACTCTCATTTTTACTCGTTTGAGTAATTTGAGCTTTATGTATGTTATAATTTCTGTACCAATTGAAAATTATTTACTATGGTCCTAAATTTTATGAATTGTCCATATATTTTCATATTTGAAAACTTTTATTTTCTAGGCTAAAATACATTCAGAGCCTGCAATCCAGTGTTCTGTTATTATGCGAGATATAAAATACAATGTACGGGGTAAATATATTCCAAGGTAGGTTCTTCAACTGATTTTAAATTAAATCAATTGAATATTACAACAAGTCGAGTCCTAATTTGTAAGGACCAAAATGCAATTCTTTAAATTTAAATTAAACCATGTTTTTTTTCTGAGTTATGAGAAATATAACGCATGTTAATTTAACATAATGAAAGTATGTAACTATTACAATTAACTAAAATAAACGCTAACTCATGGCAAAAACTTGACAATTTTCACCATTGTTATCGATATATTGTATGGAAAGCGAACTGTTGTTTAATTGATGTAGTCACTGATTCCCTACGTTAGTTTTCCATTTTCTTGAGATGTCCATGGGATCCTGATTTATGCAAGTTAGGGTTAGTTTGATCTACGTACGCATAATAAAAGTTGAAACGGAACTCAAATGTATAATCTCCACATTGGGCGCCAATTCTTACAAACATTAAACAGTTAACCTTTTAATGGAAATGACCCACCTTGGCCAATACAAAAGTGTTTATTCAACTTTATATCGCTATATTTTATTTATGATAGTTAACTTATTTTTTTATTTTAAAGGTTTTACTTTCCACATGGAGTCAGTTCACCTACAATAGCAACAGAAAAAACTATTCGCTTAATTTTAGCAGCATTTGACACATTTCCAAATAATCAACTTGGCATTCATCAACTACCAGACTTGCTTAAAATTTGTGACCTGCCTTTTTATTGGCGAATGCCAATTTTAAGGTGTACAGATCAGAAGCAGACTGGACTAGTCGAACGACAAAAATTTGTGGAATTTTGGAAACAGTGAGTATTTTTTAAAATCTTTTCGAGGAAAATTAACGTTATTAATGTGAATAAATTAATTCATTATGTAGTTGCTTTTTATGTTTATAAAAAATTAGTTTTATAAGAAGAGTATTTTATTTTGCTGTATTTAACTAAACATTGATGACAATAAAAATTGCCGAACAAGCTTGAACGTTAAAGTTAAAATGCCTCTAAAAGCAGTGAAATAACTTTGTAAGTGTTATATGTACGTCGTTTAAAAGAGGCATTTTAAGCTGAACACTAGAGCCTAAATGGTGGGATTATTCACACTATGAGGTGTTTTGGCGAAATCGAATAAAAAAGACGGTTCGTTCGAAAAAATGCTAGTATCTTTTTATATCTATTTCAGAATGACAGTTTACTGTCACGACAATGCATCAAAGTTTGTATTTATTCTTGCCCGTGGGCAAAGATCAAGACAATATATTGTGCCTGAGGATCTAGAAACTTTAGTACAGGATGTTGTTGACACGCATCCTGGACTTGCTTTCCTACGGCAAGCAACTGAATTTCATTCTAAATATGTCACAACAGTAATAGCTCGAATTTTCTATTCTGTCAACCGGAACTGGTCCGGCAAAATAACTCCAATGGAACTAAGGAATTCTGATTTATTAGAAGTATGCATTTATATTTTTTGTATGGTTTATAATATAATTTTATAGATTTGTCTCATGTAGGTTATTAAACTTCTTGAAGTGGAAGAAGACATTAACCAAATAATGGCCTACTTTAGCTATGAACATTTTTATGTAATTTATTGTAAGTTCTGGGAGCTAGATACCGATCATGACTTCCAACTTAGAAAACGAGATTTGGCCAGATACTCTGACCATGCATTATCATCTCGAATAATCGAAAGAATTTTTTCCGAGTGTTTATTACACTGTTCGACATACACGAAACATGTGATTAACAAAAAGATGTCATACACGGACTTCGTATGGTTCATATTATCTGAAGAAGACAAAAGAACTCCAACAGCGATTGAATATTGGTTCCATTGTATGGACGTTGATGGAGATGGACTGTTATCCATGTATGAGCTAGAATATTTTTATGAAGAACAACAGCAGAGAATGGATGCAATAGGGATTGAAATTCTTCCATATGTTGACTGTTTGTGTCAAGTAAGTGAAATAAATGTCGTGAATGTTAATAGTTGAGTTGTAACAGAATCTTAGTTACATTCTCGATAAAGTAAATTTGGGTCAGTCTGTTTACACTGTGTTACAGCTTTCAGAGGTTATGTTTAAATCGGCTGATCGGCTGATTAGCTTAATCCTTGATTAGCTGCTCAATCTATGAATTCCCTTAAAAAGAATTTGGTTAACATTCATATTTGAGGTTATACGAGTTAAAATAATCATGGATTAAAGATTATACAATGTAAGCAAACTAGCTATTAAACTTAAGAGCCTCTTAAATTTGAATGAAGGAAATTCGTATGTACTAATGAGGAACAATTTGTTTTATTTTAGAGGTTCTTAAAGTTAAAAGCTCTAAGTGAATACCACCTTACCACCGCTCAGTGGTAGCACCTTTAAATTATTGTTGTTATTCACAAAAATTCAATAAAATTGACGGTCAAGTCTAATAAAACTGGCATTCTAGTTTTAATAGTACAATACATAATAATAATTATAAAAAACTTAGTTTTCTCGAAAACTGATTTAACGATTTTGATTAAATTTTTTCTGTGCTGATGCTAGGTAATTGGCAGATTACATATAAAAATTTTTATAACAGAAGTTCTATCAATAACACTGCGTATTAAAATCTTCAAATGTATATTTTTTGGAGTTGAAAATTAAAAATCAATTTATTTTGAAAGCTTCATATTTTAAAAACAGTTGGAAATTTTGTTGGAAATGTTGTTTTTAAGTATGTATATGTATATTGAATTATTAAATACAAGAAAACTGAATACCAATTTATAGAAAAAGTAGTTTTCCGAAAAAACCTAACTTTTTTTGAAAAAAACAATAAAAAAGCAATAGAAACTTAAAAACGCATCGTAAAAAGTATTTTTTATAATCAATCTTAATTTTTCAAAACTACGGAATGCTCTGTTTACAAACCTATACTTACCTCTTTATTAGCGTGGGTTCATATTTGTTATAATATGATTATATTTTACCAAAATTAAATATAAGAACTTTTTTCCATAAAATAACTAGATTGTAACAAGTTTTTTTTAATGAATCTTTTACTCTTATTTCCGTTGTTGTTATGAAATATACAAAAATTTAGATTTACATTAATTTTCATAATGAGATTCTAACCAATTATGATCCTTTCTCTTTTCAAGATGTTGGACATGATTAAACCAAAACAACCTGGATTAATAAGCCTTGGCGATTTGAAAAGATGTAAACTAACTAATGTTTTCTTCGATACATTTTTAAATTTGGAGAAATTTTTACAACATGAGCAACGGGATCCTCTTTCAGCGGACCGTGATGATTATGTAAGTTGACCCGGCTTTTGTATTTTTGGAATTCATTCTTGCTTTCATTACGTATCTAAGCCAACATTTTAATGATATTTAAAAATAATTAGCACTAAAAAATTTGCATTAACAAAATAGCATTGGATAAAATAATGTTAATGTGAGCTGGAAATTATTTGCATAAAATCTATGCAAATTGCGTACAAAAAATTTAATACGAGCTAAAATTTAAAAACATATGGAATTTGAAAATATTTGCATTTACCTAGGGTAGAGGGGGGCACATTGGGACACTTCTTACCAAAATCCCTCTAGATCACTTAAAAATTGGATTATCCCTCTGATTTTTGAATAATTATATTATTGCTTGGTATATTGCCTTCCTAATTTTTGCTAGTCCATCTGCATATAACTATTACATATATTTATTTTTTCCTTTCTAAAATTGCCCTAAAAGTTACCTAATCTGCCCCCCTAGTGGGTACCTGGACAGCACTGGGGCAGTTTAGGACATGTCATACAAAAACAATTAAAAGTAGGTATTCTTATTTATTTAACAAAAATAAATTATTTGAAAACGTTATTTTATCAGTAAAAATTATTGGAAATTGTCTCTATAGTTATTTTATTTTAATTTTAGTCCTGATTTACAATTTCTTAAGACCACAATTTTGAGGAAATAGAAATGGATGAAATATTATATTTCAACCAAGATTTAAGAGTTTAAATGTTTTACTTAGATCGTTAACAACAGATAACGATCTTAACAAATACAATTCAACAGCCTGCTTGATAATCACCGAAATAATTTTTTCCAAATGATGGAAAGCAGGTTGATTGTAATGTTTCCAAATGTGCCCCTGGAATAATGTCCAAAAGTGCCCCGAAAGGGTTTTTAAATTAAAAGTTTCATATTTTTTAAGAAAGTTTTTTCCTCAATAGATTTCTTGCTGTTGTCCTAAGCTGCCCCCCTCTCCCCTAGACTAAATTTCATAGATTGAATATATTTTACTTTAAAATAACATGTACGTTTTAAGTACCCAAACCTGATGCAAAATAATATCAGATCTTTTTTCAGTTTCAGTTACTTATTTTCGTAAAAGTTACCAAATTTTTAGTGCAGAATATAACTTTTTTTCAAAGAAAATCATGTAACAAAAATCATCTTGATTTATATTTTTTTAACTAATGCAAACAGTTTTATCCTTGCATTACTCATTTTTTTTTTATGCAAGCTAATTTCAACATTGCATTTTACGCAAGTTTCATTTCTTTGCGTTGAAATTTTTACAACCTCGGTTCAAACCATAAATAGTAAAACCAAAATTATTTTAATGCCCTATTTTCCAATCTCATTTTATGATTTGATTTGAACAAATCAAGATTTTTTTCAAAGTCAAATACCCTTACTTCAGTATTATTAATTAAAATGTTTTATATTTTATTTTACAGATTTCGGATTGGGATCGATATGCAGCAGAAGAATATGAAATTCTTATAGCCGACGATAATCGTAATTAATACCGTCATTTTAATTAAAAATAATAACTTCGAAACTAGTATCAGGTATAAAAGTTTAGATGACTTTGAAAGGAATAAAAATGCTGCGTTGGAAAACTTAAGAAAGACTGTTGGAGTTTTATTTTGAAGTTCAAATGGAATTCATAAAATATATTCATTAAAAAGTTTTTGTAACAGAAACCAAATATGGATTTTGATGTGTTGAATACGAATCTGAAATCAGAAGTTTTTCATAAGGATTTTGAAATATGGCGGAATACTTTTTTTTGTGTCAACCAAATGCTCAATGATTAATAAAAGTACTAATGTTCTTCTATAATCTCTATCTTTTCGATTTAATTATTATTTTTTAAGAAATGAGTCTAGTCTTTATTTATATTTCGCATTCAAGTAGTTTTAATAAAAAGTTAAAAAACCTCAAACATTTGAGAAAAAAAATTAGGCTACAATTCATTGAGCGCTTTCAACTTTAAAAACTTTTTTAACTCAAAAAATCATTCCTCATAACTTGATATTCGTTCTGTTTAGTTTTTGACCTACTTTACAAGCTACTAACTGTCAAATGCATTTTAATAATTAATTAGTAGTTAACTTAGATAATTTTAGTTGTTAAATAAATGATTTGACTTTAAAGTTTATCGCCACACCTGTGATGTCGTATTTCATATTTCATACAACACACATGAGATCCTATGGTTGGTGGGGTCCAGTGCTGAAGTTTTATTAGCTGAGTTTTATCATCCATATGATCTGATCTGCATTAACTTGTAACAAATATAATAGGTTCCTGGACGGTATTTTTTCCGTACCTGGATAACCAAAGAAATTAGCTCGAAATCTTATGTTACATAAAAAATATGTAATTAAATTTGGGTGGACTACAATTAACTTTTTTTCATTTGTTTCAACTGTCAAATAACAAGAAAAAACACAAACTTTTAGATGTTTAAACAAATAAAAACTTTTTTTTTATGTATAAAATCGAAGATCCAGATTCTAGGTTTTAATTTAAAATACTAAATAAATGCGTAAATGTGAGCAAATGTCCTTAATTTTACTGAATAGTTGAGGAATAAAAAGTGGTTCACCCAAATTTAAATATTACCTTAACGGTTAATCCTCGTTACAAATTCATTTTTATCTCTTGTGAAAAAAGAACTGCCGTCAGCTAATGCTCTTGTCCTAAATTAATTCAAATTGACCCGAAAAATCGAAATAATAAATATTTACATCACGCTATTTTGTTAGCAGAAATTCTGGGAATGCCATAAAAGGTACCTTATCGTAGGCTCATGAAAACTGATTGGTGCCCTTTCCTTAACTTGAAAGACAGCGTTTATCTGAATTAGGAGAAAGTGGGAAGTGCAGCTTTTGCTATTGAATTTAAAAACTACTGGGCCGTTGGATTACTTTGTTGTCCATTTAAATATTGGCGTGAAGAAAAATGCACTCTACAATGTAATATTAGAAATAACTCTTTAAAAAAAATTAAGACTTCATTTTCAAGAACTCACAATAGTAAAGCTATTATAAGTTGGGGTCTTTTATTTGTGTTTTTGTTTGGTTAACATTTAAAATTATGTTTACATACGTTCGTCCGCATGAAATTCATGCTCTTACTATTAAAGCCAGAGTTCTTTTTGCATCCAAAACGACATAAATATTGTAATCAATTACGGTTTTAAGAAATTTGAAAGTGTGTATTTTACTGTTAGAAATACTGAATTGATATAAATATAAAAAAAGAATTCAAGAAATTAATTTAATATTTTGAAATTACATCTAGTCTATGAAAGAATAATCTTGACTGATATTGAAATTTTCCGAAAGAAAAAGAAGGAAAGAAAACAACTAATTCAATGTATAGACTGCAATTTTGTTCACTTATATTTTAATATTATAAGTAAATTCATAAAACCGTTTATGTGTTACTGTATTTAGTTGGCCCACCAGTCTGGGCCTGAAGAGTTGTTTGCATGGGATTGATTGTAACTTCCTCCATAAGAGCCACCGCCACCTCCACCGGAATTTCCTCCACCATATTGTCCAGAACTTCCACCTGCAATCAAATAATATATAAAAATGTTTAAACAATTTAGAAAAAAGTTTGATATGGCTTACCGTATGAGGAGTTCCCGTTGCCATTGCTACGGAAAGATCCACTAGGACGATTGCTACTTCCCCTCGGATTAGAACCACCCGACTGTTGACGATAATCGCGGGATCCAAATGCCCCACCATAACGGCTGTTTCCACCGCCACGGCCAGATGATCTCTTGCCATTGCTATGAGAACGATCTGAAGCCATCATTTCTTCTAGGAAGCTTGGAATCTCTTGTTTTGTTTCAATTAGCAATTGCATCAATTCTCCGCAGATGTTACGATTTTTTTCGTTAAAGAAACTTGTTGCAACACCCAAGTTACCCATTCTTCCAGTACGACCAATTCGATGAACATACTCTTCTACATCTGAAGGCAAATCAAAATTAATAACATGTTTAACGTGTGGTATATCCAAACCACGGGCTGCCACAGCAGTAGCAACGAGTATTGGGCAATCGCCTGATCGAAAACATCTAAGAGCTTCTTCTCTTTCCTTTTGTGTACGATCGCCGTGAATGCTTGTAACAGGATGATTGCATTTGTATAAGAATTCTTCAAGAGAATCGGCTCCTTTTTTTGTTTCAACGAAAATCAAAGTCAAACTTTCGTTAGAGTACTCAGGGCCTTCTTTTATTGATCGCAATAAATCAAGCAAGTAAGAACGTTTTTCTTGTTCATTTACCCATAAAATAGTTTGGGTGATATTTTCAGATGTAGATCCAACTCTTCCTACAGCAAGGAAAATGTAATTATGCAAAAAATCGCTTGCCAACTCTTGAATTGCTTTTGGAAATGTTGCTGAAAACATCAAGGTTTGGCGCTCGCCGGTTGCTGGCATGTTACATCTTTCAACAATACGTCTAATTTGAGGTTCGAAGCCCATGTCTAACATTCTGTCAGCTTCATCAAGAACTAAAAATCGAATGTTGTCAAGGCAAACCTTTCCACGTGTTATCATATCTTCCAATCGACCGGGGGTAGCAACAATAAGGTGGCAACCTCGATCCAACTCCCGCATTTGTTCAACTGTATTGTTGCCTCCATAGAGAACAGCAGGACGCATTCTAGAACGATAAGAGAACTTTTTAGCTTCTTCAAATATTTGAGTTGCCAATTCTCTTGTTGGAGCCAAAACTAATCCCAAAGGATATTGTTTGCGTCTATTGCTCATACGGTTCGATGGTGGTGGATCCGAAACTCCATGCTCGTACATTTGGTTCAAAATTGGTACCAAAAAAGCGGCAGTTTTACCGGATCCTGTCTGGGCGCATGCCATTAAATCACGACCAGTTATTATGATTGGGATTGCATATTTTTGAACTGGTGTTGGCGTGTCATATCTTGCCAATGCAATATTGTTTTTGACTATTTCCGTCAAGTTAACGTCATTGAACGTTGAGATATGTGATGGTACTTGATTGCCCGTCGCTTCCACGGGTATGTCTTCGTATTTGTTGAAATTAATGCCAGTGTTAGCAATGCCAAAAAGTTCGAGTTCAATGCGCTCATCACGTGGTCCAAGACAGGTGTAATCAATCTCACCCCTTTTTTCATCTTTCCATTTGCCCCCAAATGATTGTCCTGTATCGTTGCGACGTTCTGATTCCTGCCAGCGGTCGTTGCGTACGCCGTCATCTCTGTTGGTACGCTCACGAGGATTATCATTATTACGGTAGTCATCACGACGATTGTTTTGGAAACGGTTGCCGCCGCCGCCGCCGCCACGATTCCAATCGTTAAAACGGGGTTCGCCTCTATCATCTAAATTTAATGAACAAAAATTTTGTTAACAAATATGATAAATTTTAATTGTGTTATAAGTGGCTTTTCCTTTTTTAATTCAGAGACACAGATTTGAAAATATGAATGAGAAAATGAGAATGATAGATGTGAAATGACAAATTTCAAAAGGGGACAGCACGCTCAGCTCGGAGGAAGATATTTAGGTTGATATTAGCCAAGCGCTCATAGCTCAAAAAAAACCCATTATTAGGTCACACATGTGAAATTTTTATGAGTTAATGAGGGAGAATTAACTTAATTAGAACACAAAAGGAGAAAAATTCAAAATAAAGTTGTTCTCAAAAACTCATATAATTTCTCATTTTTTTTATATGTCACTGTTAAACCAAAAAATGTAAAAATTCTATAATTTATCTATACAATTTTACAATTTTTCTGCAAGCAAAATCTGCAACAGTTGGAAATGCTTCGTTTTCATAATTAATTTCGGTATTTTAACATCATGCGTTAAGTACATTTCAGTTTAAAAATTAAATGTTTGTCCGAATATTCCTTGGAACCCGCAGAGCCTGTTCAATGAACATTTAGAGTAAATGCGACAGTGCAACCTGTCCGGGGTACTCTTTGGGTAATGCTAATGGAAGTGATATTTATTATCTTAAATTTGTTGGTGTCATTTCAAAAAAAGTTCAATCGAGTAACAATAAAAAAAGACATTGTGGTCAAGTCAAAAGAAATATATGTATGTATGTTCGTAAATTAAAAAAGGACCAGTTTTTCACACATAAATTCTAAATTACGTGAATTTTATTCCAAAAAATACCCCTTCCGATACAGATGTCATAACTGAAAAGAATATCTGACCATTTAAATTGTTTTTTGACTTGTCATTAAATTTAGAAAAATTGTCCTAAATTCTAAAATTAACGGATTTCAAGTTGTCCGCTTTGAAATGCCCCATATAAAATGAGCACACATTATTGTTCTAATTGTTCCGATTTTTTTTAAGCTGTGTCCTTCTGTTCTAACCAACAAAAATTACAAAAAAAAACTCTTTTTAAGGGGTAAAATGTGCAATTCGAAGAAAGAACAAAAAGATACTTTGTATTTTGTATATGAAAAACATAGTACTATCATGGCGAGTATTTGTTCATGGTGCCCCGACCCCCGACGATCAATTAAAACCTCCACAAGCTCTTTGCAATAAACATTTCGAGTAAATATTTACGTCAATTATGCTTCAGATTAAACAAAAATGTTCGACAGCTTTCTTATTAAAAGAGTTTTAAAATCAAGAGTCGCAAATTGACTGAAAAAGTTGTGGATTCAAAATAATAAAATTAGAACATTTATTGCTAAACCAAACAAAATAGTAATTTTAAACTACATATATTCCACAGAAAGAAAAACATATTTAAAAAAAGAAAACATATAAAGCAAAAACAAAGTAAAGTATGCTTTTTTTTCAAATTGCGACTGAATTGTTGAAACTAAAACTATTATTTTTATTATTTATTTTCCGCAGAAAAAACTTAATTGCCCGCAAGGTTTGAAGTTTATCTTGTTCTTCTTTATTCAACAGTCAAAACCAGACAAAGAAACGGCAGACAAACAATTAAAAATCCTAATCTACGAGATTAAGAACAAGAAGAGAACAAAATAAAATAAGAGAAATTTTTTATTGCTATAACTGATGAAGATGGCGGAGTTAAACCAAAACTGCGCGCCAAACCATTGCGGTCTTAAAGTACAATTGATTCGTTTAGTAGTTTTTTCTTATTGTTAGTTTTGGTGTGTGAATGTGACGATATGAGAAAAAGATAAGTAGAGTAGATCTTATGTATGACTATATAATATGTATATGATTTTCTAGAGATATGTATGTAGGTATATTATTTTATAATGCTTTGCTACATATTTTGTCTAGCAGGTTACAGAAAGAATGAATACATAATATGTTGATATGAACATAAATATTGTTCCATAATAGAATAAGGAATAAAAGCGATATTTTCTGATCTAAACGTCGAGACATTTTTGGCTGATGGGTGTTTGGATTTTTCGGGAATCTTTTTAAATTATAGTGAGGTACCTATGCACATAAGTATGTACAAATAATTTAATAATAATTAAAGTTTCACTTCCGGTGTTTCAAACACTGTTATACTCATTCTTTTTTTTTCGAATACATAATATTGTATTTAAATGAAAAAATAAAACATTGTGAAAATGAGAATTTTAGCTTTTTAACGACTTCAGAGGTTCTACTTTTAGCTTCAACAACAACAATTAACAAATTAGCTAAACAATGGCTAACAACTCAAACTACGGATTCTCTAAAACATTTGTTTTATTTTACATGGATATTTTAGGATTTACCTTTCATGAATTAAAGGTAACCCACTGTGAAAAGCTGGTCATCAACTAGGTTTATAAAATTAAATTCATGGCCTTGGATTTTGTCCTTTGGTTTAACTGAATTCTTACCCAAGTGAAATTTAAAACCGGATTAAAGTAACTTAATATTTTTGTTTAGTGAGTTTAGTGTTTCGGGTTTAAAAGTTCGGATAGACTTTAAATAGTTAAATATTTTGAAGAGTAATATATATGTACTTGATATTTACATATACGACCGGAAGAAGGGTGTTATCATATACGAAATATTACAATAAAAAAAAAAAAAAACAGAACTAAGACCAATTTAATCATTGAAAGTTAAAATATATGACCAATATAAAATACCAATATAATGTACATAAAAACCTACGAAGGAATCAAACTTTTTTGTAATAATTGATGAATGATGGTCATGGGCACTTTTGTATAAACACTGCACCCACTTTAGAACATTGTTCGTTCAACATTGAAGAAACTTATATCATATAAAAGGTTATTGGCTCTACTTCATTATCTGGCAGCTATGTTGAATTCCAGCTTGAAATTGGTGTTGTGGTGTGTGGTTGTGGCAAAAAAGATTTTTTGCTTATTTGAAAGCCAAGTGTTCTTAATTGAACGTGGAAAAATATATTTTTATCTTTTGTAGTTGTTTAAAAAATTGAAAATAACTGGGCCTAAATAGGTATTTATACATATATAACCCTAAGAAAAATGCAGCTTAATACCCAAAAAATATAGTAATTCTCAATTTTCTCAAAAAATAGGAAAGGTTTTTAGTTATCGATTAATTACACTTCTGGCTTTAAAAAAAAACTTCTTTGCACTTTTTTATAAAAGCCACTTAAACAATATTTCGCTCTGGATTTCAACTAGCTGCCAATAAAATGAATTACAGTCTATGAGTGTAAAATTATTCAATTACATTTTAAAAATGTCTGCTATTTAAAAAATGTATAAAGATGATTGTTAGCCCATACAATATTTTCAGGTTGGTAAGTATGTCATAAGATATTTCTGAAAATATTTTCAGACTAATTGCAAGATATCATTGTTTTGGTAGGTTTTTTTGGTGGTTGAAAACAAAAAAATAAATATAAAGCAAAGATAAATAAAAATTATGTAGTCAAAGTTCAATTTTTTTTCTTACATTTACAATTTAGTATTTTAAAATAATTTTCAGGTAATTGGGAGTTGTTTTCAAAGCATTAACAGACATGACAATATTGTAAGGTACATATTCCAATCGTCTGTATTTAGCTTAAGTATCTAAAATTTATTGCTCTAAAGTAGGTACGTTGTAAAATAATATGGGTTCTAATAAGAAACTTTGGAATAGTTTGAGTTAAATAAGAAAGCAACTAACATTTGAAACTTCTATTCTTATAGATAATATAATGCCACCTTCAGTTGCTGCTGTACGGGCTACAGATGCCAAATTAACACATAAGACTTCACAACCTAAATTGGATAAATGTTATCCAGACTCATCTAGGATGTTATGGTTTTTATTGGAATACATAATATCTACACCAGTCAGATAAGAACTTAACCTTACATGATCGTATTATTTATTTTAATAATCTACCTATGTGCTTAACAAACGAAACCAAAATAAATTAATTTATGAAAGAACTTAAGTGTTTTTATTGTGCCGTTAAACAAAAATTTTGTGACATTGATTATGTTATCTATTTTAAAGATTTTAAACTAATATCTATGTTTCTTAACTTATTATAGATCCCAATCTTAACGTTTAGATGGGTTCACTTGGCCTTGACAAGGATGCTATACAGAAACACCATACATTTTATGTATATAAAATAAAGATTTCAAAACAAAAATATTATAATCATTCCGAATCCTGTTTTTTGGATTAGATTAGATTAGTTGAACCATAGGTAACACTAAAACTCTGCTCACACTGCAGCAGGTATGCTGGATAGGTTTCATTATATATTCCAAATGATTACGAGAATCTTAAGTAAAACACGTGTTCCATAATTTTGTTTTGACCAAAGGAGTCCTGATGACACAACCCATTACACATACATACTTATTTCAATTGAACTTTTCACTGGTCATAAAGCTCCATTAATAACTTTAGAAAGGTAAAAATGATAGTTTTAGCATTTTTAGGTTAGGATTTTGGTATATCAGAAAAAAAAATGTATAATATATTTTGGTGTACTCGGAATTTGCATGAAATTGAAAGTATTTTTGTGCTGCTAATATTCTATTCTATCGAAATAAAACTAAATTACATACCATTTGATGAATTTTCAAAACCTCTTCGTTTTGGGTAGTTTCCATAGTCATAATTGTTTCGGTCAGAACGATCGTAATGATTGGATCTATTATTTCCTCTGGAAAAAATATAAAGAAGAAATTGAATTAGAAATATTCACTACACAAAAGTATATTAACATTTACCTCCGGAAATCGGTTGGGTATTCCCTTTCTCCCCTATCACTCCTAAATTCCTTTTCACCTTTATTTTCCGAAGTATCAAAAGAAGATTCGCTATTGCCACTACCACGTAAGTGCGGTGGCACGTAAGGGGCCGCAGAGGTTGAATTAGTATTCTTACTTGAAGGGCTGCTCTTATTGGCGTTGCCTCCATTCAAGTCCAGACCAGCAATCTGAAGGTTTTATTTTTTTTATTAAAATGATTTGTTTAAAACTGATTTTTATCATTAATATAATTAAGACAATGATCATAATCTAATGTTAAGAAAAAAAAACCTTTATTCCACCATTTGTTATACCAACCGCATTATGTGCATACATACAATCATTTATTGAAATTCAATTCAACTTTTTTACCCATTAACAAATAAACATAGACACAAAACCGAAATTATAAAAAAATCACATTTTTATATTTTTATTAAAAAAAAGAAATACCTGCTGCTCTAGACCTGTGCCATTTTGATTAATAGCATTACTCATATTACAATTCAGTCAGATGCTGCTGGATTTTCTATATTCAATTCGTGACCACTATTGATTTTTTTTTTGTTCACTCATTAACCAGTGCAAAAGTATTTTAAAAATATAATATGACTTTAAACAAAAGAGAGATTTAAGATATAAAATCACAAAATAATTGATTTTGAGATTTCAATTAACGTAACAATGGTGTTTTTTTGGAATAATTTCAATTATTGTTCTTAAAACAACAGAGAATATTTCTATATCTGTGTGTTCTTCTTCCCGAAAAAGAGGTTGGTTGGAAGTTGGTTGGATTAAATTCAATCGAAATTGGAATAAACACACGCATACATTTTTTTTTTTAAGTTGAGTGGGGGGAAGGAAATACAGGTTGATTTGATAAAGATTCCAGTGGAAATTTACTATACATCCATATTTTACGTAAGTAATATTTGGGCTTTTAAACTAAACGTCAGAGCGATTCGAAAATTTGATTTTGTAAAAATAGAACGTTGGAAATCCAGCAATCACCAGCCTGAAATGTGTACATGCTTTGTTGGAGAGAATTTGAAACTTGTTTCAATCTGATTGCAACCATCATGGGCCTGCTTTTTGGATTATATGGTTTCGATTCAAGTCTAGTATGCCAGTTCCTTTAGGGGCGAGTTATAGCGGACAGGAAAATGGATCAGGGAAATTTTTCTGATGGATTATTTAGTAAGTTCTCGATCGATTTGAAACACGTAAGCTGAAGTAATCGATGACAAATGACAATTTGAATGCACTATGTAAAAAAAATTTATTGAACGTAGGATTTTTGATAAAAAACCATTTGTTTATTTTCCTGATGCAAGTTCATCAGGAAAACAAATAAATGCATTTTTATCAAAAAACCTTTGTTCAATCAGTTTTTTTTTTACATAGTGCATTAAAATTGTCATTTGTCATCGATTACTTCAGCTTATGTGTTTCAAATCGATCGAGAACTTATTAAATAATCCATCAGAAAAATTTTCCTGATCCATTTTCCTGTTAGATATAACTCGCCCCTTAGAAGAAATAAATGCATAGAAAAAATGAATCAAGGGAAAATTTTTTTTGACATTTATTTTCTCACCATATACATTTAGGTTTTTTATGAAAAAGCGTATAGTGGTAGTATTGAGTTGGTGTGCAAATTGGATTGGGCCTTACATTTGTTGATGATGACATTGAACTAGAAGTTAAGTCGCAAAAAAAAAAGCTGGTGCAAAATAACTAATGATTCTCTTTAGAGCCGAAATGAGTTAATTCTGTCACATTTCCATACACCTTTCCCTTCCCATCCTAATACGGTATTCACACCAAGCCGAAAACACGGTTTTCGCCAAAACATCGGTTTTCGATGAAAACCTAATCGAAAACACAAGTTTTCGCATACATTTTTTGTAGCTTCAGGTTTTCATAAACGACATGTTTTATATAAAACCGGTCGAAAACGTGTGGAAACTCATAGATGAACTAAATCAAACACACCTATGGAATGTTCAGCGCCCAAAAATCGACAAGAAAGAAATTGATGGAATGCTTTCAAAAGAAATTAAAAACAGCTGACTGTCGAGTTTTAATTTGTTTTCTTGATAAACTTTTTGTGGTAAGTAATTTCTTTCTTCTGATTCTCATGTAAGAGTTTTCAGATAAGAAAAAGAAGTTTAACAAAATATTCATGTTTTCTTCAATTTTCTTTTTATGTATATAAATTAGTTTAATTTGTTTAGCATTCATTTATTGTTGCAAATATGTGAACACAAATAAGTTTTTAAATTTTCAATACAAAATTTGACAGTAATGTTGTCAAAAAATTGAAATGACAGACGAAAACATGTAATATGCAGTGTGAACGCATTTCGTGTTTTCGAAAACTTTTAGCTGAAAACCGCGTTTTGAGTTTGGTGTGAAAAGGCTATTACATATCCTTTACGACCGCGCTGTATATATAAAGCGTACACCAAAAATCCCCTTAAGCGCAAATTATATAAAAAAAGAGAAATTTCACAATCGAATGCGATCACCTGATTTCCGAATAATTTCGAAAAATTTTGATTGTAGTTACCTCATTAGGAAATGCGAATTTGCATGGACAATAAGGTAATTTGGGAGCTAGTTTAGCAACTATGAACGAAGTTACCACATTTGGACTAATATCTAACAAAAACTATCAGTGGAACTCCCTATCTTCCTTGCAAACTTCCAGTAAAAAAACTTGGAAAATCGCTTGTCTATATATCATTTTTTCTGTACTCAAGAATCTGTCTATATTTTGCGGTAGAATGTGATTCGAGTATAAAAAAAAGCAGATGCCTAGTTCGCAATGCTTATGGGCCGACGGGACTTGACCGTGACAAGTTCCCATCGAATCAGTCAAACCAATTTCAAACCATGGAAGTATACGAAGCTATATCCACTGGAGCTTTCTCGTCACGCCATGAATTTCAATATTTGCTTTATATTTTTGATAGATACATAGATAATTGACGGAATGGAACAAAAATTTTAAGGAAAAAAATGACAAATTCAACTAAGAAATAGAACAAATGATAAATATATAGTTTTAAATATTATTTTGTTGAAAATTATTGATTGTTTCTCGACAAAAATAATTCTGGTGTAAAAACGCTTGTGGAAATGTGAATTTGACAAAGATTTTTATAATTAGAAAAAATGAGTGTATCTCATTCATAGAATAAGAAATAGAGGAAATATAAAGTGTACGTGAGTGAAGCATTAAAATTAAAAAAAAAATTGTAGCTCATATGTCATTTTGCCTTTAGGAGAATCTTATGTGAAGAACACAAAGACAATTAAAACACTGCATCAGAAGGTACGAAGGAAAACGATGAAGGTGGCCTCTCTTAGTACGATTGTTTCATAATTGAAATCAAAAAATTTAGTTAACGATAAGACATCTGAAATTTTTGACAAAAACAGTTCACTTTGTATTTAATTGTAATTTCAAATTATGCATTTGACTAAGGAAAATATTTGTGATATTGTTTTTTTTTTCATTAAAATTTTCAGGTTCCTGTAAGAGGTAAGCTTAATTTTATATTTTCAAGTTTGCTTTGTTCGTTATAATAACCCAGCCAAGCAATAAATCCAAAAAGACTCATTAAAAGACAATTAATTATTTGATCTTATTTTCTTTTAAGGCTTACAGTAACAGTTATGTTCCTTTGTATGTGGATAAGTACTTCTGAGAAGATGGAAACCATATTCCAGTACTTCTAGCTTAACATAATTCTACTAAACCACCCTTTGGGTGCCCTAGCAAGTAGCCGTCCCCCTTCACTCCAACCCTGTGTAAATGCATCTTCACTTTTTTCGTGATTTGCCTCTTCCTGATCCTTATTTAATGATCTCGTTCGACTTTTTTTTCCTTCTCAATTTGAAACGTCAAAATTTTGATGTTTTTTCATTCGCTGGATGGTTTTTAATTTTCACTTTTTAGTTGTTGGCATATCCATGGGACGAAATAGAACAACGCCAGTGTATTATGACCGATGAATTTAAATAATTTGATACAGATTAGACCACAACAAAAACTTAAACAGCTTTGTTTTTTTCTTTTGGAAAAAAATGTATGTGGTGAGTCGTGATGAATAAATTTTTTTCACTTCGGGATTGTTTAAGCATTGCCTTTTCTCAAAGAATAAATATTTTCATGTATTTCTTGTCGGAGTGAATTTTGCTCAAAAAATGGGTTGATGTTTATATTTACCTGTGAAAAAAAGTAAATTGTTACTATCATTGCTTTGTCCCAAACTGGAGATTGACAGCCCGATTCTGGCGTTGTGAGGGCTAACAAGTCACAAGCTCTTGTGAGGTTGATTTCTTGTGAGGTTTTTGTGATCGAAACATTATTGGTATTCTCACACAATCCTCACAACAAACCTCACAACAAATTCACCACAGGTGAATTTTTTATTTCGAATCTAACAGCTTATTTTATACAAAAACACATATCTATAATAGTTTTATGTTTAATTTGATTTAAAAATAATTATTATTTATAAATGTATTTCGGGATGATGAAACAAATGCAGAATATCTTGAATCTGAGTCGTTTTTTGAATATCTTAATTCAGCCCAGAAAGGTTTGAACCAAACAGAAATAATTCCACCAAGCCCACCATCAGCCAAAAAATTTCCAGCGTTTGCCGTTCCTCTTTCTGATAAAAATATAAAAGTCAATAAGGACAGCCAAACAGATTTGGACCAAGTACTAATAGCCTTTTCACACCAAACTCAAAATGCGGTTTTCAGCTAAAAGTTTTCGAAAACACGAAATGCGTTCACACTGCATATTACGTGTTTTCGTTTGACATTTCAATTTTTTGACAACACTACTGTCAAATTTTGTATTGAAAAATTAAAAACTTATTTGTGTTTACATATTTGCAACAATAAATGAATGCTAAACAAATTAAACTAATTTATATACACAAAAAGAAAATTGAAGAAAACATGAATATTTTGTTAAACTTCTTTTTCTTATCTGAAAACTCCTACATGAGAATCAGAAGAAAGAAATTACTTACCACAAAAAGTTTATCGACAAAACAAATCAAAAACTCAAATAATATTTACAGTCAGCTGTTTTTAATTTCTTTTGAAAGCATTCCATCAATTTCTTTCTTGTCAATTTTTGGGCGCTGAATATTCCATAGGTGTGTTTGATTTAGTTCATCTATGAGTTTTCACAAGTTTTCGACCGGTTTTATATAAAACTTGTAGTTTATAAAAACCTGAAGCTACAAAAAATGTATGCGAAAACTTGTGTTTTCGATTAGGTTTTCATCGAAAACCGATGTTTTGGCGAAAACCGTGTTTTCGGCTTGGTGTGAATACCGTATAAGATCATTCGTGTCTCGCAAGGATCTTAAAAGTCGTCAGCGCTCCAATCTAAACAATACAATAAGTTACTTAGAAAAAATATAATAGCATTTGAAAAAATCTTACTTTTCATTTTCGGATGCAATTTCTGCCATAAGATGCATCAGAACTATCAATTCTTTTTTTTTTCATAAAATATATGGAACGTCAAATATATCAAAACTCTAGTAATTTGTGAGCTATGATCTACTCTGAAGGAGATCACAATATCGATAGTTCTTGTAATTCTCACAAGTTGTGAGTATGCTGTCAGAATACGAAAACCTCACAAAATTATATTTACCTCACCTTGTGAGGTTGTTGTGACTTGACGGGCTGTGAATTTTTAACTATATTCAACTATTTTTCGTGAGATTTCTGTATTCCAAATAGCGTATAATAATTTTTTTTTTTTGACAACCATATTTTTTTCTCACCACATACATTTTTTTTCCCAAAAGAACTGATCGTGGCAGTCTACCGGCTTGACAGTCAATGTGATACTAACAGCCCGATTCTCCCCCTTGTGAGGAGTTATAAGTCACAAGCTCTTGTGACTATTCCTTGTGAGGATTGTTGTGATTCGATAACATTTTGGTATTCTCCCCCTAATCGTCACAACAAAACTAACAATGAAACTCACCACTGCAAAGGTGAATTTTTTATGTCTTTTGGAACAGCTTATAATTAAAACCAAGAACAGATTTCCAAATTGAAAAATCATAAAAATAAATCTTCTTTCATAATGCAAGCATCAGGTAACATTATTAATATATACTTATCAATAAAGTCAGTAAAATACCTTAATATTTTGCAATCTACAAGTATAATAAATTTGTTTAAAATTATTTGGTGCCCTAAAATTCGTAGGTTCTTTTCATTTTCGGATGAAACATCTTGAACAAGATGCAATACAATAAAATCCATTTCCATATTATCTCACAAATTTAAAATCAGAAACTTTTGTACACCGAAATATCAAAACTCAATCAATTTGTGAGTTGTGACCTGCCTAGAAGGAGGTCACAATTTCGATAGTTTTTGTGACTCTCACAAGTTGTGACCGTGGGGACAGAGTACGAAAAAGTCACCAAATCAATTTCACCTTCACTTGCGACTTGTGAGTTATCAGTAATGTTGGGGAGAATCGGGCTATCAACGTGTTAAAACCTAATCCATAATCGGCCCTTAATTTCAGATTGCTCCAAATCTTAATTTTGGAATTGAAAACTACATTAAACATTTACAATACGCTACAAAACCAATTAGCTATAAGGAACGCTGCTATTGATTCGCAATAAGAAAATCACAAACGTCAAATTTTTCACTTTGGTCCAATGACAGCTTTATATTTTAAGCAGTGTCAAGTCAAACTTATTTCAACTCATTGCATGTATACATGGGATGGAGTGGTAGCTCAAGCCAGCTTCGTATCTGTATGTAAATGAGGTAAGCCATCCATTACTCCAAGGGTTTGTTGTCTCTTATTAATTAAAAAAAAATGTAAACTTTACTACGAATTACGAATATTTTTTGAGAACACCAAAAGTTTACTATTGACAATGGAATAAATGTTGTTGTTTTCCTTTAAATTTGTTTAAAGAAATAACATTTATGATTATTATAAATTAAATCCGTGTCTTTGTTTTGTTTCTGTTTAACTGTTTCGTGTGTGATTTACACCCTCAAGGGATATTTGTGTACGATTCATATCCAAGCTCACAATTAAAAACTATATATTTTCTATGACTTATCAAACGCGCAGTTTTACTTAAATGTTTTTATTATTTGTTTAATTTATAAAATCAAAACACATGCAATTGTTTCTTTAACAAATATAGTCATACGCACTATGTGAATATAGTTTGAAAATGTAAAGAAAAGATGGGAAGGTCTAAATTCCCAGGAAAGCCGAGCAAGTCGGTAATGAAGGAACGAATTCGTGTACTGACCAGAAATGAAAGCGACCGGAAACTAAATAAAAGGAGTACAGAAGACAGTACTACTTCATCTAATAATAGTGTTAATTCTGATACGATCACAAAAAAGAAAAAACAATTAATTAAAGACGTAAACACAAACCCTGAAAATGCCCCACTCCAATCCAATCCTGGCAGCAGTTCTTCTTCAAAACTTGAACAAGAAACAACAAATGAAGAAAACCCTGATGACAAAACCAAGCATATTAAGAAGG
Organism: Syrphus vitripennis; assembly: GCA_958431115.1. Classification (NCBI taxonomy): domain Eukaryota; kingdom Metazoa; phylum Arthropoda; class Insecta; order Diptera; family Syrphidae; genus Syrphus; species Syrphus vitripennis. The sequence goes on from OY288108.1 coordinate 46,933,703, forward strand.
TAAAAATAAGAAACCAAATTTATCTATGGTCCCAAAACAAATGCAAACAAAATTCAATAACTTATTTAAATTAATACTAAAACAAAATTTCTAATATTTCGTTATATATAAGATTTATTAATAAAGAATGTTTCGCATAAAGTGCTTCAAAAACTAGAAATATTGAGTCAAAACAAGAACAAAAATCTTATAGGATTAGATTTGATCCTCCATTTTCGTTTCCCCACCACCTAGGGTTGGCTACAATATTCTACTGTAGCTTACTCTAAAGCGCTTTGAATAATCTGGGAATCCGCGGGAATCAAATGACATTGATACCCAAAGAAATATTGGAGCAGAATCATAAGTTCAAAGGGCGAAAATAATAAGATTTCCATTTTAAGCCAATTGAAAGGCTTGTCGACTTGTGACCCTGAGCCAAAAACTAATTGTCAAATAACATAACTATAAGGTCTTTGCTCACATTGTGAAATATGTAGGCCTTTGTCCAGGAGCGCAGGTGCAATTTTTATTTTTGCAAAAATTTGATTCCAGTTGCGAAACAGTTTGATTTCAGTTTTAAAACAAACTGTCGCAAACTGTTTCAGTGCGCGTCTGATTTTATACCTACCTACTCGTTTAAACTTTTACTTTGGTTGCTTCTTGTTTTTAAGTAGCTGCACCGTACTCGCGTTGCTTCGCATGTTTTTTTTTGTATTTAGAATATTCTTTTTTATTTTTTGTTAGAATTCGAAAGTGTATTTGTCTATTTGTTCTCATAATAATTTGTTTTTATAATTATGAAACATTCCTTAACTTCAAAATATATCAGTTTATTTTATGATGGTAAAACTGTTCTTGTTAACCATAATTGGCCAAAATAAATATATTTAAATTTCACGGACGTACGTTAAAGCATAAGATTTTTCGGTAAACGCCTGCCACTTTATGATTAAATACAACACTGAAAGAAAAGTAGGGACAACAAGAATTTACTCCTCTCGCTATTCCAGTTATTTGTAAGCGAGTACCTAGATACTTTTACACAATCTAGAAGCAGCAATTTTTCGCATAAGTGTTACTATCACATCTTTTTTAATCGAAATTTCCAAGCTTAAGGTTTTGCTTGTTGGAAATAGGCGCCAAATGAAAGACAACACTGGTCAATAATTTTAATATTCTTTTGCAATGGTTTATGGTATTCAAAAAATTCAAAAAAAAAAAAAACGTTCTTGTTTTGCTATATTTGAAGCTTAGTATAAATGCTAGGTAATGTTTTTTAGCAAATTTTTCAATTCTTCCTATTTTGCAGAGAAGTCTATTCAAAAATTTGTCTTTTTTATCTTCATATTTTCAGATATACATAGCTATTGTCTACAACGGTAAAAACACTTAGTGTTCAACAAGAGATTTCTTCCAAAGAAAAAGAAACATAGAAAATATTTAAACTATTTTATAGCTTCAAAAATAGCAAAAAAAATGTTTTTTTTTTTAATTTCAAATATTTAGATTATTTTATGGCGAGAAGTCTCCAAAAAAAAAAAAAAAAAACACAGCGCAGAGACATGGCAACAGAAGATTTAGATATTAACGTATGAAATATGGTTTTTAAAAAGTTTTTTTTTTTCCAAAAGTGGTCAACGGGTCTGCTGATTCGATTTATACATCAAATGAAATGTATTTGACCACAGGAGTATAAAACCAAAAACTTTACCAAAGCTGCTTTGTTGTTGCTATTTCTTAGGAGTTTTCACTGTTGGAAGTTAAAAAAAGCAAAATATAGCCTTTAACTGACACAATTGAGTGATTTATGGGTGGATTCACTTACATGAAGCAAAAACCGGCACATAGCAATACACGAAAAATGCGAATTAAAAACCCTTTTTAAATAATTGTACAGTACTGGCCTTATTATATTTAAAAATACAGTTCAAAAATAAAGTACATTGTTGAGTACAAACTATGTTGAAGCTTTAAGTAGAATTTCAAATAATTAATAATCTGATATTCAATAGATTTAAAATGAGAATTCGTATGTGGCAAAAAAAATCAGCACATTTTTTAAGCCCAAACAAAGTTGAAACTCTCAATCACTAACAACTGTAAAGGATTAATAAAAAAAAACATAAGGTTTCGATTTGATGTACCACTAAAAGAAAAAAACTGTTATTACGTATTTAACGCAGAAACGCTCCAATATCCAATTTTATTTTATTTTCTTTAAATTACTACAAGTTCAAGTGTTTTCATTTGTTATTTAAAAAAAAAAATCTTTCATTTCAGAACTGCTCGAATGATCTTCTGGAACAAAACCAGGAAAAAACGATGTCTTTTACAGGTAACTTCAAACTAGTCACCACTATAAAATTAAGCTTATGTTTTTTTTTTAATTTTTTTGTTTAAAGGAGACAATCCAGAGACCTTAAAATCGAGCTCTCCATGTGTTGGAAATATTAAACCTTTTCCAACTGACAAAAGCAATCATGTAAAAAAGAAAACAGTAACATTCAAAAATATTCTCGAAACCAGTGATGATATATTGATATCTAGAAGCATTCATAATCCACTAAATAAAGGTCCATTAGTTTCTATAATGAAAAAAGATTGCATGCGATCACAACGTTATATGCCACGAAAGGATAGAATTGTTCGTCCTTCTCGGCTCACGAAGATTCTTAAAAATAATGCAAATATTGATAAAACAAAGTTCTTGAGCTTTCGTTCTGTTCATTTGCCAATGTCGCATGAGTACAAAAACCATTTGGATGAAGAGGATGATAATTACAGTTCGGCATGCCAAATATTCCTTACGGGAGAAGAAGGAAAAATAAATGAACACAAATTGAAAGATCATAGTGAAGATGGTGACAATTCTGACAAGCTGACCAGTGAAAAACGATATAAACAATTGACGGATAAATGGAATATGCAGAAATTATTACCTCATACAGAGAATTTTGAAATGCGAGGTAATTATTTTGCTTCTGTTATAATAGGTTAAAAGTCTTTATAGAAATTTGTTAAATCTCCAAATACTAAATCGTGTATAATATTTTGTTTATTAAAATCTATATTTATTCTTTATTTATAACTATATTTATAACTTTTTTTTTAAACTTTATTTTAAGATGAAAATGCTGGCAATGACTCAGCGAAACAGCCTTCGAAGAAAAAGGATAGCTCGATTATTTTAAGGCAACCTCGATTACTATTTGAAACTCAAGAGGAAATTTCGGAGAAATCTAAGCAAAATGTATCAGTCGATGTTACAGAACCTAATGTTTTAGGAACAAAATTATGTAAGTACTATTATTTCGTTGCATCATGTTTTTTTTTTTTACTTTCAGCTGAGGTTTTTTTTCGGAAGAATCACGGAAGATGACAGATTTTTCCAAAATTCTCGTAGTAAAGAATCACTATTCCATTCAACTGAATATCTGCAGGATTCTATTTTGATCAGAAAATTGCCAAATAGGTATTTGGACTATTCCGTGCTGCACCTTTTCAATTAGCACCATTGCAAGGATATAGAATCTTCACTAATGATTAAAAATAACTGATTTACTTTCGGGTGAAGCTTACCTGGTGCACAGAGTAACTATTTGATTCTTAAGGCAACCCATATCAGATCTCGATCGATTTTCTATCATATCCTAGTTTGAAATCTCTTAAGGATATTCGGATATTTTTCCATTCTAATTTGAAAGTAGCTTTCATTTCGTGGGATTAGGCACTTAGGTGGAACGTTTGGAAAGTATTTCCTCGGAAGCTCTTCATTTAAAAGCCATTTCAAAATTATAATCGCTTGTAAAGAATTAAGACGTCATCCACAAGGAGTTGACTTTGAGCATTTTGGTGAAGGGACTTCTTGAATAGGATAATTTACATCAGCACCCGGTACAAATATTTCTTGAATTTTGCCACACTTCTTTTTTTTTTTTTTGAAGCATTTGAAACATCTCGGACCATATCTATATTACGAGTTTTCTGCTTTGACTTCATCAACCACCATGTTTCTTTCTTTGTTAGAGTTATGTTATTTGGTATAGCATAGCAGTAATTTCGCATTATGTTGATAAGTTTATTGCAGACACACTTTTTGTTTTGATGACTGTCGATAGTAAGAAACAGATAATTGTTCATAATAGAGATACATTTTTAGCCTCTTTCCTTATTGTAATAATTGATTTAACCAGAAGCATTTGTTTGTATGTCTTCGTCATCTCAATTATCAATCTTATGCTTGCATCTTCATGAAACTGGCTAGGAGCCGGTCGAGATTCTGTATTTTAAAATACTGTATGGTCAAAATTCTGTATGATACCATACATAATACTGTACGAATGAATGAATTATCATAGTTACACGTTATTGTTCAAGGGAATATTCAGAATATTATGGTAATGAAAAATTATCATGATATATTCTTAAAAAAAGTACTTATTCTGTTTTCAAAATTCTGCATTTGAAAATGCTGTAAATAGGCTGAAAATAAAAATTGTTTTGATAATATATAAAAAAAAAAAAATGTCCGATGTAAAGCTTTGTGTGTGTCGCTGACTTCACTTTGGTGTTAATTCCCTAGATTTTATTTATTCTTTAGGGATTCACTGCTTAACCCGTGATAGGTAATGCAGTGTAACGTCAATGAAAAAGAGGTAAATAAAAAAAAAACGGCCATAGCATTCAATGACGCAGTAATTGAGACCCTGTTTTAATTAATTAGCAAGCAAAATAAATTATTTTTTCGTAATCTTACCATTTCTATCAATCTTTAAATAAAAAGCCGTTTTGTTCAATCCACATACAGTTTTTAAACATTTCTTTACGTTTACAGGCAACAATGCAGTTTGTGGAGTTTGCAGTACACCAGTGAATTACAAAAATATTCAACAGAGTCGAAAATACGGCATTACAGCATGTGAATTTTGCAGGACATTTATTTCGAAAATAACTAAGAAAACGGTTGCGGCATCCCCAAATTCATCAAAAGTTTTCAAGATTCAGTGCATTAAAAAAGAAGGTAAAACATTTTTATAATTTTTGAATTAATCAGTCTCGTCTTTATTCTATCCACGATATGTGTATTGAAATCATTTACATTAGAACCGATTAACTGTTATTGTTAGCAAATCGTTAAGATTTTTTCAGTTAGTAGTTTCTTACAAAAAAAAAACTTTCGGGATTTTAGCTGTTTAAATCTTTTTTAGAAATATTTAATTATTATTATGTGATTAGTCATTCATGCCATGGTATGCCTAAAGCTTAAAGCTTAAATCCTAAAGCTAGTATATTTGGAAAAACTACTGAAACTATTGTAGATAGAAAAAGAAAATGCACGACTGGGTTCACAATTAAAAAAAAAACTATCTTTTTGTATACGTTTTCCATTATTCTATTATTTGAGAAATAAATATTCCTGACGTTTAATTTTTTTTTTTTACTTTCAGGTGAATGTTCAATAACATCTTTGTCCAAAAATAATTTAAAGAGTTTCAAAAAAATATATGACGAGAGATGTTCCGCATGTTGGTTAAAGAAATGCATTAAATCATTTCATTTTCCTTCTGGGCATAAATTACGCCTTAGTTCATTAATATCAGAAACTCATAACAAAGACGTTCAGTCTATTAATAAATCTCAAGAAGCATTACATTTCAAGAACGCAATTGAATTGTTAAGCGAAAAATGTAATAATGATTCTCAAACAAATTTATTCAGTTGGAAACGTCCCAGTATTCCAGTAAACGGAATTAATGAATCTGCAAAATCACATCAAGAACACACTGTGTTGAATAATAATTCAATTGAAAACCAAGTAAACGGTAATATAACAACGGATTTATTTTCCAAAGCCTCATGTAGCAGCGAAGGTGGCGTAAATACCAGACAAAATGTCCAACTTAATAAAAATTCACGTGAAATACCGAATAAAAGTATTGAATTGCCAGCAAGTTCCATTACTACATCAGAATATCCTAAAAGACAAAAAATTGCCTTCAAGGGACCGAGAGTTAAGCATGTTTGTAGAAGTGCTTCTATTGCATTAGGTCAGCAAATGGCAACATTCTCAAGCGATAATGATGAAACTTTCCCTCCAGTGGATTGCAATTCAGAAATCGAAAATATTAATAATGATTTGTCGCAACAAATGGTACCAGAAGTTAAACAAGTGCAAATACTGCTACCTGAGAAGCAAGCTAAATGCATAGAAAATGCTGATAATGTTAATGTTATTAAGAAAGCATTAGAAATAAAGAGAAGACCAACGTTAGAAATTGACCTAGAAGTCGATGAGGAAAATCTCAAAGTTACCAGAGATGGTAAACATGCCTTAAACACAGTTAAAAACAATCACAAGAGCTTAGGAAACAAATGTGGTAGAATCACTAATTTATTTGCTCCATCATATGGCGGCAATAAAAATTCAGCGCCGAAAAGAAACTTAATGCGACTTAAAAGCGTTCCACTTTGTGAAAATAGATCGAAAATGGTTTCGATTGACTTTTGGGATACATACGTTCCAGCTGAAGTTAACCAAACTGGTTTTGGTTTAATATTAACAAAGTCTACGTCAGTCTTTGCCCTATGCTTCTTGTGCGGAAGTATGGATCCTAATGATTTATTGTTTTGTGTGTGTTGCTGTGAGCCTTATCATAGCTATTGCATTCAAGAAGCCTACACTACCGATGATGCCGAATTGTTTGATAAAAAAGAAGAACAAGAAGAATCGAACGAATGTTCAAATCAACTAAATTGGATGTGTCCCCGGTGTACAGTTTGCGACACTTGTAATATGTCGTCGGGAGCTAAAATTAAATGTCAAAAATGTAAGAAAAACTATCATAATACTTGCATGGGTACATCAAAAGGACTTCTTGGTGCCGATCGTCCTCTTATTTGTAGAAGCTGTCTTAAATGTCAATTTTGTTCATCTACAAAAGTTTCAAAATATGTTGGCAACCAACCAACATGTATTCAATGTTTTATGCAAAGACGTTCCCTTAGTACCTGTTCACTTTGTCAGAAGTGTGTTGTTGATAGTGTTTTGGAGGTGATTATTCTTGAATGTGGAGTTTGTAATGAACTCATACATGCAAAATGTGAAGGTCTCACAGAAGAACAAACTAACTTATTGAGCAGTATTTCGGAAAATATAAAATTTGTGTGTAATAAATGCTCTCTTTCTAATAACAAATCAAAAACACTCGCAAAACAATGGAGAGAAGCTGTATGCAAAGAGCTTAAATCTAGATTACTTCAAGTATTAAAACTTTTAAGCAAAAGTCGCCTAGCAGATATACTTAAAAAGTCAACAGTAAAAACGAGCAGCTGCCGGTGTGGTTTTGATAAAGATAAAATAAGCAAGGATCATCACACAAAAGAAGATTCAAATGGATGTTATAAGTACAAATTTAACAATATTATCGGGTCGTCAACATTTCAATCGAAGTGCTTGTGCTCGAAAAGCAACATCCCACAACAAACAAACAACAATTTGCTCAGCCTACTAGACATCAAGAGAAAAATTGTAAATGGAGAATATGTGTCATTGTTTGATTTCAATGCAGATATGAACGATGTAATAACCCCTTTAAAAAATGATGAATTAATTTTGACTTATAAAGAAATTATAAGCGAAAAATTCTCATGGTTTCAAAATGAAACAAAAACTTGCACAGATGCCCTTGAGGAAGATATGTTTGATGCCTGCAATTATGCTTTCCAACAAAATGAAAATATCATAGCAGAAGATGAAAACTTATCGACCAAATTGCCATTGCTAAGTTGTGAGGAAAAAATATTTACACCGTTAAAACAAAATATTGATAAGAGAATTTGTATTTTTTGCCTTAAGGAAGGCGATGGCGATGTACTACAAGAATCACGTCTTTTATACTACGGATTTGATTCTTGGGTTCATGTTAATTGTGCCTTGTGGTCCATGGACGTATATGAAGAATTTGACGGTTCGTTACAAAATGTTCATAGCGCCTTTGTAAAGGGGAAATCAACAAAATGTACTTTGTGCGGTAATTCAGGAGCAACTATTAAGTGCAATGTCAAAACATGTTGTAATTATTATCATTTTCAATGTGCAAGAAAATCGGATTGTTTGTTTGAGTATGAAACATCAATGTTCTGTTCGTTTCATAGCACAGACAAAGAAAAATCACAAAATAATCTTTCAAATGAAGTCTTTAGAGTCTCTCGGCCATTGTATATTGAGTGTAACAAATCGCATAGAATGTATGTGGAACCGTTTAAAGTTCAATTTATGTTAGGCTCACTTTCTGTGATACAGCTTGGAACTATATGCTTACCGTTTTCAGATACATCAGAGGCAATTGTTCCAATAAATTTTATCTGCACAAGATTATATTGGTCAAGTAAAGAACCATGGAAAGTAATTAAATATAGAGTTCGAACATCGATACAGAATAGCTCAATAACATTGAGCAATGAACATGACAGACATTTTACCGTTGATCATTCGAAAAACAGACGTCTAGTAGAACGAGATTTAACTCAAATTTCATTTTGGCATAATACATTGATTCGGGATGATAACATCGAAGCAGCTTCTTTAAATAATGAACATAATTATTTAAACAATTTAAGATTTTCATCATCGAACATTGATTATCGAAATGAAGCTCCTTTGGACTCATTTATTGAAGAAGAACCACAAAATAACTCTGATTTATTGCCACCTGAAATCGAGGAGGCTATTTTTAAAGACTTGCCAAATGATATCCTCGATGGAATCTCTATGTTAGATATATTCCCGAAACTAATGATCCATGAAGATCAAGAAGCTATCGAGGGAAGATTGGAAAAAATCAATGAATCTTCAGAAAACAGTACATCACAAACGTCAAGTGATTGTCTTTTATTAAGCTCTTTAAAAAAACAAGATTTTAAATCTTTTACTCAAAAACATGATCTTCAAAACAGTAATTCAGAGTGTTCGTTGAAAAATGGCAACGACAGTCAACAAAGATCATCAAATGTTTCCTGGGCATTTGAAAATAGAAGACTTACAAAAGACATCTTTGACTTAAATTTTAGTGAAACACGGGCATTTAATTTGAATTCCGTTAAGTTCGAAGAAAAAATCGTGGATTGTAAGTTAAATTCAAAAAAAAATGTTTACTCAGAGGAAAATAAAAATCTCAGTCAATTCATGAGGGAAAATATTAAATTGATGCAATTGGATGGAGCGGACGATCATATTGCAGGTTATTTGAGCACACAAACAATAAATGCAAATTCAAAAAATCCTGTGAAATGTGATCGGTGCCATTGCACTTACAGAACATTTGATTCTTTTCAAAGGCATTTTGTGAATTGTGAGCAGATATCAGCCAGCGAAAGTGAAACCGAAACGACATCCCGATCACCTGATTCTGTAAATTCTATTATAATTGTAAAAGATGAATTGAATAAAGATAATCTTCAATTATATCAAAACCAATTTTTGGGAAGTCAGAATATATCGACCAATAATATGAAAGCAGCCAACAGTTTTAATACATTCTCAACTGAATCAATAATTCCACAGAACATTGCGAATACGGCAAGTTTTTATGTTCATATCGATAAAGGCGGTTACGGTAGCAGTAGTATCTGTGGTATGAATGTTAACACATTAAATAACAGCAATGATATAAAAGAAAAGATTAATTACAACAAAACCAATATTACTAATTCAACAATAAAAAATGAACAGTGTAAATTATTTGCTAAAATTAAGGAAGACACCGTCATAAATGAAATAAAAAACAATAAAACGGCTAATGAATCGCAAGATAAGAACAACTATTTGCAATTACTGAACCAAAATTTAATGTTTAGTGATCAGTACGCACAAAAGGAACAACAACAACAACAACACCCTCAGCAACAACAATTTGTTATAATTCAACAAAATGCGGGAAATAGCCAGCCTATGTTGATACATCAAGTACCAAACACTGTCCAAACCATGCCCCAAAATATATTTCCAGTTGTACTGCAAAATAATTCTGTGCAATATGCATCAGTTCCGGCCTTTACAAATTCACTTATGCCAGCACCTCTCTGGCACTCCGATTGCAATATGATGTTATCGTCAGGACTACAAATGATGCCTATGCCATCTCTGCAACTAGCTTCTCCATCTCCTCAATTAGTTGGTTCTTTCAATATCCCTCAAACCTTGCAACTTGGATCAAATCAAGTGTTACTGGGTGGAACATCTACAATGGATTTGATGCCGAATAATAACCAGTTGCTTTTAGCACCCCAACCCATGTTTTATGGGCTGGAAACTATTGTACAAAATACAGTTATGTCATCACAGCAGTTTGTTTCTACAGCAATACAGGGCGTTCTAAGCCAAAATGCTAGTTTTTCGGCTACAACTACTCAGGTAAATATTTTTTTTTAAATATTATTTCTCAATGAATTAACTTTTGTCATTATCATTATTTATTGTTTCGGAAAATAACTATAAGCCAACAAATATAATTTCTAACTTAACACCTTAATTTTATGTAAAAAATTGTACTACAATACTAGTGTCGCTCATCTGAGTAGATCAAAATTTTCCACTCACTGTTTTCCATATTTTTTTTTTTACAAAATTTTTATAAGAGAACTCGAATTTTGTATCTTGATTTACGTATTTGCAATATATTAGGGTTCTTTTAAACAGAAAAAGAATGTTCAAGGTTTTTAAAATTTTTTCATCAAAATAGATCAAAGTATTTAAAAAAAATTAATACGGCTTTAGGGGAAAAAGTAAAACTAAGATTTTTTTTTTCAATGTTAATATGGAATATTATTTAGAATACATAGTATCTCTTTCATATAAATTTTGATGAAATTCTTAAAACCGATATTTCAATAAAAAATAATATCCCCCGTTTTTAAAAATCTAACAAATATATTTTTTTTAAATTTTGATATTTAATTATATTTAATAACTATTAATAATGATTCATATCTCGAGTTCGATTTTTTGCATACATCTAAAACTATAGTCGCAAGTCGATGAAAATAAAAAAATATGCCAAAACAATGGCCCGCAACTAGAAGTGGATATGTTTGACTTTGAACATTCACAAAAAAAAAATTATTGTTCATGTTCATTTAAATTTGATGCAAATATGTAACTAAAAATCTGATTCGTTCATAACATCACGTTATTTGTTCTGACTAACGGATTCAACAACCTTGAGTACATGATTTCGATTTTAAGTAGGAAATGGAGTTTCTTGAGTATTTTTTGTGTCGATAGGAGGTGCAGAACACAATTGTTTATCCATTTGTTATAAACAATTCAGTAAATAAAATAAAAAAAAGTAAACAATATTGAATTCTGATTCCAATACCGTTTAAAGGTTCATTAGATCGGAAAATATGTGCTTAAAAAAGTACTATTAAAAGTTCAAAAAGTTTAAGGGCACTAAATCCGAGGGAAATTTTGTTTTCTCAATTTTTGTTTTGGATTTCAGCAGACTATGTCAAAAGCTATCAGAATAAGCACAAACGGTGAAAAATTATCGACTTTCAGTTTTTGGCGGTTGGTTTCAGAAATTCTGACCCTTTTGTAAACATGTTAATGGTGTCACAGACAAACCAAAAAACGCGCATCCACTAGAAAACATTGCAAAAAATTTGAAAATTAAACTGATTTGAGGAAAGTTTAAATTTAGTACAGTAAAAATCAACACTAAAAATTTTACGGATTACTATTACTATTAGTATGGGGAAAGGTCAAAAATAAAATTGCAGTGCATCGTCTAGCTAAGAACCGTTAAACACGATCGCATTAATTTTTTGATGTACAAAACAAATACCAGCAAATTTGAAGTTCGGTTGAGTTTTTTCGGTTGAGTTTTTTTTATTATAAGATTTAATCCATACAACTAGATCATCAAACATCCCTGTTTTTATATTCATTACAATAACAACACATTCTTTAATGGGTTTTAACTGTACTGTAACGTAAAGAACAAAAAAAATATGTACATGAAAAATAAACGAACATAAGTTAAAAAGAGATGAGCTAATAAAACTATCACCCTGATCTGTTTGTTTTATTTTCAAAGATTGATCTATATAGATCTATTGTTATAATAAAATAGGGCTATCATGCGGTACCTAAATACAGAAATCCATTCTTTAATTGTCTTATAAAATCAAATTGATTTTGTCAACAATATTAGAAAAGATAATTTTCAAACTGATTTTTCGTTTTGAAATTATACATAAAATCGATGCTCTACGTTTCAAAATAAACGGATCAAAAATACGTATACGCCCAAGTGCACCACTCTCTTATTAAAAATATAAATAAAATCTTATTAAAGATACATATAAATGAATAGGATGGAAATATGTTTGTCTTTAAAAGCTTATACAGGGTGTTTCCTACTTGGTAGCTAATACCTTGGGAAATTATTGGTTGAGTTATTCCAAGAATGGGGGATGGGTAATTTTCTAAAACGTTGGCTTAAAATATATAAAAATTATTAAAAAACAACAACAATAACTACAATATAAAGCATCACGCCTGATACCCACTCTTTAATTGATTTTTCAATTTATGTTGTTTTAAGCAATATTCTTGGAGAAAATTGATTTTTAAACTCAAAATTTTGAAAAAAAAACTGAGGTTATTCTTTGTTCTCACTATTCAATGCTCATATCAAATTAAAGTCGAATATTGAAAACCTGATGAATTAATACCTTTAATATATTTATTAATATATTTATTAAATAACCTCCTCATTTAAAGAGAGAAGACCACATCGCATTTAGGTTTTATTTTTGACACTGAACTGACATAAATATTCTCCATATTTTGATTCAGCATTCTGCAAAACAAAAAAACTAAAAGATGAATTAAAATATTAGCAATTAAAATTTTTAAAATGTATTTTTCCAAAATAATTTTATTCTATAAATATAGCATTTATTTAATTATTATTTTATTGATTCTTCTTTAGGTTTTCCAGTCAAGTAAATTTGAGCCTGTAAGCGATCCATCAACGAGTTATGTTGTTTTAAATAATGTTGATGGAGGCACCCTAGTTGTTCCACAAACAAACATGTTGCCAGGATATATAAATACAAATAGTTCTCATGACTTTCAAGGCAATTACAACACAGATTTCGGAGCCATAAACGGTCAGCATTCTCAAGCTATTATCCAACAATCTGAGCCGAATAAAATCTTTCCTCTAATACAAACGTTGCCAGAAATCGCAAATACCACTGTAGTCAAAACACCAACAAACGAACTTCAAGAAAGAATAAGATTCGAAACAAGTTCCAACACTATATCACCTGCAAAGAAAATTGTTCAGTCAGCTCCTTTAGTCGTTGAAGAAACTGTACAACCGAAAAGTGAAAATTTGCTTGTAGGTCAAAAATGGATAGCAAATAATACCACAGTGAAAAAATTGGAAAATTATAATTCAAGTGTTTCAACAATAACGAGCAATAATTTCGTTAATGATAATAATTTTCCTAATGCAAAGTATACGGATTTTTTCGAAGTACAAAATACACGTCCAGAATTAAACGAAACAACATCAAAACAAAAAGTTCAAATAACACCAAGAAATACTAAAAGAAAAAATAATTCACTCTCTTTTTCACAAATGGGCTTAAAGATAATGTTTAAAAATGTTCTTCAAAAGGAATTAAAATCAAATCAGCCTCAAGATGTTTCATTGGAATGCATAAATAGTAAATTATCAAACGAATCCGCATTAACTGATAATTCAGTTCCCTTTGCTTCAAGCATTAGAAAAATCAATAATGCAAATACTCTTGTAAAGGATGAATTTCAAAATTTTAAAGATTCATGTGGCGACATTTCGGAACCAATTAAATCACATCCGCTCCCAAATACAGTAAGCCAGCTAGAAAGCAGAAAGTCGGTTAATTTGAGTTCAACGAAACTTCCATTCACAACGCCAGCATTTGGAAGCAATCTACACAATGTCCCAACTAACATAGTAGTACCTATTATGCAGGGGAAACAAAGTAAAACTACAACATCACGACCAACAAACCGAGTGCTTCCAATGCAATCGATTCACAAGCCATCGGACACATCAAAGCCGAAAAATTCGGTACAAAATAGATATTTAGTAAATCAAAATGTTCAAAGCTCGGTACCACTTGAGGCAGAAATTCTAAAACCTGCTATAACTATTAAAAAGAAAGTTGAATACATTAAGCCAATGAAAGATGTTTTAGAAATCGAAAATAGTGCTAATACAGCAGATTCTTCGAGAAATCATGTGACGCTTAGCGAAAATTTGAGTACAAAAAAAGTCACGGAGCCAATTACAACAATTCATCAAAAAGAACCCGAAAATATTATCTATAACAATGAAAACCCCGTGGAAAAAATTCTCGATATTCCAAACCCTGTGAAGCAAGAAAGCATTTTGAGTAGTCCCGACCCTGTGAAGAAAGAAAGTACTCCAAACATTGAAAATACTGTGGGAAAAGAAGAAACGATTCCCGATAGTTATGATTCTGTAGAGATAGGTACAAAAAGCCCAAACAATGATTTCTCAGACAATAATGCTAGTGAAAGAGAAAAATGCATCAAAGATCTTGAATTGGAAAATGGAAACCATGAAACACAACAATTAATTTTGAAAGACGAAGACGACGTTTGTAATGTAAAGCTTAGTAACCCAAGTGATCAAGAATATATTTTTCAAAATGATTTGGAGAATTTTAACAAAACTTTTAAACGTTCCAATTCCCCTGTTACGAAAATGTCTAAACAATGTGAAGCCGATCAACAAGCAAGCGTGGCCTTTGCCCCATCCAAGAAACCATTTAAAGTTGAAACAACTAAAAAATCTACTGAACCTTACTTAATCTTTGAGATCCAGGGCGAAGATGGATTTAGCTATAAATCCCAGTCTATATCCGATGTTTGGGAAAAAGTTTTTGAAGCTGTTCAAAGTTCTCGTCGTGCACATGGTTTACCTTCTTATCCAATAGAATCTTTTGCTGACATTTGTGGTGTACAAATATTAGGATTGAAAACAAGTGCTCTCAGATATTTAATCGAACAGTTACCTGGCATAGAAAAATGTCAAAGGTATACCCCGAAGTATCATGAAAATGAGTCACCTACTATTAGCAACGTGTGTACTACAAATGATGTTGGTTTTAATACAAAGCATTTGGCAGCAGCACGATGTGAAGCATTTGCAAAGAGAGCACCATATGATATGTTCAGTTGGCTGGCATCAAAACATCGAAAGCAACCTAAACAAATTTTTGTACAACCATCTGACACGGAGTTGATAGCCAGGTATGTTGTTTTATTTGGAATTCATTTAATTTTTTTTTAACAAAAAAAACAGTAAAATAGTGAAAAATCATAAAATTCACTAATATTTTTACTATTTTGCAGTTCTTTAACTGTAATTTCTGATCTCCAAAATTGAAAATTTTGTTCGTTCGTCTTTTTCAGAAGATGTACTGCAAATTTACCAATGGCGATGAAATACAGAACCTTAAAAGAAACGTGCAAGCTCAATGTTGGTGTCTTTAGATCCCTCATCCATGGGCGCGGTCTGTTCTGTATAAAAGATATGGAAGCGGGTAAGTTTATTTTTATTTTTTGAAAGAATGTCACAACCAACTAAAAATAAATCCATTTCCAATTACAGGTGAAATGGTTATTGAGTACGCTGGGGAACTCATCAGATCAACTTTGGCAGATAAAAGAGAAAGATTCTATGACAATAAAGGAATCGGGTGCTACATGTTTAAAATTGACGAAAATTTTGTAGTTGATGCTACAATGAGAGGCAATGCAGCTCGGTTCATCAATCACTCATGCGAGGTTTTTATTTAAAAATTATTGTTAATAATACCACAAATTTAATTTAATGTGATTTTTTTTTGTATTTTCAGCCTAATTGTTATTCAAAAGTAGTGGATATTCTTGGACATAAACATATCATAATATTTTCACTAAGGCGCATAGTGCAAGGAGAAGAACTAACTTACGATTATAAATTTCCATTTGAAGATGTTAAAATTCATTGCTATTGTGCATCAAAAAAGTGTAGAAAATACTTGAATTAAGTATTCTAGATAAGTATTAGATATTAATTTACTTAAGTAAACTTTAAATTAGGAGCAATTTTATTTTCCTTTGTGGTGGTTCATTATATATGTTTGTAAAAAGTAATAAAAAAATCTCCGCGATTTAAAGTTTTTACAATGATGTTAAAATATTGACTGTAAAATTAACAAATCTTATCTAAAATTCATTAATACAGATATATACATTGTACTTTAAAAATATGATTGAAATTTTCTATTGTTTTTGGAAGCAAACAAATCTGGAGTAATTGCAACTTAAATGTAAGTATTTACAGGATATGAGAAATTTAATTTGAATACGAAAAAGTATAAGCATTTTATGAACTGATTAAAATTAAATCTTCCAAAATATTTATTTAAGTAATTTCGAAATAAAAAATCAAGATGTGTGACGGTGTGGAGAGGCCATAAGATAAAAGAAATCGGAACGGATACTATGATAGGGCCTTATTTCGGAAGAAGCTGCTAGTAATATGAACCGCTCTTTGATATTAATTTTGTTATAAGAGAAATACTTAAATTAAGAATTCTTGGGTTTTCAAATGTAAGCGAGCTTCATAATCCGAATCAAAGCTTAATCCAAGACCTTATTATTGATCTATATCCAAAACTCAAAGTACTCACTTAAATTTTAATACATGCACTATATCTCGAAAAATTAAGCTAGTCGGCCATCTTTTCTTAGGCTAAGGCCCATTTGCTGATACAGAACATAAATACTTATGTTCCACATAAACTCTTAGTGACAGTTTACGTAGGGGAAAAAGTAGAACATAAGCGCTTAAGCTGAAGATAAATATTTAAGTTTCGTTTCTGCAAATGGCGTTTCAAATCACGTTTTCCTCTATTCCGCTCTAGATTCACCATACATTTTTGCCAAGAAGTGCTCCTCTCCAATGAAGTGTCACGTTATTATTCTTGCCAAGTTCATTTAACCTGCCCGCACACAAGTTTGGAAGTAAAGCCAGTGCGGCTTGGCTACTACATGATAGCAATGTTTTTTTGCAATATTTTCTTACGGCACATTTTCCTGTGGTATTTTAGGCTCAGAGATTCCTTTACCAGTGCCGGAAAAAAATGTGCACTTGTTTTGTACATTACATACTTACCGTAAAATTCTTCTTTTTTAAAGTGCATACATCAGGAAATAAACTGAAAAATATAGTATTTTCATTGTATGTATATCATACAGTTGTATTTTCAAGTTATACGAGTATTTTGATTAATTTGAAAAATATAAAGATTTTTTATTTATTTTGTTTGAATTGCTTGTCGAGATTCCATGCTATCCTCGCGTTTGTCATTTATATTTGATCTAAGCTTTACACTCCCTTCAACCCAAAAGTTTGGACGGTTCATCATCTCACGCCACAGAAATGTTTCCTTGTCATTAGATTCCATCCAACTGACTTCATTCCCGTTGTGTATCCCTAAAAGAAGATAATAATATTGATTTTTAATAAAGAATTAAAAAATTATTTTATAGGTAAAAGAAATATATACAGGATGTCCGGTAATTCGTGAGTCATACTTTGGGATGTGAGTTTCGGTCATATTCTAAGAAAAAAATTGTTCTCCAGTAAAGTCCGACAGACAACTTTGACATTACTTTTTGACGATTAAAAAAAAAGGCTAACTTTATTGTACCCATTTTAAGTTCAATTTGTCTGTCAGTTCTAATGGTACGGACCTCATTTTACACTTTTTTTTATGTAGAAATACTATCCTTTAAAACTACTTTTAAACTGAGCTGATATTTTTTTAAGGGTTGCCAGATATTCAATTTTAAATATTGTTTAATTTTTCTTGCCCGATCAAAATTTTGACTGTGAGGTAATTTTTTTTTCAAAAAAATGCGTAATAAACGTAAAGTTTTCTTATTTTTACTTTTATTTTACCTTTAAAAAAACTCATTGAAAAGTCTACCCAAAATTCCATACATTTTATGATACTTGGGAAAATCCAAAACAGGTAAAATTAAAAAAAAAATGACTGTCCTGAGATGTAAAGGTTTTGAATAAAGCAATAATTTGTGCAGTTTTAAGTAATTTTTTATTTTATGTACACAAATACGCCAATTTTGTTTTTATGCTTTAAAGTACGAGGTACCATAAAATGCAAGGGGAATTTTTTAATACGGTACAAAGCCGTAGGTAGGAACACAATTTGGCTAATGATTTTGTTTTACTAAAGAAATTTTAATGGTGATCTTAATATGTAAAGTTTTTTATATCAACAAATAAAGTTTTAATTATCAACAAATATAACTGAAAACATTAGAAAAATTAAAAAAAAAAACTTACCTGTTCCCAAAGAAAATCTCACACCACCAATGAATTGATTACTTATCAAGCGGTCGTGATCCCATACAGTCAGTTCTAACGCTCTTTTTGAAAGTTCATTTATTGTTAAGTCTTCGTAAACAAAAGTGAAATTCCACATTGGATTAAAAGATTTTTTTATAACATGTGTTTTTTGCTTAGTACTTTTAGTGCGGATCGGAAGTAAATAACTTAAAAAAAAATAATAATGCCATTTGATTAAAAATTAAAAGCCAAACAAAAAAAAAAAAAACAAAAAAACATAAAAGAATATTAAATTACCTTTTACAAAACGTATCACAAGTACCACTGTTTCTATTTGAATATAGATATTTAGCTTCTTTCACCAATATATGAAGTTTTCCTTTTGTATAAGGACTGGTGGTTCCAATTTTACTACTAGATTCTTTATACATTTCGTTGGGAATAAATTTAAGAGCCACTACTAAATTTCCACGATATTTTGAATCCTCTTCAACTATACCACTCTTTAGAAGAAAAAAAAATGCAAAGTTAAAATATTTAAAATTAAAAAAACAAAATCAAATAATTAAATATTTCTGCATACCTTTTGCTGTAAGGTATACCATTGCGACTGTGGTTTATCAAAAACTTTGTCTTCCAAATCAAGAAGGACTTCTCCTAAGAAATCATTTCGACCTAATAAATCGGAATTCCATACTGTTAGCCAAATAGATCGTTTCTTTAATTTTGATATTGGCACATGAAAACGCAACGTTTCGTTAAAAACAGGATTAAGCGTTTGTTTTTTCACTTTTGTTTTACGTTTTCCACACTTAGACAGATCTGGCAATATATATACCTTCAAAGTTCAAAAATAATTTGTTCGTCAAAAACGTCTTATTAAAACATTTGTATTACCTTAACATATGGATCACTTTTAAATCGTTTTGAAGAAACCGATGCCAGATCTTTGCATTGAACAATATGTATTTCTAAGGCATTTATTTTATAATTGTATTGCATGCCAAACTCTACTTGCCCTTTTACTTTCACATTCTCATACCGATATTCAGAACACACACTTGTTAAAGATTCAGACCGTCCCTTAAAATAGAAGATTATTATTTTGAGTTTAATATTTTCGTTTGATGAGTCGTTAATTACTCTGAAATTGGTGGTATTCCGTTTGTATAGTGATTTCCTTTGCAATACTGGAGATGTATTTATGTTGCTATTTAATTCGGTTAAAGAAAAGTCACCTGGAAAGAAGAAAGTTACGTATTTCAAATATTTAAAAATAATTCTTGGGTAAGATCTTATTTTTCTATATCTTAATTCCAAGTATTTAATGAAAGGTTATAATTTTGCTTGCAATGTTAAAGGTTTTTGAAGACTGAGCTACCATTTCAGGATAACACACTGAACAAGAGTAATGAACGGGCAGTAACTGTAAGTACCTTAAATACTCATCAAGTTTTAGAACTTAACGATAAGATTTAGAATTTTAGAATGTTAACTATTTTTAGAAGCACTGCCATGCTCAGGCAATTTCATTCAAATTAAAAAGATGAGAAACGATAATTTTTATGTAATTGTTTCTTATTATGTATTTCCGAGTAGGAAGGAACACATTCCGAAAGGAGGAATGTGTTCCTGGGAACGACAATATTGGGAAGAAAAAATATTTCCTAATGAACTCGATAGTGCTGAATATCAAAATGTTTCAATCCCAGCAGAAATCCCAATACCTGGGTTATTTTGAAGTTTTATAAATTTCGTTTTGTAGATTTATGTAAGATTAATAAAATAATAATAACTTACCAAGTGATGAACTCGATGTTATGTTTTTATGTAAACTATTTACATATGGTATGTCTCCTCGTATTTGACTTTCATTTCTTTTAACTGCCGACGAAGTGAAACTTGTGTTAGACTGCATAGCTGGCGAACGGTATCGTGCACTTTTAACACTGGCCTGTATATCACTCTGATCAAATTCAGAATTATTAGATATGTTTGCTGCATATTGAATCGATTGCAATCCGGGTAGAGAATTTGTACACAAACTTTCGTGTGGTGTTCTTGTGAAAGAAGCTTCTTCATCCGATTTATTAGCCATATAAGTAGACAGCCACATTTTCTGAATCTCTAGACATTTTATTTCGTCATTGCCCAGAATACTTCCACAACTTTGAACTCGATCCAAGTGTTTCCTATTCTGAACATTCGTACACCATAGATTATCTACCGATCCTCTCTTCAATAATGACCACTGTGATATACGAGAAGAACCATTCTCCCGGCCACTAATCAATAGTTTATTTCTAGAATCTCCGGGAGCTAATAACGCCGACTCGAAGCTACCCCTCCATGAAAATCGATCACCATCGCTTGTCTCGCCTGTGTTGTCATTCACAGCACTGTTCGAATAAGAGTGCCAAGATCGATTAGTAGTAGTTCCCAATAATATGTCGTGCGATTTGCTACGCGGTAAGCAGCCTTGCTTTTGGTTATCGAGGGCTACTATAGAACAATCTACTACATTATCTGGAGCATTCTCCGGATTCCGGATTTCTTCGACATTTGAGTTTGTTATTTCTGTAATACTATCTGTGTTTGAAGATGCTACACAATCCGCTCCTATGCTGTCTTCACGCATCAAATTAACCAATTTTTGTCCGATATGCTGCCAAATATTTACAAGAAGTTGTTCAGTTTTTAAACTTTTACACATATTGTGGTGTTCATCGTATTTATTACTATTCATTAAGATTTCGTTTTGACTTATTTTTGAATTTTTTACCATAAAAGATTCAAATAAGTTTGAATACATCAATGCTGTTTCTGTTCCCAGAAAGCAAGATGTATTGTCGTTGTTTGCTGCACGCTCTATTGAATCAGACTTTTCAGCAGGAATGCCGATGCTTTCAACAATGTCTTGACTTCGCTTTCCATTCTTACAAACCGCATCAACATTAGATGCATTAAAATCCGAAGAATCATTTGAATCGGACCATGTATCTTCGCTACTTAGATATTCTACTATTTCCCGCAGCTGTTGATTATTTATTCCAGGAACTGTCTTCATCAAGCGAATGAGTTCACTTTCAAAATAGGGGAATTGAATGGCTTTAGTTTTACATAGAACTATTTGCTGTTCGGTTGGGATACAACAGTTGTTGGAGTTTGCATTATTTGTCTTTACAGCTATGAGCGTTTTGAAAAACTGTCTCATTTTTGACATCATGATGTTAGTTTCTTCATCTGAACTCCAATTATTGAAGCTGTCAGTGCGACCTAGAGATGTCTTCATTTTTGTTAATTGTTCATTTTTCAATTCTTCTCCTTCAGTTTTATCAAGTGATGATGTTTGTTCGATTCCTAGATTGTCAATAGATTTACTTGGAACTAAAGCTTTGCTAGCCTTAGTACCACTACTTTCTAACGAAGAAGACAATGTCGTTGGTTCGTGTAATTCACGTTTTCTGTAATTTTTTTTTCGTTTTACTGAGTTAATATTATCTAATTTATCACATGTTATCACCTCATTTGGAAATGTATCTATGTCTGATTCTGAAGAGTCTAGACTCTCATTGGACTGTTCGCCGGGTTCAGCAGTTTCAACAAGCAAATTATCGAAGGAAGAATGATTTGATCTGGGCGTTCGCCTAGCTCTTAGCTTCTTTTTTCGCTGGCTCGGACTTGGCTTTCCTTCACTGTCGCTACCAACACTGCTATCTGATTTATTTTCCGCACTAAATCCCATAAATTCAGAAAGAAAATACTTTTCAAGTCTTGATGTAGAAAGATCAAATTGTGCCTGGCCATTGTTGTCTTCATTTTTTGTTGTTATTAGTTCTTGTTCAACACTATCGCTCAAGTCGCTAAATATTTCCGAGGAACTATCTTCGAAACAATTATTACTTAAATCTCGATCTTCAAAGCCAAAAACAAAATATCGTTCCATATCCGTTGGAGAAACTTCATTTCTTTGGCTTGGATCTCCGTCGGCATTGGATTCATTGCATTTATTATTATAACAAAATTCCAACTCACTATCTTCACAACTTTCTTCAACAATCGTGTGTAAGGTGAAATCTAAAGCATGACAGCTATATCCACTTTGGTCTCTTGGATCATTACCACCACTTGTTGATGGTGATAGAGGTGGTTCATCAACAATATCATCAAATTCATTTAAATCCTCTTCGCCTTGACTTGTATTTTCTACCCATGAATCATCGTCCGCCAGTCCATCGTTAAAATAGTTTCTACCATCGAAATCCCAAAGTTGCTCATTCACTACAGAACCAGCGGCGTCATTTATTTTAGCCATAGAAATTTTCTTTTACTATTTTTATGTTACAACACACAATTTTTAATATAGTTTACTTAACTATCGATTATAAAATATAATTTTTAATACTTTAATAATAATTGGAAATTTATCTTAATTATAAAATGTAAACATAAATAAAAATACTACTATTAAATTGAACGGGAGCGTTCATTGTCAGGGCGCATTCACTAATCTAGTTTCTACGTAGTCAAGCGATTCTGATTGGCTAATTCTAACTACAAAAGTAGTTGAAATTTCCCCTCCGACGTAGTGTAAAATTTTCAGCTAAAAAGTTAGTTGGCACTGATTTTGACGTTTCACAGTCAGCTGTTGAAAAAATTTACAAAAGATTCAAACAAATTGACCACAATTAAACTATTTTACATACCTATGACTTCATATTCTTCCAAATCGCTCATATATATCTATTTTTTTTTATTTGTTTTTATTTAATTTAAAATATTGTTTAAAATTCTCAAAACTTTCTCAAATGTTTCCGATTTTGCGTTTGTTTGATTTTGCATCTGTCATTAATATGACAGCTCAGGATTGACTAGCTTTGTAGTGAAGTTTTGCATTCACAAATCTAGTTGAATTTCGACTACGTAGCCACTAGCTTTGTGAATGCGCCCAATTTTGTGTTGAAGTTTTTATTCATTGAAGAAACCATAGTATTCAACTATTCAACGTCAAACTTGGTAGAATTGTACGTCTTCATGAGTCGCTGAAGTGAGACTGAAGCTCTCTTCGACTTGTATTGAACTGAAGTGAGCTTTTCGATCCCACCACTCTTGCTAAATGATTCGAGTCGAAAGTTATGACGAAAAACATGGTTTAGGTTAACAGTTGGTTTGACAGATGATATATAATTAGGTTTAAGGTAGCCCTTAAAAGAAACGAAGCGAATACGAGGAATTTATATGACGCGCCCATAATTGCGATTAGGTGCCTTTTGTTAGGCTTCGTTAACTTTCGCTATCGATAGCAAGTGCGCTCATCGACCGCTCCTGCGAAAGTAAACTCTAAACTGACAGGTAGCAACATAAAACAAAATAGGAGGAGGCATTGTATATAAAACCTATAGTACTATCATCACGATGGTTTTTGTGTTGTGGGGTGTGGTCGTTTGAGGGCGCACTTGTTTATACACAGAAACAGCAACCAGAAAATTAGTTAGGGGTGTGATCGCTAGGTGGCCGACGGTTGGAACGTGTTCATGAGAGTACTATGCAAATTTATATACAATGGAGGAGGGCATTAATGAGTGTTCAGAAAGCTACTTTTCGCTGGCTTATGACATTATCTTCCAACCACGTCCGTCTATTGTCGGAAGCAAATGTCAAAATTTGTGAAATTCAATTCATAACTCGAAAAGTCAAAATGCGATTACTGGTTACAGAAAGAAGAACTGACCACGGGCTCTATTAAGGGAAAGAAAACAATATCGTTTTGGCTTTTGCTTACTCTTTCATATTAGAGACAGCTATCGTCAGACGTCAAAACTAAATCGTTTTCGTTTAACGTAATGAGGTTAAGGGGCCAGATCTTATTTAATAAAAAAACCATTATATAAACAGGGTGGTCCAAAAGTCACTTCCTGATTTAGAATGATAACAACTTTTATACTAGATTAAATTTTTTATTAATAATTTTTTTTAGATCATAAAGTTTTACTCTAGAGCGCTGTAACTCATCTTAATTAATATCCCACGTTTGTTTTATAAGTACGATTTTTTCAAATTAGGAAGTGACTTTTGTTAAGTTATGACTTTTACAAATTAGGAAGCGACTTTTGGAGCATCTTTTTAAAAAATTACAATAAGAAAAACGAAGGTCATATTCCGATGTCCGATGACATC
This sequence comes from Syrphus vitripennis, assembly GCA_958431115.1. Taxonomy (NCBI): domain Eukaryota; kingdom Metazoa; phylum Arthropoda; class Insecta; order Diptera; family Syrphidae; genus Syrphus; species Syrphus vitripennis. The sequence continues at coordinate 46,958,308 of OY288108.1, forward strand.
TTCAAAATTGTCGCTTTTAGAAGTGCATCGTAGTATGCAAATCATAATACGCTTTCCACAATTAAAAATTGACTTCGCCTTCACCTGGTTTGCTTATGAGGGTTCTAACTTGTACCCATTTCTGTTTGAAAACTTGTTTCTGAAGGCTAAATTCAATAACATATAGCGATGTACAAATCAATCCGGAAATGTATAATCGAAAGTATTTAGAGGAAAAAAACAGGTTAAAGATTTTCCTAGAATCAAATTCAAGGATTATTTATTGTGCGTTTTTGATCATATTTTAATACATCTATTAAAATACTTCACATACATTTTAGCTCGCACAAAACATTATGTGATTTTTAAATTAAAAAAAATTATTAATTAAAAGACTTTCCGCTCTGGTCCAAAATCAGGATTGACGAATGAAAATCCAACAAATTCTTCTTGATTAATACACCTGACAACATCTTTGGCTACATGCGTAAGAACAGGATCTTCTTTAGTAAATTCCGTATCGAAATTATTGGCATCACGTGGATTTTTCTATAAAAAAGAAAACGTTTTTAAAATATTTTAATTATATATAAAAAAAAAACAATATTCAAATATATCTTTTCATAGTAAAATTAATTTGGGTCCTTCCACCTACAAAGGGTAATTTTGAAGTGAAATCGTAATATATGTGGGCTTTCTTATTTCATTCTGAACACATACATACATCCATTATTAAATTTAATTTTACCGTCCTACATTTTCAAAAACCTTCAATTTAAGAAAATTGTTTTTTTTTTTCAAGTTATAAATAAAATGCACGACAGTGCGACTCCCTCTTAGTCGAAATTTCACGGGTTTTTTAAAAAGGTACGACTTGGAGATTTGTGGATAAATTCAAGTTAATGAAATTAATATTCATGTAAATTAACTCATGAGAATCCAAAAATATTGTAAAATAGTTAGAGGGCGATTCGGCTAAGAGGAAGTTTGACTTAAAGGCTTTACACTAAGAAAACAAGCTCACAAAAAACTCCATAATAAAGTTGTAAAAAAAAAACGATGTCAGGATTTATGAAATTCGTTGAAAGAATTTGACAATTTTTTCCGACATTTATAATTGTAAAGCTAATATCGTAAACCTACGAAAAGTTGCACTTCAAATACCCAAGGGGAAAAGTTGCTCATATTTTACTCAATCCAAATCATTAATCTTTATCTTTTTTTTATCTTGAACGCTGGACATATCATTTTCACTACCGTGAGCTGAGCTCGAGCTGTTCTCCTTTGAAAATAAAAGTGAAGGAATCTACTTTTCTACTTTTAGTTTTTGTTATCTTTCGCCATCAGTTTTTTGATTTAAAAAACCAAAATTTAGTTAAAATAACATGAAAAACCTTTACTGGATTTGATTATCTTGGCGCAGCTCAGGTTCAGTCAATAAAGCTAGGCTTAAGGTTAAAAAAAGAATTTGCAACAATGTTATTATAGACAATTTAAAAGGATGATGCATCAAAAATACATTTACCATTTTTGGTCTGAAAGGTGGTTTAATATTGCGATTTCCAAGTTCATTCCATTCTAACTTTCCGAAAAATGGGTGCTTTTGTATTTCGTTTTCGTCTCCTGTGCATCCTAAACGTTGTGTTGGATTTTTTGTTAGAAATCCTGTAAAAAAAATAATTTTGTTAATTTTTAAAAATAAAGTATTAATTTAAAAAAAAAAACTTCAAAATATTTAAAGCATGGATTGATAGTTGCAACGGATAATAAGTGTGATTATCATACCTTTTAATATAGAAACTGCTTCACGTGACAACCAAACCGGATATAAGACATCATCATGTAGTATTGAATCAAAAAGTTCATCCTCATTATCAGCTTCAAATGGTGGCTGTCCGGCCATCATTTCATACATAAGAACACCCAGTGCCCACCAATCGACGGATGCACCATACTCCTGTTCTTTTAATATTTCAGGAGCAATATAATCAGGAGTACCACAAAAGGTTGAAGTTAGTACTCCATTCAATATTCCTTCCTGTAATTTTTTTTTAATAATTTTAGTTTTAAATATTTACACAGGTTTATTATAATTATTCTGTTACTTTGCACATTCCAAAATCTGCCAATTTGCAGTGTCCCTCTTGATCTAGCAAAATATTATCCAACTTGAGGTCACGGTAGATCACTCCGTGGGAGTGAAGAAACTGTAAGGCTAATGTAACCTCAGCAGCATAAAATGCAGCGCGGGCAGCCTCGAAACGGCGTGCTTTTTGGATTTGAAACATCAAATCACCCCCGTTCACATATTCCATCACAAAAAACAACCGTTCCTAAAATTATTTGTTTTGTTAATTAAATGCATTAGTAAAACAATAATTAAAATATAATTACAGGTGTTTGAAAACATGAGTGCAATGCTGTTAAAAATGGATGCTTTGCTGCCAACGCCAATATACGTTTCTCGGTCATTGTACAATCGACATCGTCATCTTGTATAATAGCATCTTTTTTTAATACCTTGATAGCATAGATTTCCTCTGTGCCTTTCTTCTCAGCCAACATGACTTTTCCGAAAGAACCTTTACCTAACACTTTTATGAAATTGAAATCCTGAAGTGTTGATTTTCCAGATCGATTCTCAAAATACTGATACTGATTTGAATTTTGTTGCTGAGTTGGCAGAGTGCTTCCACGTATCGATGATTCGCCTTCTACAAAATCTTTCCGGTCAGTTGAATATTGTTCCTCTCCGGCTGGTAGATTTAAATACTTAGGAAGAAGGATGAAAAGAATAATTGTGTGTATAAAATTTATTTGTTTATTGCTTACCCTTGAGCGACGAGGCTGTGATTGTTTATCCGGTGAAATACCTAATGAATTTAATATTTCTGCCATATACTTTGTATTAACTCCGCATGTATTAGCAACATTTTTTTGGCAGCGCTTATGAACATTCATATAACAAGCTTCACATTGTAAGCCTTGTTTAATCAAACCGTATAATAAGGAACCACAGTGATCACAAAATGTGAACCTTTTGTAACTATGTACAACAAAGCGATGAGGAACATTGACGTTAAACCTTTGCCCGGCTGGAACAGATTCAGTTTGGTTTTGCTTTTAAAGAAAATAAGAAAATGCCATGTATATATTATATTTGCTGTCATTTAAACCTTATTACATACTTCTTCTCGCATTCCAGGACACTTCGTTACGACAGAACCATGACATCGTTTATGCACAACGCAGGTACAAACTATAATTTAAAAAAAGTTTGTTATGTATCAGCCAAGCTCTGAAATAGCGGTATTAATTTTGTTCATTACAAAAGAAAGTATTCATGCATGTGCGTTTAAATAATAAATTTTAATTAAAGCATACACAGTTATTTTTTAAAAAAAGAAACCTAAACCATATAAATGTGTGCTATAAACAAAACGAAGTAGGTAGGTTCGAGGTACAGTGAGAATAAGACGGTTGGACACAAACCTAGGTCACTTTATACGAATTTTGCCTATAGCAAAAAGTCAAATTGATGTACTTGTTTTCTACCTATGTTATAATTGGTTTAAGTGCTTCGCGTCATCTTAAACAACTATGGATGTCTCAATTTGAATTGACTAGTCGTATCTTAATTCGTAACTAAATCCACAATTCGATACTGATACGATACACTAATACCAAAGTGTTTTGGAAACTTTTGTCCCAACCCAGGAGTTAACTGTAAACGAGTTGCCTCCCAATTAATCTATCAATTATATATAATTAAATTCCAAAATATGAATCTTAGAAAATACTTTGAACTCTTGGCAAGTGGTCCACAATTCAATTTGGTGTTGATACGTCTCTTCGATGTAAGCTCGCCCTGAATTCCCTCTGAAGTTTTTATGTAGCTCCTTTTTCGCCCTACCTTTTTTTTCTGTGTTCGATGTGATTGGAGGATCGGACTCTGAGTGCGCTTTGAATGACCCCAGGTTTTTATGCATAAGCCCACTTGTGCTTTGGGGATGCAGCAACAAGTTATCTCATTTTCACTTTTTTCTAATTCTCCTCCAACAAAGACGGAGAAATACTTAAAAAAAAATACTAGAAAAGAACTTTTTTACGAGTTCTTCAAAAATGCGACGGGAGATGTTATAATCGAACTGAGGAAAACTTTTAATAACATCATCAATTTAGGAGAACTACCTTCCGGTTTAAAAAGAAACATTATATTCCCAATTTTAAAGAAAGGTGACTCAAAGGAGCCGGGGATATCCTTTTTCAACACATTCACAAAAAAATTCACAGGCGTTATTCTCAAAAGAATCACAAACTGGCTACATGCTGGACGAATAACAAGATGGTTTTCAGGAGGAATATCCTACGATATACAACATTAATATTTCTGGGCAACCAGAAATGTCTCTACTGATGGTTGGACTAACCTTGATATTTACAATCAAATTGGGAAAGCTAAGGCTTCGGAGTGCTGCCCAAAATATGGAGAAATAACTCCAATAAGATTAAAGACCAAGCTCCGCTCTAATGTTGAATCCTGTGCAGTACTCCGCAGTCACAAGAATGCTGCAAAAGTTCGTAAATACATGACTGCGAAACATCTTGCGGTTTTGTTGGTTCAACCGTATCTTCAATGATGAACTTCATACGAGAACAGAACAGGACTCTATCACATGGAGACGTAAGTGGCAGTGGCCATACGCTTCGAAAGGGTAACGAGTGCCTTGCAGTAAGCGATGTAACTGAACCCTCACATGAAGGCAGGCAAGCAAGCCGGTCTAGAAGCACTTGGCGAAGAACGGTTGAAGAGGAATCAGCACAATTGGGGAAAAGTTCGAGAGAGCGCAAATAAAGCTCCAGAAAACGTAAAAGATGGCGCGTAGGAGCAGTGTATGTCCTATGTCCCGTTAGGAAATTAGGTCCGACGACGTAATTAAGTATGTTATGACTCGAAATGAACAAGTAATAAATTTACAATACTCAGTTTGGATCATTTTTACTTTATAAACCACATTAGAGGTTTATGCATATTTATGTTTCAAAATAAATGCTAAAATGTGATACATAAATATGTACGTCTGCTGCTTTTTCCATTCAGTGTTTTTTTTTTTTTAACAGTAGTACTAGGAATACAATTTAATTATAACTTTGCTTATTACCACGGTTTTATTCGTTTGTTGTTAGTTGTAATAACATTTATAAGTTCACCCCTGAATGCAATAACTAAACAACTTTTTGAAAATTTTGATAAAGCAATGTCCAAGTCCATGTGTACCAAGCTATCTAAAGATGAAGGAAAGTATTTTTTTCAAATTTATTTCTCTTAATTATTCAAAAAATATTCATAATGTTATGTTTTAGATCTTGGCATTTAGGAAATAGAAAATAAATGAAGTTACCTAGTCATTGCATTCAGGGAACGAATTGAAATAAACAAAAACAAATGATCGGTCTTTCAAAAATATTGCTGCTCATGCGAAACAAAAATTTTTCTTTAATATCCGAGGCCGAAAATCTCTTTTCCATGGAGAGTTTTCAGCAATTGCAAAAGAAAAAACAAAATTAATGCAAAAAATCACAGAAAGCCATGCTGTAATGAAAGCAATAACAAAAACAAAGTCATTAAAACTCAAATGTGATTTTTTTTCGAATACAAATGATTATCCGCCGGGCAGTTAATTCTGTGCGATAAACAAAACTTTCTTGGTTTTCTTGGTGTTTATCAAAACGATTTTTGATTCTGCTTGGTAAATGTTCCCAATAAAAAACACCTACAATAATCTTAAATAATACAAACAAAAAAATCATTAAGATTCTTCTTATACATAGATGGACTCGGCTAAGTTATACTTCGAAAATTGGAATTCAGATTTAAATTCAGGACAATTAAAACCTTCATTTCTCGCTTCGGACTCTGATGACGCACTAGAAACCGTTATTCGTCAAAAGCGTGGAGTAATGATCTGCGAAGCAAGCAACTCTTTTGGAGCACTTGCGCCAATTGTTCAAAGCACCAATTTGACGTGAACTACTTATACAAGCAAATATGGGGTCAGCTTCTGCTAAGTCAAATTAGTTGTTTGGATATCTGTCCTGAATGTTGCAACATTATAACGCTCCAGTCTATATATATATATATACGTAGTAAAATTTTGCAAGCCTATAAGTGGAATTGATGAACTACCTGCCATATTCAACTTATTTAAATATTATACAAAATGTTTGAGTATGGTAAGCGTCAATGTATACGAAGGATACAATATGGCAATAAAAAATAATTTTGTGGGGTGTTAAGGAGGAACGCAAACAAAATCTCTTCATATGCTCGACTAAGGAGATTTTTTTCACCCCTCTTTCCTCCTGCCCTTTTCATCAATTTCCTTATATAAAAGTTAAAATTTTTTTTTGCATTGTTTGGAGAGATTCTTAAGTTTTCTGACCAATTCCTATTGTTTACTATTATTTATATATATCTTACTATTCCGTGAAATTTAAAAATTGTCTTTATTCAAATTGGGAAAGCTAAGGCTTCGGAGTGCTGCCCAAAATATGGAGAAATAACTCCAATAAGATTAAAGACCAAGCTCCGCTCTAATGTTGAATCCTGTGCAGTACTCCGCAGTCACAAGAATGCTGCAAAAGTTCGTAAATACATGACTGCGAAACATCTTGCGGTTTTGTTGGTTCAACCGTATCTTCAATGATGAACTTCATACGAGAACAGAACAGGACTCTATCACATGGAGACGTAAGTGGCAGTGGCCATACGCTTCGAAAGGGTAACGAGTGCCTTGCAGTAAGCGATGTAACTGAACCCTCACATGAAGGCAGGCAAGCAAGCCGGTCTAGAAGCACTTGGCGAAGAACGGTTGAAGAGGAATCAGCACAATTGGGGAAAAGTTCGAGAGAGCGCAAATAAAGCTCCAGAAAACGTAAAAGATGGCGCGTAGGAGCAGTGTATGTCCTATGTCCCGTTAGGAAATTAGGTCCGACGACGTAATTAAGTATGTTATGACTCGAAATGAACAAGTAATAAATTTACAATACTCAGTTTGGATCATTTTTACTTTATAAACCACATTAGAGGTTTATGCATATTTATGTTTCAAAATAAATGCTAAAATGTGATACATAAATATGTACGTCTGCTGCTTTTTCCATTCAGTGTTTTTTTTTTTTTAACAGTAGTACTAGGAATACAATTTAATTATAACTTTGCTTATTACCACGGTTTTATTCGTTTGTTGTTAGTTGTAATAACATTTATAAGTTCACCCCTGAATGCAATAACTAAACAACTTTTTGAAAATTTTGATAAAGCAATGTCCAAGTCCATGTGTACCAAGCTATCTAAAGATGAAGGAAAGTATTTTTTTCAAATTTATTTCTCTTAATTATTCAAAAAATATTCATAATGTTATGTTTTAGATCTTGGCATTTAGGAAATAGAAAATAAATGAAGTTACCTAGTCATTGCATTCAGGGAACGAATTGAAATAAACAAAAACAAATGATCGGTCTTTCAAAAATATTGCTGCTCATGCGAAACAAAAATTTTTCTTTAATATCCGAGGCCGAAAATCTCTTTTCCATGGAGAGTTTTCAGCAATTGCAAAAGAAAAAACAAAATTAATGCAAAAAATCACAGAAAGCCATGCTGTAATGAAAGCAATAACAAAAACAAAGTCATTAAAACTCAAATGTGATTTTTTTTCGAATACAAATGATTATCCGCCGGGCAGTTAATTCTGTGCGATAAACAAAACTTTCTTGGTTTTCTTGGTGTTTATCAAAACGATTTTTGATTCTGCTTGGTAAATGTTCCCAATAAAAAACACCTACAATAATCTTAAATAATACAAACAAAAAAATCATTAAGATTCTTCTTATACATAGATGGACTCGGCTAAGTTATACTTCGAAAATTGGAATTCAGATTTAAATTCAGGACAATTAAAACCTTCATTTCTCGCTTCGGACTCTGATGACGCACTAGAAACCGTTATTCGTCAAAAGCGTGGAGTAATGATCTGCGAAGCAAGCAACTCTTTTGGAGCACTTGCGCCAATTGTTCAAAGCACCAATTTGACGTGAACTACTTATACAAGCAAATATGGGGTCAGCTTCTGCTAAGTCAAATTAGTTGTTTGGATATCTGTCCTGAATGTTGCAACATTATAACGCTCCAGTCTATATATATATATATACGTAGTAAAATTTTGCAAGCCTATAAGTGGAATTGATGAACTACCTGCCATATTCAACTTATTTAAATATTATACAAAATGTTTGAGTATGGTAAGCGTCAATGTATACGAAGGATACAATATGGCAATAAAAAATAATTTTGTGGGGTGTTAAGGAGGAACGCAAACAAAATCTCTTCATATGCTCGACTAAGGAGATTTTTTTCACCCCTCTTTCCTCCTGCCCTTTTCATCAATTTCCTTATATAAAAGTTAAAATTTTTTTTTGCATTGTTTGGAGAGATTCTTAAGTTTTCTGACCAATTCCTATTGTTTACTATTATTTATATATATCTTACTATTCCGTGAAATTTAAAAATTGTCTTTATTCAGGCAAATAGCAGGATTTGAAAAAACTCTCTTTTGAATACTACATAAACAGGGCATTAAAACACAAACGTTTTTACGAGTAAACTTTGGTTCGAGTTGATTCTTTTATGTCTGCGGGCTTTAATGAATTCCTGGTAAAAATTTCGTGGTTCTAGTATCCAAAATCAATTGCGATAATTTCAATGTTCATTCTTATTAGTTATGATGATGGAGATGCAAAAAAAATTAAGTTCGGGCAAATTCGTCTCACTATTTTAACCGGTCGTGTATTATCAAATTATTGCATAAGTTACTTCTGAATACCGAATAACTGAATAAACAAAACTTGCTCTATTTTTCATTTTCATAAATGGCAAATATTTTATTGATTTGAAAATAAAAGCAAGCCATTGACGTTGAAACAGTCCTAGAACGCCCGCCAGATTCATGATCTCAAAGAAGCTTGCGATTATCCTTACTACTTTTCCAACGTGAATAGCTCCTTAACATATAAACTGGGTCAGACAATATATAAGAAACTTGACCTAAAAATTATTTAGAATATATTTCAGACACCCCGGGTGGAAGCAACCTATGTAATATTTGATTGTCAAATCCTAAAATCATCATTAGAGTCATTAATGTTTGGTAAATATCAGCAGAAATAACTCATTTCCTTTTTAAACAAAGATCAGAATGGACTTATATTTTTGTTTAACTCTTGCTATTTTGAGTTCTTATATAATTATTGAAATTAAAGATGAAGTTTCGGGGTTATTGGCAGTTGCCGAAGTCATGAAAAAACTAGATCAGTTTAAAAAACAACACTTTAATGAAGACAAAGTACACAAAATTTTTAAATTATATTTTTTATGTAATTTAATTAAATGAAACAGAACGCATATTTGTTTTCGTTTGCGAAGAAGTCGTACTAAATAGAAAATATTTAGCAAATTAATAAAAACATTTACAAAATAGTTAATAGACGTCCTAGTTTCTTTGAATACATATGTATTTATTTAAAGGTGCCAAAAAAAGATTGGATAAAACAAATATTAATTGTCGCTAGAAAAAAAAACAAGTTTCGAATATACACAGCTCTAATAACTGTAAATAAAATATATGCAAGTTTTATATGAAAATGACACTTAACAGTTATGTTAACTAAATTAGTTCGCTTGTAGACATTCGTCTTGACTGCATATATACTAGCGCGAAACGAAAGCGTTTAAAAACGCACAAGAAAAGAAATTAATTTGCGTAGATTTGTTAGTTTTTCCCTGCACCCTATTAATTTTTAAACAAAAAATTTCATAACAAAAAAATTAGTTAAAGCTTTCGTTATAAAATATGGGCATATGCAAATTATTGAAAGAAAAAAAAAAAAACAAAAATGATTTTATCATAAAATAAAACGCAAAAAAGTTAATCTACAAAAAAAAAAGAAGAACGAAAACAATGCATATTTATTTAGTTCTGAACATCGCAAACATACCTTGACACTGATAGCCTTGTTTACCAATACCCCTGGAAAGGCAAAAAATTTCCAATTCTAATATATTTTTATATTCAATCACCAAAAATTATATTTGAAACAAAAAATTTAGTTTTGTTAGAGAAGTTGTAAAAAAAAACCAATATAGCCAATAGAAATGCTGCATTTTCTAAACCCGTGAAACTTGTTTCAAAACAAACAACAAATGTTAAAACTCAAAAAGGCCTTATGCTGCGTTTGTATATGTATATATTTGTGTATGCTCTTATTAGAAAATCTTACCAAATGAACTCGCGACAGTGAGAGCAAAATGTCGGCTGTCTCAAGAAGGTAGCCATAAACTTATGACCATTAACCTGAAATGAAGATGTTACAAAATAAAAAAAAAATTCAAAAAGATTAACCACATATTTTTATTGAAAACAAACCTGGTGAACACGCCTTCGCATCGCTCCTCGTCGACGATTGAATCCGGCTCTTTCCTTGAACTCATTTTTCGTGGAAACTACAAGTTGTTCAACATCGGCAAGTACCTTATTTTGATCTACGCAATGAACATTAATAAAAATTATTTGATTTTTAATTTTGTGTTTACAAATATTTGAGCCGGTATTCACCGAGTGCTCATAAGTTTTTGAGACTCATAATTAAAATAATCCTCCATAGAAGTTCATGCATGAAAAAGAATTATTTATGATTTTTAATGAGGGAAAGGATTTTTTGAGTCAGTCTCATAAACTTATATGCGCTCGGTGAGTACCGACCTTAAAATTAATGTATGTATTTATTAATAAGTTAAAAATGTTGAAAGGAAATATACTTCTACATTTTTTACAAATCACCAAAAAAAACCTTATCCAAATATCAACAATATAAACCACGTTGAAAGGGTTACTTTATATTTTTTAAATATCGATCTATATTTGTCGAAAGGGTTTGCATTCAGAATCGCCCGAATTTTGAGAGGCTCTAATTTTTTCCCATTTTTTGTACCAATTAAGTACTATATAAGGAAAAAGAAAACCATATTGTGAGCCCATGCACAGATTTTTTTAAATCAAGAACATAGGAACACTCATCATCCCATGTCCTTTGTCATGTCAAATGTGAATGTGAAAAAGTGGCTCTGAGTAGTATCTCAACGAATTTTATAACTTCTTTTCGTCTAAATAAGGTGGCTAGCTAGCTTTCGGGCGGAAATCTCTCTTAATTTATGGATCAAACGGTATCGAAATAAAGTACATAGCAAGTACATAAAGCCTTAATTTAACCACCCAGTTGAGAGCTTGGAGTCGCCATTTCCATCAACCTACCTTTACTGTTGAAAAAGGGTATCGACTGATTGGTCTCGGCTCTAGGGTCATAATTTTTAGAGAGAGGTGGAGGTATTTTTACCTTTTTAAATGGAATTAAAAATTTCAAACTCAAATTTTTAATTCCATTTAATAAAAGAATGGATCTTTGGCATCATGAAAAACTTTAGCAGTGTTGCCGTTCTTTTTAAATATTAATTTCTGTTTTAAGTAATTTTTGTAGAAAATAACACCCCCACTCAAAAGGGTATAAAATGCCTGCACCGCTCTATTTATATTTTATTAGTTAAAATAGGGAGATTTATTATTAAAAACAAAAATTACTGCGATATCATTTAAAAAATGATTTTGCAACGAAATATGTGAAACCTTTTTTTTTTGTATAATATCAAACACAATAAATTTGTATGTAAATAAATTATTATTGAGTTGAACCGCGTGAAATCCGTAAAAATCAACTAGTTAGTAAGTTTGACACCTTACTGATTTCACAAAATTAACCGGACAGGAAAATTACATTAATAATAAAATGAAATAAAATTAAATTTAAAATAAAAAAAAACGATCTTTTACTATCCGACTCACTTTGAATGCGTTTCGGAATACCTTCATTCCATTCTCAGCAAACACGACACGTGTCGTCCTGTCCGGTTAATTTTGTGAAATCACTAAGGTGTAAAACTTACTAACTAGTTGGTTGTATGTAAACTCTCAATTTTGATCCATCAACTTCTACTATTTGTAGTAGTTGAGAAAATCAGCTCTGAATAAAAAAAAAATTACGAGTTAAAAAAAAATCCTCAAGTTATGTTCAAATTTGTGTGACAAAATTCAGACCAAGTGAACAACCTGTGAGATTATAACGCATGAAGCTGCGTCAAAATATCGTGCCTTAACGTAATCACTAATATTACTGACATTTGACTGTATCTCAGATATTGACATATTCAGTGATAAAAAAGAGGCTTATTTCATTATTTAATTTTAGAAATGAAAGTACAAAATTATTTTTGAAAACAGTTGTTGGGTCAATAATATTATCTGGAAAATTGATTTTAAATTAAAAATGATAAAAATAAAAATTTAATTTTTATCTGGAACAAAAATATAGGATTTTTTTGTATTAATGCAACAACGAGTACACTGATATATATAATTCTACATAGACGACATAAACTATTATTATAAAAAATTGCTTACCAGTAGTTTTTTTAAGTTCTATAACTATATGGATTTTTCCTTGAGGTTCAAGATTAATCTGAAATTAATGAAAAATAAAAAAAAAATTATTATAGAATTAAAATATTATAAATCTATTTGCTATCCGATTTACAATTTTCTAAATTAAAATATTATAAATCTTGTTTCTATCCGATTTACAAAAATGTTAAACCTATTCCACATCAAAAGAAAAATTTTCTAAGCGAACAGCTTTAATAAGCAAATCAATTTTTTCACACACAAAGATTTATAATGAAGTACTATAATAAAAAATGATTTGCAACGACGACGGCGTTTCGGTTCTCTGTGCAATTATGATTGTTTTTTTTTTAATGTGAATATATCTTGGGTTCGGTACTACATGGTGATGACTGCAATGTGAATTCTGTTTTTAGTTCAAGGTGCCAAGACCCACAAAGAACTCACACAATGGCAAAAGCTTCTGCCTGCAATCCTCGGAATGACAACCAAAACTAGCATTTTTTCTGGATTTTTGTTTGTTTTGTGGTTTAGACTTTTTGACTCCAATTCCATTTTTTACTATTGGAGTAGGTCTATCTCCCACCGTTTTGGCAGGAGAATTACTTATAATAGAAAAAATTGTTAAAAATAATAAACAGAGTTTGAATGTTCAAGTTCGAGGCTTCAGAAGTATGTAATGTCTCATTTTGTATACCTTTTCCAACGTCGACAGTAATTAATTGGTAATTTAGTTCAAGCAATAAAAGAATATAAACCGGCGAGGAAACATATCGATACTCAACGAACATCAACCGAAATAATCTAGTAACACAAAAATTGAGAACAACAATCAATTTTCAGCACCAGCTTCCGGAAGCTCTCGACCAAATACCATAAAACATAAAAAATTTAATTTAATGAACATAATTATAATTCTCTTATTCAAATACACAAAAAATGTCAATGTTTATGAATTTAGAATCACAATAGTTTCAGAATTTTTAAATGAACCAAGTTTTATTTTTTGTTGAATACGATTTTAATAAAACTTAATTTAAGGAAAACACCGAATCATGTACGCCCGGGTTCACCCTACATTGATTCACACTTCATTGATCGAGACTAAAATTGTTTGCTATATAGAAATATCGGCCTAGTGTGGATCAAGCTTAATATGAAATAAAATAAAATCTTATACAAAAAGTATCCATATCGACATTATAGCGTGCGACAAGCTTAAGAAACAATCTGATTATCAAGAGGCGAATCAAGACGTATCGATAATGTGAATATGTTATTCTATTGAGACTATAGGTTTCGTCACTGTAAAGTGAATTTGGTTTGAGACATTTTTTGAAATTAATGATGTTGAGATGATGATTATTTTTGTAACTTGTATTTCTAATTATTATACTAAAAAACTTTTAATAGAAGTGACATAGCAGAACATACAAACTTTTATATACTTATAGCACTGCATTTCTGATAGTTACTTTAGTTGGTGATTATGATTTATATTATTATAAAATAAATCTAAAATCAAAGACTTACTCGTACTCTGACACATAATATTTAGTATGAGAACACACCACCACAGACAAAGGAATAGTTTTTTTTAGGGATTTCTGGGAAGTAAAAGTTAAATTTCAATGAATGACTTTTTTAAAGTCGAATACATTATGCCATTTTGTAAATGATTAGTTTAGTTGTCTAACTTCCTAAAATGATATAACGTAACAGTCAGTTGAAATTTTAATTTTTGATGTAAGCTGAAGTTTTGATTTTTATGTCTGGGGGTGCTGAATCAGAATCTGATGTTTCCCAAAAAAAAAATATTGTGACACAAAATGCGAAAAAATGAAGTTATTTTTTTAATGTCTTTTTTCTGTTTTTTTCTTATAACTATTAAACTATCTCTTTTTCTTAAACGATGCGCGGGTACAATTGAAAGTAATTTAATTACTTACACCTTTTTGTTAATTTTGTTTTTCCTTCAAACCATTCGTGTGCGATTTGAAAAATTAATTTGTTCAATTTTTTTATTTATTGAAATCGAATCTAATAGTGTTGATTTTTTCCTCCTTTTGTTCTTGGCCTTCAAATTGTAACTTTTTTTTTCTCTGTACCCACACTTAGACCCAAAAAAAAAAATTATTACATACATATAGGTAATCGTGGGATTTCTTATAATTTCAGATATATTACGAAATTATTATAGTTCCGAGTTAAAAGCAGTTTGCCTTATATTTTGTTGTATTTCTTCCATTATCTCACGAAATTTTGTTGGAAAACAACAGATTCAAATTTAGCACCTCCAAAAACATAAAATTGGAAAAACTTAACACTATCTAACACTTATACCCTAAATGGCTTTAATCAGGAAGATGAGATTTTCAAATCTCGCTTGAGCACGAACGCTAAAAAAAAAGGTAAAACGTGTAAATAATTTTATATACATACTTTAAGTTTAACTCGGTCATCATTTAGAAAAAAAAGCACTTTACTATAGTTAGTTTGTTTAAGTTAGCTATAAGTTTGAAATATAGACTTAGCAAGGCCTAGTTATAAGCATAAAAACACAAATAAAACAGTTTTTCTATGTTCCTTCACGAAATTTTGTTGAGAAACCTCAGATTTTGATTCAGTCCCCATTAACATAAAGCAGGCAAACTACCCAACCACACGCTTCACCAAGATTTTTTTTTGTCTATAAATTCAATAGACTAATAGCAAAAGACAAACAACAACTGTTCTGATTGAATACTTTGAATGACAAAGAGATCAAGATCCAAACGGATGGAACTAGTCTTATGTTTAACCAACGATTGTTTTGATCTCGAGTCTTTCGACTGGAAAAATAATTCTATCACCGTCCTACTTAACTTTATGGCTTTTATGGTAGGATTCACATTTAGTTCCAGAGTAAAAGCATTGATACCTAACTATTTAAAGTGAAATGAATTGGCCAATTTATGTCTTTCATGAAATCTTAGAGACTTCAAATAATTTTTCCACTTTTGCTGTCAATTACTTAGAAAAAATTTGTTTTCAGAAAGCTAAGGGATTTCAAGAAATAGAATAAATATTTATACAACGGTAGAAAATTAGTAACGACTGATGTCTTGACAAAGTTCTAAGCCCTAAAACTTGGTTTAAGGGAAAATTAGAACTTGATTGAGGTCTAGGTAATTTCTTTAACATGTTTTAACGCCTCAGAACATTATTTAAGTTATAACTTTGATTGTTTTAGCGTTCTAGTATGTTAGAAATCGGTTTAACTATAATTTTATTCCTTCAGAAAACAAAAAATTATTGTTTCAGTTATGCTTCATGTATTCCTATATTCAGTATATCGCATTTTAATTTTTTTTTATTACGTTTTATTAAAAAATTACCTGGTGATGATAAAAATTACGTTGTTGCAAAAACCAAAGTTCCTAAAACTCAAAAACAATTATTTTAGTTTGAGTTCTAAGAAAATTATTTGAAATGAAGTCGACTCTTAAAATGATTATAGAACTTTGTCAGAAATTAACTGAGGAAAAATGTCTTTTGAATAACAAATACGATTTGATACCTAGATCTACAAACAGATATTGTCATAAAATAGTGAAAGTTTTTCTGGGCTATACATATACTGCCCTTGACCTTCATCACTACTATTATGATGAATATAGTAAATAAAAGACTTTGATTTTTTATTCTTCTCCTAAGCAAGTTCTAACTTCGTGTTTAAAAACAGCATGAAGTTAAAATTTCCTCTAAAGTGGAAATGTTGTTTATTAGCATTTAAAGCTAAACACAAGGTGAAATAGAAGCTGAATAAATCTTTTTACTCTGCGTAAACTATTTATCTTGTGAGAGGTATTTATTCTACAAAAGACAGAGTATCAAGGTTCTTTTATTTAATAAAATTTTAAAGTTATATTTTTTACAACATTATTAAAGAGTTATATATTTACCCATAAATCTGGTGCACTAGATTCGTTATGAAGTATATCTTCGAAAGGTATTATGCAGTTAGCAACGAAATCATCTGGGGGAAGAGCAGCATCATGAAATACTGTTAAATTAATATTCTTGGCGTCCTTCACATCGTGTGAAAATTGTTCGTTCCAAACAGGATCAAACGTTTTTGATCTTGTCGTTGAACGGTCTTTAATAAGAATAAAATAATTTTTTTATTATAGACACAAAAAATAACACAAAGTTAAAATATAGAAAAAAGAAAAAAAAAAATTATGTACATGACCAACTTACCAAAGTGACTTTCATCAACATCTATTGAAACGTAAGGATCAATAAGTTGATCATCGGGTTTTCCAAAAGTTAAGTTATGTCGTTTTTGAAAATCAGTGGGCCTGAGCCCGCAAGCCTCACAAACTTTTATCTGTAGTTTTCCAGTGAACATTTTCTTCTGTTTTCCGTTTGTTAATACAAAGTTTTGTTCTTATACAGAAATATTTTTGTATGTATATTTTGCTCTACCCAATCAGTGTCACAGTCAAATTTCTGCACCAGCACTATTCTTTTTTGTCTTTCCAAGAAAAGAATCAAGTGCGCCAAATTGGTAATTAAAATTAAACTATAATAATTTAAATTCTTTTATTTTTCACTTTTATATTTATACTAATATTAAATATACATATATTCGCTGGAACAAAAATCTATGTAACTATGGTATATTCTTTTTTTTTTTTTTCTTTTCCTTATTTGCAAAACCCCGTTCGTCAAATTATATTACACTTCAAGAATTTTCTTTCTGTTTCACATTATCGTTCAATAAAATAAAAAGTATATACAATGATTGCACTTAACAAAATCGAATAGTTGGTATACTGAAGAAAAGCAATTAGCAATTATTAGATGAAGGGGTTGATTGCACAAATTTGTTTTATTTTGCTAAAACTCTTCTACTTCTCGGACAAATCAAAAACCATCAACGACATAAATCATATAATAGAGAAAGAGATATACGTATGTACATATGTATGGAAATTTGTGTATTGATTCTTCGTTCCTCCGACGTCTGCCCCAAAAAATTGCTTACACCCCGAATCAACTAGATATAATTTTTTCTCTGGATGTCAAATCAAAGACGATATTTAGATTGAACTCATTTTGACGTTTCTTCTTTTACCTCATTCATCCTCATTCTAAGAAATTGAGTGAGAAAACAGAAAATAAACTGTTGCAAGAATTTTTAGATTTTTTGAAAATTTTTGGATTCTTTTTGATATATCAGAAAAGAGCGAGATAAAAGAGTCGCCTCATTTGCGGCGAATGTGAGGAAGATGAATTTGATTCTTATTTTGTTTTCAGAATGACAGTGCATCTCTCACGGTTTGACATTTTTGTTATTACATGAACATTTTTAGGATTGATTCTAAACCTTTATAATTTCTATCCCATTTGAGGGATTGAGGTTATAATGTCACTGATTTGTTCGATTAAAGTGTGCAAGAAAATATAAATTGAAATTGAAAAGACGTATGAGACTTTCAATTTGACATACAACAATTACAAATTTAACACACGATGGGATAGTGTAGAAGGGCCTCAACAAGATAAGGGCATACTCGTCCAATTGTTTTTCAGGGTCAGTCTGACAAAACTCAACTCCGAACGAAGCTCTTTTTAACTCGACACATTTTTACATTTATATGGAGTAATCGATATCGAATTGAGCTTACAATACATTTTCCCCTTATTCCACTCTTTTATATGCAGGTTTGAAAGATTGAGTTGTATTATGGTTGGATCCTTTAAATCGATTTTGAAAACTGAGTTGAGTAGTTGAGTTGAGAATTCGATTGGAGTTTTTCAAGGTCGTTGGATCGTGTTGAAATTAAAGTAAGAGAAAGAGGTATAGACATAAATAACGGCAAAATCAAATAAGTCTGGATCTGGATATAGATACTACTCAAACAATTTTAAATATACCACCTAAACAATTAATAACTTAACTGCATATTCCCGCAAGTTCTGCAAACTTAAATTTTAAAATGGCATTCAAAGTAAGTTTTTCCTTTAATTACGAAACAAAAACCGAATATTAATAATTATAACAATAATTTATTTGTAAAGCCCATTGAACCCAAACGCGATGAATTTCGTCGATATCTTGAGAGTTGTGGAACGATTGATGCAATCACAAAAGTTTTTACTAAACTTCTTGCTGAGGAAACAGAACCCGCAGATCCATTGCAATATATAAAAGAAAATCTCGGTGGTTCGCTCCTTCAGGCTCACAGAATTGAATTTTTAAATGCTGAACTGAAGGAGGCGAGGAAAGAAGTTGAAGAATTGAAAACTCTTCTTGACACGAAGAAAATGGAAACTAAAAAGTGTAGAAAAGAGAAATAAAGAATCAAACTTGCCTTCAAATCATGTTTTTTTGTTGTTGTTGTGGAAAGCTCTAGTTTATTCAGTCCTATCATAAGACCTTAAAAACAGTACACATCTAATATGTGGAATGTGCCTAAAAAACTCAGTTTTCGTCATAGCGTAAAAACTTACTAGTAGTCCTGGGTATGTATTAAACGTCGGGTCTTCGTAGAAATTATGATTTATGGATGTCTATTTTTAGACCAAAGTGCGGTTTGAAATTTCAACGGATACCGTCATGCTATTCAGCAACTTAATCCAGATTAAAAATTGTGCCCAAGAATGGTTATATGGCATATTCCACTGGATTTAAATTTCTATCTGAATTAACCGCCATAATGATGCAGTCTATATCCCAAAAAACATCCCTGAATTCAATTTAAAATTCTGCTTGATCGACGGATTCATATGGGTGACCGATTTAACGGATGACATCTTGAGGTATGGAAAGAAAAACCCGTTTAGTGATGATTTTTGATAAGAACCCAAGTGTATTGCTGCAACAGCGTACGGTCTTGATAAACTGCGTATACGGTACATCTATCAACATTTGTGTTGTAAATTTGATAGATTTACCACGAATTAACGATGATGATGGTATGATAGTAAATGATGATCAAAAAAATTAATTTCTGCCCACTTTTAAAAAAACATTTGATATTTTTGGATCAAACAAGTTAAAAATTTGGTTTATATTCTTTGCTTAATTTCTCACGCTTATTGAGTAGACAGATTTAGTCCGATAAAATTAGAACTATTCAAACGATTTCGATAAAACATTTGCATATGTTGGATATTAAAAGTACACTTCTATTACTGTTGTCAATGATGAAATTGATAAATATTTAATTTTTTTACCTTATAGTCCAATTGACTAAAATACTGATAAAATATTCTTTTATAATTATTAAAAATTTTTAGTTTTTGTGACAGTTTATAACTGTTTGCCCACTGACACGCCCATTCAAAAAAAGTTTACTTAGCCCTGTAGGCTGATCAATCAATTTCTGATCTTATAGTTCAGTTAACCAAGACCAAAAAACATAAATTAAATTATTTTACACCTCTTTCCCGCCAGTCCCGGACGTTCTGGGCACTTATTTAAATTAATTGATGAAAAAGGTATGTATAACAAAGTAAAATTAGTTATTTTGTTATATTGATAGTAAAATATTTGAGTATCTTTGGAAGTCAAAAAACAGGGCCTCCTTAATACAAGTAGTTAAAAATATAAAAAGTAAACAATTCCGGAGACGGTACAATCATGAATTGTACGCAATCTACCTTGAAGCAGACATAGTGACAAAAATTAAGCTCGGTAGACTCCGGTGGGCAGGGCACCTAGCTCGCATGAGTGAAAAGGAACCTGCTCGGAAAGTCCTTTGTGGTACATTCTATGGTAGACGGCAGCGTGGTAGACCATGCTTGCGCTGGAGAGATGGCGTTGACCAGGACGCCCGAAGCCTTGGGGTGCGCAACTGGATGGCGTCGGCTCAAGACCGGGATAGGTGGAGAGACTTGTTGAAGGAGGCCAGGACCGGACCCCGGTTGTCGAGCCGATGATGATGATGAAACAATTTTTTCAGTAATAAATTCTGAAAATTCTTAATTTTAATTTTAATTTAAAAATAAAATTTGAAATATTAACATGGCAATTGTTAAATAAAGAAGTGCTGTAATAATCAAGTACTGACCTCAGGTATAACATACTCAAAGACACCAGCCCAATGCCGTCCGCTAATTGCAAAATGTGGTTGAGGATCATCTTTAGTTTTTTGCCATAATTATGTGTGACGTGATGAATTATAGTAACGTCACGCTTGCACTATGCATCCTTTAAGCATGCGAAGAAAATAAAAATGTTTCGTTTAGAGTTTTCTCTGGTTCATTGGCTAAATAACGATAAATAGATTGAATATTGTTTGTATTGTCGAAGAGTTTAAATATAATTCCTTAAGAAATAAATTGGAACTTTAGCGAAGCGTTTTGGCACAACTCCGAAAATATGTAATGGAAAGTATGGGTTGATGTCAGAATTCCGAAAACGGAAATCCGCAAAAAAATTCGCGTTTTTTGTAAAACATTTTTCGAATCTCAAATTTCTCACATTATTCAAAATGCCATGTTGTCAATATTAAACTATATTCGTATAAACTGATTCATGCAAATATTGGTAACCCTTGATTTTAGTAGGCACCTATTGAAAACATGTTTTTCAAAATGTTTACAAATGAGTCTAATATGAGTTTTGGAAAAATTTACAAAATTCCATACTGGCAATGTTCGGATTATTTGCAAATAGTTTCTGAAAAATTGGGCATTTTTTATATTTAGTGCAAATATACTTAGGAGATGTACCAGTGCAATTTCTTAGACCGAACCCCTTAAAAAAATTTCAAAACAAAACTATCCAAAAAAATTCAAATTTAACAAATTTTTCAAACATTTCTTTTTTAAATAAAAACCAAAAAACAAATAAGTTTTTTTTTGAAAAATTACTCAACAAAGAACTGTCGAAAAAAAAATTCTTATTATAGATATTTACTTATTTATTTTTACTTGCGCTTGTGTAGGACAAGGATTCGTTAGCAAAATCGAAATCCAGATATGAACTAGATCTTATATTACGATGATAAGGAACTCGAAAAAAGTGTAAGTACCTATTGAAGCGATTTTCTTCAAACTTGGAATTTAAGGTTTTTTGATGATTCCCTAGAATTACATTTTTCAATTTTTTTTTTAAATTAAATAATTTGAAAACAAACGGATATTTTTTTATATTTTTCATTGTGTATAATGAAAAATAGTAGCTACTTTCACACCATTTGTTTTTTGTTTGAAAAAACATTTTTAAATCTATGTATGTTTATTATTATAAATACATAAAGCTTTTACACCGATAAAGATTTCTGTAACAGAATCGCTAAGCCAATTTTTTTTCTTAGTCAAATTAAGCTTACAACTACTTATCATTATTTTCATAACAGTCCGTGGCACAATGGTTCGATTCTCAGATTCGTCTATCTAAAAAACATAAATGTTTTCCCAAAGGCTGCTGCTTCTTACGAGAAATTGAAAAATTGCCCATGAGTATCATTAGTCAAGAATAGAGCTTTGAGTGTTTCGCACTCGTCGGATTCGACTTAAAAAAATTGTCCCTCTCCTGCAATAACACGCACACAGGTTCTTTACTGATATTCAAAAAATTATCAAAATTCATAAAGCTGATTAGTGATAAGTTGCTATCCAATAAGGTCCATATCATGAGGATATTAAAACAAAAGCTGAGTTATATATTTTTTTATTTCAGAATATCAAGAAGAACCTACCTTCACCCAAAAATATTTATCTCCGACGGCAGCACTGCCAAAAAATCCGGTATATTCCATACTCAATCTAAAGTATAGTATACTGAAATCTGTACATCTTTTTTGTTCCCTACTTGCTTCCCCTTAACTTAATTTTGCAATGTTTTTGTATATCTCTGTGATCTTCGTTTTCGTATTTCCAGTGCGCCAGTGCGAGTGCGAGCTTTGACTTTCAGACAGGTTCAGTTTCTCTCCAACGTTTCAAACGAAATTTAGTCGCCTACCTAAGACGTTTTATTATCTTTCTGTACAAAAAAAAAAAAAAAATAATGTCAAGTGTGTTGAAAAATTAAACCGAAAACAAATAATGTGAGCTACATACATTATTTTGAACTTTTATTTATATCTTACAAGATGTGTCAAATACATATTTATAAAAGTTTGTCTTATCATCAAAAAATAGGGAAAAAAAATACGCGAATAATTAAAGATTCATCAGACATAATATTTGTTTAAATCTTAAAGATTGCGCATCGTTTTTTTTTTTTGTTGGCTGATACAAATTTGTAACTCAGAACAAGACATTCACTTCGCTTACGCAGTGGCTTTACAGTAAGGTATCTCTGTAAGTTCTTAAATATATCTACATAAAGTAGGTACCTATTTTATGCGAAAGTGTTAAAATTAACTTTGTGGGCACCTGGCTGGCACTTGACACACATTCATGATGCATTTGTGCTTTTACTCTCTTGTTTAAAGAGGAGGTATTCAAATGTTTTTTTAAAAAAAGATTTGGAGATTATGTTATTGCTTACTTAGCGGTAATCAGATAAAAGATTTATGTACCTTTATTTTTCTAAAGATTTTGTAAAAAAAACAAATGAATTAAAAATCCGGAAAGGTTGAGTTTAATATGTGAACTTGAAATATTGGCTGATAAAAATACATTTTTTTGTTATTTTTTTTTTTTGGAAATGTTGAATCTAAAAAGTCAATTCGGTATAATTATTCAGTACAAATACAATTGCAGTACATTCATCAGGTGGCTCACCTCAAAAGCCAAAATTAAGGAAATGCAGCAACTTGTTTGTGATATACCGGCGAACGCGAAATAAAACAAGATTTAAGATTTAAATATCTGTGATGTTTGGTAAAAACATGTTCAATCCAAACACATAAATGTTAAAAAAGAGGTTTTTATATATTGGTAAATAAAAACCTGTGTCGAAAAAGTAATGTGATATTAAAGAGCCAATTATTGATCATAGAAAAAATAAGTAATATTACAAACTTATAAGCAACCGAATTCCTTAAAAATTTACAAATTAGAGAGGTGTCTATGAAGAACTTATTCTCTAATAAATCATTGGAATAAAAGTTTAATTTGTTGCTCTATTATTTGGTAAAATGAAGATAAATCAGCGAATAAACCTTAAATTTTAAAATACACATTATGTATGTATTTGTTAAAAAACTGTTGAAGCAAATTTTTAATTTTCTACCTGTTAAAAGTTTTAAAAATAAGAAATAAAAATGTTTGTTAATTAAAAAAAAAAACCATTTGTGACAGTAAATACATACAATGTACATATTTACCGATAAATTTTTCGACAATTTTTTTAATGTGTATATTTTTATAGATACACGATTTTTATAAATTGTACAACATTATTGAATCATTTGAAATTAAAATATTTACTTTCAAAAAAATACTTTGAAAGAAGTCATATAAATTTGGAAGTACAATAATACGTTTGCAGGTGAAAAAACCGGTCTTATATTGCAAAATAAAGGTAGGCGAATGACTGGCACTCCAGAACTCTCTTAAGTCAACCAGAATACTTTCTTATTTTTGTTTAAATGAGACAAATACAAAAAATCCACACTTTTCGAGTCACATGAAATGTGGTCCAGTTAAAAATAGCCTGAAAATTTGGGTCCATTTTCAAAATGGCAAAAAATAATGATAAGAGACCTCATACAATACAATCATAAATAAAATATGACTCCAATAAATTTAAAACAACAAAAAAATAAATTGACTGAATCAGAATTCAAATGATAAGCTTTTTTTTTCTATTTCAGTTTGGGGTAAAACGTGATTTTTTAAATGAAATATCAACCTATGAAACATGTCATTTTTGTGCTATTTCCTTATGTACACATTTTAGGACCATTTTTCATATTTAATTTGAAGCAGTTATGTATACATTTTATGTCATTTTTTGTTCTTTTAAATATTGGAGAAATTTTTTTCTTAAAATTGAATTATGTAGTTTTACGAGCTAAACAAATGTTCTATGCAAGGAAGAAAAGTTAAAAAAAATGAACATTTTTTAATTTTTTTTTCAACATTTTAAGTCGAATACAATATCTGAATAAAAACTTCTACCCCAAACAGAGAACTGGAAAATGGCTAAAAATAACCAAAAATCACCCCAATAAAAAAAATATTACTTTCAATTGTTCTTGCTTGACGCGTACATTTTGAATCAGTTTTATTTTTTTATTTGAGGCCAAATTTCATGTATGTAGATCACTGTTTTTCTTAAAATAATAATAGTTTAATATAAATTTTATCGTACCTACGTACAAAGGTGTACGGTGGCGTATGTGGAACATTTTTTTCAGTAAATCATTGCAACTTTAGTATTCAAGAGAAATTCTCGTTAATTGTCTAGCATGACAATTCATTTTAGCCCGTTGTGTGGCAAAACCACCTACGAATATTTACGGCAAATTTAGGGAAATTAGCAACTCAAAAATTATGAGCCTATTGCGAGCTTTTTTGTTCTGTTTTTTTTAGTAAACTCTATACGGCAGGGGATCTATTTTCCCTCGGGAAGGAATTGCAAATTTTCTTTCAAAGTAGAGAAATCTTTATTAAAAACCAACCGAAAGTTAATACCGTGCAGTAGTTTTTTGTTTAACCAAAACCCCTTATTCATCTTCTTAAGTTGTTCTTAAATTATGTTGATGTTTAAGTGTTTAAAAAAAATTTCCCTCTCCCCTAAGTCTAGACTGCTAGGCCAGAGTTTTTTTTTTGTTTTAATTTAAACTACATTTATATTTGCGACTATAGGTTAGGTTTTGGACTCGTTAACAAAATCGAAAATGGTTGTGAATCTTTTATGTATAAAAAAAAATTGCTCTATTTTTAAACCTCCAGATCAGTACGAATCCAAGCCTACTAAACTTTTTACAAAAACCCAATTTAGATTATTTATATAAAAAATTAGATTTTTGAAATTTTTTTGTATTGAAATTCTTATTTTACTATTTGAAATATTTTTATTTGTTTCAAAAAAATGTTCGATTGTCTTCTAATGTTTATAACTTTCAATCTACTTCGAACTGCCAAAACACAGAAAGTTTTTAAAAGATAAACCGAGTATCGCGTCATAGGATTTTTTTTTTCAGGGTACCATTTTAAGATTCCAGTAAAAAATTGCCTTGGTCAACCTTCGAGTTTGTCTGTTGATATTTAACCAAATGCTGACAAAATATATTTTGATCCACAAAGTTTTCATAAAATTGGGGTCTGTCAAATCTTCAAAAAAAAAAAAAAACCCAAAAGCGTTAAAATTCGTTATGAACAATTAATATATTTTGAGATGTTATGACCTGGCTTTTAATCTGTATTTGTTTTCATTGAAAATCGCTAATTGAATTTTTAATCCTGCTAATTCTTTACATTAAAAAAAAGAAAACTAAATTTGAAATATTCAATCCTAATTCACAAAATCAAAGGCCAAAGATAAATTGAACTTAAGTCTAATTTTCTTTTTATTTATTTTTGCAGATTAAAATGGACAAGCCAAAAATGTCCATCGATCAATGGCAACGACAAGGCTTTGGCCGAAGAGCCTTCCATAAGCAAGAGAGAATTAGAAAATCAGGAAAATCAGAAAAGCTCAAAGAGCTAACGGAGCTTTTAAAAAACAATAGCTTAACTTATCAGTCTCATCCCAATCAGCATCAATTATTACTCGAAAAGAAACCAAGTCCCACTACCACTTCAACAATAATAAATTTTGAAGAAACCGAACGAAAACAATTCTTAACACCTTCAATAGTCGAACAATCTAAGAATCAAGATGCTTACAACAATCAATGTTCCTTAAATGAATTCCAAGCAAGGATTTCAAATTTAAATATAAGTTTTCTCGAAAAACCACTAAATTTAAGACTCAAATCAATATGGCCGTTAACAACTCCACCAAATACTGGTGGGATTTCAACAAAGCTCTCTCAACAAGAATATCGTTTATTAGCTGGATCTCAAAAAGATATTCTTATCGAGCGTCATTCTTGCAAATACAGAACAAATTTTAAAGACTTTCAAGATCATCAAATAACAACAAAATACACTGCAAATTCACCAACTAGAATATTATCAAAACTTAAATCGTGTGAAAATAAAAAAATTGAAAGTATCTGCTTTGTTCAACTTCAATACGGTGAGTCTATCTATATTTTATTGAGTAATGATGAGACATGTTTTGAGTTTAAAACCAATAAAAATATATTCACAGAAAAAGAAAATATATCAAATCATGATCAGATTGAAGAATCAAATGACACTCAAAAGCTATTAGAAGAATTTGAAGAATTTTCAAAGTGTTCCCATGAAAATCCAAGAGATATCGATCTATCAGCAAGTAAAAATAAGCAAATAGCACTCCCGAGTGTAGTAAATGACGCTTTAAAAGCAATTACCTACAGGATTCAAACTATTGATAATGAAAATTTGTCCGAAACAGTTTCCGAGAGGTGTACAAAAAGCGAAAGAGCTTCTCTAATCCCTGTAAGAGTTCAAGAAAGTGCCGAGCATGATCGATACTTACAAAAATACTTACTCGAAAGTTCCTACAGAAACATACAATTTGACTATAAAACTAGAGAAACCTTGCATCCAAGTGCAGAAACTGTTCCAAATCATTCCATCAACCATCACCGATCTGCTTTTGAAAACAAACAAATTCATGGAGAATTTTTAGATTACAATGAGAGCTCTTCAAATCCGGAAAGTTTATGTGATATAACAGAATGTAATAAACGATTAATTCATTGTGATCTAGATATCGGACATAAGAAACGCCTATCGACGGACAGTTCTTTGAATTGTTTTGGTAGCAGCAAAGCTGAAGATAAAATTAGAACAGATAAGTCCAAAAGGCGTAAGGGAATGTATATTGAGAGCACAGATTGGACAGATAGTTCACAGGCTCACAAGAAAAAACCATCAGAATTAGATGTTTCAATTGACAATTTAAATAAAGATAACATCAACCATCAGTTGAATGTGGATTATCCAGTTTTATATTTAAATAGCCCAGAACAAGACGAAGTTTATTCTCGGTCTGCTAACTTTTTGAATTCAACAGCGTTGGATTCAGATTTTGATAAGTCCATGAAGTGGACTGAACAGAGTTTTTCTTCTTCGCAAGGTTCAAATCAAATAGATGGTGAGGAAGCAATATCTTAATGGCCATCATAGATTCAACAATAAATCACTTTCTTCTTATTTAGAATCGATATTAGGTAATGGACGTGACGAAATACCTGATGTGCTTTCTAATTCAAACATAAGCAGTTTTGCAGGTGACCATGATGTACACGAAATGTATACGAATCAATCTCTTCTTGATCAGAGTAAAGAATCACAAGATGAAGAAACGAATGCGTAAGTTGAGTTTGCTTTAGTTGCTTTTCTTTTAACTGACCGTGTTCCTTTAGAGTTTTGCTATTTTTAAATGGAAGACACAAAATTGATATTCCTAAAAATCTTAGTATCTACTCTAGAGGAATTTGCCAACTCCAAAGGAACACAGCTTATTATTTTATTCTCATAAATCAAATATTTTAACTTCTTACATAACAACATAGCCCAAATTTCCGGCTCCTAACACAGACCAAAGCTGCTTCAACTCCATCAAAAATTGAACAAATTGGAACATCATCAGCTGAAGTGTCCAAACCACATCATCCATACAAACAATACAAAAACTCTTTGGATAACTTAACATCGAATTTCGATAAGAAAAATCATCTTAAACTTGAACGTGCTGTTTCGGAAGAAATTTTAGGTGGTCAAATGTGTTGTGTAGAACGTTTATCACCGAGTTCCAATTTAAGTATGAATGAGATTCAGCATGAAGATCAACCGAATTGCTTATTATCTGATGGAAATATTGTTAAAACGAAGCCTAGAGGACAAAATATGTATCAAAGTGATTTGTTATCTACGTCGGAACTTTTAGCACAATTGCTTCATGGATCTGAGGAAAAATTAGTTTCCGAACAACGTCGACAGATATATACGGTAAGTTCGCATTATTTTAAAAGTTATTAGAAAATCATATCGCTGGTTTGGTAGGTCGGCTTAAAATTAAAAATTGTTAAATATATTATTACATATTTTACAAACAAATTCAAAACTACTTAAAAGTATTCTCAATAACGGAAGTTAATTCTAAAAGCACTTGGTTAAATGTTAAAATTGGGTAACGGTGATACTTTTTTGTATTTTTAAGCAATTTTTGAAATATTTAGTCACGCTGTAATAAGTATGGACTTTCGCGTTGAATTGGTTATTGGAATAAAAAAATGGATATTTTTTATAGATTTTTTTTGGAAACAAGTTTTTGAAAATTTAATATTTTCTTTTAGATTTTATTAACAATTTTTTCTTCGGTTTCATTTAGTGACAACGTTTCTTGAAATTCTAGAATTTACCCCTGAGATTCAAAATTTGTCAGCATCACTAGTAAAAATTAGAATTTTTTTATGAACCTTAAGTCCTTTCTTCATTATGACAATCATTTAAATACGAGTCATTAGAAAACGATTTGTTGAAGAAAATTTTTAAAAAAATCGTGTTAAAGTGACTTTTTTTCAAAAAAAATAATTTTTTATGTATACATTTTTTCAAGTACATATGTAATGCATGT
The DNA here is from genome assembly GCA_958431115.1 of Syrphus vitripennis. NCBI lineage: Eukaryota > Metazoa > Arthropoda > Insecta > Diptera > Syrphidae > Syrphus > Syrphus vitripennis. Next base: position 46,987,483 of record OY288108.1, read on the forward strand.
ACATATGTATGTCAATATTCAAGTTCTTAGTATTAACTTTAGTATTTACAGATTAAAACAAAATTTCAAAAATAATATTCGCCAGTTCTCAAAATAAATATTGAATTTTAACGAAAAAAATTTGATTTTCAAAATCCAAAAAATATTTATTTTACTTAAGCTCTAAAAAAATCTCTTCTGTAGTTTAGGCTGTAGGTCGAGGTACATACAGGCAAACCGAGAGAGCATACCTTAGACAAACAGACCGATAGACCAAACCAAAAAAGATTTGTTAATGTTTGGACTAAAGCTGTGTTTCGGCATCCATTTTTTTTTTAAACCACCATGATAAATATATTTATGTACGTACTTGGTTCGATGCGCATTTCAATTGCTGATGGAGGTCAATTCCCCCATAGTTGTTCCGACAAATTTTTTTTGGCAATTTTTTACAGTTTTTTTGCAACATTTTACAATTTCAAACAATTTTTTTCAAAAACTATGCATATTTTTGACTTGATTTAAAAACTGGCTAATAGAACAGAATGTTGGCTTTAAAAAATTGTATAAAACTTAGTTGTAAGTATTACCGTTATTTTTTAATTATTTTTTTCTATTTAACGAGCATATTTTTTGAATTGCCCCTACCGCCTAAATGGGGGTAGTAAAAAATGCTTGTTTTTAACTGTTCTATACAAATCCGTCATTAAACTTTGTCGCCTGAGTTATCGTACTCTCACCCCAATTTGGCATTTTTATTTTCGACAAAATTTATTTAAAAAAAAAAATGTACAGACAATTATATAGACAAAATATCGGAATTTTTTTGCATTTTTTAATCCAAAAAAATGCTTATAACAACGGCGGCGCGGCGGTCTTTGCCTTTCAAATGAACATACCCTAAGAGTAGGAAAAGAGTTACGTGAAAGGGGAAATCTCCACTAAACGACACGGGTACCTTAGATGTCCTGCAACCAACTAGTAGGTAGATAACGCAATCAGAGTTGCCGTAAACAAATTTCCTCCCGAAATTTCAACCTTTTTCGAAAATTCAAAATACCTATGTATCACTGGACTTATATTCAATTTTTCAATACGATCTTGGCATTTTGTAAATATTTAGTTTTTAAATAAAAACATTTCAATTTTTTTTCATGCAAACATAATTTACGAGGTTCTGTCTTCTGATTTGATTTGATTTTTCAAATGGAATTAGTTCCAGCACAAAAATCTCTTCCATTTCAGATGAGGAGATATGTATATGACTTTTTGACAAGTGACATGAGGAAAATTCATCTGATTTCTGTTATCGTTTAACCCCTTGAATACACTGCATGTCTCAGGTAGCGAAGAGAAATTGCAAAATGCAGCGCGAAGGCTAGCAGAAAGTTGAAAATGTTTTGAGTGACTGCGCTTACTATCGCTTCATCTTCCCATTGTGGTGCTATTTTTGTATATTTCAACTTTGACAGTGCTACAACAAGCGTCTACTAATATGACTCCATTGTGTTTAACCAGTAAAGGAGCTTTAAAATTATTTGTAGATTAACACAAGACATGTCAAATTTTGTGTTGGCTCTAAGGTTATGTTCGAAATGAGATGAACTTTCAAATTTTCTTTTCAAGATATTATACACAATTTTTTTGTTGTTCATTTTCAGCATGTGGCTCTACTCTACACTGTAAGTTATTGTAGAAGGACCTTCACCAATCAAAATTCAGTAATATTGTCATGCTCGTATTGCTGTCAAATGAAGTTAATACTTAACCGCCAGCAACCACTTTAGCCAAAAATAAATTTTTATTTTAACGAAATTACGGTCAAACAATATATCGATCTGAGTTATACCTGTTTGAAAAAAACCACCAGGTACCCACTCTTTTACTCCATCACACAACAAAATGTTTCCCAAAATACAAAGTTTAATGACGTAACATTAAAGCTCCTTTAATATATAGATACTCATAAATACGGATTTCACCTTAGACATAATAGTCTTTATTTATAGTTTTTCAATTCACAAATAGCTCTAAAAGCATACAGTTAAAATGGAATTTTCACTGCGCATGGATAGGCATTAAAATCGTCGTTTCAAAAAATCTCTCTCGATGAAAATCACCACGCAGTAAATAGGTATTGTCTAGTTCGTCGTGTGTATAGGCTGAAAAAGTGTCGTTTCGATTTATTTATTGTTCTATAGTACATCCTTTATGGTTTTGTTAAATATTAAAATTATATTTTCTCTTTTATTATTATAAATACAAAATTTTTAACCTTCCGTGTTATGTTTGGTTTTTAAAATGTGTTTGCTATTTTCTCGTTGACAATTTAGTTTCTATGAAGAAGAAAGTGAATTTAAAAGCTTGAAGATATAAAAAAGCTTATTTTAAACTAAAAATAATATTTCGGAAATTTACCTCTACTATTTACAAAAAAAAACTATAATAATATGTTGTGTATTAATACTTGTTTTTTGTTTTAATTTTTGCGAATGAATATTATTTTTAATATTATTATAAGTTTGTGCAAGATTTTGTGTACTGCACAAAAGCTTAAAAGAAGTATTTATCTTTAACAGCTTTTGTTTTTCTTTTTTCTAAGTGATTGAAAAATTAATTTTAATGTGTGGAAGTAACAAGTTAAACACTCGTTAACTCTTTAGTATATATAGTTTTGTGTTCAAAAACAGATATGTAGGTTGCTAGGATAGAATACCTCAACAAGATAGACTTTGTGGATTTGAGTGGCCTGTTGAATTCCTTCTCACGTTCCCTATAACATTTTGTTTCTATCACTGGAAAATAAACAGCGTATAGAGCTTTAGCCAAAAACGGTTTCCAATCAACCTGTAACAAACATGTCACTGAGCGATTAGCTTTCAACCATTTCAGATTCGATTATAGGTGCTATTGAATTGGTTTTTCTAAGCGATTAATATGACAATTTTATCTAAAACGAATATTAAAGAGGTTTATTGGAATTATTAGCACAAACAGTGTGATATTCGGGATAACTTGGCAGAAACATGTACGTCCGCGTCATCGCCCGCTTCATATTTCATATATGTACATACATATGTATCATGCAACAGATGTTTTTTTCTTTCGAGGCAGTGTTCGGAACCCAGCAAAAGGATATTAAGATCTCCTTGAATTTTGATGCGTTTGATTACCGTGTTGATTGATGTTGAGGTTTAGTTGCAAAAAGTAGGTTTTAGTAAATATTTTATATTTTTTTTCCCAAAATAATTTTTTTTTATATTTTCCATTTATTATTCTGCCAAATGTTATTTTTAAGGAACCTGAATTTAAATTATTACTTTCGACTGTAGGTAATATAGGAATTCGTGTAACGAATCGAACTGGAGATATTAATCAGATCTAACATTATGATGATAGGGAACGCGAAAAACGTGGAATCCACAATTTCGTCTGCCTGTACCTCAACCTACAACAACATTTGCTAATAAACCGGTATTAACGGTACCTGTCATAGACAGAAAAAAGTTAAAAAAAAAAAACAATAGGATTCACATATTTAGCTACTTTACTATCAAAGCTTTTTTGAAAGCAACAAAAGGAATAGTTTTTGCCAAGAAACTTTTAAAAATTCAATAAGGTTTTCGTATTGTTTTATTAAAAATACCACGAAAAGGTTTATAAATAATACGAAAAACTTATTGTTTTTTGTTTACTTATTAAAGTTTAATCCCTACAAAATCAATTTTTTTTTGTTGTAAAGTTCATTTACAGACAAAAAATGAAAGAAATAAAACAGAATTTATACTTTAAAAAATGATAAATGTAAATGTCCAATAAATTAATAAATACGAAACTTTATAAAAAATTTGTTTTTATTTGGGAAATAAGATTTTCTTCATTGTTTTAATACAACCTTCTTATTAGTTATTTTATATGTTTTTTTTTTCTCTCTGTAGAAAAAGTCAATTTTTGTTTTTTGAAAACTTAATATTTGGAAAACGGGTGGATAGTTTATTTTTAAGATTTAGGTTTATTATTAAATACATACTAAAAAGAATTTTTTTTCAAATTTTTTTTTTTTGAAAATTTTGATATTAAGATTATATAAGGTCTCTTCCATAAAATTGTAAGACCAGCTTCAAGGCCCCGTGGAATATAAATGCTATTGAACAATGTAATTAGGCCACTGTTCATTATGTAAATACTTTAATTTTATCCATGTTTAAGGAACTTTCTGATTTCATAAAAAAAAACCAATTTTGTTCAGATTGTTTTTAATAACAGGTAAAGTTTGCCTAAAACCTGCTAAAAATTAATCGAAATAGTACATGAATGTATCTAAGGTTAAAGGTTGTCTATTACTGTACAAGCTTAACTTCTCCCCATTGAAAAAAAACTTTACATGCTAAATATTTTTATATACTCCTTGGGTTATTGATTCTGTTTTTATCAAGTTGGAAGTTAGTACTTTTTAATCTGTACTTAATTTTTACAAATGCTAAATAATAATGATATGAGTGCTATCAAAATTACTTCTTTTTTATGAGATTAAAATCAAATAATTAATATAAAATATCACCTGTACCAACAGCATTGCATATGAATTCTATAGTACTCTCATCAGCACGTTCCACACAGCTTTGTTGTGTGGTCGTTTGAGGGCGCACTTGTTCATAAACAGAAACAGGAACAAAAAAAGTAGTTAGGTGTGTGATCGCTTGGGGGTCGACGTGTGGAACGTGTTCATGAGAGTACTATGCAAATTTATATACAATGACCAACAGAAAAAAAAAAACACAAACATTGAAAAACAACTGACGGAAATCCAACTAAGAGAAAAAAAAAATTAATAAAATAAGAAAAGTGCGTATACGCCCCAGTAACAGCGACTGTTTTATATGATTAGAATTCATATGAAGCAAGCACCATAAACGTTAAAGGTGTTCATGCAATGTCGTAAGTTTACCAATTGTGTAAAATAATAAGTTTACACAAAAGTGTGCATGAACGCTCTTTTAATATTTCTTTCGTTGCAGAATTATCCTTATTTTTTTTTTTTTGAAATAAATCACAAAAGAGTGGGATTGCGTCCCCTCTTTTAGGCGAAAGGGAATATTTTCTAAAACAAATTTAGCTAAATTAGAAATTCAATCATTGATTTTGAAACAAAATTGTTTTATTTTATTAAAGAATTTCCTATTTGAATTGTTTATCAACACAATCACTATAAATGTAATCAGATCGTTTTAAGCCCTTTTTAATCAGAATCTACAGAGTCTCTGAAAATCATATTACAGATTTTGTGACTTCTGGGTACTGTCCCAGGAAACTTCAAGTCATAGTACTACAATTAAGTGTGCTATCAATATAGACTTAACAACAAACTATAATATTTCTGTAATTTTTTTCCTAAAAAATAGACTTGGTCTGATGCTACTGATGATCGATAGTTAGTAGTTATGGTTTTTTGATACTTTGATATTTTTTTTTCCTTTTATTTGATAAGAAATGTATTTTGTATTTATTAAAGGATTTTAATTTAAACAATTTTTTTTTTAACTGTTGAAATTTAAAACAAATAGAGAAACTAGAAGTAAACTATATGAATATGATGCATTAAGAAAAAAAGATGCATCAGTGATATACAGTGCAAAATCAAAATAAAAAAAATTCTAAATAAAAAAATAACAAAATAAATGTGATAAACTACGCAAAATGCATTCAATAACCTGTTCTGATTGTCAAGACAATTCTGAAACAAAATCAAATACTGATCTTAAAAACAATTGGAGTTCAAAGAGCCAAGACGGAGTAAGTAGAACTATAGAAATTTATTTTGACAAATCTTTAAATTTCTTAAACCAGGCACCTTAGGTACAAGTGTTAACTCGATTTTTAGGGACACTGCCTCGTTCACGCAACTTCGAAGTTTCGCTTAAGAAGCAGTTCATTTTTTTTACCTCGAGAATAAAAAAATGTGAAAAAAAGTTGTATCAAAAAAAATTGGTCAACAAAAATCTGTTAAAATAATTTCGAAAAAATTTTTTTATTTTATGTTTTGACAGATAAAAAAGTGCTAAAAACTTTGAAAAACATTTTGGACTGTAAATTGAACTTTTAAAAGTCTGAGGATCGAACCACAATGTTCTCGTGTGGTCTTTCCATATCATTTCAGTGTATTTTATCGAGTTGTGACTGGTGACACGCCGCCGCATCGCGCTGCACCGCGCCGATGAAACAAACTGAAGTAGAATTGACAGTTCGGCTTTGCACACTAAAATAGTAGTTGCCATGAAAAAATAGGCTTTAGAGTGGGTTTGACTGCTTTGAACGTGTGGACTAATCCAATTCATTTTTATTGTTGATCTATTCTTATTAGTTTAAATAAATTTTAAATTGGGATTATTATTAACATATAGACAAATATATTTATTTCAGGATACCCGAACTCACATAGCTGAAGAAATATATCGCAATGAGCAGTCCTATGTTGAATCTCTGCAGATGGTTGTTTTAAAATATTTTAATGTTCTCAAATCACCGGAATATGCTGGCATGATTGAGGCCAAAACTGTGGACGAAATATTTTTTATGGTTCCCGATATTCTGGCGATTCATGAAAAATTTCTAAAAGAGTTGAAAAAACGATTAGATACTTGGGTACCAGACCAAAAAGTAGGTGATGCATTCGTAGAAATTGTAAGTACATAGTAAAATTTACAAATTTTAGCTTTTAAATATTGTCTTGTTTATTTTTTTTTTAGTTTTCAAAAACTGAAGTCTTAGAAGTCTACACTTCTTTTGTAAATAATTGTAATAGAGCAAAAAATGCCATCCGCACAGCCAAACAGTCGAGGCCTTCATTTGCCAAATTTTTGGAGACAACGGCCAGGGAACACAAGGGCAAGCTGACTTTGGACAATCTTTTGATTAAGCCAGTTCAAAAATTTCCAAAGTTTGTTATTTATTTTTATATATGTTTTTCTAATAACTTAACTGAAAATGTTTTTTTTTTTTTTGTGTATGTTTTTAGCTATGAGATGCTTTTTACCAGACTTATAAAACATACCATTGGACAGCATCCAGATCAAAAACATCTTCAAGAGGTTTTAAAACTGGTTCATGACATATTAGTTCACATAAATTGCAAGGAAAAAGAAATTTTGGAAAATTTTCAAAGAGAAGCAACTCTACGTGAATTAGAAAACATAATCGAGGGTATAACAGACTTGAATAGCCCCGATCGACAGTTTATTATATTTGATCTGGTGTCTATGCCAACTGCTCAAGGCACAAAAAAGGAAAGAGGAATTTTTCTGTTTAATGATTTCCTTCTGATAACAAGTGTTAAACGAAGAAGTGGGACTATTAGAAAACCAAATACGTAAGTATGAAAAAAATTATTTAATTAAAATATTTAATATTATAGTAAACAAAAAATAAAAAATAAATAAATTTAATGAAAATCTTAAATTATTTAGTATATTTTACCTTTTGTCTTACTTCAGATTTGAATTCAATTAAAAACATTAAAAAAAATTGAAGCAATACAAAAAGGTAAAATATAACTACAATAATTATGTAAGTAAAAAAATAAGAACACTTGGGCGTATACGTGCCTTTACTCTGTCTTTATAAAGCCTAAAGCATTTTACCGTAAGCTATAAGTAGGTATATTCTTACCTACCTAACCTCTGGGTGTCACCTCTGGGTGAGGTCGTCTTAGCAACAGGTCGCGAGATTTATTTGTTTAAAAGATTATTTTAAAAGATGATACTTAAATCACATTTTGTATTTCATTTCAGCTCTTCTTGTCCACCTAGTATTGCCGTTACATTAGACACCACTAAATATAAATTTCTTACCAAGGTATCACTAGAAAATTTAGAAAGTATAAAATGTGAGTACAATTTGCACAATATTACAATCACCTACCAACGGAATCTTCTTAAATAGAAATCCAATCATCAATGTACAAATTTAAAAAAAAAATATAAAAAAAATGAAAGCATTCATATTAAATCGTAATAGAAATCTCGAAAATGGAATCTTACAAATTAAATCCTTTTTTTTTTTAATTTGAATCCACATAATCTCGAAATTATATGAACTCGCTTTTAACAATTTCGCATACGAAATCTGGTAATTAAAAATCTGGGAAGCTTAAATCTTCCATTCAAAAAAATTGCCTGTCAACAAAAAGTACAATTTGGCATTTATAGCGGGTTTTTGTTATTACGAGCTTATAAAAATCATGACATGAAAATGCGTTGATATTTGGAACTAAGCTCAACTACTTCAAAAATCAGAATATAGTTTGTCCCCCAACTGGCAATCCAAAAACTATTGACGCTATAAGATCTTAACGGATTAAAAAGAACTCTGAAAATTTTAATATTCAAATTGTTTTGCTTCAAACAATAGCAATTTTAAGGGCGACATTTGTATGTCAAAATAAATTTTTTGCCTATAATGTCGTTTTCAATTGGCAATCTGGAAGCAGAAAAAAGCATTCTGAATGCGTTCAATTGGCAAAAGTGACAGTTCTGATTCTAAAAAAAAAGAGAATTTCTTTTCTGGATTTGAAATCAGAAGCAAAAACAGAATCACTCACACATTCAAAGATTTAAATGGCAAACTTGATAAATAACATATTTTTTTGTAATTTACAAATTGTGCGAACTGTGAAGTGATTGTTGGAATACTAATACAGTCACACCAAACTTCAATTGGGATTCCGAATCTAAAGCCAATTCCGGATTGCCAACTGAAAACGACATAAGTCTAGTAATTAATGGACAAATTTTAGATCAAACAATCTCTAAAAATAAATGTTTTTTTTCCTCGAAAAATCAAGAACGATTTTATTTGCTTCAAAAACATACATATATGAAAAGGACCTACAATTTCCTGCCGATTCCGAACGGCTAGGGTGAGCTGGATTCTATTTAAACAATCAGCATTTCTCTACTGCAGCCTAATAAAGCATTGTATGTAAATAGTTGCATGAATATCGGAATCATTTACTTGCAATAGATATAGTGCATATACAAAATGATAAATTTACCGCTAAAAGCCCTTTTTGACACTTTAGATTTTTGAAGTAGCGACATCTTGAACAGTCCTTACATATATAAAAACACATTGAATTAACATTTTTTGTTTACTTCAGTGTGAGACAACAGAGTGTACAATCTAAGAATACAAAAATTTTTAATTATACTTACAAATTATAAGACATACAGGAAAAAGCGAGTTTTTCATCATTTTTCGTCTTTTTTTAATAATATCTTCTAAATGATCGATTGGAGAAATAAAAAAATGCATGATTTATAAACTATGTATAGAATACTTTTAAAAAGAATTTACCGTTTAAGACTTATGTATGATATCCAATCAGGGGGGTTCCTAACCCCCTAATATTGTTAGCGGCTTATATCATTTAAAGTATTTAATAAGCTCATCACTATAACGATGATATTTAAATTTTTGTTTCAGCAAAAGAGGAAGCTTTTCGGAAAGAGAGTGATGAGTTTGAGCAATTAGCAGATGATTGTAATAAACTACAACAAATTGCTGAAATGGCTACGACTATCAAATATCCTCATCAATTGTTAGAAGAAGCCATTCGTGATTTACATCTAGAAGTTCAAAGTCAGTTATCTGAACGTCAATTAAATGAGACCCGTCTTAATATGCTGGATATAACAGTTAACTCACCGTAAGTTTTTTATTTTTTGAGACTTAAGACTTTTATAAAATCAAATGCGAATGTGCAAATTGATTCAAATATCCACCACGAACGATACCAATGTAGATGTAAAGTCCGCTTAGAATGGAGTAAAATTTTACTATGGCACAAGATACTGCCAAATAATTAAAGAAAAACAAATATAATGTATATAACTTTCGACTCCTACTATTGTTTTGATGCTATAGTAAAAATTACTCCGTATTCTTCATTAAAAAATTGTACTAAAACGAAAATCGTGTTGATTTTTAGGAATGGAAGCCAGCATTTAGAAGTTATATTTAGCAATGCAGAAAAACGTTGCCAATGGGAAGATGCTTTTAATGAAGCTAAACAAAAATTAGGTGAGCTGTAAAAAAAAACATTTCGGAGAATAAAGAGAGATAGAGATAGGGAGATAGTCTAATACTTATGTTTTAATTCTTTAGCTGCAACTTTAGAGCGACATCCTGTTCCAGAATTTGTGACCTCAATTCCAATTGTTAAGACAAGAGCTGGTCTACAATTCACATGTGCAGAACCAACTTTACGCGAACCAAAAGAAGTCTGGGTGTGTAACAGCGATGGATATGTTGGACAAGTTTGCGTTATGAGTCTATTTCCAGAACCAAACGTAACTAGCTGTAATGGTGTTTGTAATGCGCGAATTTTATGCTTGGCATCAGCTCCCGCATGTAGTGAAAGGTAAATGATAAACAAAAAAAAATTAACACACAAAAGCAAATCTTTTAAATAGTTTATTATTTATTAATTTACAGCAAGAAGAAAAAATGGAGGAATTCTTCAAACGAGGATAGTAGTTCAAGTGAATTTAAAAAGACCAGCTCATTTAAATCCACTAAAGAGCAGAGCAAAAGACTAACTACAAATGCAACAAGTGATATAAAATTAGATTCAAATAGTTCTAGTGATGATTCTGAGCATGAGAGTCCTGCTCAAGGAGAAGGGGTTGCCGGCCCCGTTGCGGGACCAAATGCAATGAATTGTCTTAAAAATCAGGTAAGTCCTGGTTTTGATCATTCCATTTGCATTCTTCTTTTAGACATGGGAGTATACAGATAGTTCATAACTTTATGAGCACTACTCGCAACTCAAAATATCCCCCCTCATTAGATCAAGGGAAATTATTATGAACTAATGTGGGAAATTTTTTATTTACATTTAGTTTTAAAGACACCATTGACACAAATGGTTAGTTATCGATAACATGCATGAAATTATGGCTTGTAGCCCATCTTTCTTAATGCTATGTCCCAAGAATTCTCTATGCATTTTCTTATAACCAAGATTTTTTTGTCTTTGTTTAAAAAACTTAATTTTTAAATTTTAAATACATTTCAGAGTTCATATTCCGAGGAAGTAGATGGTAACCAGTCAACTATGTGGTTGGGGACTGAAGACGGTTATGTACATGTTTATAACTGTACAGACACTATTCGAATAAAAAAGAACAAAATTAAAATTCAACACGCATCAGCTGTTTACTCAATCCTGTAAGTTATAACCACTGATAAAAAAGTTTTTAATAAAATTTAATGATTTTAATTCAAAAAAAAAAACTACAGGCACCTTGACAACAGAATATTCGTTTCACTAGCAAACGGTGATTTATGTGTATATCATCGGGAGAATGGTAAGAAAATAACAATTTTTTTAATATTGAAAAATAACCTTTTTTTACCATTTATATGTAGTTCGTTGGAATACAACATCACCCCTTTGTATTTCGATTGGAACCGTTTCAAGTCCAGTGACTAAATTGCTCACTGTCTATGGGAAGCTGTGGTGTTCTATTCAAGGGATTATTAAGGTTCTGGAAACTGAAAGTTTACAAGTTAGTTTTTCTCTTATCTATCATTTTACCTTCTTATCCTTTCAGCCTAGTTAAAAGTTCTCCAACGAAAAAATTTCTTGTTCATGTATGTATCTCTTATAGGAGTGATTTGAAAACTTTGCCTGTCAAACTCCATTTTCGTGGTGAATACATTTTTTCACTTGGGATTAGTTCACAATTCTATTAAAAAAGTTAAATGTCAAAAAATTTTTCAATATTTAATTTAGATATTAATTCAAAAGATAGAAGCATAGATAGAGCCTTTAAAAAAAAATTACTTCCATTATTTAAGAGAGATTGAAGAATGAAAAAGAGTCCTTGAAAATATTTGGGGTGAAATAATGTTTTTTTTTTAGTGGAAAAGAAAGAGAATTCGAATTTAGGAATATGCCAAGTGTTTCTTTTGTAGTTTTGTCATGAGTAAAAGAATATCAATTTTTCATAATAATTTCCTTTAAAAGAATACCCTTTTTATACTTTTTTCATTATTCTTCGCTCTTTTAGTTAATGACACAATTTCACCAAGTTTTACGAAAGCACAATCACACCTTTTCTGGAATACCACAAATTGTTTTACTATAGATATTTTTCACATAAGTTTCAGAGATCCCTTATACTGAAAATGTAGTCAACTCTGCATAAAAATTACTACAACTTTCTAAAACTACCTTGGAGACATGTCAGATTATGCTTACTTGGAGCAATATAATTTGTGTACCTTCTGACAAAATCACAATTTCTCGCTTTTTCTTCTGAAATCAGACCGTCCACCTACATACATCAAAGGGCAAAGCAACGTCTGCCAGGTCAGCTAGTTTATTATAAATTTAAAATTAGTAGCTTATACCTATCGTTCTTGGTTATAATTTATTCATCGAAATATCAATTTAAAAACAGCTAATTGACCCTGCAGCCCAATAGTTTTTAGTAGAAGCCTTATAGTTTTAGGTTTGATCTTGCGTTAAAAAGCGTTACTTTAATATCACATTTAAAAAACAAATGATATAATAATTCTTATAAGTGAATTATGAATACCATTGCATTAATCATCTTAATTTCCCTCAAGGTCGTTCATCAAATTCAAGTGTCATCAGATTCCAAGCCTATTACAAACATGGCCCTGTCGTGCAACACCGTATGGATTTCTGTACAAAACTCAGCAAATATCAAATGTTTCCATGCACACACGTGAGTCTTTTATTATTATTTCCAAAACTTCATAAATCACCTCCACTCTTTGGCATTTCAGATACCAATTAGTTACTGAAGTAAACTTAGGACCAGCTGTAAATAAAATGTTATCTAGTTGTGACGACATCATTCGTCAACATAAAGCAGCTTGTTTGCGTGTTACATCCTTGCTGTCATGTAAAGATCTCATTTGGATTGGTACAAGTGCTGGAGTTTTACTGACGATAGCCGCACAGGGATTTGAGAATGGAGCGATAAATATTGTCCCGTCAGGAATTCCATATGGACATACAGGTCATGTTAGATTTCTAACATTTGTTGAAACATCTCCCAGCCAAAATCATGCTTCCACGCTAACAGATACAAATTTAAGTACATTCAATAGAAACCAAAGGTATTCAGTTGCATATTCATAAATTTTACGACCCAAATTTTCAATAATTTTGTTTTATTTAAGATCCCCAAAGCACAGTAAAAGTAAGACGAAAAACACTAATACATTAGTTATATCAGGTGGAGATGGCTTTGAAGATTTCCGGAATTCTGGAGCAAACTCTTTGAGTGAAATCGCTGGACGAGAAGACAGTACAAATCATCTGCTAGTATGGCAGATTTAAGGAAATGGATTGTATTTTGATATTTCTTTAATATAGTAAAACAAATTGAAAATTTATTATTGTAATGTATAAACGAACTGTTGTTTTTTTTTTTGTTGTTGTTACTGTTTAACGTTAACCAAACATTTATTTGGCATCATTTCACAGCATTAAATTAAAACTTTTGTTAACCTGGACCAGGAATGATTAAAGTCATATGCGCATACCTTACCGATTGCGCTGGCGATTTTGTTTGTTTTAAATATCAGTCAGGCGACTCCTGTAGAATTTGCTCGCAAGTCGCAACCCATAATATCGTGTAAACAATGGGTGAGTTCAGTCGACGAAGGGACTGCAAGGCAAAGGTCTCTGATTGGCCAGCTGTCAAAAAGTTTCCTGCAAATGCAGGTGACTTTTGACTGGATAGTACGGGAAGAAAAATCTCCCTTCATTTCAATTGCAGTCCCTTAATTCTCCTGAACGTACCCAATGTGACTTTGAAGCAATTATGTAATTATGTAAGGTTTACATGAGACTGAGCTTTTAAAGGGTGTTTTTTCAAAGTTATAATAGACTTTAATGGACTTTATGCAAAGGATAATCTTTTGGCATTATTATGTTTTCTGGCATATGTACGCTGAGTCTCGCTTGGACGTAATTTAATATGGAGGTCTAATTTTTGATCACTTTTTCCAACATTTTTTGCGTTAAATCGCATTATCTAGAAGACAATTCACGGGTCCGAAACGTGAAACCAGGTGCTTACCAAAACGTTTCCTTCAATAAATTAGCTGTGGCACGAGATGTCTGACATGTTGCAACATGTCTTGTTAAAACTGTAGCTCAATTGAGGAACGAAAAAGTCAGTAATCATAGCTTTATAGCGGTAACCATTGGTTGTAACGCTCTAGCAAGCATCAGTTTTTCTGTGTGTAACGGTGTCTCAACAAACACTTGAGGATTATCTTCGCTCCAAATACAGCAGTTTTGTTCGTTAAACAAAATTTCCACGATTTGAAAGCGTTGTTCAAGCGTGATGCGAGAGTTTATTCATGTTGAAATGCCGAACTATACTATCCACAATCCACAAAGCACTTAACAGCTGCGGTAGGATGATTGATGTACAGTACATATCCATACAAAGTATAATTTGATCATTTAATATAAAAAACGGGAACTTTAATAGAATATACTAAATTAATTAGTTTTTCTTAAATAAAAATCTAAAATATTTCGAAAACGGTGGCCAGTCTCAAAATTTATCAAAATCAATACTTACCTACTCAAAAACTATCTTAAGACATACTCCTAGTATGTACTTCTTTTTGTTATCTAATCTGGTTCGCTTCCAGACGCAATATGTTCATCTTTTTCTTAAAAATACACTTAAATCACTTTAATTTTTTTTCTTTATTATTTAGTTACGCGTTTATATTCCAGACAGTGAGAACAAATTCCAAAATATGATAAAAAGTTCAATATGAAATATGTAGGTTAACCTTTTTGGAAAGTTTTCAGTGTTGTCACTTTTGAAAGGTCGACCACCCTCATAAATAAATAGCTTCCTTAGTTTTTTGGCAAAAAAATCGGTTTTTAAGATTTTCGGTTTGAATCCATATTTTTAGAAGCTAGCAAAGTGGAAATTCGGATTCAGCGTCCCACAAATACATATATGAAGTGATTGAGAAAAAACTGCGATGGGGACAATGTAGCAGCTCGTAAAAAGAAATTGTCAAAAACTTTTGCGAGAACTTGACAGTAATTTTTCAGAATCTTGTGACAATTTCTTACTAGAAACGGCGACATCTGTATGGTTATCTGTGCTTTCATTCTATTTCAATTTTTCACTCAATTAAAATAACTAGCGAATAATTATAAAATTTCTTCCCTCTAAATAAAAAAAAGTTAAAGTAAATTAGTTACCTACTATACATAAAAACATTTTATTAATTAATATTAAGATTTTTTTACATTTTATTTATATCCTTTTGGTAATGCGAACTTTGAGTCCGTCTTTCGGTCTTAAAATTAACTCTCCCAAAAGTGTTAGATCCTCACGTCTATCAACAGCCTCGATTTTATATGTCCGCAATATTTTTGAGAGAACAGCTTTTTCTTCTAAAATTGCAAATTTCTGTCCAATGCAATTTCTTGGTCCCGCACTAAATGGGATATATGAAAATGGATGCCTGCCATAACAGTTTTCTGGCAAAAAATTATCTGGATTGAATTGTTCAGGCTTTGGGAAGATTGCTGGATTTCTGTGTAACATGTATGTCATAATGAGAGCAGTAGTTCCAGCAGGTACTGTGTAATCTCCTAAAAATGGAAAATGTTATATAGTAATTTTGTAACAAATGAAGTAACGAGCAATTCAAGTTTTGTGGAATAGTGGATATATTTTCACGTCTAAAAATTGAGCAAATGAACTTTAAACCATACCTATTTGAACATCTTCAGTTACTGATCTCGCCATCATAGGAACACTTGGATACAGCCGCAGTGCATCCTTAATGCAATTCTCTAAATATTTCATATCTAAGAGATTTTTCATGGTTGCAGGACATTCTCTATCATTGCCGAATATTTGATCTAATTCTTCAACCACCCGATCCTGAATCTCAGGATGACCTCCAAGTAAAAATAATGTCCAAGATATAGCTGCTGATGTGGTATCATGGCCTTCAAACATAAATGTATCAACTTCTTCTCTTATATCTTCATTTGACAAAACCGTTCCATTCTTTGATGCTTCAATTAATAAATCAAGGAAAGCTAAACGCTTTTTCTTGCCAAAATCAAAGTTGTCGCCATCGTTATTGTTGTTATTTGCATTATTGTTATTATTACTGCTGATTTCTTTTTTACGTTCTTCAATTACTCTATTAGAGAAGCCGTGAAGAATGTTGATGTATTTTTTATGTATGTAATAATTTTGAGTTAGTCTGAAAATAGACTCCCACTGTAGCCACAGCTTTGACTGTCGATTTTGAATTATTTCTCCAATTCTGAAATTCAAAAGAAGTAATATTATTTTATTTTTTTAATTTTACAGAATGGCGACTAGTAAGTTGTTCGAATTAATTGTCTCGATTTTTGTTTTAAATAAATTTTATTCAATTTGTTAAATACTTAAATCTATCCATAGTCACATCCAATAAATCTGTTTTGAGATTTAGTGCAATGAAACAACTGAAAAGTACAATCTCTTGACTCAAGACAACAGACGAAAGTACCAACCATTTGATTTCAGTTTTTGATTTGATGTCATAAAATTTGCACCCTTGAAGATTGTATGCAAATTTTGTAAGTATAATTTTGAATAAATTCTTTATTAAACAAAACCAAGAGCATTTATGGGAATTAACATTTTCTAAAACTTTCCTTGCTTAAAATAAAAACTAAATTATTAAACAACAACGGCGACCCTTGCAATGGATTTTTTGAAATTTATCACTTGAAAAAAAATATATATTTACAGAATTGTGAGAATACTGAAAAACAGTACAAAATATAGGCCTAGTGGGAATATTGGCATGCAATAGTTCGTTTTAGGTCACGAGTTTAAATTCTAGGTGCAAAAATAGAATCGAGTGATTTTGGAAAAAATTTAAATTAATTTTCAAGCTTTGTTTTCCATCGCAAAGAATTTGCTTTTAAGACTGTGGCTACACTAAAAGTTAATTCTAAATGTTGGCCTGATCCAACCTACAAATATAGATTATATTTTTATTGTTCCATCTTAGACGTGTTCCAGACTTAGACGTGGGATTAGTTCCGATACTAATAATACCAAAAAAAAAACTGATATTTCAAAATATTTGTAAAAAAAATTTCAAAAAAAGTATTGCCAAAAAAAAAATCTTGTCTGTCAAAAAAAAAAATTATGGCAAAAAATTGTCAAAAATAATTCTGACAAATGAAAATGTGTAAGGGAACAACCAAGCGTAAATTTTTTGAGCCGCGAGAATAAAAATTGAACAAAACAGTTTTGCTTAAATGCGGTTGAAACAAACGCTTAAAAAAATGTCCAGCAAAATATATCAGAGAAAAATACCAAAAATAATTTTTTTTTTTTAAGTTTTGTCACAGGGTCAGTTCAGTCAATCATCCAACCAGTTTTGTGTGTATATATTTATGTATAAGTAGATCATGCTAGTTTTGTTTCAAAAACGTTTGTTTTCGACATACCAGATTTACTTCATGTAACTTCACACAATTATAAAATTAAAAATAGTGGTACCCTCGGGCGTATACCAGATTTTTATATTTAAATGAGTTAATTGCAAATTGTCCTCCATTTTTTTTTTGTTAACGTTACTTTGATTTGTGTTGTGAATAGAAGTAGTTGTATTACTATAGTGTAAAATGTTGTTCCATTGGAAAAATGTAGGTAGGTATTTATTTTTTAGGAAACACACGCCTTCACGCCGCTGGCTACCGCCGCCGGCCGGGAACCCGCTAGTTATAATGTAATTGTTATTTTTAATGTAGAATGCTATAGCAGACAAATCGGGTTCATTGTTTTGTTAATTGCTTGTTTTCATTAATATTTGTCTGGCAAATTGTCTCACAGCTGATGTATTGAGATCAAGCTGGGTGATCAAGGTGTCACCTTTTTGTTTTATACCAAGCCCATTTCGAAATGCAAACAAAAATACTCACTTAATGACATTAAGGTATTTAAGTATTTAAGTATTTTTTTTGTTCCATTTTACAATCTGTCATTAATCATGTTATTTTTAGAGCCCGAAGGGAATTTTATAATAAAAGAACTACATTTTGGGGCAAAACAATTTTTACACGTTAAATGCAACAACTTTCCTTCAGGCTTAGCAGCACGCAAAGAAAATTCAGTGCACAATTCTTTCAGCATTTGAGATTATTATGCTATCGGTGGGGTGGATTATTCCTGCTATTTATCGATACAGTGAAAGCTATACTTGCGGACAGCTCCAATAAGCAGACAATTCCCTTAAACGGACATATTTTTGGGAACGAACTTCTTTTTCGAAAATTTCATACAAATTACTTTCCTATAAACGGACACTCTAATAAACGGACGCGGACACGTTTTCTTGCTCATTTTAGATAGAAAGCTTCCCATACGCGGACACATTATTTTATTTGAGGATTTTTTTTTGTATCAAGAAATGAAAAGCAAAAGAACCAAAGATCTTTTTTCTATACTATTTCTGTTTTATGGTTAAAACGTAAGTTAATCCATACAAACTCTCCCATAACCGGGCGCGAAGATCTATTAACCGGAAAGTGCGGTGTTATATTGTAAGGTATTTGGTATTATTTCTATTTCTTTCCCTTAAGCGGACAGCTCTCATAACCGGACAAACATTTGGGGACCATGAGTGTCCGCTTATTAGAGCTTTCACTGTATTTTGTACCAAAACTATTTTTTTAAATTGTTATTTTTTATACAGTTCTCAACGAAAGAATAATTTACATGTATTTCTTATAGGAGTGATATTTGCGCAAAATAAAAAGTTTTGACGTTTAATTTTTTATCGAACTGTGATTCAGCCCGAAGTAAAAAAAAAATATTCACCACGATTTTTTTTCCGCAAAATAGTGTTTTGGGCAAAAAATGGAGTTTGACAGATAATTTTTTTTCTCACGTAATATTTTTTTCCTAAAGAAGTGCATACTAGACTTAAGCAAAAAACATACTTCTATTGTCTAACCAAACTAAAAAGGAAACAAGTAGAAAATGCTCTTTTTTGTATAAAGAAATTTAAGCAAAATTATGAAAAGAAAATTCTAATTGTCTTAAAATATTTTTGGTGGATTTCAACTCACCCATATACAGCCTTGACATAATCCGATTCACTATTGCTTTGAGCATTAATACAACGTCCCATTGCGGTTTCTTTGGAACAAAATTTCATCATTCAAATTATTATTCTTATTCAAATATTATTCAAATTGAACTTACCACAAACAATATCTAATGTACAGAGTGTAACATATGGGAAAATATTAAATGAATCGTTGTCTACTTCACGTTCTAGTTTATTAGATAAAATTAAGCTTTGTTCATTGAAAACGTCAATGAAATCATCCAAAATTTTAAAATGAAATGCAGGTGTCAAGATCTATAAGCACATTTGTATAAGTTAAAAATTAGTTTGTAATAAAAATATGATTTACCTTTCTCCTTGAATGCCATTTTCTACCGAAACTTGTTAGTAAACCTGTTCCGAGCCATGGCTTGAGGTAATCGTAGTCTTGGCTTTTGTCGATGTATTTTGACGTGTTGAGAATAGGCTAGATTTGGAAGTATTCAAATTATTTTAATAAATTTAATATTTTTGTAGTTGAATATTGTATAAGGTATTAAAAAAAATGTAAATGATTAAAAAAAATCTATTGAAAAATAAATTAATTTCAAATACTAGAATGTTATTTTGATATACGAGTAGTTAGTAACTGGTTAATAGGTTGGAAACCTCCACCAATATGAAATATATTTCCAACAAAATAATTATAAAATAAGATTTAAGTTTTTTGGTAAACAAATATGCCATATGAGTATTAATAAAAAAAAGTCAAGTAACATAAAATATTTAAACATTTTTATTTTTAGTAGGTATGCATTAATGATTATGTTAATTAAATTGAGAATAGATTGAAAACTTCCACTTATACATATAAGTGAAATATTTGCAAACAATTTAAGTACCTCTACAGTTTCTGGGTGAAAGAGCATAACATATGGATTGACTCCCTGCCAAGCTCTATTGATACCAAGACGATTGCCCCATAACCTTTGGGCTCCAGTCATTCGCATAAAAAGTTCTGTTGGGTAGGTATCCAAAATATAATATTTTGCTTTGTTTTTTTTTTTTTTTTTTTTTACAAAAGTATACAATTAAATAAAACATATTTTTTCTATTACTCAGTTCATATTTTGCCTTTAAAAGTGAAATAAGTAAAAAAATTAAGACTTTATGATTGTTTTTTTGGGGCCACAGCCAAAATATGTAATAAGAACTTAATCAACCAAAGCGGAATACGAGTAGTTTGTACTTTATTCTTTTGAGTTCGGACGATTTTTTCCAACATTCATATGTTTATAAAAGGGTGGTTCTTATAAAATGATTAATTTTGATCATTCCGTGTCTATTTCTTCAAAAAAATAATAAGTAACTGTTTACTTTTGGACCTTAATATCAATTTTTTGTAGCAACACAATTATAACAATACAATCTTATACAGGATCAAATACAATAGGTGAAACAAAAGAATAGAGTTGTTTGGAAGGGGGAAGGGTATATTTCCGCCCGTTTAAGTGGAACTGTTAATTAATTTTCTAAAAAAAAGTGAACTGAAACAGGAAAAAACCAACGGCGATGTTAAATGTTAAAGTTAAAATTATTTACAGCCAAAGCTCAATGCTTTGATAACCTCCTTTAACTAAGATTTTTAAGCTAATAGTTTCTAAACAAAATTTTGTTAATTTTTTGATTTCATAATTTTGTGTTATTATATATTTTTGTTGTTGTTATTATTTGATGATTTTCTCAATTTTAAGTCAAAGAGTATAATCCAATTTAGCCAGACAAATATTTTGGGGAGGGGGGGATTATGATTTCTGAAAAATATCTTTTCATCTTTAATGTTGTAAACGATTGAGGGTAATAAAAAATCTTACATAGTATTTTAAGGTAAATACATACGTATAACGAAATAAAGTTAAAATAGGTTAAAAAAGTAACAACAAAAAAGTAACATTATTTTACAAAAGTATCTCTAATCGACTGGTCTTTGTTACTGTGAAAACATCGATCACTTCGTCGGTATTGTTTTCGATATGTCTATGAATTGACATTAACGCCAATCCAGTTATCCGTTATTCACCCGTGGTGCGTGGAATTTCTTAAAAATGTTTTAAGTCGTTTCAACATCGAAAATGTTCTTTCAAGAGAGCATGTTGATACTGACAAAGTTGCTAAAATTTTTAGAAGTGTAAGTATTTATATTGGGGAAAATATCCTTACTACACAGTGCACAGTCTCCAAGAGCTGTTATTGTTGTCTTTAAACGCTGTCTTTCTTCTTGTTGATGACATTTTGTCTTCCAAAGCATAAACTCAGCTTTAAACGTGTCCCAATCCAAAAAATCTTTTATAAAATTGAAAGTTTTATTCGTTAATTTTTCTTCACTTTTCCCAAGTAGGTATTGAAGGGATCAAAATATACAATGATGATAGGACAGACTTATGGTTTCCATACCGCATTTCAAGTTATGAAAAATCATCTAGCAAAGAAATCATAGTCATCAATTGAAGTTGATTCAAAAAAGCTTTTAACGAGCTTTAGCCGGCAAAAATTGTTATTTCATCCCAGCAACCTCATGTGGACGCTGCAGTGGTATAAGGCGCTTATTAAGACATTTTGTTAATTTCATTTATTTTAAATAGAATAAGCAAAGGCTTTAATCGGAATGCTGTCTAAATACGCAGAAACAACTTTATAAGCTTAAAAACTAAGCTTCATCTGTTCCGGTCCTTGTTGAATCTGTACTTTTTTTTGGTGCAGCACTTGAAAAGTAACATTCGCTGTCACAAGAAAGCTGCAAACGTTCGCATATAGATATATGCAAAACATCTTGAGGATTATATTTTCTGGCCCAATTTTCTGGTCCAATGATGGACTTCATGCAAGAACAGGGCATGAAACCATTGACTCCTTTATACGCAGACTTAAGCTGAAGTGGATTGGTGATACAGAAGCAAAATATTGTTCATATACATATTTCATTGTTCATAAAATACTGGTACTGCAAAAATGTATCAAACATTTGTTTGTAGTTTCAATTTGATATACCGTGGTGGCCACATAAATAGCACACATTTTTTTAACTTTGTACCTACCTCTTATTAAATTTAAATAAAAGGAATCGTTGAAGTTTCAGTTTTAACTAACTAACTCTGTTTTAAATCTACCACTGAGTTAAAACAGAGTTAGTTAAACCTGAAAATTAAATGTTGCATGACTAATTCCACAAGCTATTTTTTAGTCGTAAATGACACGAAACACGGTCTAATTGTTCTTTATATTCAAATTTAATAAAAGATAAGAAATTACAAATAGGTGTGCTATTTCTATGGCCACCACTGTATACATACTGTATTTATATTTAATAGATTGTCTTTTTTTTCAGTAGGTAACTGACCTACAACATAAGTGAATGCTCACGAATTTTATTTCTTCCGGTATTTTTGATATGCCCTTGTTGGATATCATTTTATTGAAGATCAATGACCTTCGCAAACGACATTAATTATTTGCATTGACAACAGCAAATAAAATGCAACAAAAAGACAGCAAAACGAGGTAACTGCTAACAAGAAGATATAACAACCCCATTTTATCGCCTTCAAAGAATTGCAGTCCACTTAAAACTGCTAATAGACTGCAATAATTTAAATGCAATAAAAAACATCAAGATTGCAATCAACGAAAAAGGTTTTTAAAAAGTTTAAGTTGTTTGTTATTGCAAACAATTTTTTGCAGAATACGTAGAAAAGCAGTTTTATTAATCTATTTTTCAAATGTTTAAAACTTCAAATGATATCTTTTTTCTAATTTTGATTTGAAAAATATTTTACGGATAACTCGTGTGTCCATATTTTTTGTTTTGTTTTGAAAAATATTAAATAAAATTATTTTTTTGAAAATTTAAAATTTAAAAAAAGGCTCAATATACATATGTATGTATATTCTTAAAATTTGAACAAAAACTAAATTTAATTTCCAAAAAAAAAAATTCAAAAATTTCTCAAAAACGGCACCGACAATTTTGATATTTTTTTATTTAGTGTATTTGTATTAGTATAAAGCCTATTATTAATCAGTCAGCATTTTAATTGAGACATTACTAAAGGTATACCTCCCATACAAATGTGTAAAAAACCGTTCTCAAATCTCTGAATTATGTACATATGTACATATTCATTTTGTTTCTTATCGAAAAACAACGTCATTGAAAACAAAAATAAGTGTAAGGAAATTCACGGAAAAATTTCAAAAGTTATTTTTTTCACTTTGTAATTTGGCCTTACATAATTCACTTTGGGAAAGTGAAATAAAGCCAAACGCCTCATTTGGCCTTATTACATTTTCACAAAGTGAAATATTGCCCTTTTTGTGTTTCTAACTTTAAGTTAAGTTCATGTTTTTAGTTCCCGGAGACTTATTTCCCTACACTTTTTTTTCCCATTCATTATTATAATCAAAGCCACTTTAATAAATTGGCATCAAGTAAATTTCATATTTGTATTTAATAATAACTTTAGCTTTTCACACTGCAATTCTGTGTTCCTGTCTCTTTTCGAAATTTAATGAACACAAAGGCGAATAAGATTTGATTCCACCTCGGACTCATTAAAAATTTAGACAAAACATATAGTTATCGTGTAATTGGGGTTATTCTGTAATTCTATTTAATTTGTTGCTATTGTCATCCGTCATTAGCGTCACGAGAATTAAGCTTTAGCATCTCTTTTATCTTGTTATTTTTCGAAAGTGAATTTAAGTTACCTCTCATATTTTGGGACATCTTTATTGTCTTTCAACACCATACCATTTTAATTAATTTAATGATGGCTAACCTACAAACAACCCACTGCATAAATTGCAAAATGTAGCTAAAAGTATAATTAAATTAAACAAAGTTCAGTAAATACACACTCATGCGAAAAAAAAAATTAAGATCGACGACTGCATTCTTCAACAAAAAATTCCTACCTTGAATAAAAAGAACACACCATAAGTTTGCAGATCAACGGTAACTTCTTTTGATTGTCTATATCCAATCATAAATAATTTAAAGGTAATCAAGTTCATGAAGTGGTTGGCCATGGACCAGAACCAGAAGAGAACTAAACAGTGAGCATTATTTTATCTGTTACATCTATTTATTTCCAAAAATGACACCATATCATTGTACGATTGTGATTGCAATCTTATTTTTTAAAATTTTCAGTTAAAAGAAAATTATTCTTACTCATTGTAGACAAAAACGAAGGTACCTAGATTTAATTGCTAATAATTTTTTTTTTTACTTCCTTATCGGACGTTGATTGTATTAGCATTTCAAAAATTAGATAATCTTTTTCGCTATAGTCCAAGAACTGGTTTTTTTTTATTGAAAGTAAATTCAGTGTAATTTATACGAAATATTCATCGGTCAATGATTTTCACACAAAAAAGGTCAAACGTGGAAGATAAAACGAATTCAAGATTAAAATCAAAAACACAAAACAATAATTTTTCGTATAGTGTCCCCAATTCACATTATTAAAGTCACTAAGATACAAAATTTAGGTACAAATAAAAAATTAGACACAACAATGTTAACAAGCAGGAAAAGACAAAAAAAAAAAAAGTAAGAGTAAAAAATAATTAATATAAAACGTAGAATTTTTTTTTCCTACCATCGTGGTCGACATTCATCTCAACGGCATTTCCCAACAAGGGCAGTGAAGCTGGACCTGGGATTTTATCAATTAACTTTACAATTCTTTGCCTTTTTGTTTTATAAAAGAAAACACAAACAAGTACTATTACACTTAGGGCAATAGTTGATGCAGAAAAGGTGGTATATAGTTGGGCTAAGATAACACTACTTGCACTTGTCTTGGACATAATGCTTTTTTTTTTAATTTCAACTTCACAAATTAAACAAGTGATGTGATTCAATGAGCACAGCCACGACCATATACAAGGGCACACAATTTTTTTTTTATTTTTATTTTGAAAACTGGGAATTGGCTATACCAAAAGCTGGTGGCTTAATTCACGAGTGGAGTGGCAAAAGTCAACTAAAAGCGGTTCCACAACAGCTCGCAGCTTTAAGACAAATTATTATTATAAAATTTGGCGTTGGCTTAGAAGAACTAGCTGGTGGTACAGTAGGCCAGAATGCCCAAAAAATATGGTATCAAATCAGTCGGTATAGAGCTAGAAATTCAAAATCTAAAATATTGCACGTTATGCTTTATAAAGACACATCTGTTATATTTGTTTTACTTTCTAAAGCCATTATTACCTAGCGATACATAAAAATGATTGCTCTGGTTAAATTCGTATACAGACAAAATAAATGGTGTTTTATGTTTAGTTTTTGAAAATTAATAAATTAATTATTTTGAAATTAGAAAATGCAGATTTTAGAATATTTCTTGTCTGTGGTATAACGTGATTAATTTTTAACATTGGAATTTTATATTGCAAATGAAGAGGTAGAGCGAGCGTTTGGATGGAAATCGACAGATCCCAGATTTAATATGAAAACCAAAATCATATAATTTGTCCTTTATTTTTATGTGTGCGTCAAATTCGTTCTTCTTTTCCATATTCTTTAAAAATAAACAAAAAGTTGAAAAGTTGTGAAAACCCAATAAATATCTTTTGACTTATTTTTTTTTTAAGACTTTTCTCATTTAGGTACCTACTGTTATTTTAGTTTTAAATTCATCCACACTAATGATTTCTTTTTTGTTTATTTGAAATTTTCATTTTAAGCCACTTTTAAGGTCATCTGAACTACTGTTTGACACTGAGAATCTCTCAAAAATTTAAGATATCAACGTTGCTTTTAGTCTTTATGCAAGTGCGGATACAGTGGGGGCTCATGGGGGTCATAAACACCACTCAAACGTACTAAAATCATTAAGCTGTATTTTGGTGTAGTTATATTTTTCTCGTGGGGTTCTGAGGAAGTTATAAGAAGTCTTTAGCGATATTAGCCGCACTAAGAATTTTGAGTTAGTTGATGGGCCCCCAAAATTAGTTTTTACACATAACTTTTAAACGGTAAATTGTATTGAAAAGTATTATAAACAAATCGTTCAATTTTTTAGTTGGCAATTTTTTAGTTTAGAAAAATATCGAATTGTCACTTTTTCACGTGAATATATCTTAACTTTTAAATTATAAATGTTATCGAAAACTGTTGTATGCTATGTGACTTTCTCAGTAACAGTGATTGATTGGCGAAAATGTCAAAAAATTATTTATGCTCATATATAGAATATACATATGTAGGTTTTTGGACATTTAGCCCTATAAAAATTGCGTGAGGCGCTGATATTGAATGGAACACCAACCAGATGATTAAACTTATTGCGGCTTGTCCAGAGAAAGAGAAGAGCTGCAGAAGTTAGTTGATGGGATAGTTTCTAGTGGCACTAGCAAAGGAGACGGGCAATCTAATATTCCAGGCAGTCTCCGAAGAAACCTCCAAAGTTATGGCCAAAAAGCAGCTTTATAATGTTTTCAGTCTGCAACATTTTTTTAAACCAGTAATTTTTCAAAAAGAAGAGTATCCATATATTTTACAATATATACTTTTATTTCAAACTACCTAATTGTGTAGATTTCTTTTAATGCATCTAAATATGTATTACATATTTTTCACGTATTTTTTCTGCTGCAAAATGTGTACATATAATGTATGTATGTATGTATGTATAAGCGTATGAGATTCTTACTATTCCTATCAGTTGACTGATCTAGGAGAACCCTGCCAAACCGAATTTTTGGATACGCGCCTGTATTGTATGGTGGGGATTTGTTATGTAGTTTTTATACTAATCTACTTCTTCCAAAAGCATTTATTTATAACTAATTTATCGAAGAGCAAGGGAAAGACTCGGTTCTAAACTAATAAAGAAGAGATTTTATTTTATTTCGAATTCCATTTTCATTATTTGTTTACAAAAATCTAAAAAAAAAATATAGCAACATATCTATACGTACCTACATACCTATAGGCATAATTATAATATTATAAATATTTGAAAATAATAAAAATGATTCTAAGTTAATTTTTTTTTTAATAAATTCAAGAGAATTTAAATACATTCGACTCTATTTTTCAATTATAATGACATACATAAATATATTTGGACTAAGCCGGTTTTCAATTTAATATTTAAGCCGACTGACGACGTTATGTATCAACCAAACTTGTAATCAAAATTGATAAGATAAATTTATAAATACAACTTTGTTGTTTTTTTTTTTCTTTGGCGAAAAACTACGAGTTTTCATAAAACAAACCGTGTAAGTTAAATATCTCGCTTGTGTAGTTATGTTTCGAACTCTGAACAAAACATAAACTAGGTACAATCAAAAATGATAGGAATTTCTATCCATATATCCGGTATATGTACGATTGTATATAGATACATATGTATCATATATTTTGTTCAGATGAATCTTTAGCGTTAACAGAAATTAAATAGCGCATATAAAAATCAATTCATTTCAACCTGACATTCAAGTAATAATTTTTGGACACACATAATTATTAAGCCTTGACCCTTAACTACAAAAAAATTGAGTTATTGACCGATGAATAAAATTAATACGTTGTTTCCGATTCTATTTAGAGGGCAAAGCCCTAACCTAAAGTTTAGACAGCCGAATTGAAGAGCGTTTATGTGCGTTTTGGTATAAAGCAGTGAATAAATAGTATTATGTTTTAACGCTGATAGTGTAATAAATTTTTGGTCCAATAGTTCAATCACCGAAGGAAATGCGTGAAATAGTGTTCTTATTTTTTTTTTTAAATGGTACAGGTGACCTCAGATATACAATACTAAGTCTCCAGCCAGGGCCGTGAGCTAAATTTAGGAGGGGGATTGAATCTTAAAGATCCTCTGTAGAAGTATTTTTTAAGGCTCCAAAAACTAAGCATGTTAGTGAAAAAGTTAACTTCAAACGTTAAAAAAAAGTAAAAGCAAATCAATTTTCAAACAAGAGGCTTATACACCTTTTTTATCATACATAAACACGGTTAAATATATTTTAATTCATGGTAAATTCTAGAAGCTTTGAAACCTAACGGTGAAACAAGATACATACTCGTATGATGTCACTTAAGATTTTTCCGAAATTACTGATTTAAAATAAAAAAAAAAATTTAGTTTCAAAGCTTAATTATTGAATATTTCAAAAACTAAAAGTCGTAGGCTCATGATTTAAACGCCATTTGAAAGGTTAAAAACACACCTTTTATTTAATACCAAAAACATATGCGTATGTCTAACGGTTTCCATGATATATGCACACAAAGTGCATCTGATCAATGAACTTCAAACGTGAAAATCTCGAAATCCCCACCTACGATTTTCCTAAAACTTCACAGTTTTGATGTACAAGTAATTACCTTTCTTTTGATACCGCTCTTATTCCTGCACGCTTATGGCCCAAGCCCCACACATTTTTGCGTCATCTCCTTTGGTACACATATGAATTAAAAATAAATGCGTTCAATTTTTGAAAGTCATTTTATAACTTTTAAATAAAAATTAGAAGCCTTTCCTCAAAAATTGCAAAAACCAGATATATTTTTTTTTTAATTTGTACAAGGCTTCAACACTGTCCCCTTGAATATCGAAATAACAAAAATAAATTGGATGAATAATAACAGTATTTTTCTGTAGATAGCTGACAAGTTTTTTTTTTTGTTCATACATATCTACATATTTATCTTGTCAATTTTTTAATTTCCTCCATCATGAAAAAAACCTTTTCAGTCACTCTAATTTAAATTTTTATTGATGGCGTATTTCTTTTTAAATTTTCTATAGTTAAATAAAAGGTATTTAATAAAGTTTCGGAAAGCTTGGATATTGGACAGTTTTGGTATATCGATGTAACACATTAGCTATGATTTGGCCTAGATCATTGAAAAGGTCTTGTAATAATCACATAAACTACCAAGACACTTTTCCGGTACGACATACAAACGTTTGCCAATACACAAAATTATAGCACTCATCCAGACCGTCCAATGATATAGGTTACAATTTCTTACATCCATGGTACGAACTCCATACAAAAGTTCCCATTGTATTTTAGAAAAAAAAAATGGGTTGGACCACTTTTTTTTCTCACAGCCACAATTACCATTTGACTGGACCAATACCAAATAAATAAAATCATTTAGAACTAGTTGGTTCACAGAAACTCACTGTTTCTGCTACAAATTTCAGAGGTTCTGTTTCGACCAAAATTAGGCTTAATACTTCAAATAATATACACCCAGCGACAAAAAAACTCTCGCACTGATCATATTTTCATATTTTTGTGTTTTAACCGTAAAATTCTACCTTTCATCCAATTTTTTTCTCTTCTTTTACTATTTTGTCATTTGCTAAGACTAATAAGTAGTCAACAGCGTGAAGTACGCTTATTCAAAAACAAGCTTTATAATAAAAATTCATAAATTTGTCTGTGTCCTTTATTATACTATGGTTTTATCTCTGGAAGAAAAGGCTCAAATAGTAGCATTACATGAGCTTAATGTTTCAAATAGAAAAATAGCACATCGGTTTGGTACCAATGAATGGAGTGTGCGTAATGTCCTTAAGAATTACGAGTCTTATGGTTCAATTTCGAGGAAAACAGAAAGTGGAAGGCCTAAGTCGATAACATCAAGAGAAGAGCGTCTTATTCACCGACATTCAATCCGGAACCGATTTTATCATGCTGGGGACATTAACAAAACTTTTCAGGCACAAACTGGAAAAAAAGTAAGTGACAGAACCATGCAAAGATAGCTCAATAATATGGGATTAAAGGCAAGACGACCTGCAAAAAAGCCTCTGCTTACTTACAGAACGAAAAAACAAAGGCTAGAATGGGCTAAAAATTACAAAGATTGGACTGGAAATGATTGGGGACAAGTTATTTTTTCGGATGAATCCAAATTTAATTTGTTCGGACCCGATGAGAAAGGTTTTCGGATAAATGCATTTTGCCTACTGTAAAACATTCTCCCTATGTGATGGTATGGGGAGCAATTACAATGTTTGGTGTTGCGGCCATTATTATGCTGGAAGGTACTGTAAATGCTGCAAAGTACATTGAAATAATAAATGAAGGTGTTTTGCCAACATTGGAGCAATTCTCCGAGCATTCCGGAAATTTTATTTTCCAAGATGACTCAGCTCCATGCCACCGGGTCTAAACGGTACGTTTAAACTTAATTTATTGCATTCTTCTAGGCAATTTAAGAAAAATTGATGAGTTCTTTATATTCAGGTAAAAAAGATTCTCTTGGGATTTCGTCACTTCCATGGCCAGGAAACAGTCTGGACCTGAATCCGATTGAGAACTATTGACAGCAAATAGGAAAAAATAAGAGAAAAACGTCCAAAAACTATCATTGAGATGAAATCGGTGATTGAAGAGGTTTGGTACAGCGAAATGAATAAAAATTATTTGAAAAAGTTGTTCAAAGGGGCGGGACGACCAAATATTAATTTTTTCTTGTGCTTAATTGTTTATTAAATAGCCTTTAAACTAATTTACTGTTATATTTTTCAAGAAAATATGATTTTCTTGTCCTTAAATTTCAAAAATACGAGTTTTTCCAAATATTGAATTTTGACTTATTTTTGCATTTTTTGGTTACTGATAAGATAAATGCAATTGAAAAACAAAAAAGCAGTTTTTTTTTTAATTTAAAATATATAAAATTAAAAAATTAAGCAAAAGAAAACTAAATATATCCGAAGAGTTCTGAATACACCCGAGGTTTTACTCAGCAGATATACTACGAGTTTTTTTGTCGCTGGGTGTACTCTCTGAAAAAATATAGAAAAATGCACATTCCAAGATGGAAGCGTTGGAATAATAATAGATCAAAGATAACACACTGGCCCCTAGTAAATTTTTTCTCTCAAGAGAAATTGCATGTTTGACGTATTGGACATTTGCTTAAGCTTATTTCAAATGATTATCTAGTAATATATCTATTTCTAATTGTTTATTTCAAAACTTGAGGTTGAGTTAAGGCTTACCCAGACCAATGCGGAACATTCGGATACGAAGATGAGACAACAATAACAACAAATTGCTACGATTGACAACAAAACGTTGTTGTTAGGTATTGTTTTTTCGTTGTCAAGACAGTTTCGCATTGGTTTGGGGAAGCCTTTATTCGATTAAATTATATTTGAAAAAAATACAAAACGTAATTTGGAGTTGTATTAATTGATCCAGAGTTCCCCAATGAGTTCGGGTTTTCTAAAATTTCTGTAAAAATATGAAAATAACTATGCCCATTTTTTTCTACTAAAAAAATGTACTTTATTTAAAAAATATAAATTATTTTCTCAAATCTTGTGAGTTTCATAATTTTCTGGATAGGAAGTCTTTTATTTAGTATAACATTTTGGCATATTTATAATTTGTTTTTATATACATACATACGGATATTATTTGAAGGGTTACTTTTTCCCACTAAGCATAGACATACAGACAATAATATAAGTTGCATGAATTGTTGCCACTATTTTCGACATGACGTTTTAATAAAACAGGTCAACACTATTTTTGTTTCTGGGTTCTTGATATTATTTTCCTGTTACTCCTATATCACTTACTAATTGTAAACCATTTTCATCTGAAAAATTTTGTTTTTTATAGCGAAGACTTTGATATTATAGATTTAAGGGAGATAACTGATAAAAATTGATATTAATTGATTAAAAATGTTAATAGTTATGTAGCAGTAAGTTCAACAGGATAGACGGCAGAAGCATTTGAATTGATTTTTTGTGAAAAGTTATTTTTTCTCAAATTTTGAGTTTAAAGCTAGTTTTTTCAAAAAATATGCTTTTTACTTGATTTAAAAACTAGCTAATATAATAGAGTATTGGCTTTGAAAAAAGGTATAAGACTTAATTGTTGGTGTTACCGTTATTTTTTAATGATTGTTTTTTTCATTTTTGGTTATTTTTTTTCATATCACCCCTCCCAACCAAACGGGGGGTAAAAAATGTTTGTATTAAAGTGTTCTACAAAAACCTGTTATCTTGGCTCCACAGTTGTTTTACTCTTACCGAGAACACTTAAACCTTAGTATTGGTTGAAACACATGTTATATTGTTTTATCATTGTAAAAGGTACAGAAACTAACTTTAAAAAAAGACGTTGTTATACATTATTCAATACCAAGATTGAGAAAACGCCATTTAAACACAGAAACAAAAACATAGAAATATGAGCCAAGGAAACTCAATTTATGAGACCTGTAAGTCTTACAAAAAAACCAATATTTTTGAAATTTAATTATTTAATATATACTCATTAAATTTATATTTAAAAAAATTCCATCTTGGCTCAGATTTAAAAGTAAAGTGCCCTTGACACTATTCCACCAATCCATATAATAGCTTTGTTTGAGATGGTTCCTGAAATTACTAAGGACTTCAAAAAAAGTATACATAGATTACATAAGCATAGATACATCCGTATAAGACTTCGTAAAAAAGAGCTAAAATTACTTGGAACCCGCGAAGTGGGCCAGGCACTGTACTTTTAATAAACAAAAATAAATTTAACAGTATTAAAACGTAATGAACTAACTTTGTGTAACATCATTCAAAACCAACGGATCATAGTAAACATTTTATCAATGAATAGGTGAATTTTAATATGTTATACAGCCCAAAAGACACTCCGACGTCTTAGCCGCGTTCGAGAGAAAAGTCTTAAGGAGAATTGTTGGCCCCATATGTGAGGAAGGACGATTCCAGAGGCGGTACAATCATGAATAGTACGCAATCTACCTTGAAGCAGACATAGTGACAAAAATTAGGCTCGGAAAGTCCTTTGTGGTACATTCTATGGTAGACGGCAGCGTGATAGACCATGCTTGCGCTGGAGAGATGGCGTAGACCAGGATGCCCGAAGCCTTGGGGTGCGCAACTGGATGGCGTCGGCTCAAGACCGGGATAGGTGGAGAGACTTGTTGAAGGAGGCCAGGACCGGACCCCGGTTGTCGAGCCAATGATGATGATAATGATACAGCCTTATTCTGCTATCCGATCCGATCCGATCCGATCGAATCTTTCGATTTACGTGAATATTTTACTTAATTGTTCACTCTTTATTTTCAAAAGTCTTCTATCTTTTGAGTTCAAAGCTTAACCAATATTTGTTTTTAAGATTCTTAAGAGAATCTTATTCTTAAAATTTATTTTGGATCGAAATTTATATGCTTTTTGGAACAATCCGTTTTTTCCTTCGGATAGCAGAATACAAATATTCAAGTGAACGTTTAACAGAATAGGGCTGATATATAATACATAGAATATAGGTTTTATGTTTGAATTTTGTGTTAAAGGGCCGAAATTCCAATTCACATACTATTAATTTATCACAGCTTAATTTTTACCAAAAATTAAAACCTTAAATACAACTTACCTTAGAAAAAATACTTTCCCATTTAGTAAACGTCACACCGAAAATTAACGGAAACAAGACATTTTGAGAATTGCGCCAACTGTGCATATATGTATGTATATTTTGTATCATCACCTTATTTATTGATAACAAATAAATGTTATTATTCAGTAATAAATTTATACAGTTTATTTATTATTTCATATAAATCATCTTCAATAAATTAAACTATAAGACCAATTTGATAAAAAAAATTATAATATATGTAACTATAAAAAATAAGTTCGCTTTCGAGTTTTTTTTTTTTGTTTTTCGTACTGCTTATGATCATGTTTTTGAATCTCCAAAGCTCCAAAATTTGTTAACACCACAAGACGACCGAGCAAAACTCAGTGTCCAATTTGCACAAACTTAATTTCATTAAAATCTATATATATATATATATGTGCAATTGGTCTTTCAGTTAAAATAAAACATCTGCAAACTAACAATAATTGGAAAACACACTATGAAATAATTGTTTTTTTTTTTGCTGAACGCAGATTTTCACACTCCGTTCATGACGATACTTTAGTGTTCATTTTTCATTTATAACAAGAATAGAAAAAAAAAATGCTTGATAAATTATTCTTTATAAAGTAAGCAAAACACTCATGTTATTTTTACAATTAAGTTGTTCGCTATCCGATGTCCCCTCTAAAATAGCACCAATTGAGCCTAGCCATTCACGGCACTTTTCCTCCGAAACAAAAGCTAAAATTCGAGATACCATGCTGAGGCCAATAAATGGACGATAAGATTTTAACATTA
Organism: Syrphus vitripennis; assembly: GCA_958431115.1. Taxonomy (NCBI): domain Eukaryota; kingdom Metazoa; phylum Arthropoda; class Insecta; order Diptera; family Syrphidae; genus Syrphus; species Syrphus vitripennis. The sequence continues at coordinate 47,021,851 of OY288108.1, forward strand.
CTTTAAGAGCACACTTTCGCTCTCTCTCAATGAACCAATCTATCAAATATCCAGACATAAGCGGTGCCTTTTTGTAGAGATTAAAAAATCGACAATAGTTCCCAAGTGCCCACGCCGATCTTAATTCTAATGCATGAGCTATGGCAGAATTTGTCCTTTGTTCTGTTGTCAGAGAACGAAGAACCGTTGTAATATCTAAGGTATTCTTGGTAAATATATAATATAAAATTCTGTACGAGATAAATTCCAAGATGTTGCTGCTCCCTCCAACCTCTGTATAGAGCATTTTCAATTGGGTTTGGCACTGATTGAATTCCTCGTGGTCGCCCTTTTCCATAGCAATACGAGCATGTGTTTCATATACCTCAACTGTAAATTTATCCCTAATTCCCTGCACTGTCAAATCTTGGCGTATCGATTTAAGCTGATCGCAGGCATAGTAGTAATCTTGTTTCGTTCGCCATTTATTTTTGACATTCTGCAAGGAACTTTCCAATACATCAATGGGTCGCACTTCGTTGGGCATGGGTGCTTTTGTCAATCTAAGAAATGATTTTTCCAAATCCCTACTTGTGCCTACAATGTGAAATTCATCAATCGATGTATCGACCTCATATTCATCGAATATTTGTTTATGTTTCCTGTCGTTGGGTGTTTTTTTCGACGATGACGAAGAAGACGAAAAACTATTATTATTACCTTGTCCGAATCGAGCGGCTCTCTGTTGAAGCCGTCGTGAGTCATCTTCTATAGAACCACCAACAACTGATTGAAATGGCACCTTAGTGTTCTCCTGCACTTGGTGCAATTTCTTCCTAAGGTTTCTATTGTTTTTGGCTTTGAAAGGAATATAATTCATTGACTTCTTTTCCGATGACTCTGAACTAGAACTTCGGGGATTTTTTTTGATTGGACTTAGCGACGAGTCTCGTGGTATTTTTCTTTTTGGTGACCTTGATTTGGAGCGACTACCTGTTCTATTTAAAGATGAACGTTGACCTAAACGTGCATTCAAGCATTTTGAAATGCCGGGACGCGTCGTTTGATGGCGTTCGATTTTGTTTTTAGCTAAATTGGCTTGGATAAGGAGATTGCTTTCGCTGTGAACACTTGGAATCGGTTCGTTGTGCCAGTCTCTGGTCCAGAGTTCATTTTTGGTGGCAGCTGCAGTGATTTTGCCTTTGAGGCAGATATCAATTTGGTCCTTGTCCAGATCTGTTACACATTTTGCATAACATCTGGCTACGTAAGCGTTTAGGCTTTCGGGCCATGCGTCTGCCGGATTAAATGGATTCTGATGGTTGTTAGTTTCTTTTGTAACATTTTGACTAACATTCGTATTATTTGTCGTTATTAACATTTGGTTTGGTGCGGCAGCGATGACGACTGCAGGCACCAATGGCGGTGGAGGTTTTGAAAGATCTAGAGATGCAGATATAACAGGTGGAGGTGGAACACTCGGATCAAAAAATGTATTATTACCTTCCATGGACATGTCATTTGCCTTATTTTGTAAATGCTGGTGTTGATGTTGTTGCTGTTGTTGTTGCTGTTGTTGCTGCTGCTGCATTTGAAATTTATTTTTATTACGCTTTCTTTTCTTTTTTCCGCCAGCATTTCCTACTAGGGGATTGAGAGGATTGTGAAGGTTACTGAGTCGATTTTGTTGATTTAAATTAAAACGTATTCCGCCAAAATTACTATTGTCTTGGGAATGATTCAAGCCCGTAAACTTGTTGTTTTGCTGCTCGTTGGGAAACCTATTCATATTATGATTTCTCGAAGCAACTGCGTTGTTTGTTACAAGATGAGTGGGTGTTGAATTTTTATTTGTAAATTGTATTTTGCTTGCCATATTATTATCGACGACATCAGAATATCCAGGTGGAGCATTTGTATTGCTACACAAAGGAGTTGCTTCATCCGATTGGGCTTCAAAGTTGGACGAAGACTGGGTATTCGGCTGCTGCACGTTTCCGCCGAAATGCATATAACAATTATTATAATAATCGGAATATTGTTGGTAGGAGTTCTTGTATGGTAAATGATAATAATCCCAGGTTGGTGCTATCGGAGCGGCATGTGGATTTTGTTGAAATGGTTGATTGATATCGGGAATCATTTGTTGTGAAGCGTCGGCCGACTGCGTAATAATTGTCGCTACCGAGTCTCCTTGATCTGACATGCTTTTCTAAATACTTACCCAACAGGCCAGAAAATTTGTATGATTCTTTTTTTTTTTTGCTTTTTAATAAATTTGTATTATAATTTAAATAGTTTTGTTTTATTTTATCACCTTATATAAAACCAGATTTTGTGTAGATATTTCAGCGAATAAAACAAAAGCTGAAATAATTCTTTTTAAAAAAACCAAGAGATGAGGAACTGATTTACTTTTTTTTTTCAATATAACAGCAGTAAAAGCAAATCTTGGGCTACGACACAAATTCTGAACAACATGCGAATATAAATGATGGAGAAATAATTAATCATCTCAAATTACTTTTTTATATTCTATGTGAAAAATATGTTCAGTAAGCTGAGTTGAAAAGAGGTTGAAGTCAAACACGAAGTGTTTTTTAGAACTTACATGAAAGGTTGAATGGGGCTTGAAGTTCAACTCAACCGGTTAATATGCATAATGTATTGTTGCAGTTTTGTATGATGATATGTAGTTTCAACTTGAGTTGAGTTAAATTGTGTTGAAAGGCGTGGTATTATTATAGAATTTAATATTAAAAATTTGAATTAAATAAAAAACATCACACAGTTTAAAAAAAAGGATGATCCAGATATTTTTTTTTTCGCGAAAATTCTCATTTTTCTCACTACGCATATTTTTTTTTTTGCAGAAAAATTGTGCTATTTGAATAAATTCAGGCATTTCTAAATGACTTAAGTTCCTCCGAATAGAGAAAATACTTAAAGTGGATTTACATGTTTCTGCATCTCAAAATGCAGAAAAGTAGAGAGAGTCAGATATACGTCGAAATCCGAAAGTGAGAAAGAATATACAGGTGATAACTCTTTTTTGCCTCCTATAAACTGCCATAACTTGTTGAAATCATATGTTTTCCTTCAAATTTAATTTTGTATTCTAAGTGAAATTTAAATTTTTTATGAAATTTTTAAAATCTTTTAAAATGGAAAACGACTACAGGAAAAGGAATGCCATGCGCCTCCTCTTGACATATTTTCAACGCATATATTCAACGCAGTTTTCTGAAAGACAAAATACAAAATAAATTATAATCATCAATTTTGATTTCCATTTGATTCCAGTGTGATGTTTTTGTTTTTTTTCGCATACCCGCCAAAAAATTATAGGAAATGTGGAAATGTCAAAAATACAACATGCAGAAGAAGATACTATAATAAAGATGAACATGTTCGTCTTCGCTATAATTTCGACTTCTGCATTTCTCGAATTTCCTATAATGCAGAAATGAAGAACTTCTGCATTTTTTCTTTTCTCTCTATCTAACAAGTATGAATTTTCTATTTGGCATTCCTTTATCTTTGCAGAAACCAAATGCAGATACATGTAAATCCACCATTACGTGTTACTGTCAAACAAGTAAACAATAAAAATTAAATAAACTGTTTTTGTAGTCTAATCTGACACTTAGGTTTTTTCCAACATTTACATGAAATATACACCGATAGGAAAATTATGAGATTTTCTCTTATTCACATCAAATAATGTTTACGGATTTTTTAGACAAGGGATTTACCAGTGGGTTCTCTAGGTACGTATTTTCTCTAAGTCCCTCAGTAGAATTGAGCTTAATGAAAATCATTTCAACACATCATTGTCTGCTATGACAAGGCGACTTATGCGTTATTCTTCATCAAATTCTTCTTTGAAGACATTCTGTCACATGACTTATAAGTCGGTTTATTTTTTGACTCATTATTCTTCTCTATCCTACCCATTAATTCTCAAAAAAAAAAAGGAACGAAATCGGGGATATTGAGCTCTCCCATTGTATATAAAACTTATAGTACTATCATCACGATGATTTTTGAGTTGTGTTGTGTGGTCGTCTGGGGGCGCACTTGTATATACACAGAAACAGCAACCAGAAAATTAGTTGGTTGTGTGATCGCCAGGGGGGCGACGTGTGGAACCTGTTCATGAGAGTACTACCTAAATTCATATACAATGGCTCTCCCGTAAAACTTTACCATACCTATGTGGTGAAAAACTTTTTCAGTACAAATTTCGATCTTTCCATACAGATGAAAAGAGAGAGCATGGTTTCTCATTCAAAATTGATGACCTTTTGACCAGGTTTTGGTCCGTAAAAAGAACATAAAAGGATGTATAAAAGGATCCAAAACGATTCCAAATTGGTTCAAATTTTTTTTTAAATTAAAATCACCACAGACCCATTTCGTAAATATATTGTCAGAAAAAGGCTCAAACGCATTGAAGAAGGATACCTCACTACACTCAGCGAACACTGGAACCAAATGGAATCCAGAAAGGACCACAACAAAATTTTCAGTAAAATATACAAATACAACAATGTGGTATTTTCAAGTTTTAAATTATTTTATTTTTTGTCAGATTTTGGATTCCAATTGAAGGTGGGAAAAATACAAATACTACAATGTGGTATGTTTAAGTGGGACACTAGGCAACGGTCCACGTTAACGTTGTGAACTGCACCCAGCGTCCTGTTGTTGAATATGTGCGCAGAAAAGATTCTACAAACTTCCAGAAAACTAATCGAATTGAATAAAACACGTCCGCTTTGGATGAGAACAAATTAGAGAGTGATTTATTACGTTACGTTAATGGTTAACAAAATAGTAAGAAACTTAGGGTACATGTACATTGAATAGGTATTGTATATTCTATTTCAACACCCCCACTGAATGTACAATCTATTTTAATTTAAGTCCAATGGCTGAAGAGCAAAACAAATGTTTTTGGTGATTAACTGCCTTCGTCAGAAAATCGGCTGACATCTCTGACGTATTGATGTAATTGAGCTTGATTTCACCTTCGTTTATCTTGTCTCGTACAAAGTGGTGCCTGACGTCTATGTGCTTCGTCCGTGGGTGATAAGCAGTAGTCAACGCCAAACAAATAGCACCTTTGTTGTCACAATTAATCGTTGTTGATGTCGAAGTAGATGGAACAAGTTCCTTTTCCAAACTCTTGAGCCATATAGCTTCCTGCACGGCTGAGGATACTGCCATATACTCAGCTTCCATTGATGACAGGGCGACAGTCGGTTGTTTCTTCGTATTCCACGAAACTGCCGCTTCTCCAGAATAGAAAACGTAGCCTGTAGTTGATCGACGGTCATCGCTATCGTTCGCCCAATCTGCATCGCAAAATCCAATAACTTGACGATCCTTGGATTTACAGAACTCTAGCTTAGCATTAGCTGTTCCCTTCAAATAGCGTAGGATTCTTTTGACAGCGGTCCAGTGTGGCTTGCCAAAATTGTTGCTGAAACGAGATACATTACTGACAGCAAAACTAACGTCGGGCCTTGACACCTGCGCAGCAAACATGATGCATCCAACCGCCTCTTGGTATGGAATATTGGACAATTCATTTCTCTCTTCTTCAGATTGAGGACACATAAGTTTTGTAAGCTTCTGGTTATAGTCCATCGGCGTGCTCACAGGATTGCAGTCTGACATTTCAAAACGTGCCAATATCTCTCTGATGTAATGTTCTTGGTCGATGCTGATAGACCCCTTCTCGCGATTTCGTTTTATTTGAATTCCTAAAACAAATCGGGCCTCTCCCATGTCCTTCATATGGAAAGAACTGTGAAGATACAATTTTAGTTTTTTCTTTGTTTCAAAATCTTTGGAGAAAATTAAAATGTCATCGACATATACAGCTACAATAATCGGACTTGCATTCTTGTGAGAAAAATATACACACGGGTCAACTTTTGATTTCTCCAATCCAAACTGTAGAAGTGCGGTGTCTAGCTTCTCATTCCAAAGCCTACTAGCCTGCTTTAGACCATATAGAGATTTCTTCAAGCGACATACTTTACCAGTTTTATCAGAAAACCCTTCAGGTTGTAGCATATAAATCAAGTCTGGTAAATCTCCCTGCAAGAATGCAGTCACTGCATCCATCTGGTCTATATCGAGATCATACTGAGCGGCTAACGAAATCAAAAAACGTATTGTACTGTAGCGCACCACCGGAGAAAATGTTTCCTCGTAGTCGATGCCTTTTCGTTGTGAACAACCTTTTACTACCAAGCGGGCTTTATAGCGACAAATTGCACCATCGGAATTGCGTTTAGTCTTGAAAACCCATTTACAGTTTATAGGTTTTTTATCAGATGGCAAATCGACAAGCTCCCAAGTATCGTTCTTCTTCAATGAATCTAGCTCATCTGCCATTGCTTGTTGCCAACATTCTGAATCTGCTCTACTAAGAGCTTCATTTAAAGTAAAAGGGTCATGCAACTCACCTGTTTTTACTGCATACGAAATGTAGTCGTCTCTCTTTATCGGTTTCGGTATTCGATTGCTTCTCCTCATCTGGTCTGGTGCTTCTATCGTGCTCGAAACTGAATGCGGTAGAATGTATTCGATTTCACTATTCTCACTTCTTCTTTCAATGGTTGGCTCATCAATGGTTTCCGGAAATATCTCCTCGATGTTGTTGATCTCACTTGCAGCATCAGAATATTCGTCAGAATCACACTCAGAGACCTCGCTGACAACGCCTGGAACTTCACGATCTTTACCTGAAGCTGAACCAATCTCGAAAAAATAGGAACTTGAATCAGCATCCACTGGATATAGATGCTCATCTTCGAAAAATATAACGTCACGGCTAATCACTATCCTGTCTTTGTCTTGATTGTAGAGTCTATAATTTTTCGTGCCATCACAGTATCCAAGGAATACACATGCCTCTGACTTCGCATCCAACTTCTTCCTTTTCTGCTTCGGTATGTGCACCATCGCCTTGCAACCAAATGTTCGCAAGAAATTCATGTCAGGTGCAACACCAGTCCACGCTTCCTCAGGGACTTTACACGTTGATGAACTACTCGGAGATCTATTGATAAGGAACACTGCTGTAGAGACTGCTTCTGCCCAAAAATGCTTTGGGAGATTAGCGTCAAGGAGCATGCATCGTGCCTTTTCGATGATAGTTCTATTCATCCTTTCAATGAGACCGTTGTGTTCGGGTGTGTAAGGTGCTGTTGTAAGATGCTGAATTCCTGATTGACGAAGTAAACGCTGAAATTCTTTTCCACAGTATTCAGATCCATTGTCTGTTCTCAGTGCCTTTATATTCTTGTTGCATTCGTTTTCCACACGGGCCTTGAATTCTCTAAAACGATTCAACGTTTCTGACTTCGCACGCAAAAAATACACAAACGTTTTCCTTGTGAAATCATCTACAAACGTCAAAATATAACGTGCACCACCCATGCTCGCAACATTGATCGGCCCACACAAGTCAGAGTGTATTAACTGCAACACATCACTTGCCCTGGCACCTGTTTTCTTAAAAGGCCTACGGCACTGTTTGCCCTTGGCACAGACCTCGCAGTTTACATTCTCCTCCTGAATACTTTCTAAATTTGGATAGCCAAAATCCTTGAGCATGCTTCGAATGCTACTAAAATTTAAATGGCCCATTCTTCTATGCCATAAATTTATAGCATGATCTACACGATTTGCTGTAAAAGCAGAATCTTTACCTGTACAGTCCAGCTTGAAAAGCTCTCCATCAAGAGAAGCTGAGGCCAATAAATTATTCTCTGGATCATAGATTTTACAACCTTTACAGTCAAAAATCACTTTATTTCCTTTGCGCACGATCTGACTCACAGAAAGAAGGTTAGCACAGAGGTCAGGTATGCATAACACATTTTCCACCTTGACCTTGCAATCATCAATCGGTAAATACACATTTCCAGTACTCTCTACATTCAATCGCATATTGTTAGCCACTACCACCTCGCTGTTCACCTTCACACCTTGATTGACATCCGACAAAAGCCTTGGGTCTGAGCACATATGTGCGGATGCACCGGAATCAACATACCATGCACCTGGTTGCACGGATGAAACAGCAAACGATGTGTATAAAGACGTCGGTTTGACTACCTGTTTGTTGGATTGCTTCGAAGGACAATTTCGTGCCAAATGTCCAAAATTGTTGCACTGGTAACATCTAGGACCACTGCTACCATTAACACCACCACCAACGCCACCACCGCCGGTACTACTGCCAACACTAGAGACAACACCACGACCACTTGAACCACCACCAGCACCATTGTATCTCTTCTTCTGAAAGCGACGTTTGCCACCATAAAAAGCAACTGCATCCGACTCATCCAACTTCACATCCTGAAGTATCTTTGTTTTGACTGAATCGCCAGTGATTTTCATGCCGCAGCTCTCAATGCCCATAATCATAGGCTTATAATTGTCACTTAATCCAGCCAATAGCAAAGTACCTACCCATTCCTCCGTAACCTTTAGACCGATGCCATTCAGTTTGTGTGCTGTCGAGATAATGTCGTTCACGTACACCTCCACGGATGAACAGTCTTCCAGCTTTGTGCTAATGAGTTTGCGCAACAAACCCACTCTCCGAGACAGCCCGTTGTCTTCAAAAGCAGACTGCAATCTATCCCAACATTCCTTTGCAGTTGTTGTGTCCTGGACATGGACATAGTTGATGGGTTCTAAGAGCAGGATTATTCTCGACCTCGCCATGGTGATTCTCTTGATGTCTTCTTCCTCATCGCTCACAATGCAGGACCACAAATCCTCAAGCTCGAGATATGCCTGAACTGCGAAGCGCCACGTGTCGTAGTTTTCTCGCCCTTTGAGTTTCTGAATAGATGGGAGGCTGTTAGCCATTATTATAATTTTCGCCTGTTGTTAAAAATATAATAATATAAATGCTTTATCTATTTAGGAGCTTCTGGGCCCATAACCTGTTGTTGAATATGTGCGCAGAAAAGATTCTACAAACTTCCAGAAAACTAATCGAATTGAATAAAACACGTCCGCTTTGGATGAGAACAAATTAGAGAGTGATTTATTACGTTACGTTAATGGTTAACAAAATAGTAAGAAACTTAGGGTGCATGTACATTGAATAGGTATTGTATATTCTATTTCAACACGTCCAGCACATATTATTCAAACACATTGTCAACAGCTTCAGCCACCAGCATTGCTTGACATTTCCTTTCGTAACAACAGCAGCAGGACTTTGGCCTAACGGCGCTTTTGGCGTTGTTGGTAATGGTCTAATCTGTATCGAACGATTGAAATACATTGTCCCTATAACAATGGCGGCTACTGCTGATTGTGCTGTTTCGCGCCTACCAAGTTTTCGTACAAATTTGACAGGTTTACGTAGTTTACCACACTTTCATGGACCTTACGCAATTGCATGAATACTGATATAATCGAGTCCATCATTTGGCTTGAAGAGACCTTGAAGTCGGTTTCTTTGCATATAGGCTGAAAGATTGAAATAGGCAAGTTCGAATGCATGTTCGATTTTTTAAATAGCTTTTCTTTCTGTTCCACTTTTATTTATTCGTATTGAAAGTGGAAAATGGAACATTCCCGGAGTTCAATATGAGCACAAACTTCTTTTAAATATAAAAAATTTCTTTATTTTCGATTCGAAAACTATACTCCGTCAGGTCCTCCAAACTCAAACTACCCTTTATCTAGCCCTCTTTCTTCGAATTATTTCTGGATAAAGTGTAATCGTGCCCTTACAAAAAAAATAGGTACAAAATGGCAAAAAAGTGATGTGTAGATCTAGTAGAGTTTGACATTTCAAAAGATGAATTTGTTCTGTTTCTGATGTCACACACACAATCCGGAGAAAATTTTCTGTAGAGTAGAAAAAGTGTATTCCGAGAGTGGAAAAAAAAAAAATTTGTTGGGAGCTGTTTGTCGGGATTGCAGTGCACTTCAAATATCGTGGAACAAATAAGAAGCGACATTATAAAGGAACAAAGGAATTCGAAAGAAGAACCGCCGTGGAGTGGAACAGAAAATTTTCTCATTTATAGAAGTTTTCTGGAATATCGCCTTATATCTTTTCTAATTGAAAAGTTTATAAAAATAATAAAATAAGTAAATAGGTGTATTGGAAACTGCTTAGAATTTATTTTTCGCTTCAAACAAAAAACCTTTATTTAGTTGGTGTGCAAAATGGCGTTAAAAAGAATCAACAAGGTAAGGATAATTTTCTCGCAGCCATCCATTCACGCTCACATTTTTTTTTTAGTTCTTGTTGGTTATAAATTTCATTAATCCCCCAAATGACAAAAATTAGTGGAAAAAGGCGTGATTGTATCCGTTATGGATACATATATAAACATTAATACGCTTACTTATATACATAATAAGTAAATATGGCTACGTGTTTTTTTATATATATTACATATATATGTACATATATGTATATACAGATAATATATATAATGTATGATGGGTCTATACAATGGGGTATATATATGTACATCATAATGTATATATGTATATACATCTATGTTTAAATCCAATATATAATGTATATGTACGGGGAGTCCTATCAAATAACATGTACATACATCACAGAATATGCAAAAAAAAAAAATTTAGATCCTTTAAAAAGTTAACTATTTAGAAGGATTATGTCTGGTGTTGAAAATAAATAATTTTTTCTGCATGTTCAGAGCCCTTTCATTGAAGGTTTTCTTCCGTAACAAAATAATGAACAATGTTTATTTTAGTTGTTAGTCATAACAAGATATTGTCTGGTTTTGGGTTTATTTCCGTAAGCTCGAGACAAGCGGCTGTAGGTACCTATGTCTCATAAGTTGGTTATGTCTTTTTTTTATGTTGTTTTACTATTTGCTTATTGATAATTTTATTTTATTTTTTGTTTTCGCAATTTACTTGCAGGAATTACAAGATCTTGGCAGAGATCCACCGGCACAATGCTCCGCTGGACCCGTAGGTGATGATTGTGAGTAAAGACTTTAAAACAAAATCATTTTGGAATACAATAATTAACTGAGAACCATTATTTTTAATCAATGCACACTTCGGAAAAATGTTGCTAAATGATTAATAAGTGGTAAAACCATATTTTTAATTGGATTTGCAAATATTTCTACAAACTTGCTTTAAATTTTTTTGTCTCGAACTGTAGATAGGTATCTGTATACCTGCCTATTGTTATTTTTATATTCTATTTGTTTTTCTCTCATACGGATCAACGAATTTCTGGAACGCAGGGCTAGGCAATCGGAGTAGCTTTTAGTAAGTCTTAGAAAAATCCACATGCAGGCATTTGGAAATCCATAAACTTACAAAGCTGTAGGTTAGAAGTTGTGATTGATTTTTTTTTTCTTTTGACTTAAAAACCGATAAACTTAAATCAAAATTTTGATTTGCATTTGCAGGAAATACAAACTGAAAGTTATTTGGTTATGTTTTGATATTTATGCCGGTAATCGGTTTTTGGGGAAAAATACACCATCACATAAATTGATTTGTTCTTATCTCCTCTATTAATACAGAGTTAGAAAGGTGTTTATTATTGTGGATCACCATTATTTATAGATGGAAAAGAACGATGTACATAATGCACCAGTTATAGCTTTAATTGAAATCTCATAATTGAAAATTTGAGTGGCAGAAAGCGAAGCACATAAAATGAATTGAAGTTTAATTGACTCTTGGTAAGATAGTTCAATCACAAGAATAGTAATTTTATGTCCATGTTTCGGCTATAATAGTAAAATTTGACTAGAAGTAATAAAACTGATAAAAAATAGGCGCCGATTAGGTGCGTCATTAAAGGTTTTAATTGCTAACGCAAAATCAATTATTATTTTAATGCAGAACTTAAGATTGTGACTTAATTATTATTTCTGTGAAAAAAAAATAAATTTTTGTTTAGCCTTTCACATAAAACAAAATTCAAATATTTCAATAATGAATAATTTTGCTCTTGATAATTGAAATTTTAAAAATCATTTTATGTGAAAGAAATAGAAATAATAATTAATTATCTTAAGTTTAGCATCAAAATATTTATTGATTTTTGCAAAAAATATCGTAGTTATAATGGACGCCTAAGCATTTAAATAATTATTGATTTCGCTTTCTAAGCAATTCAAAATAAATAATTGGGCTCAGTTTCGCAGTTAAAGAAGTGCCACTTTCCCTATTCCGATACGAAACTTTAAAATTTATATTGAATTTATGCGCTTATAAAAGTTGGTGATGTTGGGCACTTAAGTTCCATTCATACCCATTTTATGGCTCTGATCTAATATTTCCTATGCGTAACCGGTTATCCTCACTTGGAATATTTAAGGATCATATCATTTAAATGGGCTTTAAACATCGATTGTTAGCGAATGCTAAAGTGGTGTCGATAGTTTGCGAAAACCTCTTCCAAATAATCGATATCACTTTATAACATGGAAAAACTACTCTTGAAGTAACCTTGTAGATGTTGCTGAAACATCAAACAAAATTGTTATTGCTTTCCGTCTTCTAGGACATTTAAATATATTTATATAGTAATGTTGATCTTTTGAAATTCAATATTGTTTTTATGATTTATCAAATCTTTTAGAAATTGTAGAAGTTAAACTTAAAAAAAAAGAATCCCTTCATTAATGCCTGTCTCGTACCACAAACCTATTCCAACACTGACCAAGGCGGTTTTCAATGTACAAACCCCAATTTGCTAATTTGAAGGTTTGTGTTGAATTGAAATATGAACTCATAATTTTCATAATTGATTAATTGAAAGAATGATCTAAAAGATATTTAAAAAATCATAATAATCTTTTAACGGATTTATCAAACATCAAATGATAACTCATTTAATTTAGCATAAAAAGAACAATAAGCATTTAAATCGAATTTTTTGCAGACTAAAACAAAGTTAAAAGATTCAATCGAACAATTTTGCATACTAATTGAAGAAATTTTTATAAATTTTAAAAGGGCGGCACTCCTCTATTCGAAATTATAAAAAAAATTATAATTGGTCTAAAATTTACTGGGTAAAGAATTGTTGAACGCTAAAAACATAAAAATATGTCACTAAATTTTATTTTGCTATCACTAACATAAAACTGACCATATTATTCGTAAGTTTTTTGATGCGCTAAACCCGAATCTAAGAATCACTCAAGGACGTCAGATATTGAAATATTCTTACCATAAAGTTAGAAATTGGAATATTTAGGGTTCCGCGAGGTAGTCTGTACGAAAGTATTATTTTTTTTCTTTATATTACTTTTTTAAACCATCAATTTAATTCATTGTCCTTCGATAAATCATTAATTTTGCAGTATCAAGTTTTAGTACGTTCATATTAGTCATGACCCCATTGGGGATTTAATATGGAAATGGGAAAGCAGTGTTTTTATTGTCATCGTTATACATAGTTATTTCCTGCATGAGGTTGATGTTCGAAAAGTAGGATATAAGATTAGATTAGATTGCTACTGCTTCTTGACTTTTCAATTCCAATATTTTACAAACCTGATGTGCTAGCCTAGTTCTCAAGTTAAATTTACATATATGTTAACAAAGTTGTTTATGTTACAATTCATTTCATAAAAATGATGCCCATTCAACGCTTACATCTTGAGTTGTCGGATCATTAAGGTCGCGATGTTAAATCTTAGGGAGATTCACAGAGCTTCATTCTATTTGGAATCTGTCTTTTTTTTTATTCCTATGATCTCACAAAAGTAGAAAGTGGCAACGCCATTTTTATAGTTTAATTCGTCTCCTTCGTTTGTGACCTTGGGCAATATCCCCAAGTTCATCACTTGTTCATAAGAATAGCCCAGAGAACTACTATTTTCTGTTTTATAAGCAAAATCAAATGAAATAGCTGTCACATTATTACATAGAAACTTAACGTGTGGAACACCCATATTATTATGAAATAATTGTAGTACTAATATTATAATAAATTCAACTTAGGTTAAAATATGTGTGTTAGAGAAATTGTATCATATAGTAAAAAAAATAGTGATCACATTTTTATTTAAAAACATATCCATGTTTAAGAAAGACTGTGCTATAAAACCAACAATTTTTATTTTGTTTTGAATATTAATTTAAAAAAAATTAATCAACTTAAGTGAAAAAAAAAATTAAATGTTAATTCATTATAAAAATCGCAGCGTACAAGAATTTCTTTGGTACCTCAAAATAAAAAACTGGAAAATCTAAAGCTACAAACGAAACAGTTTAAAACACTGAGCCTAAACTTTTAATATCAGATTGTCAAGTGCCACTTATTCCGGTAAATGTGTGCCTTTCTGAGCAGTTAAGTGTATAAATGAGTGGCTAAAATTAATCCTTTCTCTTCTTTTTTTGTTCCTAATTTACCAAATGTCAATTTTACTCGAGTTTACTTCCGCAAGGTACGTTCGGAAGCGCTCTTCACTTCCGAAAGCAGCAATTAATGAAACTGTGGAATTATATCATGGTGGCAACTCTGCATTGCGCTTCTTGGGCAGAATTTGTTAGGGAAGGAATGTAATTAACTATGTCTTCTGTCAATGATTGTCTGGCAAGCATGAAATAGCTATAACGCCGGATAGAACATTAATTCGTAAAAACAATTGGTGGTAGTGCCTTAAAGTTGTTGTTGTTGTTCACAAAAATTCAATGAAATTGACGGAATACAGAATGGTCAAGTCTAATAAACTGACATTCTCTGTACAAATAGTACAATAAAAATAAAAACTATTTTATTAGTTTAAGCCTTTTACAAAATAAAATCTTCATTATTTCAATGATGAGCTTACTTGGCTTATGAAATATGTGCATGAAATGGTCAAAATTATTCTCTTTTTTTTTGATAAAAATAATGAGTGATTTCACTATGTTAAAATAACATTTATAATTCACATAGGCATGCTTGAAAATAATTAAAAATTTATGTATTTTATTGTTAGCTTGCGTCATTGACAAAGCGAAATCACTTATTATTTGTATTTTACTATATAGCTTGTATTCAGCCTTATTCTGCTATTCGATTCTATCAACTTTAGCAAAAACGGACGGGAGCTAAGATCCTTTTTTTCCGCTGTTATAGTACCAATCGCTTTTGCAATATTTTAATTAAACATTTATAATTGTAACTTTTGTGGATAGCTATAATCGACGTCTAAAGAAGACCGTCATAACTTAAAATTTGAATTAATTTCACACACTAAAGTCTTATCTTTTCCATATCGTTTTCACGAAAACCAAATCTTCAATCGTATTTACCTGAATATCAAAAGGTAAAATAATAAATAAAAACACGTGAAAGGCTAGTGGAGAATCAGAGCATTAACGATTTACATCTCAGAAACAATGAGGGCTATCACGAAAAAAAACTTAATTTTATTGTTATCGGGAATAGGTTTTTAGTTGTCATTGAGAAAAACAAGATTCCTATGGAAATTGCTGATAGGCCCCGATGTCTTCTTTTTCATTAGAAATTGCCATACTTCCGACTCCCTGAAGATGGTGCTTTCAAAAATAAAGAATAAACAAAATTCTAACCATTTGTTTTGTCAACTTTTTAACTGTGCGGTTTTAAAAACTTGTCCTATTATTAGAAAGTCGGATCTATGACAAGAAATTGTCAAAATTACAACCACAAATTTTTCTCCAGGACCAATGGGAATTGAAATAAATCGATTTAAAATGACAAGGGGGTGAAATAGGAACAACATGAATACGCCAAAGTTTTAAATAATTACAAGACAAAAGTCTGATCTTCTTTGAGTTTTGCCTTCTAAAGCTAATTAAAACTTTAATCATGACTTTCGAAGATAGCTGCGACAGGCGCCTAGGTAGTTACTTAATTTTACTTTCGATTCTAGTCTATTCTATTCTACGAATGCGAAAAATAGAATCTA
Source organism: Syrphus vitripennis (assembly GCA_958431115.1). NCBI lineage: Eukaryota > Metazoa > Arthropoda > Insecta > Diptera > Syrphidae > Syrphus > Syrphus vitripennis. The sequence goes on from OY288108.1 coordinate 47,037,783, forward strand.
CTTGTGAAGTAATTTTGATTTCTTTATTTCTTAAAAGGCCATAACTTAAAAAAAAAAACTGTTTAGTCCGTGCCTTTTTTTAATTTTTGAGTTTTTTGCTGTTGTTTTTTTCACTGTTTGGGTGAAAAATTCCTTTAATTTTTTCGGGTTCTGGAGTTTTTTTAATAACTTACAAGCAACTAGACAATAATATTACATTGTGATGCCATACATATTTATGTTTTTTTTTTTTTTGTTCCCAATGCTGAAAAAACAGGCTGAAACAGGTTTGTCTCTGATTTGAAATCCACCTTATAACTCTCAATAAGCCAAAAATATAAAAATTGTAGAAATTACATAAATGGCTTATTCCAAATGGCTGGACCATACAACTCATGTTATAGTAATATTATAAATTGACACTTTTGCAAATGGTGTATCTACTTGATTGAAATTAATCTTCATTCATTTACGATTTGATTGATATTTCATTTTATCACAAACTTACTCATTTCGATATGATTTTTTATTTCATCATCAGCTGCCCAAAGCACAAAATTAAGACTTGTTTTTTTTTTAACTAAAAATTTATGGTGCAAAATAGAATGATAGAAGACAATTCTGTATTGCGTCATGGATTTTAAAGAACCTAAAACACTTTTTGAAAAGTCATTCATAAGATAATACCTTAACATTAATTCTTCATAGAGCGTTTTTTTTTTTTTTAATCGACTGTGACGGTTTGGTATTAATTTTAATAAATATATTTTCCAATTCATGTATTATCAAACAAAAAGCAAAGATCTGCTTTGCAACGAATATGTACACAAATGCAAACAGTAGATTAACTGCACTTGCTTTCAGCGAAGTTAGGATAAAACACACTAGTGCTCATTTTTGATGCAATTATCTCGATTGCTGTACTTCAGTCGCCAATTCAAAAGTTCATATCAATTAATTCATGCTCAATTATGTAAAAATATTTTGAATATTTAAGAACAATATTTATTCCAATGTAACTTCAGTCAGATTTTCAAATCATTTGTTGCAATAAAACACGGACGGGTATCGATTTTTTTTTGTTTACAAAAGTGTGATTGCCGTTTCATTTATGTATGACCTTCGAAATCGATGAAATTCTATCTGCATTCTATCTGCAAAATGAATGGGTTGCGAATCAATGCATATATTCTGTCAAGTTTTCTGAAATGCAATTGTTGCGCGCACAAGCTTCCCGCTTCTAGAGCAAAACACTCAAAGACTTTGAGCGAACTGGAAGACGTCTCTCTACAACCGCGGAAGGAATAAAGACGTCAAAATTAAGGGCCAGGACTGGACTACGGTTGCAAAACCAATGACAATGACAAATTTTCTTGCAACAAAAAAAAAAAACAGCGATTTTAAAAACCTTAATATCCACTGGCTTAGGCAATAATAGATATCGATTTTTCTCTGTATTTGTTCTTATTTGCTTAGACGTAAGAAAATCTATTCTACCTACATTAAAGTTATCTTATGAATATCTGTAACATTAAAAGCCTGAAACTTAAGAACCCAAAGAATTATTAACTATCGATAAAAGTAACCATTTTTAAATAAATCGTTGCAGTTTTTTTAAATTAATTCACAAGAAAATTAATTTAAGAAGACGTAAAAGCAATTTTAGTTTTAGTTTTTTTTCTTTCAAACAATTATTTACTAGGTTGCAACAATTTTCTAATATTTCGTTTCTTTTTTTAAATTATAGTATTTCACTGGCAAGCAACAATAATGGGACCTGTAAGCTTATATTAAAAATATAATTTGTTACTTATTAATAATATATATTTTTTTTATTTTTCTCTTATCAGCCGGATAGTCCATATCAAGGTGGCGTGTTTTTCTTAACAATCCATTTTCCAACAGATTATCCATTTAAACCACCAAAAGTTGCTTTCACAACTCGCATATATCATCCGAACATTAATAGTAACGGTTCGATTTGCCTCGACATTTTAAGGTCCCAATGGTCACCAGCACTGACTATTTCTAAAGGTTTTTTTTTAAGTCTATATAACTCTTGTACCATTTATTTAATTTAAAATTTCCTTTCTAGTTTTACTTTCAATTTGCTCTCTTCTTTGTGACCCGAATCCAGACGATCCACTCGTTCCTGAAATTGCAAGAATATATAAAACTGATCGAGAAAAATATAATGAGCTAGCACGAGAATGGACTAGGAAATATGCTATGTGATGCGTTCCAGTTTATAAAACCGATCCGTCATGTAAAACAAATATAAACGTTAAAATAAAAACAGTTAAAAGATACAAACAAAAGCTCTCCTACACATTTATTATTTTTGAAAAAGAAACAAAATAAATTCAAATATTCATTTAATAACTAAATTTTTATTCTTTTAAACAATACACGAAATGTTAAAACTACACTCGATTGATGTGAAAAAAGTTAATCCAAATAAAGAAGAAAAAATACAAAATAATTTAAATAAATAGTTTCCGCATGGGATTACTATAATATACAACCAATTTTATTTATTTTGTATTCCAATTATAATAACTGTACAGTTTTTGAAGACTAATTTGCTTTTTTTTTTTTTTTTAATTTGCATGATTTATGATTTGCATATGATGGAGTTTTACTTGGGGAAAATAAATTAAACAGAACCTGTCTATTACCGGTTTTATATTTTCACTGATCAACCAATTTTTTTGAATTAACTTTTACAGGTTTTTTCCCCAACTTTAATCAGTTTTGAATTTGCATCTGGTTTAGTGTGAGTTAACCTGAAAACCTAACAATTTTACGGAAAGAAGTTTTTAATCGCCATTGTTTTTGGCTTGAATATCCCTATTTAGAACAATTTTCAATTCTTATAGAAAAAGATAGACGAAGAATAAACGCATAAAACATTAATTTGCGAAACTGATGTGACCATTGACGCATTAAAAAAGAAAATCTTGCTAAATTTTGAATGTGTATTGTGTAGCAGATTATCTCTATATATAGATTAGTATAAATTATACTAATCAACTTGCATATTTGGTGTTCGCGGAAGAAAGCTAGAACAAATGACACCTGTGTTTAGTTGGCCTCAGTCATAGAGAAATCCATAACCAGGAGGCCTTCCACCAAAGGGTGGAAGTAGTAGAGTGGAAGAGTTGAAGTCCCACAATAGTTCATCATAATTAAGGGTAAATGAAGAAGAAGGTGTTTGCGACGAAAAATATTGGCATACATAGCTTTAAACCGAGTTTTTTAAAGATTCTCATTATTTTAAAAATTAAAAAAAAAAGACTGAGTTTAACTTGTGTTACTAACTTTTCATAGGATAATTTTAATTAATACAACGTTTCCACATAACTAATATTCGATATTTCTCCTGGAAACTGTTGACATTTAAAGTTGGGAGAGCAAGATTTCATTGAAATTTCTTTGAAAAATTAAAATTTGATTGAGATTTTATTCCCAAAGGAAAATTAAATCTTGAAATTTTTAACATACATATGAACTTAATTGTCAAAAAAGAATAAGAAAATAATGCATTATGATAATACTCAGTAGGATTATATATTTTCGTTGAAACATTCTTTATACATAATTTTTTGGAGGAAAATTGTATTTTAGATTATTTACTTCAACGAAAAAAAGTAACATTCAGTTGTTATGAGAGTGATTTTTACGCAAAAAAAAGCTTGGTGCTTAAATTTTTGAATTGAAATGTAAACCCATGAAGTGAATAAAATTTTATTTACTACGGTTTTTTTTACCGAAAACAATGTCACTGTCATAGTTTGGTGAAAAAAATGGAGTTTAACGTATAGGTAGTTTATTTTTGACGAAAATATTTTTCAATTTTGAAGTACTTGGAAAGCAAAAAAATTATTATTTTGATGCCAAAATCAAGAATATATTTTTTGCATAAAAGAAGTTTCCATTTGCCCTGCCCTACCGTAATCTTTTTCAATGTCATTATTTAAATTTTTTTCCAATGAAGTGGAACACAATCGCTTCAGTGATTAGTTTTCAATTTTTTCCAGCTGTCAGTTTTCCGTTCAATGATCTAGATTAACCAGTGATGTTACATAAAGATTTATTTATTTATTTTCAATAAATATATTTTTAAAAGGAGATGCTAGTTATATAAAATATAAAAGGATCATAACAAAAATAAAGAAAAATAAGGACCTTTACACTCTAGTGGTAAAAACGAAATAAAGATTTGGCGTAGTGTTTACCAAGCATTATTTAATTTTGTTATTTTGATATGAATATTTAATTATTTTCGCATTATAAAATCAATTGAACTTAAAAAAAAGTTAAAGAGAATAATAAATATACCTAACATAAACCCTTCATAATTTTAATTTATGCTGTTATTGCGTACATTTTTTTTTGTTTTGGGAAAAAGCAGAGATCTCTTTTGAATGCCAAGGTTTCTTTTAAATTTCGTGTAACATAATCAAGCTTTATCAAGGTCCGCGTTGGCTTCTGGAAAAGCCCAATTCAATTATTCCACCCACCATTCACAAATATGAGTGAACAAGCATTGTCGTGGAACGATGATGAAATTGTATGCTAATTGGAAACTGGAAAGTTTGCTATTGGTGGGTATTTTGTTGTTAGTGGTTTGTTTGACAGTACAGAATATTTTCTTTTATTTAACTCAAATTTTTTTGCCTAAATTAAATCATGTGTATACAATACAGGCAGTTTCTTAAAATCTTGGAGAAATGGCCGCTTGATAAAAATAAACAAGGAAGGTAAGCAATGCTAATTTTAAAAAAAACGTGACATTGTCTCCATTAAGAGAAAAAAAAGTTTATATAAAAGAAAATTCAGGTTCAGTCCAGGTTGATCAATTTGTTCTGAATCATAAGAGAAGACGCAGTACCCGAAACCTTTAAACTTAAAGTCCGTCCGCAAACAACAATTACGAAACAAATAAAAAAGTGCGTATACGCCCGAGTATACCAATGCATCTTCATAGGTACAGAAACAATTTGTGGTGTCCGAAATTTTTTTAAACTTTATAATGTAGAATAGAAATGCATTGGTTCTTTTTCATTCTACCTTCTTGATCACACTCTATCAACCAAAAAAGTGGAAATTGTCTTCTGAGAGTTATATTTATCTGAAACTCACATACCTAATAGAATTATATTTGAATTTAATTTTTACCAGTTCTTAAAGATATGTATGTATCTGTCTTTGTATTTTCACATTCAATTTATTTATAACAACAAAATTACAAAATTGTTTCAGTGCAGAATTTGTACTAGACATTTTAAAATTGTTCACTTTTGTCTTCTCTTTTAAGAATGAACTTGTCAGAAGTCTTTACTAATCTAATATTTATAATTTTTCAGGGATATAGCGGAGCATTTGAGAACTCTAGTACCAACCCTACAACAATCGTTTAGTACCGCAACAGTTGAAAAAAAAGAAAATCTTACTCAGCAAATTGACGCCTTGAATAGACTCTCGAAAAACGTTTACTTTTCCAAATACAAACGCTTACATTTTTCAACAGCAACAGGTCTATCCGCTAATCAATGCAGTCAAGTGCTGTCGTCAGAGTTCCTGCAATATTTAAAAGAAAATCATTAATTTAATTAATATGCAATAAAATTTGATTAAACAACTATTTATAACTTTTATTTCTGTGTGTGATATAAGTTCTTTTAAAATTTGCTGCCATTATCTTGATCATAGAGAAAAGACTTACTTAAGTAATTTCTCTATGATCTTGATATTGAATTGAACAATCTACTTTTGAAGGGTCTATAGGGTTTGAAGTTCATATTCGATCTTCCGTGCGCACAGAGTAGCATCCAACCTAAAAGGAAACAGCCAGCTACAAATTTTCGGCGCATATGACATTTGATAAGCTGTTACTAAGTTGAGCCTAGAGTTATTTTTATGACTAAATTAAAAATTTAATTGAGTAATTAAATTAAGTTATGTTTGTATAAATAGAGAACGAATAAAGAGAACTTGATTTTAGCTAGATCTGAGTACTATGAATATGCTCCGTTGCTGTTATGTTTAACAAACTTTCTAAGGCAATCGTTTAAAAAAAATTATGAACGGAACACAAATCAAAAAGATCAGCAACGCTTTAAAAAACCGTAAAATACTCTAGAATAATTTATATATGTATGTATAGTAATTTTTTATAAAAAAAATTTGAATAGGTATTCAAAAACCTTAGTGGAAAGAACCCTACGTACATTCATAATATAACAATTCGAACTGAACTTAGTAAACAACTATGAATGTGCTCAATAAATGTATAGGGTCTGCTCAAGCTATCAACCATGAATAGTTCCCTTGCGTTGTTGCAAGTTGTGAAAAAATGTGTCGGAAAAATATTCACCCTAAAAAAATGGTTGACAAAAAAAAAATTGTCAAAATATTTTTTTGAGAAAAATTCGTCAAAAACAAAATTAAGTCAGAAAAAAATTTACAAAAAATAAAAAAAAAGTAAAAAATAAAATAAAAATTTTTGTCGTTCCAAGAAAAAAGAGAAGTTGAAAAAAAAAATTGATTAAAACCCTAGATTCATAAACTATATTCATTGTAACATAGTTCATAAATATACGTCTATGAGACCCCTTACCTCAAAAGTTATCCTTTTTAATAATTATAAAGATTTGTGCAAAAATTACACTTAATTTACTTTAAGGAACATTTATTTTAAACAAATTAAAGAAAACATAATGACATTTTTTCACTCGACGCAATCTTGACACCAACTCCCGCGATGCTCCCCGCACATGGGACGTTTACAAGAGGTGCAGAAAAATCTGGTCTTACGCTTTTTTTTATAATCGCAGAAAACAAAATTTTTTCTAGCTTGATTTTCAGGATTTACCGGATCACAGGGCGAAGTGTCACCTAGAATGGCATCAATATTCATTTTTAGGCATCGCCTCAAAGTTGGTGCTTCCCAACGATGACGCAACCAGGGCTCTATCAACTTGTTTGATATCTCTTTCACAAATGCTCGTCTTGTCAATGGTTTTTGGTTATTACGGTTGGTATTATGTACGTGGATGACAAAAGAGTTGAATATACACATGTTCAATATGCCATAAAAGTAGCACAGTGGCCATCTTTACTATAATTAACTGTAACACTATTCATAAACATACGTACCCGAGACCCCTTACACTTAAAATATCGAATACTCAAAGTCTTTTCACCAACGAAACTTCCGCAACCATAAGCGCTCTTGGTTTTAGGAAGGTACTAAGATGCACGTGTTTGTATCTCTTGCACATCGCAAGCTATGATCAATTTTTGAACTGAGAAGGTCTCTGAGACCCATGTTTATGAATCTAGGGTTAAAAAAATATTTTCCAACAAAATTGTCCAAACAACCAATTGAAAATTGAAACCCCTACTCAGCCCATTGAATAAGAAATACTTACTTCTTACTTACTTACTTATAAGTACTTCTTATCCATTGAATAAGAAATACTTACTTCTTACTTACTTACTTATAAGTACTTCTTATTCAATGACTCAGCTATCATTTCATAATCACATCAGTGTTTTGTTGTCAAAATTTGAAAGAGAAAAGATAAAGATAAGCGTGAAAAATCCAATTAAAATGACTCCGAAAAAAAGCTCTTAAAATTCGTTTTTTTTTTCAAATTTGTGTGATAACATTTGCTTCAAAATTTAGTTCGTCACCCATAAATAAATTTAAATAGTTCATTAGTGATTAAATTAGATAAGTTGTTAAAATTTATTCAAATATCAAAAGTGGTTTCTTTTGGGAAACCTTGATTATATTTTATATGAAATAAAAATACAACAACCGTGGTATGGATACTACCGATGGATAGAGCTTCGAAGTTTTTGGGGGTTTAACCTTTAGATGTTGGTACCGATTGCATGCTTTCACGAGTCTCGATTGTTATGTTCATAGAGTATGGTTCTGATGTGAAAGATTATAGCGTCGTTGTCGTTTAAAACTTGTGGAACTCTTATATTTCAATAAATTAATTTTATTTAATTACTAATTCAATTAAAGACAATTTACAGCTTGACAAATAGGTAATGGGGTAAATTTTGATATTAAAAATTTTCTTCATTATAAATTGGAAGCATGTTTTCTGGCACAGTCTATCAATTGCATTCCTTTGAAGTCTAACTGAATGTTTAAAAAATTTTCTTATGGTGTTGTTATTAAATTTTTTACAGTCATAAAGTCAGCTGTATTATAAACAAATGAAATCAAATATCTTTTTTTTTATTTTTTTTTATTGTTTAGAAAGGAAATTTCGAGCAGTGCTGTGTTAACAATATATTGGAAAATATTTGCTGGCAGAGTGCTGTTGTTGTTGACGGCGGCGCGGCGCTGGTGATGTTCCTCGTTTGCAATCTATGTAGTCTTACCTTAAGCTTAAGTCTTACCTTAAACTGTTGTTCAATTGACTTGTAGTTTCCTTCACACAATTTGGTTAGGACTTGCAAAGAAAGACAACACCACAATTTTGACAAGAAATATGACTTGAACTTGACTGGCACATAAGTTCGGTTATAGCTCCACAAGTTTTCTAACCTGAAAATTTTAACCTAAAAGTCTCCATTAAGTGCACGACATTTGAGTAAAATTCAAAGGAAATCGAAAAGATAGACATACATAATGTAAATGATTAATCAAAATGAAAAAAAAAAAAACATAGAGAGATTATAAACAAAAAATTATGTCTCTCCAACTTCAAAATTTATCCAGACCTTAAGATAACGATTGTAGAAATAAAAATTGTAGAGATAAAATTGTATACCAGGCTTATATCTTTAACCGAGGTAAAAAAAATTACTTATACATCTTGTAAAATTTAAATCTTTTAATTTATACTAACCACCTTCTCAACGGTCAAGTTTATTAAAGGACAAGATAGTCAAATTTAGTGATAACTTAAATGATTCAGGGAAATGAGCCATAATGAAATATGCTTATTGTTCACTTTACAGAAATATTTAAGGCTTCACTTTAAATTGGTCATGGGTTGATCCCAAAGCCTAGTAAATTTAATCAACTAATGAGTTCATTACACAAAACCATTACTCATTAATTAAATTTGCTATTGTACAAAGAAGAAGTAAAAATCTACTACTGAAATGTCAGTAACAGTTTATATAAGCCAAAAGTGATAATTAAAATAAAGCTCTTGTGAAATAAAAAAGAAACAAGTTTCTAAACACAAAATAACGTAAAGTTAATATACCGTACCGTACACGTACTCCTTAAATCGTAATTATTTTTCTTTTCTCTAAGCTTTGAAAATAATTCTTGGTCTAATATATTAAGCGAGTCATCCGAACTCAAAATAATCAATGAAGAAGAAGCTTTCATTTTAGCTTTAAAACAAACTTCCTGTTTTTGTTTTACTGGGCATGTGCTGTAAAGCAAAATTTTTTTTTTAATACAAAGTCTGTGAATATATGGTTTTTGTTCTCAATTAAAAATGCTGATAAATTTAAGAAATTATTAAAAAATAAATTCAAAATCTCAATTTTTCAAACGTTCGTATCCATAATTTAAACCACGCACAATTTTGTTTTAATTTAAAGTGTTTTTTTAGGTGCTGTCATGCTCAAACAAAAACTATTCGAAGTTAGAAATCACAGGACGGGTAAGCTCTCATGGCATTTATTTATTTTTTTTCTGTTATGATATTGGGTCTACAAATATATATTTCCTGGATTTAACAAAATTACAATATGTACAAAGTGTGTATCAAATTAGTTTTTTGATTATTGTGATTAAATTTATAAGAGTTTGATTCAAAACAATAAGTTATTGTTTTGCCTATAAGAATCGATAATTCCTACAGCGTTAACAATTTATTGCTCTTTAAAATGTGTCTCTAATTGAGTAATTCATATTTGTTTATATTAAATGACATTTTTTTTCAAATAATTATATGCAGGTGAATATAAATTTCACATACTTATAGTGTTAAAATGTTATATCTGAATTAGAACACATACAGCTAGAAATGCATCTTTAATCTCTTTTTTTTTAATATGCCTACCTTAACGATAAAAAGTTTTGTCTTGGAACTGTGAGCATTAACTCTACCCAATAAATATGGACTAGCTATGATACATTTATGTACATTGTACGTAATGAAACAAATTTATTCATACCTTGCCATTGCAAATTAAAAAAATAAAAAAAACTTTTGTTTTAATACAATTCAACTAGTTCCAGATTTTAGTGCTTAGATGAAAATGAATTAACACATTTATATACGAATCAGTGCCATTTCATAAAAGTGTTTTGTTCCGCAAAAGGTGTGTTCCTAGATCAGTTTTTGTGGTTTCTTTGAAATTCCAACACAAATTTGTATGGACTATTATGAGTGTATTTTGTCAAAAGGGTTTGGCGGTAAAGCATTTCAATGTTATGAATTGTACTTTTACCTTCTTTGAGAATTGAGTTATAGATAAGTAAAAATTCTATGGAAAATATATCAATCAATCATAATTTCAATACCTCCGATGCTATCCATTCATTTGTATGTTCACAATATAAGTATGTAGTTTGGCTAGTTAAAATCGAATAAAAAAAATATGTGAATTTCAGCGGTGAAGATTATAAGCATTCACGGCGGCATTGTTAAATCAACTTTAAAAAGATTATTTCAAATTATCGGCTAGTAAAATGAAAAAAAAAACCATTGCATACATTTAGATACAAATTATCTGGTTTCGCATTTTATTTTTAAAAACAACAATTGCTGTTCAGTTTGGTGAGGTCCTGATCGAATAGTTATGGACATCAACAAAAGTATTGGGGAATTTATGCAACGGTGGAAACTCATAGTAAAGGAATTGTCAAAATTTCTATGAAAATTTTGTTTACCATGTTTAGCATATTGTTACAAAACAAATCTGTTGTTAAAATGGAGATGTGAAAACACTTTGGGTGGGTCTACACTTTCATTCTTCAACGGATTCTTTCAGTTTTTTTGAATGTACAGAAAGGAGAACGATAGAGGAAAGGTTTTAAGTTCACTTGAAAAATCCTTCCTCATAAGGTCATAAAAATTTCCTTTTCGTGCGCTAATAAGCGACGATATTTTGAGTTCAGAATCTTTTAAAACTAATGGGGTTTTCCATGGGTAATCCAGATTTCGATCAAAAAATTGATTTTTTTTTCGTGGCCCATGGAATACAATCGGAATTGATTTTTTTTTGTCATTGTATTGATGTAACTTCGTGTACGTGTAAACGAATATTTATTTGTTTTCTTTTTGAAATAGAATTTTCATTACATCAAAAAAATCTTCACATCTTGATTTTTTTTTCAGAAGAAGAAGATGAAGTTGATGAATCTACCAATTCATGTAAAATTGCTTCCATTTTTTGTTAAATTTATTTGTTTAATAGATGAAAACTCGAACAAAACCTAAACAAAACCAAAACAAATTACATACATATAAAAAGAAAAACTTGTATCTGTCAAGCAAACAGCTGAAAGTTGTATTAGTATTAGTGCCAAGAGTGGTAAATCTGCCGAAAAATTCAGATCTGCAGATTTGATTTTAAATCAAAAATAAATCAATTTATTTTGCCCCATGGAATGCAAAAACAGGGGAAATCTGATCTTTGACTGATCTGGATCAAAAATAAATTGATTTATTTTACCCATGGAAAACCCCATAAGAGCGCTTCCATAACTACTTTGACGTTTAATGTGACACATTCAGTGATCAGCTGATTGATTTACATCGCCACTTACCACAAATACGCAAGTTTTTTAAAAGGGGCATTCATAAAACATGTTTGGTATACTTTACACAAACATTTTTCGTTTCATACAACTCATCTACTTAGCATTCCAAGCTCACTTTCAACGACAGCAGTGTGAACTTACTGTTTTTAATAAATTGCATTTAATGTGAATTCCCATAGAGTGATTTGGAAAGTTGAAAACAAAGTTTGTAGGCGGGGAGCTAAAAATGTTAAAAAAGAATATTCTTTAACCATGAAAAATAAAATTAGTTAATTTTCAGCCGGTGAGTAACGAATGTTACTTTTCCTTCTTGTTATATTTTTTTAATTATTTGTTTGGCAATAAATGTTCAAATATTTTTCTTTATTTTTTGACTAAAGGTAAAAGGAGGTAGTTCATCTTTAACCAGCTTATTGATTAAGTTTGTGATTCTGGACTGACAGTTTTCAAATTTAAGAATAAAAAAATTGACGTACGGCCCAAATATAATGATTGAAAATTAGCTACTAACCTGCCCAATTCCCCAATTGTACGAATTATTAAGAAGTTTTGCATACAAATCCTCAACTATTCTTTGATATTTTTGTATCTTGTATGTTTTAAGCGTCACCCTAACCAAGCCCGATTCTTTCGCAGGGACAAAGAAAACAATAACAACGTCGCTGCTACCGAATCGCGTCAATCAATTTTCTACGCTACCTAACTCAAAAAAAAAACAAAACACAAATTTAGGAAAATCCTATTTATGTATGTTCATAAGTCTCAATTTATTCACTCACCATTAAATTTTAAATCTTCATTAAAAAAGGAATATTTATAAAAGCTCATAAAGATTTTGTTAATTTTCTGTTTTTAATGACGGTTTTAAATTTATTGGGGTGTGAATAAATTTGAGCTAAGACTGACTTTTTAAAATATTAAAATGTATCTTTTGCATGAACCAGTTTTAAAATGTACAAATGTTTTTATTTTTATATTTCAGTCCGGCGTAAAAATCATGGATAAAATGACAGTCGCTCAAAAAAATGCATACCTTGAGGCACATATGGCTGTTCAGCAACATATGGCACAAGCAGCTTTTCATTTCAAACAACATAATCAGCGACCCGATACTCAGCATAACTCAAATTCTTCAATTCAAAACAATTCTCACCAACAAAACAGCCAGAGCCAAAATTCTCCAACAAATAATGTAAATGCTGTTGTTCAACAGCAACAACAACACCAACAACAACAACAGCAGCAACAACAACAGCAACAGCAGCAACAGCAGCAACAACAACAACAACAGCAACAACAACAGCAACAACAACAACAGCAACTACAACAGCAACACTACTCAAATAATATAAAAGTACCTCAAATAAGTTCACCAAGTTCGGGTGGAGCAGATAGCACATTTACTGTTCCGGACGATGTAGGTATGGGCTTTGAAGGTGGTGTGAGAGTACTCCAAAGCCTAGGTAGCTGGTCGCCAGACATTCCTTACAACGTTCCCAGACCAAATCTTATACCTTTTACGGAACCCTACGTGGAGGGTGGTTCGATGCATCCCGCAAGTAGACTTAAGGCCCTACAACAAGTTCAACAAGCTTCATCTAACGTTCGGAAAACAAATTCTTTAAAGAGTAAATAAAAAGGATGTTTCTTATGTTCAGAGCTGATGTTTTTGCGCGACATTTAATAATGAAACATACACTCCTGTTTTGATTTAAGTTTTCGGAAGCAATTATTTCGTCTTAAGCCTAGTATATAGTTCTTTAAAGAAAAACAAATGTATGTGTTGAAAAAAAATTTTTCATGAAAAAAAAAATTTGTCTGTCAAGCTCCATTTTTACACAAAACAATAGCAGTGACATTGTTTTGCGCGTGTTGAATAATTTTTTTTTTAAAGTTGGGTTTGGTTTAAAACATCAAATAAAATTTGGCGCAAAAATCAGAACCATAAGAAATACGTGTAACTTTGTTTTCGTTGAGGATCTGTATGTATACTAGGCTTTTAAAAATTAAGAAGTTTTAAAAGACTTTTTTATTTTGTTTCGGTGTTTATTTGATTCACCTGTCATCTTACGCCTGAAATTAAGAAAAATTATAAAACTTTCATTACCCGTGGCCTGACAGCTAAAATTAATCAAAATTGTAGTCTGAATGTTGGCAACGCTGTAAAACGAAAAATTGTTTTCAATTCGGGACGAAAATCAAAAGAGGGGTGATTAACCGAATATCCAATTAAGGGGCGAGTTATAGCGAACAGGAAAATGGATCAGGAAAATTTTTCTGATGGATTATTTAGTAAGTTCTCGATCGATTTGAAACACATAAGCTGAAGTATTCGATGACAAATGACAATTTTAATGCACTATGTAAAAAAAAAATTTATTGAACGTAGGATTTTTGATAAAAAAGCATTTGTTTATTTTCCTGATGCAAGTTCATCAGGAAAACAAATAAATGCATTTTTATCAAAAAACCTTTGTTCAATCAGTTTTTTTTTTTACATAGTGCATTAAAATTGTCATTTGTCATCGATTACTTCAGCCTATGTGTTTCAAATCGATCGAGAACTTACTAAATAATCCATCAGAAAAATTTTCCTGATCCATTTTCCTGTTCGCTATAACTCGCCTCTAAAGGTGCGTTTTTAAGCCATTAATGGTCTTGTTAAAAAAAAAAGTATATCTTGACAAGACGACACCATTTTGGTAATAAAATTAAAGCTTCTTCAGTGGCATTATAACAGAGTAGCTTTTGTCGACATATGTACATAAGTGTTTTTTCTATTTTTTAACTGATGATACTCTACAGATGGAACCCTAAAATTCTGTCTCTGTCTCACTTCCATAAAATACGATGTAATGATTCGACTTTGAAAACACAATAACCACCATAAATAAAAATTTTTGACAAAAATGTAAATTTATTTCTCAAAACAATTTTTTTTAAACATAAGCTACTCTGTCAAACTACCACAGATATATTATACATACATACATAGATATCGATATCAAGTATGAAAATATCGCTAGTGACCTATACCTTTTCCGGTTTAACTTAAGCCCCGGGAAACCTCTGGGCAAATGCAGCCCCAATGGGCTTAGTTGTTGCATTTAACACGTAAATTGTTTTGCCGAGGCGTAGTTTTTTTTTAGCATTTTAAACGTTTTAAGAATTATTTGTAACAAAGTAGCTGCCAAATATATAAATGCCGCCAAAAACCATTAATCAGCAAAACGAACATCCGTATTCGAAATTTGTATTTTTTAATTTTAAGGTTCTAACAAGGCATTTGAATGCACAATTTGCGGGAAGGCGTTAGCAAGAAAAGACAAACTAACAATACACATGCGTATTCATACTGGGGAAAAGCCATACATTTGTGAGGTACATAAAACTTAAATTACATAATAAAGTTGTTTTATTGAGCATTTTTATATTTTCTTATAGGTTTGCAATAAGGCTTTTGCTCGAAGAGACAAGCTTGTAATACACATGAATAAGTTCAAACACGTAACACCTACGAACATAGCGCCTTTAGGAAAGCGACTCAATAGTATAATCAAGAAAAAAGATCCAGATAGCAAAGAGAGTAAAAATATCATCGAGTCTATGCAATCTTCAACTAATATCGTAATACAATCTAGTCAACATCAACAAACGAGTACTGCTATAGCAGGAATTATAATTCCACATCATCATCAACAGCAACTATCATGGACTTGTGAGTTATGTGGTCGTATGTTTTCTACGCGAGACGAGTGGTCCTTGCATGCTAAAAGTCATTTGGAGGTAAGTTAAAAAATTGTAATAAAATTGCTTCACGTGGCAAAGTATTAATGAATTGTCAAAAAACTGATGCTGATGCTAGGGTTTTTATTTCACATCGAGCACTTCTGTGATTTTTTGATATTTCCACAGTTATACCGTAGCCGTTCGGATTTGGTATATAAAAATTGTAAGTTCTCTTACATTCATTCAGATATGGTGGAGATTTGTAAGTCACTTAGGACCTAGTTCTTCATGGACTGTCGCACAAGCAAATTATAAGGTTGACCGGGTTGACCTCAGAAAACGACGAGAGGCCTACCGGTTTTGAATTGTTCCATGGCTGAGGCCAACTAAATGCACTCGTCGTTGTATTTGTTTTGCACCTGCCTTTCTTC
The DNA here is from genome assembly GCA_958431115.1 of Syrphus vitripennis. Lineage (NCBI taxonomy): Eukaryota > Metazoa > Arthropoda > Insecta > Diptera > Syrphidae > Syrphus > Syrphus vitripennis. Next base: position 47,053,683 of record OY288108.1, read on the forward strand.
CGCCATAGTTGTGGAACGGCGTGTGCCATTTCCTTTTTGAGTTGGGTTCTCAGTACATCCACTTTTTACAAGGCAATACCACCTAATGTGGTTATGGTAAATAGGATGGCATATTTGTAGTGAAGGCTTCCTCGGATTTTCTTGCTTCTTATTCGATCTTTGTCACTACTACTGTTATGAGAAGCATCTTCATTTCAGTTGCCTGAAATAGGTCTGTGTGGAACAAAATTTTACACAAAGACACTCGGGTTCTCGCTAATGCGGTATCCGTTTTTCTCCAGAACATTCACCTAGACATTAAGTAATCCTTGCAAGTGCAAAGGATCTTAACTTAGCAATGAATAACTAATTCATCTCGGGGTTTGTCAGTTTGTCTTCAAGCAAAGGACTCAAGACACCTCTCTGGTGCACACCTTCTATTGGGAACTCTTCGAAGATTCTTCCAGGGCAGCTTACCTTCGTTTTAACTTGCTCGTACATGTCAATGATCATCTGCACGTAAACTTCTGGAACTTCTGGAACATCAAGGGATGCCCAAGTGCGGCCCGTATCATAAGTATCTCGTGGTTGTCGAATGCTTTTTCAAAATCAACCAATACAATATGAAAATCTCTTGAGAAATTCCTATATATTTTTCCATTCTTAATCTTATACTCTGAATTGGATCAGTGGTTGATTTACCCGAAACAAACCCGCACTGGTATATTTTTCGCAGTGCTTGAGCGGCTGCAGATATTTAATCCAGCTCCCGTACATGTTCTTGGTACATACTTCGTACTCCCTGTTATACTGTTTTCTTACTTCTTTCTTGTAACTTCTTTACTTTGTCAACACGAAACCAAGGAAGACCAAATATTTATACAAGTGAAAAAAAAGATTCTTAAAAATGCTAATGTTTTAAAATAAAAAAAAAACTCGATATATGTAATTACTATAAAATAGTAAGATTACTCTAATACAATATAAGTCACATAAATTATCAAAATTAATATTTTCTTAAACAAAATATTAAACAATCAAATTTTTATTTGTTTTTTATCATTTTAGGGCTAATTTGGACATAAAAAAATCAAAGTTCGAAAAGGAAAAATGACATTTTACGGAAGTCAAGTCAATGTGTACATTATATGTGTGCCATAATACCTCACTTAATTGTATCGAATACTAGGACACACGGACTTAAAGTATATTACATTTTATTTGTGATTTTGTTTTCAAACATAGACTAGTGAGTTAAAATATAATAAAAACAACCCCAAAATATTATGTATCTTTTCTTTATTGAAAATACAAGAATGTAAAAGGTAAAAGTTAGTGTTTGGTAATTTGAAAAAATTAAATTTATTTACTACATATGTATATGTACATATTTTTATAGAGTCGAGTCAATGAACCCGATAACTTCGCTTGTTCAATAAGTAGCTTTTATTTAATACTTAATTTTTTTTTTGTTATTTGATACTACGTTCTCAATAGAGCCGAAATGAGGTAATTTCGCAACTTACGAAAACAGCTCATTTTTGTTTTCTCTTTCAGTCTCATAGAGATATTTCAAATTTACGAGGCTTCTTCAAAATAGAATCCAAGTTTATGTTTGAATGAGTGCATTCACCTAATTTCCTTATTTCTCATTTGGTCATATGAATTTGTGTGGGGAATGAGGTAATTCGTAAATTTTCAACGAAATTACCTCAGTCGGCCTAATGAAAACACACTATAAATCCCAGTGTTCTCGATATTGGGACCGTTTTAATTTTTAAAACTAAGCAATATTATGTAATGTAAGACAATACATTTTCTTTCTATAATACGGGTTGAAACTTTCAATAAATATTTCCCCTTTGTGCCATATAGACCCACTTTATCCAAACAATTTCCTTTTGTATTCTTAAAGTTTAAAAAAGGCTCTACCAATAACCATTTCAAGTCTCAACCTGTCTTGTTGAAAAAAAAAAATTAATTCTCATCAAAATCCATATTTTAGTTCTATAAATAAATTAATTAATTAGTACCACATTCGAAATCGTTTCAAAATTTAAATAATTCTCGTAATTCTAAAATAATTTTTTTCCAAATCAAATCTGCTGCTATTTAAAACCTTTATTGACTCGACTAATAATCCTGGTTGCTTACTTAGCAAAATCGCATTGCTCAGTCATCAGTTAATTATATTCTTTAAAATAGAAATTGTAAGATTAACAAACTACATAAATAGAGTGATGAAAGAGGAAACAGACGAATAAGTTTTGACAATTTCGTCAGATCGTAAAATGAAGGGGAGCGTTTATTAAGTCATACTAACTAACGCCGACACTGTCTACTATACTATGTATTTACGTTCTTGGAACTTGGACGCTAATCTGTACTCGTCGACTGCAGAATGTACCTTACATTTGGCTTAAGAAGAGGTAGGTATGTTTCTTTTCTTAAATTTTAACTTAACTAATTTGAATTCTGTAATTCCAGATGAGTATTACCGTCTTCGTAAGTGGTGACGGCGACGGTTATAGCTGAATAGCTGAATAGCTGAACTCTAATAACCTCATAAAACTGTACGATTCGATCCCTTGAACATTTTATCCCATTCGGAGAGTACCTAAGTATACATTTTTTTTAATCTTCTGTGTTTCAAGTTCAAGTGTTCTACAAAAAATTGTTATCATTTCTTGGGATTATTTTACTCGTGCCGAGAACATTTAAACCTTAGTGTTGGTTGAAACATATAATATTTATTTATCATTGTAAAATGTGCAGAAACAAACTTTAAAAAAAGACGCTGTTATATACTATTCAATACCATGATTGAGATATTTGCAATTAAACACAAATATAAAAAAAAATGTTCACAAAATTACCAGAAAACAAAAAACTTCCGAAAATTACCGAATTGCCTAATCACGGTTACCTGTGCTTGACTGATGCACAGAGCGAAAAACTTAATTTAAGTAGCATTTGTCCGCTTCCGAATAATTCGCAAAAAAAATTAATTGTCAAATTGAAAAATTATAAAAGATTTTTCCAATACTGAAGGTCCTTATTTATTTAAAGCACTGACAGCAAAATGTTGCTAGGAGTTCGTAAATTGTACATATGCCCCAACAATTAAAATGTATGTTTATGAAGTTTGTGCTAAAATAATAAAAGCAAAATAGTATTAAGCGAAATATGATATTGCAAAATAATGAAGTGCAAAGTAAAACAAAGTTATGAAAAAACCATAACCTCGGGACATAAGAACTTGCAAAACAAAAATTCCCAAATGATTAAATGGTTCATTTGTGAAAACAAAATCGAACTGGAGAGGAGATCTATTCTATTTCCCACCCTATAGGTTGGAGGCGAAGTTTCATAAGAAAAATTATTTAAAACTTAATATTTATGTAAGAAAAAAATCTTTGGAGCATTTTTGTTTATTATTTTTTTTTTTGGATTTCCATGCATTTAAGACTTTGAAGGAAAAGTTATACATCATTAAACATTTTGAGCTTATTTAATGGAAATCATAAGACAACATTAGGTTTTTAATTTTATGTTTTAGTTCACAAGAAAATAATTAAAATGCACAACAAAATAAAAAAAATTTAAGCCACCCTACCCCACACTTTATAATTTTTAAATTTTAGCTTAGAAGTCAGCTGCGATAACGTGCGATGTTGTAAGTTATCAGTAAATTAGTGATCAAAGCCAGAAAATTAAAAAAAACGCTATTTTTTGTAATTTTAAACAAATATTAAAAAACAATGGCAATGGAATTAAAATATCATATTATATCTTTTTTTGGGGAGAGTACGATAACTTGGGCGCCGAAAATTGATAACGGATTTTCACAGGGGTTCAAATACAATCATTTTTAACTATGGGCGGGGAGGGGGTCTTTCTTGACCCGTTTGGGCGGGAAGGGCAATTTATGAAAAAGTACTAAAAGTGAAAAAAAATAACGGTTTTATTTACAATTAAGTTTAATACTTTAATACAATACTTTGTACTATTAGCCACTTTTTAAATCAGGTTAAATTTATGCACAGTTTTCGAAAAAATGATTTTCAAACAAAAAATTCCTGAAAAAAACAAAAAAAAGTTTAAAGTGTAGTTTCTCAAAACCATACGATTTAATATAATTTTTTTGTACCTATAATTCGGTGCTCTCATTATTTCCTAATCAAAAACTGAAAATTAGATTATTTTACGACTTCTAGTTTTTGAGAAAATTGAAATACTAAAACTACTATTTTATGAGATTTTAATTTTTGTTGGTATTTATATAAGATTACCATTATTTTTAAATGACGTTTTTCCACTTTAAGTAATTTTTTCATGAACTTGACTCTCCCTCCCAAACGGGAAAAGATAGACCCCCTCCCATAGCAAAAATTTGTTTTAAACCCCTCTACAAAAAAACGTTGTCAATTTTCGGCGCCCAAGTATTTCAGTATTTATTTTTTTTTATTTATTATTTATTTATTTTTTAACTCTGCGTTTTTCAGTACTGGTTTGTTTTGAAAATTCAATGCTTTTATAATTTAGAAGGTAAAAGTTGAAAACCAGATGATCTTAGGACTTATGACTTTTAAAGATAAAAGCAAATATCATAAAGACTTTCTATAATTTTTTAAAAACATTTATTTATCTATTTTAAATTGTTCCGCTTCTACATTTGAATAATTTTTAACTATAAAAGAATAATACTTAGGTGAAAAATCTTATGATGATTGAAGTGAAATATATTCATACAATAATTATGTATGCAAAATTTCATGAAATGACCAGAAACAGACTAATTTTTCCCACTGTGCAACGCGCCGACTCTGAAGGTGGATTTTTTAATGCAATATTAATTTCGAAATCACCTTTTATCAATTTTTATCCATATTACTCTTTAAATAGATTTATATGCCAAACAGCTGAAAAAATCATTTACATATTCAGATAAATAACCCACTTTATGAGTGAGAAATTATACAATAGTGCACTTAAATAAATAGATATTCAACGAGCCACAAATTATATTATTTATTGGAAAATACATATATCTTCATGTCTGGATTTTATGGAAACTGACAAACCGTAACATAGATCTAAATTACTATCTATCCGAACTGGAAGTGCTTTTAAAATAAAAGAAAAACAAAACTACTTTTTTTATAATTGACTTCGATTCTTTGTTTTGCTGTTGGTGTTTTTTGCTTTCAATTCTTGAAAAAATTACAAAAAAAAAAACATATCTACAACACTGCAACAAAAAGCAAAGTTCATACTATTATCATACTCAAAATCATACCACATACATTATATACCATTCGCGGAACTGCCGGCCGCCGCGCCCTACTTTTCTGTAACCAACATTATGCAATGCAAATCTCAATTGAGTCCAAACAAAGAATAACGAACAAATTCCTATTTGTGTGCACATAACTGCATAACCTGTTTTTTAACAGTTGAGGCGTTTTATTTGAAATTGCATTAAATCCCTTCAAAAATAACTGATTGTATTTGTACATAAACTGTAATTAACTATAATCAACCTAACTGTATCTCTTCCTTGAGAAAAAAAAATATAGACATATTGACTGCATTTCAAATTAGAACAATAAAAAGAGGTAGGTAGGTACCGTTAGATTGCAATTATGTAGTTAATCATTATTAACTTGAGCTTTTTTTGAAAAAATGGAAACGGTTCATTTGATGAGTTCAAACTCCCCACGACCTATCAATTCGCACAGCCGATCTCCAATCTTAACATGATAAATAAGAAATCAGAAATAAACTATAGGACTTTGATTTTTATTAAACACTCATCATCAATCATCATTTTCTTAAACCTTGTTAAAACTAAAACTAAAACCATCTGGAGTACGATTGAGTGAAAGCTTCCCGGGGGGCTTAAATCTCGATGGGTTTGGAGTTGTTTGCTGGTACTGGTGTGGCTGCTGATATTGTTGCGGAGGTGGTTGGTAATTTTGATAGTTCGATGGTTGCTGAGGTGGATTATATGCTGGTTGTTGTGGTGCATAAGACGGTTGTTGACCATAGCCTGGATTGTTGTAGCGTGTGTCATAACTTCCGTCATCATAGTCATTATTACCTCTGGGTGCTTGATAGTTGTTTTGAGGGGGTTGATATTGTGGCTGTGGTTGATAGCCTGGAGTTGGAGCTGGTTGAGGTGGTGCGGGTGGTGGAACTGGTAAATGGTCACCAGTTGGTTGGAAACTAAAAATAAGACAAAAATAGATATTCAAGTTTTGTGCAATATGACCTAATAGAAGCATAAATATATGCATTGTGTGAATTACATAGTAAAATGACACAGAAATCAAAGAATTCATAAATCACACATTTTTAAAAATAAGTACATATACCCCAAGGTTATGACCGTTATAAATAAAATAGTAATATAAAACGACATATTTGATCAAGTTCAATTTAATTGAGTGTTCAAGTAATAAAATTACCCGTTCTTTCCAGCAGTATAGGAAATTGTGCGACGTTGTCCAGTTGGATCTACATAGCTATAACTTCCATGGCGTGTTCCATCAGAATCTGTTTCTTCTTTAAAATTTATTCCATCTTCTTGGCTGTATGCAGCACCAAATTTTCCATCTCCAGATAGATATCTTTGTTCACTTATTATAGCTACAGGTTGCTGATTTTGTCGATATTCTTGACCAATTGTGATTGTCACAAGGGCTGATATAATTGCCTGTAATATTCAACATAGAAATTATTTAGCGCATAACAACACAACATTTTTACTCTCTTATCACAATTTGAAAAAAAAAACACTCACAAATCTAAACATTCCGAATTGGTTTTCAATTGCAATCATATAGACTGCTTACACTTTTTTAAATATTTATAAGCCTCTATAATAATGCCAAACAATTGTTGCTCAGCAACCAACCCAACTAAACTGGCTTTAACAGTGTCAACACGATTACTTTTATACTGCAGTACGGAAAACCTTGGACAAGTCAACAATTTACTTACACAAATTGGTAATGGAACCAAACTAGAAACCGATCAAGTATTTTTCTGAAGGGGTGAACACATTGTAGGTACATTACATAGCTTCATATGTATATATTATTATATGTACCATATAGTAGCCGAAAGTAAAGCAAGTAGGTATGTAGGTGCAAAGTTAACTTCCACCCGGAATCAACGAAAGTTGATTCATGAAGTAAACCATTCCATAATCAAGTTTATCATATAAATTGCAGAAAGAATTATTTTCCTTAATAATAAAAAAAAAATCGAATATATTTTACATAAACCTAAATATATGTATATTAAGTTACATTTCAAGTTTGGATTCATAAAACTGAGATGTAGGTTTGAAGGAAAATTACTGCTGTATAGGTACCTTTATCTACTTAAAAAAAAACTCCATGCGAATATTTTTTATTTCCAAACCCCGGTTACATATAAAAAAAAATCAAAATTAAAAGTCCATAGTCTTACAAAAAAAAAACAAGTAAAATAAATGATCTGTTGATCTATCTTTATATCTAGACATATAGTTTCTTTTGAATATACCCATATTTGCTACATAGTTTTTGTTGGTCAATTCATCCGCCTTATATACGAGTAATGTACCTGCAAGTCAGTGTTCAGAAATCAGAAGCTTCAAATTGTTTACAGTGTTTCAACCGAATTTTTGATTTATGTAGCTATTCGAATAAAGTAACGAAACCTTTCTCCAAATCTAGCTTAGCCTTTGCCTATAGCTACAGAATGAAATTATTAATTGAATTATAAATTAAATTAAATTTCATTCTTAAAATTAACCAGAGAACCACTTATAATGAAATAAAGCTGAGATACATAGCTTATAAATATATCCTTGTTAGATTAATAAATAAATATTTTTCTTTAATTTTTATTGGATGCAAGAAATAGTTTTAACAAGTTACTATTCCTTTTTTAGTACAGAAGTATTTATAATACATATGTATATGTATGACATTAGACCTTGTACAATATCCGGTCAAGAGCGTACGAAGGATTTTGATCTGGGTGGGGCAAACTCATTCGAGATCAAACTAAGCTGATTTTTACATTTTTATATTTGCATATAAACAAAAACTTTTGTATAAAAGGTCACCAATGAAAAGGAATAAAGGTCTAATGAGACACCAAAGTTCTTATTTGTTTCTTAATGATTTGATGGCTTTAGTAGTCTAATTTTCAATAAATTGATGAAAATGAAAACTTGCCAAGTAAGGTTGCCCAATTTTAGTCAGTGGTCATAAAATAACAAATAAGAGCTTGGCTAGTACTAGATCTCATATTTGAAACAGTCGAGTTGGAAAGGCAAATGCTGCGTTCGGGATGCTGTCGAAAATATAGAGCAACAACTCTATAAGCTTAAAAACCAAACTTCGACTTTTCCTTTCAAATGTTAAATCCGAGCTTCTTTGCGGATGCAGCACTTGGAGAGTAACATGCACCTTAACAACAAAACTACAAAAGTTCGTAATTAGATGTCTGTGAAACACCTTGAGGATTTTCTGGTCCAATTGTATCTTTTTTTTTATTTAGCGCGCACTCAAGGGATTTTTTTTTGTATCCTTTATATGTCAGAGACACAGTTCGAGCTTTAGGAGGGGATTTGAAAGGAGATGTCGGTGAACATTAGTCTTGAATTTCGGTATATCACAATGAAATGGAAAGACATAGCGTGGAAGGGTATTCCACATTCGCGTAGTACGGCCAAAGAACGAAGCCCTGTACTTGACAGTACGACGGAAATTGGGTTCAAGAGTAAACTGATGCGGATTCCTGGAAGCGCGAGTATTACGGTTGAAACGTTTAAGGGGAGGAATGCAACTGGATATTTCATTAGAGCACTTACCGAAAAAGTAACTATAAAAGAGTAAGAGACAGGAAACGTTACGCCGGTGTTCAAGTGACGTAAAAGTATCGATTATTTTCCTGACTCCGATCATTTTGAAGGCTCGTCTTTGTCAGTTGCTGGAGCACCAGCCCAGATATGGGAGTTATACTTAAGCTTTGGACGTATATAACTTTTATATATAATAGCCAATTCAGAAGGGGAAAAGAATTTCTTGCATCTCCAAAGAAAACCTAAACATTTTGCGGTATTTTTGGCGACGTTAAGTATGTGATCATTCCACAAAATATGGTTTGTGATACACATACCTAAAATCGCAAGCTGATTAGTTTCTTCGATGCAAGTGCCACTCAAATATAATGGCAGGGGGAGGGTTACGTCTCGCTTTAACGACAGAAGGCAGCATTGAGTTTTCGAAGCATTAAACTCTACGCGGTTTCTTGATCCCCATTGTACAATGCAGTCTACGTCAGAATTTAATGTACTTATCATATTTTATCGTTTCAGGTTCACGTCCGAAGAGCAGGGATGTAAATCTTGAAACGAATATGAAAAGCTAAGGGTGCTATCGTCAGCGAAACAATTTAATGGATTAGTAGTTGCAGACAGGACAAGAGATCATTAATGAAAATGAGAAAGAGGGTCGGAGACAAAGCAGAACCCTGTGGCACACCAGCATTTATGTTGTGGGTTTCAGACTTGAATCCGTCTAATACCTATGTACTACTAAGCGATTCAAAAGAAAGTTACTAATCTAACGAAGAAGGGTTTCATCGATACCAAAAGCATGCATTTTCAATGATAAACTTCTTACTAGAATAAATCGGGAACCCATTGGCCATATACAAAGACGTAAGTGGAAGTGGATTGGCCATACGCTTTTCATTGCAAGTCAATGGAACGAGACTGACCTAGAAGCACTTGGCCAAGAACGGTCGAAGAGGAATCAGCTTAACTGGTGAAGAGTTGGAGAGAGCTGAAACACATCTTCAGGAACAGTGCACAATGAATGGCGCGTGGGAGTAGTTTCCAAGGAGAAACTGACGGACATTACAAAGTCCACGCTAGGACTTAAATATACCAAATATACCTTTTCTGTATTACTGAAATTTAGTTTTTAGTTATTTTATATGTATTTATTATATAACTTTATCTAGTAACTATTAACAGAATATTAGGTAACGGAAATGACGGTAACGAAATTACTGCCAATTGTGGTTTATTAAAAAAAAAAATTTAAGGACAAATAAAAAGTTGGAAAATATTAGGGACGTTTACATGATATTTTAGCAAACCTAGCATTTTGCAGCTGACGAATTCAGCTTCGGTAAACTTTTCGAACATGTCTTAAGAATGATTTTAAGAATTTTTGCCCCTTATTGAATTCAACTTGTATAAGGGCTATTTGCTGACTTGTATGATAACAAAAGCTCGTATCAAATCATTTTGGCGTTCATTATACCAGCGTTCTTACTCGCTTAAGACCTCTCATCACAGGTTCTCTGCAAATAATAGTTTCGATTTGGAACCGCCCCTAACCTTGGATAACCCTGATAACTGGAGAAATATTTTATATGACTGCATTTCTGGAGTTGATGAACAAATGTTTCAGTCTTGTCTCGAACGTGCAAGGGAATCTTCAACACGTTCAGTTTACAGAGAACTAAATTTTAATCTAAGAGAAGCAGGCTATTTTAGGGATGAATTTTCTGTCATTGAAATGAGTTTGATTTTCAAAGCTAGAACGGAGATGTTAGAATTAAACTATAGGCCTCACAGATCAGACTTAAACCCGACTTGTACTCTCTGCAACCACCAGGTAACAGAAAACATCTTTCATTTTATGGCGTTATGTCCAATTTTGCAGGAAATCCGCAGGTTATACCTCAACAAGAGTTTTCTCTCGTTAGATGATTGTGTTTCGTTGTTGAACGGGGAGTTGGGATGGAAGTTGCTTATTCGGTTTATCACACATGCACTCTCATATAGAAATATATATGCTAATTTTTTTGATTAGTTTGAATGTTTTAAGTCTATTATGGTTATGCTCTAGCTAAACTAAAAGCCCTGTTTCTAATTCTAGATAAAGCAGCTCTTTTTTATCTCAAATTAATAATTTTAACTATAGATCTTAAATTAATCTGATAATATAATAACAAACAAATAAAAATAATAAAATTATGATATGTATTTGTCAATCTTTTTCGTTTTAGTCAAACTAAAAGCTTTGTTTTGTTTTTTTCTTTCTTGTTTTTAAAGAGATTTTGCTAATAATTTTGATAACTGTTATAAATTAAAAAAAAAAAAAAAAAAAAAAAATGTTCTACACTAAACATAATAATCTAACAAATTCCAACTATTTCAACTTTTATTTCATTATAATTTGTAATGTAGAATCGTTCTTTTGTATAATTATTTTAAACTTTTTTATATTTCACTTTTTCATTTTAAATGTTTTAATGTGTATAATAATAGACTTTTTATTCCGGCAGACGGCACTACATGCCATGCTTGTATTTCTTTTTACCAATTTTTGTATATATATTTGTTGAAAAAATAAAGATAAGAAGAAAAAGAAGAAAAGAAAAAAAAATAATAGTTTCCCATCAAGAATATAATGAGGCCTTAAGACTTTTCCAACCATTCAATTACTTTTCGCAACAAAAATATGCGCTACAGACCTCTGGGTGTGGAAAATCTGTTTAAATTGTTGTTAAATCAATCTGAAATGATTAATTAAAGACAATTTGCCCAAAAATCTTCATACACAGACATCTCTATCGCGTATTTAGTTTCTCACTTTTGCACTTTTTGTCGCTTTTTAGAGCAATCATCCTTTGTATTTTAAAAGAAACATTTAATGAAAGCTATTGTTCAACTAAGAAAACAGAATTTTCATTAACACCTTATAAAAAGCTACCCAATGAATATACTATAGGTATATTACTAATATAAAAGAGAATGGGTTCAGTTTCATTATTATATTCCACCCAGAATCCATTATTAGAAACGCTTCCAATTCACAACAACACCTTGCTTCAAAGATTATGGAAAAAACGAGTATTAAGGACTAGTATTGCCACTGTTTAACAATTTAATTGAGATTATGATTATCCTTGGAGAAACGAGTTCCAAAAAAAAGCCACAAAGAACCACGGCTGCTTTTTAAAATGGTACCTTTAGGAAACAGTCTCATGACCCGCTACTGGGTAGCCTATAAAAAAAAATTGCTATATTTCTGAAGTTTCCTAAAAGGCATAAGGGTAAGGTTAGGACGTTAGGTTAAAGTGGGTGATTCTACAAAATCCTTGAGACCTGATACATTTACATTAGTCAAAAAAATTTCGACGGTCTTATTATTATTACACTGTCGTGCTTCAAGGCCTGTGTTGAGAGCAAAAAAGTCTTTTTATCCATTTTACACCTTGCTTATTTTACACTTACTTGCGGCTCTCGCCAAAAATCACTCTTTAGCCACGATGAGATAGTACAAGCGGTAAAATTTTTTGTAAGCTCAAGCCAACATATCCTTAGATGGTTTCCACAAAATGCATCCATTGGTCTTTTACTTTCGAATTTACTATTGCATTGTGTCATCGTTTCTCTCCCTTTACTCCGCTTAATTTACAACATAGCTTTTGTTTTCCATGCAAGCTATAATTTCCAATTTATAAATTAACATTTATGTGTACAAAATTTACCTTTTGTATGTCATTGATTCTTACTTTTTAAGTTAAGTTTTGCTAAGATCGTAGCCTTTTTTTTCTAAATTGAAAATAATGATGTTTTCGCTCAGTTTTTCGAAGTTTTAAAAGAAATCTTAAATTCAGTCCTTTTTTGTTTATTTTCCAGAATATGGTTAAATTAAAGTGGTACAAGTTAAGATAAACAACTTGCATGAAATCATTCTGATCTCACAAAAGAATTAAATAAGCAAAAGCAATTTTTTTTTCCAAATTTTCAATGTCATTGAGCCAGTAAAATTTATAACAACCGATTTTTCGAAATAACTTGTAAATTGATGAAACTTTGGTCATAGAAAGCTTGATGATCATAAAATACAAAAATTGCAGTCTTACACTCTGGTTGGGTAGTTTATGTCTTATTTATCTCTAAACCAAAAGACCTACTCGATCGAACCGGAGTCTATCAAATCAGTTTTTACTTTGGAAGTAAATCCGTTGTCAGAGCTTGGTCTTATCAGAGATTCAGACAAAATAACTCGAATTGAAATGTTGATCATAGAAGGATTTATGGCCACCTAATACAAAAATGACACTTTGTCACTCCCGTTCGGTCGATAAGGTATGTATTTAGTTTTCATTTTTTTTTTTACAATAAATGTGACCTAGGCATCTGAACCTGAGTGTACGACTTTTGTATTGTCTTGCCATCAAAACCTCGATGACCAAAGTTACATCCATTTACTAATTAGGTCTAAAAATGGGTTGCAAGCTCTCAGTCTAGTAAGAAAATTAAAACTTTGAATGGAGAATATAAAATATTAATCAGTTTTACTAAAAACTCCAGGAATGAAAAATATGACACACCCTACTGATCAATATTTCGCGCCATTGCACCATAATCTTTTTATATATTAAAAAAAAAGAAGATTTTTCTTATAAAATGTTTATCGACGCATTAAAGTGTATCTTTAAAAAGAATTTAATTTTAAACAGAAATGTCCTGTAACATAATGTATAAATATTTGCATAATGTACAAAAAAAATCGATTGTTTTCTGTAATTACTTTACAGAAGATGCAATTTTAACTGTTTTTTTTTGTTTTTGTTGTAAGAATTAATATATTAATAAGCAAAACTTCCATGTTCAATTTAATTGAGGCACAACTCTAAGGTTTTTTTTGAATTAAATAAGAGGTAGTTTTGGATAGCTACAGTAATTTGTTATTAGAATACATGATGTAGGTAATCTTAGTTCAAAACATGCTAGTTTGAATCTTAAATAAGAGGAAATCATATAAATTACAAGTTGCATTTCATGTCTCGATTTCGTAAATAAATATAGACCTTTAGTCTGATAGAATGTGTTAAGTAATGAAAGTAACAGATTATTGAATACAAAAATTAAAATATAAAAGTTTATCATAATTTAACATGGCTGGGAACATTATTTTTGTTGTTGTTGTTTGTTTATACATTATACTTGTGTAACACACTGTGCATATTTATCTAATTGATTTTTAAGTAACTCTACCCGATTTGACTCGTTTTGCAACATTTTTCTAAGGTCTTCAATTAACTCTTGCTGCATCTGCACACATGTTTCCAATTTTTGAACACGTTTTCCAAGCTCAATTATAGTTTTTCCTTCTTGAGTTGCTGAATCTGGAGTTTCATTGCTTTGGATTGTAACATGAGACGATGTTGATTTGGTTTTCTCCGATTTCATTCGCATAACATTAATTTTGGAATGTATACTTTTTGGTGGATTTATTTCGTCAATGTCTTCAAATTTGTCTTTTACTGATTCTTTATTTATGGTAATATCTGATGTTGGTTTACTTATCTCAGCTTCGCTTTTAGTATTTTTTTCTGATGATGACGACGATTGATAATATGATATAGATGACTTAGTTTCAACATTTTCTTTATGCAATGACACATCGCTCTCTGTGTTTATTATTTTCGTACTTACATTGCTAATAACAGAGGCGATAGGCTTTTCTTCCTCTATTTTAATCTCGTTGTTTATATTTACAAGTGTTGTTCTGGGCTCAATGAAAGGCAATGATTTTATTTTAATTTGACTTGCTTTTAATTCATCCATCCATGGAACTTTTTGTGCTCCATATTCTATACTTTTAGGCTTAACCAATTCTTCATTATTAGTCGATGATACAGTTTCTGATTCATCAAAAACATCATCGGTTTCGTTATTTAAATTCATACTCTTAATAATACTTTCTGTCATCAAGTTCGTAGATACTGAAGGTGGTCTCCTTTTTGGAGCTTTTACTCGTCCAGCTCTCATATCAGAGAGAATCGATGCTCGCTGTACTTTATCGAACTCACTATCAAGTATCTCATCGACACTACTTGTCCTCTCAATATTGGTTCTTGTGTCATTATTCAACTTGCTACTGTGGCCACCATCATTGGCATCCTGGCTTAATGATGTCTTTTGTTCCACGTTTTTTACTTTCTGTCGTAAGCCCGATAACATGTTGCCAGCGACATTTGTTATGGTTTTTTTGACAGGAATTGATGGTTTTTTATTAGGAAGCGGGGGCGGTGCCTTCTTTTCATCAAAATTCTCTATATTTTTTTTTGTATCTGCTGTTTTTAAACCAGAATTCCTATTCGTTCGATCACTTGATGAGGATTGCGTTACGAGTTCAATGCTTATGTTTTCTAATGACATCCTTTGCGCAGCAATATTTCCAGTTTGAATGCATGTTTTGTTTGAAAATTCTTCATTTGAATCTCTTGATTCAAATCCTTTGGGAGGACTTAGTGGAGGAATGATTGAGTTGATGCTTTTTTTAGAAGTTTCCTTGGCAACTACTTTTGACTGTTGTGTTCGTATGTCCTTTTCTAGTGCAACTGAAAAAGAAAAATATAATGTTAAAATAGTCAAAGATGGAGAAATAAAAGGTTAATAGTTCTTATTATGAAGACAGTGCATTTTCATGAACCTACGTTAAACAACAAAATTTTGAAAAAGCGCTCTAGTCACGGGTATGCCCTGAACACCAATGGAAGACCAGACAAATTCGATATTTGAATCTCATAGCATACTTATTTAAATAAAAACATTTTAAAATAAATTATGGATATTAAAATGAAAAAAAAGGTTAATTAAGTAAAAATGAGAGAAGAACAAACTACTAATGAAATGAGTTGTAGCAAAAAAGAACTTTCTAATTAAAATTTTATTAAACATTTGACTTTTGGGTGTATTCACGTTGGAATTGCGATAAACAATTGGAGCAGCGATATGACTAATGCTGAAAAATTTTAACATTGTTTTTCCTGTTTGTGCTCTCAAGGAAACAACATTTCCAACAACAACAGTCAATGAAAAAGCCTCTCAGCTTGAGTCATATCGCTTCTCAAATCGTTTATATATCAGCCTTAAAGTGAACAAACTTTCAGTCACGATCAATTTAATTAATTATATCTGATTATTGGTGATGAGTGTTTGTTCATGTTTTTTTTTTTGTGTTTGATTTATAAAAATTTGGTTGTATTTTTTTATTAAAATAAACTTACCATCCATCGGTAATAATTTTACGAAATTATCAGGAAAAACGCCAATTTTCCCATTGACTTCGCCCTTCCACCAACCTTTGTCCGGTAATTCCTTGTCAACTATTGTTATAATTTGGCCAATGGTTAGCTCAAGTTCATCGTCATTCTGTGGACTATAAGGAAATTCTACACGACAAAACTCTTTAATAGGCCTAGGTGGAAGATCAGGTGCTCTATATTCATCAACAGATTTATCAAGCACTGTATCAATTATTTTATTACTAATAGCATTTTCTTCAGAACCAGTTTGTTCTCGATTGATTGTATTTGAGCCCTTTTTCGCTTTTGATTTTGTTGCTTTTGAATCTTCGCTAAAATTTGGTCGTTGCGATGCGAAAATTGGCGAAGTTGGTATTGAAACAACAAAATTTGATGGAAAAACTCCAACTTTATTGTTTAGCTTTCCTCTCCACCAGCCCTCCTCAACCTAGTTAATTAGAGAAATTTTAAACTAGAAAAAAATAAAAAAAAGGAAGCAATTATTCGTACCTCTGTCAAAAAGTCAATAATATCTCCAACAGCCAAGGATAACTCGTCTTCGTTAACCTGTGTATAACTATAAATAGCTTTACATCGTCTTTGGGCTGACGATGATTTTTCCCTATAAATTAAAAACATAATTATTATATTTAAGTTGATAAATGAGTTCAATTGCAACGTTAAAGGTATCGTTTATAATAATCCGGTAAATTAATCATTGAAAATTATAATTGATATTTTAAGTAATTTACAACGCGGAACTAATTTCCATTTGTAATTCCACTGTAAAGCTTATGAAATTAATTCTAATATTTAAATCAATGATAAGTTTAACACTGAAAAACAAAAAGGCTTTTTATGTTAAAGGCTAGACAAAAATGAAAATTTGGTCAAAATTAATAACATTGAAAATTTGATGATGATGATGATTTTCATGGTAAGCATAACTAAAGTTTTGAGTATACATTCCATACTATCGGAGGATAGAAATAAGGCCGCGATCGAAAAATAAAACTAAGCCATTTCATTTCATTTTTCAATCGCAGCCATTCATATTCAAAATGAAATAAGATCGCGATTCAGCACTAATAAAATCAATGGCACGCTTATTTCATGTGGCCTAATATTGCATATTACCATGCATTCAGAATGAATGAAAAAAAATTACCAATAGTTGTTGCTCACATGGTTTTAACGAAAGTGTTATTCTTGTTTAATAATTTATCGGATCTAAAGTGCGTTTAAGAGAATTATTTGTTTGTGGGCTGTTCAGTTAACTTAAACAAAATGCTTTACGTTAGACAATAAATTAAACAAATTTTTGCTTGGCTTGGATTTATTTGCTTAATATAGCGTGGGCAAACGCATTTAAGTAGTGTCTATTTTAAGTAAAAAAAAATATTAATTGTTTTATATAAAGGACCTACATAAGTTAATTTAAAGTTTGAAATTTGTTTGTGTATATTAAAATTCATTTATAGATAGTTAATAACTTAATTTTCGAAATGGATATTATTTAAAACCTTTGTCTTATGTCGTTTTGTAATAAAAAAAAGTTGGGATTCAGTTGAAAAATTCAACGTTTATGATTTTCTCAAAAACTTCACAAAATTACTTTTTCGTATCACTTGATTACAAACAGTTGCTAAATCCAACAAATTGTTTGTATAAATATAATATGTTGATTTGTTTTCATGGAAATATTAGCTGAGTTTGATTGAGCTTTCAATATCACCCGTCTTTCCTGACATGTTTTTGCTTCGTGAATGTGTAAGAGGTAAAATTGAATTTGACCTATTTTTTCCTTTTTTATTGATTTTCCTTTATCAAAAGTTGTGAATTATATGAAGTTATTTTTAAGATCCTTAATACATACTCTCAATACACTTTTATTTGATTTAAAACATAATTTCTCATTAAATTTTCGCACGAAGGGTTTGAAAAATATCGTAATATCAAAACAAAAACTGCTTCTTCGTAAACAAGTGAGACGGCGTGTATGTTGATCATTAACTGAAGTTGAAAATATGACAATTTGTTTTTACCAAAAATAAATTTATTTTTTACAAATTATAAATTGTCTGATCTATTATGGAAAAAAAAAATGCTTAAAAGTAAATAAAATTTCATTGCTGCTACATAAAATTGAATGAATTACCTTAAAACAACCATATTATTTTCAGCGTTCTCAATAACTCGTACAAAATTATCAGGAAACATTCCTCGTTTTCCAGTCGAAGAAATTGTCCCTTCCCACCAGCCACCCGGTTTTTGAGTTATATTTTGTATTATTTGACCTTTAAGAAGATCGATTTCATCATCTTCTTTCGCGAAATAATCATATTCTGCGATAGCGGTTACTATATAAAAATAAATGTAAATAAATTAAATTAAAAATAGCATCCATCTAATCTAGTAGTTATTAATTTTAAGTAAAAAATCATGCTTAAATAACAAAATTTAATTTTTTTTTTAAATAAGTAACAAATAAATCTTTTCTTAATTAAAAACTCTTTAATTGAAACATACATATTTGTAAATTCTTTTCAGAGAAACTTTCCAAATAAATTCGTAACTTTAAGGCGTCTTTGATAAAATCGACAGAGTCGAAAGCCGGGAAAGTGCTTTTTCTTTTTGAAGACAGATTCTTTTTGCGCTGCTGTTATTTAAACGTTTGAAAGATGTAAAAATCCTCACGTTCAGATTTCAATTAACAGCCAACAAATTCAGATATCTTGAGTTTCGTAACTACAGCTGGGACCAATAGCAAAGGATCTTGTGATGACGACGACATCAATCATCGCGTAAACGCAGGGTGGATGAAGTAGCGGAAAAACTCTGCCATCTTCTTTGTTCAAAAAATGCCCCGAAGCTGAAAGGATAACTATACATGGCAGTTGTTTGTCCAGCGCTTGAATATAGTTCGCAGTATTGGACAATGAACTTTAGGTAAGAGAGTAAATGAATGACAAAGCATGAGGACGCCTTCACCGCGAAAGTAACATCCTCATAATAAATACAACATAACCAACTTAGCTGATACTTTAATGTAAAAGAAGATGCCTTGAGAACCCAGTTCAAAAGGCGCAACAACTTCTGGGTGAAACAAATGCAACCACACCTGCACTTTGTTGGCCTCAGACATGGGACAATCCAAAACCAGGTAGGCCTGTCAACCTTTTATGAGAACAACCCTAACGAACAAGTGGAGACTTAGGGTAAGGCAGTTGAGTTTGAGAGTTGACGTCCCACTCGAGATCATGACAATCGTAAATGATGAAGAAGGAGCAAATTCGTTCAATTTATTTTAATTTAAACTTCACTTTAAGAAGCAGTATTAAAAGAATGCTAATTAAAATTTAATAGGCACATTTTCTTAATGCAATTAACAATAGACTAGTATGTAACTTAAATCGAAGAATATGAAACACTTCTTTTCCCTTGCAATTCCAACTTCCCAATGAAAGTTTAATAATTTGGGCCTCCTATACGAGAATCTATAAATAAAAAAGTATGATAAAAATGCCTCTTATCTTACATGTTGTTCGTTTTTCGGTTCCTCAGAAGTAGGTTATGCCATTAATTATTATTTTTTTTTTTTTGGTTTGATTGAGATTCAAATTTGTAATGCCCTTTATTTTCCAAATGCCAAATTACTATTAAAGTACTTTACACCAGTAGAAGCTATTGAAAAATTGAAGCTAAATTCAAACAATGCAAACAACACAAAAACTCCTGTCTTAAGAGAAAGTTCTGCAATTGATAGTGCTTTTTTTAAGAACACAAAAAAAATGTAAAAGTATATGTGCAGGGTGGAGTCCAACGATATTTCTAATATTGATGACGAATTTTTGTTTCAGCATCTTTACAGGATACGAAGTTGCCCAACTAATTTCTTATCTTCCTTTTCTTCATATTTAAATACCTACTTTTTTGTTTAATTACATGTTTATCTCAAAAATTAATTTATGTAAAGCCAGATAAAGAAAACATAAAGGTGATTCACATCCAACGTGTGTCATTACGATTAAAAAAAAAAAAACTTAAAAATTGTTAATCACTTCTTCGGTGTAATATTGGAAAGACCTACACTGCAATAATTGTAAATAAACTTGTCTATATACGAATAGGTACAGTATATAAAACCTTTATTAATTTTGGATGTTTAACCAGTTTTAACAAAAGAACTTTACCATAACTTTTTGTAATTATTTTCCACAAGTACCCTTCGGAAATAACAAATTAAAAAACATTCCAAATAACATACTATAAAAATAAGACAGAAATTATATTTAACATTGTTATGACCACATATATTGTTAATGATATTCACCTCTTTGCTTAGAGTCTTGACCTGGAGAATCTTCCATCTTAAAACTTTTATTTTCTTTATCTATGATTGACTCACTCAATAGTAAAAACAACACGGATCTTAACTCTGAGGTTTTTTTTTAATGCATCACCTACTTTTTATTATATTTTGGGTAATTAGATGGCTTCATATTTAATGAAACTATTTTGAGAAAATAATTATAAAATTAGCTCTTGAATGATAGATAATACTTTAAAAAAAACACAAAAATAATTTATTAAGCTTCAAGTCAGTTATCACAATTCACAAAAAAAAACACAAATAGCTTTTTTTGACGCATCAAATGACAACACGAACGCACCCTTCAAGGTAAATGCACTTCAGCCCAAACTTTTCTGTTTGGCTTGGCTTCTTGCATCACGGAGTATACCACGAACACAAATACAAATTTATTGCATGAGTAGAGATTTATTAAGCAGTTTACAAGCAGAATCGAAAGATCGAGTTGGGTTGGAATTGGAGTGCATTTATTTATCCATTCTGGTTAGAGGAATAGAACAAAATGGAATAACAAAAGAAACAAAACAAAAAGAATGACAATCAGCACTTCAGTGATGATTGTAATGAATAAACCGATGTGAATCTATCATAATCGGACCGAACGCAATATATACGTGATACGAATGCTCTTAATACGCAGAGAAATGCACTTTCAATGATAGCTACGTTTTATTATCTGTTATGGGGATCTGGATTATCTTTTACACGCAATTCAAAAACAATTTGGGATCCTGCTTGCTATATGGATCTATTTCAAGATCCAAGAATAAGTTTGTATGATCTGGATCGTTTTATTATCACAGATCCATATGGATCTTGGTCGATAATAAAACGCAGCTGATAAAAGTTAACTATTGCACTTTTAAGTTTCAAGCAAGTGAATGTGGACAAAAACGGATCCGAAACAGTTCCAAATCGGTTTAAATTAGTATGGAAATTAGAATCATCACGGACGCATTTTGGAATGTATTATGAGAGAGAAAAGTTTCCCCATTTGTGAAAGAAAGAAATCTCACCACACTCAGCAAGAACCGAAGATAGTCCGAATCTAGAAGGGATCAAAAAAAAATTCTGCACATTCTACCTACAAAGGGCCAAACAAACAATTAATTTTATTTCAATCCGGATTTCTCCACAGGTTTCAGATTAAAAAGAATGTTGACAGCTTTCTTGTTGGAAGAGTAATCAAAATCAAGAGGCGCAAAGACTGCAAAGACTTGCATATTCAAAATATTAAAATTAGAACATTTATTGCTAAATCAAATAAAATAATAGTTTCAAACTGTAGAATATAAAGAAAAAAATTTAAAAGAAAACATAAAACAAATATAAGGTACGCACTTAAAAACTTTTTTTGCCAAATTGCGAATAAATTATACAATATATTAGTTTTTAAAATACCAACTATTATATTTAATATTATTTATTTCCACAGATAAAATTTATTTGGCCACTTTTATTGCATCGGATTTTGATTACTCTTTCAACAAGGCTTAACGCATAGAGAAAATACTTAGAAATAAGTATTTCCTCTATAGCTTACGTTTGTTTTGTCCTTTATTTAACAGTAAAATCCAGATAGAGAACAAGCCTAAAACTAGACTCACTCCCTATTATGTTTTTGGCAAACCTCACCGACATCTCACGCGATCTCCTTCAAAGCAGGTCCCAACTTTTTTTAGTTGTTTTTTTTAATTTTTATAGTTTAAAATAAAAGTTGTGAACTTTTTTGAAGGAGATCACAACCAGTGACCAGTGCCACATCATGGCAGTGACATTGTTTTGCGAGAAAAAATCGTGGTGAATAAATATTTTTTCACTTCGTGTTGGTTCACAGCACGCTACAAAATTATACGTCCAAACATTTTTTTTGAGCAAAAATCACTCCCTTCATGTATTTTTTTACTTCAAGGAACTGTAGGTATACTTGCTTTAAGGATTATTTCCTTGGAAATTGACAATTACAGAAAAAATTCGAGGGAAATAAAATCTATAGTGAAAGGGAATATTTTTAAAATCATTATTTGCAGCCCTCAAACTCTTCTGATTAAGGTATATTATTTTTTAAAATATGTATCGGGTAATATAAAATAAATCAGAAGGTGAACCTATGTAATATATATCGCACCCTCAGTGCAAAAGAGCGATAAGTCAAAAAATGACTTTTTTGAGTTAATGATGAGGAAATATTTCTATTTAAATTACCTTTCTTTTGAGGGGCTTGTCATTTTAATGAACAAAAAATTACGGAAGAGATGACCATAATATAACAATTTTTTATTATATGCCAAGTCAAACTATTTCTTAATTTCCAATGCAATACAGAGCTAATACAAAATATTCACTTGAAACCTAAAATAATTTCATTGCAAGAGGGAGATAATTCAAAATAGTCCCATATACCAGACTGATTTTCTTATTTTGAAAAAAAAAACCTATGCAAGACAGAGGTATTTCAAAAAAGTCACATCAAAAAATTAATAGTTCCAATGCAAAACAGATACAAAACAAAAATATTTTATTTTTCTTAGTGCAATACAGCGATAAAACAAAATGTATCTCTTCTACTCTTAAAATGTTTCCATGCAAAAGAGCGATAAGTGGCAAAATTTTTTTTTTTTCTAATGCAATAGAGCGCTAATTCAAAATTATCGCAAAAATCTTAATTATTTATAATTATTTAAACAAATTAAAAAAAATACATATTAAAAACAGAAAATATATGTATTTGTTTTTACAATAGATTTTCAACTTAATGGAAAACTATACTATTTGGTAAGTTATAACCAAAAGTTTAAAGTGAGTATTTTGCAGTTGCGATATCTCGAAATGTCATTTTTTGAGTTAACGCTCTTTTGCACTGAGGGTGCGATATGTAGGAGCTCGAGGGTTGCCATCATCATTTTTACTTGGCGAAAATTCAAACTTGAAGCTTTCCGAAAGCAAGGAAGTTTTACACAAAAAAAACTGTAACTTCCATGGATTAAGAATTTTCCGCACTCAAAGTAAAGACAATCCATTACTGATCCAGAATATTTGTGATCCATGGATAATTTGACTTTGAAATAATAACTAAGTTTATTGTTTGCTTTTTTCTATAGGGTTGATCCAATTTTTGACTTCAAGTTTTAAGGCTGGTATTCACCAAGCGCTTTCAACTTAAAGAGCTTCTCAAATCAAAAATCCTCCCTCATTAGATCATAACATTTTCGCTTCATGAGCTAATGAGTGAGGATATTTTGAGTTAAAAGCACTGTGAATACCAGCTTTAATAATTCAAAAATAATAATTAAAATTTTCAATGATTAGTGCAAATATAACTAGGTCGTATGTAAAATGAGAAAAATCTCTAAGGAAAATATTAGTTATTCTAAAACGACCTTTAAAAACTTCGAATTTCCATAACTGCACAGTCCACTTCGATGAAAAATCAACAACAACATAAAATTAAGGCCCGTATTCAGCGAACGCCCATAACTCATAAGTTTATGGGACTCAGAACTAAAAAACCTCTCTCATGAGTTCATAGTTATTTCCTTTTCATGAGCTATATAGGCGGATATTTTGAGTCTAATAATCTTATGAGCGATCGGTTAATACCACATCAAAACTTCGAACTTTTTAAGTGGGTAGAGTTCCGATTTTCTTATTTAGCAAAATATTTGTTTTCATAATAATTATGTAAATTCTTAAATATTATTTCAAACTACTCGCAGGAGGAGCAATTTAGTTTAAAATAAGGAAAATATTGATTGAAAACTAAAACAAAATCATGCTATATTATTCATCATCCCATTTACTTAACTTTGTTTTCGGCTTGAGAAATTGGATTTTACTATTCAATACTTTTAGTTTCTGAGCAAATTGAAGTCTGTACTAACATTTTTTTCGGAATTACACACAAGAACCATTGGGTTGGCCATTTCTTAAAAAAAAGACAAAAATCTAATAATATAAATTTTTGATATTTTAAATGTTTTCAAAATGCCGAAACACAACATTTTAAAAATAAAAACTAGTTTTATAATCTTCAATTTTCAGAGAGCGGTCTTAAGTTTTACAAACTTATATGTACATAACTCAGAAAATCTATGTGCACTAATTTTTGTGTATAAACAAATTGTCTGTTTTTCTAATGCTTCCATTTTTGTAAAAAAAAAAATTGACCCTCTCACCTAAATGTTATACATTTTTACTTGCTTCTATAAAAAAAAAAATCCAAAAATAACGTTACCTGTCATAAAACCATTTAGACAAAACATAATTATTTCAAAAACGATTTTTTTTTGAAATAGGTCATACACAAACATAAAAAATATCGCATATCAAAATTAAAAAAAAAAGAAAATTGTTGAAATCAATTTTTTTTTGCTCTCAATATTTAAAAAAAAGTTGATATTTATTTGAAATTTTGGTTTTGAACGTATTCAATTCTAATAAATTGCAATCCATTCTTTTTGTTTACTGATAAAATAAAATTAGTTACATATATATGTATAAACAATTAATTTTGAAAAAAAATTGTTATTTTTTTTTTTAAATTGCATTTTTTGGCGTCTGCGGTTTTTGGCTTATGTAAACAATTCGAAGAATGATTTTATTGTCTTTCATATATTTCACTAAAACGTTCTTTTTTTTGTTACTTGAGAGCAAGTTCTAGCCATCCGTTTATTTGAGTTTGAAATAACCTACACTTTCTAGATTTTTTTGTATCAAATGCAAAACATTAACTTTTGCTTCTCCTTGAATTTAATTAGCTGTACTCGGATAAGGTCTTAGGAATTCAAATCTTGTTGGACATAGTTCAGATTTTCTTTATAAAATTTGTGTAAAAGAACTGAATTATACAAAAATTGTGTCTTAACAACACTTACTTCTGAAGAGTCCAAGGTCGCTGGACGAAGTACGATTTTATGAAAACAAACATCTTGGTCATCTTGGAAAAAAAAAACAATCAACACAATGTTTATTGATTCGACTAGAGCTATAAAATTATTTTTATTTTTTCGAACAAAAATATCAGTTATAACAGATATGAAAAAATTTCTTCTCCAAGATTTGGTGTTTTGTTTTTTTTATTAATTAGCAAATTATAACTAGCTTAAAATTAAAACAAAAAATAATATAAGAAGTAGGAATTACGTAGTGCTACTCTCATTTCTACTCCATATTTTCACAATGAAAACAGAAAATAGAAAAATAATCGATGACACCCAAATAAAACAATTTTGTGGGATTAAAAAAAAAAAAAAAAAAACAATAACAAAATTATTGTATAGGTACCATGTTTATCTGAAGGGATTCCGAAGAATCTTTAAATGTGTCTGATTCTCTATAAACTTTTAGATATTACATACAACACATTTTTAGTTATTGGGTTGCTTTCAAACTAAAGGCCATTCAAATTCAATTAGGAGTTTTACCCATAACAAGTTTCATGCAATTTCTACAAATGTTTAATATATTATGGTTAAGTCGATTATAATTGCTTTTATTGTTGTATTTATTTTTCTTCATAGGTATGGTTTTGTCTATTTTGTTATTTTAAGATTATCATTTTTTGTTTTATCAGTATCATTGTTGTTATGATTATAATTTTTAATATAATATTCTTATTATGAATACATATATATGTAATTATAATTTTGTATTATTTATTATGATTATAACAATTGCTAAATTTCATATTTTATTATTTATTATAACCATATTTTTTGCAAGTTTCATATATTTGTTATAATAATTACTAGTTTCATTTTTTTTTTGTTTTATTATAATTTCTATACTATTAATAACGTTATATTAATATGTTTGTATAATTCTTAGGAGTTCATTGTTATATTTTTATTTTTTATTATTATTAATAATAATAAGTTTCATCATTTTTTTTTTCTATTTAATTGTGATAATACATTATAATACATACATATCATGATGAACAGAATAATTTTTTTTTGTTTTTAATTTATTGTAATTTTATCACACATTGTAGCAAGAAATTTGTTGCATATGTTGTTGGAATGAAGTTGCTGTCGAGGACGACGATACAGCAGCTACACCAGATTTAGCTGCTGAATATTGAGGTAATACTTGAAAATCCCCACGAGCTGCCATTGCTGCCGATTTGGATGATAAAGGTAAAGCTGTAGAATCTGATGATGAATGTGATGACGATGTTCCTGTTAAATAAGGATGAACCCGATGTGATCTTAAATAGTGCCGGTATTTTTCACTACTAGTTATAATATTGTTTTTATTAATGCTGTTATTAATATTATTGTCAATTATTGTTCTATACTTGTTTTGATGTTGTGTTGTTGTTGTTAATGTTGGTGTAGTATCAGGTCCGGCCTGAAAATTACTAGGAACTGTTGCAATAGGGCTTTGATCAATCATAAACAATGAAGGTGTGGAATTTGCTTTAGCATTCCAAGGTAGCTTCGTTGGATCAATTAGGCGAGTGGAGTTGCTGCTTCTGTTTGTTACAATTGTATTATGATTTTTTCCAGATGAGGTGCTGATGCTTTTGTTCATTTGGATACGCAAAGAGATGTTGTTGTTGTTGTTACTTGAGTTGGTTGATGCTGTTGAGTTTGTCGAATATCCACCGCTGCCCGATATCATAGCATCACGCTTTCCTATGGAACATTCCGCAGACTCGCATAGATTATTGATAGAAGCAGAAGAAAGTTTATTTGGATTTTGATCAGTGTGTGAGGATTTAACTGGGGCCAGATTATGATGATGATGATGATCCCATTGGTTGGATGCTGCTGATGATAATGACTTGGATGATGAGGAAGAATTTTGTACTACGTGGTCTTGTTGATGGTTTTTTGTTTGTTGTTGAGTTGATGAACAAAGAATGTGATGATGGTGATTAGACCGATTAACTATAGCAATGGCAGTTCGTCGGATAGGTGTTGAAGAATGTTCTAAGAACTTTGCGCTTCCTTCCGGATAGCGAGCTTGTTGTTGTTGTTGAGGCATTAGCGACAAATTGTGTTGCGGTTTATGTTGCTGTTGACGAGTGTGTAATTGTTGCAATTGTTGTTGCTGTTGCTGCTGATCAGTGTTACTAATCGGGCCATATTGAGAAGATAAATTTTGCCTAGTATTATAATGATGTTGATGATTTCGAACAGATGATGATGATGACGATGTTCTTTTTAATGACAAGGTGGAGGCAGATGCTGGTGTTATGTTTGGTTCTTGTGAAACAAGAGCTACTCCCACAAACATCGCAGCACCATTATTTCGAGACGAATTTGGCATATTATTGATGAAGGGACTGCGGCGTTGAGATTCCATTTTTCGAAAGTAACATGGATGAATCATTAGAAGAGGCTCAACCCGCTGTCCCGCTGGTGGTTTTGGTTGCTTTGGCAGTTCATATTCTACACTACAGTCTACATGCAATGGAACGAAATAATTTTTTGGCGTGTTAATGTAATTTTTGGCTGCGGCAATTAAATTACTTACTGAGGCAGCCGCCTCAGTAACAGTTGCAACTGCTGAAGAAATATATGTAGATTGTTCTTGCTGCTGCTGTTGTTGCTGTTGCTGCAACTGCTGATGTTGGTTTCCTTGTGATTTTTTCATAACTTGAGGCACCTGACGATGTTGTTGTTGTTGTTGTTGCTGCTGCTGTGTTTGATGTTGTTGTTGCTGTTGTTGGGATACGACAGAAGCAGCAGCGGTAAATCCCTGAGAAATCGACAATTCATAATTAGGATAACACGCAGCCATCTTCGTCATAATTATTGTGGTTCATTAAAATAAAATAATCAACCACGTACCCCAGCGCTTATGAAAATAAGCCAAAATTGATTTTATTTAATTTTTTTTGTAAGAATTCACATATTTCCAAATCGAAAATTGGATTTTTTTCTCTGTACGATAGTTTTTATATTTTGCACAAAACAAAACTTTTTTTTTCTTCAGATATTCGTTTGATATATCCACATATCATAAAAAATCATAAATAAAATCATTATTAATAAATTATAAATGTTGTCTTTGGTTTAAGTGATATATTAAGCTGGCGTTTATTTTATATTAAGTAAAACTAAAGTCGGCTTTGAAAGGAACATTTCCTGCAAGAGTAAATTTTTTTTGTTGGAAGACTGCTGCAAAACTAGTGTAGTTTCTCGCGAAGGAAAATGCTTTGCTAGTAGAAATTTCGAATAAAAAAGAACCGAAGCAGAAAAAGGTCACAAATATTTTCACATTATATTTATTCTTCCTTTAAAACTCAGTCTTTTCACTTTTCATTAAACTTTTTGTTTATTCACAGGTTTTTTTTTTTTCTTTTATGTAGATTTCTGCAAAAGGAGTGATGAGCATAACGGATTGGGATTTTTTTCTTCTTTCAATTCATATGGTTGTATTATATGGTGGATGTCATTTCGAAGGATAATATTTTGTTAAAGTTTAATTTATTTATTTTATTTTATTTTCTCGTATTCATTTGATAATTAATTGATGTATTATTTTAACTATTTTCACCTGTATAGTTTAATTGATTTCCTCCGACAATATAATCATTTTTTTTGATAAATAAAATGAATACATAATCTTCTTTCTTTAAGAAGAGACTATGAACTTCTCTTTTATCGACTTTGGTGATTGTTTAGAAAAAATTCCTTTTTGTGTCTAGATGTGTGTTTGGAATACATGTACATTATTGTGTAAATGTGTGTAGCTTGTAGATAAACGATTTAAGGGCACTGGGCAGGATTACCACAGAAAAAAATGTGGGGAAAATGAAATCCATTAAAAAAGTATAAGGCTATAGCAATTTTAAGTTCATTTAAGGATGGAAAAATAAAATACTAATTTATAAGAATTACATACATCAATTTTTTGTGCTATAAAGTATTGGAACTGTAAACTAACGAAAGGTTAAGAATACTCACCACGATTAATTTAGAAAAAATTACTGGACTGGAATTAGAAGAATAAGTAATTTCAGATTCACCATAGCTTTTTTATTTGAAGCCTAGTATACAGTTTCTCAAAAAAATTGTACTTGTATTTCTTATAGGATTGATTTTTGCGGGAAATATTTTTCTGACGTTTAATTTTTTTTAAGGATCTGTGAACCAACCCAAAGTGAAAAAATTTATTCAACATGACTTTTTTTTCGCGCAAAACAATTTCACTCCACAATTTATTAAGGTTAATATCTTCTGAAAGTTGTCAAAATAAAGAGATGTTTTCGAGACTTAAATTTCAGAATTTTGCAAAAAGAAAATACATGTCAACTTGTACAAAATGAAGTTTTACTGGTAAATTTTTTTAAATTTAGGTGTCGTAACTTCATTTCTGACGCATGATTTCAAAAAAAATGGGAGGACATTTTCTTTAATATGTGATGTGTGGTCACTTTCATTATTTTGTGTGAAGATACATTTTGTCAGATACATTTTTTTTGAGAATTTTTTTTTTCTCACCACACACATTTTTCTCCCAAAAGATATTTTTCGGCGGTTTACTTGTCGTTCAGCGCTGGTTTGAGAATGGAATTGTCTCTTATCACATTTACGAACCCTGAACCAGAGATTAATCTCAACTTAGCAGCCAAGTAAGGAAGAAAGAAAGTGCTGAACCACAGTTTAAATATATCTCCAACTGTACATTAAATTTGTATTCAACTGTGAACCAACCTGAGTCACAAAAATATAACTCACCACGAAATTTGATTCAGCACGAAAATTATTTTTGAGCTAAGAAGTTCTTAAACTTAAGTGCACTTGGTGAATACCAACTTTAACTCAACTCCTGAAAAGAATTTTTAATTCGGCAAACTGCTTCTCGTATCAATAGCCTTGTATGCAGTCCTTAGAAAAAAAATGTATTTGGTGAAAAAAAAAATACTTTCATACAAAAAAAAGCTGTCATTTTTGCTGTATTTTTTCGCACAAGACAATTTCATTGATATTGATTCGCAACAGAAAAGTTGTGGTGAATACAATTTTAAATGTCAAAATTTTTAAGCAAATATCACTCCTATATAAAAAAACACATATAATTTGTTTTTTTCGTTGAGGAAATGCATACAAAGTCATTAAGTCAAATGAGGTAATTTCGTTCATGATTTCCAAATTAGGGCAAAGAATTAACCCAAACCGGTCGTGATGACAAAAAATCAAAAGCAACACGTTGTTATTTTTGTTTTCTCGTCATATACGAATGTTGGGTTGGGTAGCCTTTAGTTCCCGAAATACCTCAATTTTCATACAAATTCACATTCCCAAGGTAACTTCAACCAAATTTTGCACGAATTTTTTTCAGAAATCAGGTGAACGCATTCAGTCTCAAAAATTTAAAATTTCTCTATGGGACAGGCAGAGAAAACAACAATGAACTGTTAAACGAAACTGTTTCATTTGTAATTTGAAATTATATGTATTTCTAAAGGGAGTATTTTTTGCGGAAAAAAATAGTGTGACGTTAAAAAATTTAAACAAAAAGAAAAAAAAATATTCACCACGATTTTTCTTGGGCAAAACGCTAGTGCCATTGTTTTGGGCGAATAGGACATTTTTTCCATGCATGTTTTGAGAAAAGTACCCAAAAAGTGTATTTGAGTTCTAAAAATGTCTTATTTTAAAGTCAAGCAGATGTTACGGCAACGCAACAGCTTTTTCTATTTATTTTTATTACAAAATTTAATAAGAAAATAAATTGAACTTATTAATAAAAACAGCTTTTTAATTATCTCCAACAATTTCAAATAAACAACAAATCTAGCAAAAAATAATTTTTCTTTTTATTTTTAAAAATATTATTTTGGCATAGATTTAACTTATATATTATTATAAACAAATGAGACGACACGTGCCACGTTTGTTTACAAAGGGATCTTATGCGTTTATATGTTAAAAATAGCTTTCAAAAGTGCTTTTGCTGAAAATCGTCATTTACACACTTACAACGTAAAAGCGGGGGTAGAACAATTTCCGCATATAATTATTGTGCCCGAAACTATTTTTGTGACGCTTTATTTATACAACATTTTCTTTTTTTGGCATAAATTCAAGTTCATTGACAATTGTCTGCTGCAGGTACTGATGCAAGTGGGAAATAGTAACAGATTATAGTTTAAAGTATTTTAGCAGCTAATTTATTATTTTAAAATATTATTTTTTTTTGTAAGTTAAAAAAGGCAGTTAATGTACCGAGGTGGCATCTACATTATTTTACTTTATGTCAATGATATATTAAACAGTGAGTGAGTAATATCAGTCAAATCAAAGCTTTCATGTTTTTTTTTATTGCAAAATTATTTACGAAAATATTTAAATGTGCAGTTTCAGAATATTTTGTTAGGTAATCATTGTATGAGGTTTTTAACTGGTGCTATAAAACAAATTGACAAAATGTCTGCTAATGACACAATGTTGTGATAAAAACAAGTTTTAATAAATAAAATTGGTGACACTAATTAAATAAAGTGACTTATGTAGAAATCTCAACCATTCCTGTGTACTCGTTATTAGAGGAATGGTAGGGACCAATGGCGGATATTAAAAGCTCTCCACATTATGTTCGTCCAATTTAGCCAGTTTCGTTTTTGGAATTTTCAGATGTACATATATGTGTGCAAATTGATCACTCTATTTATGTATGTTCATCTACCTAATCTAAAATATAGGAGTATAATTCACCTCGAAGTACCTTTTAATTTGAAATCTCAAAATGTATTCTTTTCGTTTTAATACATAAGTTCATATCCCATATATTTCCGGACTAATTCAAAAAATTGTTGGGTTTTACTCAAACCTTTTTGTTTTGACTAATGGATTTTTTTCAACAAATCAAAATTTCGAATCCGGTTGAGATTAAAATACTCAAAGTACTCCGATTAACTATGTTTTTGAGTTTTTTGAATTCCAAATGGAAACCGTTTGGAGTTATTCTTTTTTGAATCCTAAGCCTTCTGTGTTTTTCTGTTATCGATTTTATAAAGGAGTACACTTGGAGCACATTAATACAAAACAACTCTTCTGGAAAGGTATTTATAAAATGTGGAAAATGGCTAGTTTGTGTATGAGTTTCATGCTTAGAGCATATATAACATGGAGTGCTTGTGCAATTTCAAACGTGAAGCTTTTATAGGGGGCACTAGTTTCACTAATTTCGGGAAGCAAAAGCGCGGACCTCGAATAAGAGTGCGTTATCCCCACTGATTAGTGGTTATCCCTCTCCAGAATTTAATTAAATTTAATTTTTTTAAATTTCCATCCCTCTTCAAAAAAATACAAAAAAAACTATGATTGAAGTTTGACAGGTCCGCGCTGGTGCTTCCCGAAACTGTAAGAAAGTAGATACTAGCGCCCCCTATCTGTGCTTCTGGCGTTACAATGTATTTGATATAGGAACAAGCACTCCATATTATACATACTCTAAGGTTTCATGTTGGAATCAAAAAGGAGTAAGACTAAGTACAGAAGATTGTCAGATTTTACAATACTGTTAGAACTGTCAATACTCTGAAAGTAACTGACTGAAAATCACCAAATATCTTTCAAGAATAAATTGTCCTTTTACACGGTTACAAAATTTTATTTGTCAGATAGTCGTCTGATGCAGTTAGATCAGAAATAAATTGAAATTGAGGTCGGTATCCACCGCGAACTCGTAACTAAAAAAATCTTCCTCACCAAATGGGGGAGAATTTTTTGAGTTATTAGTTTCTTAAACTCAAGAGCACTCTGCAAATTCTGGTCTTAATGGGGGAGAAAGTTTTAAATTTTTTAACTCTTCTATCTCCGGCTGTAGCGTCCTGGTAGATTTTGTATGGCCTTGTCGTCATCGGGTGGAATAATTTCATTACTGATATACCTACTACTAATAAATTTTTTTTTTTTTATTTATAGATTAAAACAGCTTTAACAATACATATGAAAGGACCTAGATAAACTCAGTCTTAATTCTACTCATCAATCCTAATACTCCAGCTAAAAAAATGATTAAACAATTTGTGGCTTTCACAAATAAACATAGGATTATACGAGGAGTTTTATCATATGGAACATTATGGCCATGTGGAAGCCTTATTGAACAGACACTTGTAGAAAAACGGTCCTTCAGAAATTACGACTGGGTTAAATGTTTAAAGTAAGCAAAAAATTATCTTATTCAAAGTTTCGTCACTAAAAAAATAAGAATCGAAAATAGTTCATAGTTTCATTTTAAGAAAACTTAATTTCATAAATAAAATACTTTCTAAAAATGGTAGAAGAAGGAAATGATTTAGTTTTTAGCGGTTAGAATGAATGTGATATTGAAACATTTTTTGTCTTTAAATATTTAAACATTAAATTATGCGCAAAATAGTTCAATTATTGCATTCAACTGAGAGAAATCAAAAATTTTGAGCTTTAAAAAATTAAATTTGTTGATAAAGTACCTACGAGGTTAAAGCAGAAACGTAACGATATTAAATTATATTTGTCAAATTTTCAGATGTGTTCAGATCGAATCTAAAAATTTTACAGATTTTTTACGTTCTTTTATGTCATTTTCAATTGGCAATCGACTCTGAAAAATTTAAAGTTTGGTGTGACTGTATAAGCAATCACTTCACAGTTCGCACAATTTGTAAATTAAAAAATATGACATTTATCAAGAGTGACATTTAATTCTTTGAATGTGTGAGTGATTCTGTTTTTGCTTCTGATTTCAAATCCAGAATAGAAATTCTCTTTTTTTTAGATTCAGAACTGTCACTTTTGCCCAATTGAACGTATTCAGAATGTTTTTTCTACTTCCAGATTGCCAATTGAAAACGACATTAGTTTTTGAATATCGCCTTGAGCGGGTGAATAGCTTACTAAAATCCAGGGTAGGTAATAAAAGGTGTATTTTATTTAAAACGCAATGGGCAATTGGGCACGTCTACAAACAAAAGAAAAACAAATCGATTCCATATAAACTATCGATAACAAGTAAGAACGCTAGCTAAACATTTCCCCCCTGAGGGTCCTTCGTTGTTTTGGCATTTAGTCATGTTAATTAATCCAGGCGTCACTCCTACAATAACACCAAAGAAGCTTTGAGCAGCAATTAATTAGTTTTTAATTATTAGTCGTCGGTTTTTCAAAGACTGAATAACCAAAAGCCAAGCCAGTAGCAAAGCTACATTTGCTACTTGCACCCTCTTGCACCCTCTTGCTACAAATTCTTTACAAAAAATAGTATTTAGGTCAAATGAGGTAATTTCGTTGATAATTGGAAAATAAGCTCCCAAATTACTTCATTTCTCATGAAAATTCACATTTCCAAATGAGGTAATTTCATCCAAATTTGCACGAAATTATTGCGAAATAGGGTGAACGTTCTTTTTTAAACTATACTCATGAATTTGAAATTTTTTATGAGACAGAAAGAGAAAACAACAATGAGCTGTCAAATGAGCATTTTTCGTAAATTGCGAACTTACCGAATTATGGCTTAAATCAGAACTTAGTATAAAATTATTGAAATGAAATTCATTCACATTATTTATGCGATTAACTAAAAGTTTTCTGTCTAACTATTATGAATTTGCGGTAAATATGTTTAATTTAATAAAAACAAATATGAGTTTAGTCAAGGTTAAGACAACCTAAACCTGTGTCTAAGAGTACATAAGCAGCTAAACTGCCAATTTTAATAATTTTTTTTATTTATACTTAAAACTATAGCCGAGCTTTGGATTAAAATGGTGAGAAATAAACAATTTTAGAAAAATAGATTGAAATTTTATACTTTTGCAGTAAAACAAGCTTTTGTACAATGCACACCTGTGAAACTTTTTTACATTTTCAGATTTAGCATATTTGGAGCATTCTTTATGGGACCTACATTATATGTTTGGATGCGGTTAGCGGCAGTTATGTGGCCAAAAAGAGATGTCAAATCTTCATTGTGCAAGGCCCTTACAGAACAGCTATCATACGATCCCATGGCAATATCAACATTTATGTTTACTATGAGTTTATTCGATGGAAAAACAGTTGAAGAAGCACAATGGGAAGTAAGTATCGCCTATTTAATTAATTGAGGATTTCTCATAATTTTTATCGATTTAGGTCAGAAACAGGTTTTTTGAAGCTTACAAAGTGGGCGTTATTTATTGGCCATGTGTCCAAACAATCAACTTTACATTTATTCCACAACGTAACCAGGTGGTGTTTACGTCATTTTTCAGTATGCTGTGGACTGCGTTTTTAGCATATACGAAATATTTAGAACTTCCCAATGTTGATTTGGATCATCATGTTGTTGATATTCATTTTATAGAAATGTAGTGCTTGGAAACTTCTTAATCTAGGTAAATTTTAAAATGATGATAAAAATAGTGTTTCTGTTACGAAGTTGAATGTCAGTTTATCAATTCGAAAAGATCATGTTTAGTTTTAATTTTAAATAAAATAAATTTTTTTTGTTAATTTGAGCATTAATTAATTTTACTTCGTTTCATCAGAAATTAAGCAAAAGCATATTTAAACTGTTTTTCCTCCTTATAAGAAGGGGGGCACTTTGCTAAGAAATCATGTTCTTATTCATCAAATTGCTGAGATCTCGTTGTCTTGAATGTTCTTAGGTGGTACCCATTAAATGTATTTCTCTATTGGTTTTCGAGCAATGTAATTGCAATGTCATTTCTGCTTTGCTTAATTCAGCAAATATGTTGAGTTAACCCTGAATTACCCTCAAATAAATTGTTGTTTCTTTATCTTAAGAGTTTTTTTTTTACAAATGAGGTAATTTAGTTTGACAATTCAACGTTGTTTTCTTTTTCTGTCTCATAGAGAAATTTAAAATGTATGAGGCTTGTTCATCTTTTCAATAAAAATGTATGCTTGGCTTAATGCAGTTTTGGAGAATTTCGCGCAGATTTGGTTGAAATTACCTCATTTGAAAATGTGAATTTATATGGGAAATAATATATGTAAGTAAGTAAGAAGCTAATTTGCGAATTACTATCGAAATCTACTCATCTGCCGTATTTAAAATGCACTGTCAAGTTAATCTGTAATTTAAAAAAAAAAAGTATTTTAGCAAAACGTGAAACTCGAAGCTTAGACATCTGCAATACTATTAGGGATTGCCCTGACCAATGCGAAACATTCGGACACGACGATGAAACGACAATAACACGTTGTTGTTATTGTTTTGCCGTTCTCACGACAAATTCGAAAACATTTTCACCTGCGAAAATATTGAAAACTTTCAAACCAAAATGAAAAAATGAATACCAAAAAAAATATGAGAAACTGAATCAATTCTCTCTCTCTCTCTCTCTCTGTTCAAGAGAACTGACAACTGAGTAACTGAGTACACTTAAAAAGCACTTCGTGGGAAATGATAAGGTGGTTCGGTATTATGGTAATACAGTTTCCTGCGCTGAAACAGAGTCGGATTTTCGTACAAAGTGAATCGGAAAAGTGAGAGCAATGCTTGTTATCGAATGTGAAAACAATTTATTCGATTCACTTTTTTACTTAACTAGAATAAGCCAACGGCCTTTATGTTGATACTCCGCCAATACCAATAATAAATAATAAAAAAATTGTCAAAATGCACAACTGAAATGAGTTTGTTACATATATGAAAAACATAGTACTATCATGGTGGAAGTCGAATGGTACGACATCTTAAAAGTAGGGGCAACCCTTCCTCAATTTTTTTTGGGGAGAGAGCTTATGGAGGTTTTAATTGATATTTTTTTTGTAATAGTCTCCTCTTGCTCCTACTACTTAATACTTATTTCCGATGCTTAAAGGCTCCCCAAATCAAATTCTACACCTCAAATTTTGCACCGACACCACAAGGGTCGGGGCAACATTAAAAAATACTCGCCTTGATAGTAGGTTATCTTTGTATATGAAAACAATAGTACTATCATGGTGGAAGTCGTATGGGGCGACATCTAAAGTGTGCCGGCAACCCTTACTCTTTTTTTTTGCGGAGAGCTTATGGAGGTTTTAATCGATATTTATTGATATTTTTGGCACGAGTACGATAACTTGGGCGCCGAAAATTGATAACGGTTTTTTGTAGAGGG
Source organism: Syrphus vitripennis (assembly GCA_958431115.1). NCBI lineage: Eukaryota > Metazoa > Arthropoda > Insecta > Diptera > Syrphidae > Syrphus > Syrphus vitripennis. The sequence continues at coordinate 47,091,218 of OY288108.1, forward strand.
GTCCAAAACAAGCATTTTTTACCTATGGGAGGGGGGGGGGTCTATCTTGCCCCGTTTGGGCGGGAGGGGCAGTTTTATGAAAAGAGTACTAAAAGTGGAAAAAAAATCATTAAAAAATAACGGTAATACTTATAGTTAAGTTTAATATTGTTTTTTACAGCCAGTATTTTGTACTATAAGCCACTTTTTGAATCAATCAAATTATACACAGTTTTCGAAAAAATGAGTTTCAAACACAAAATTCGGGAAAAAAAAACACAAAAAAAGAAGTTTGAAGTGTAATTTCTCAAAACCATAAGATTTCACATACATTTTTTTTATAGAATTCGGTGCTCTTATTGATTCCTTATCAAAAACTGAAAACTAGATTATTTTATGTCTTCTAGTTTTCGAGAAAATTGAAAATTACTAATTACTTTTTTGTGAGATTTTTATTTTTGTTGTTGTTTATATAAGATTTCTTGTCCATGTAGGCTTTTTTACATGAAAACAATGCTTGCACCCAGCATTACGGCGTATAAACAGTTGAGGTATGTCGCAACCCCCCTGCTTGGCCTCACTATAGGATTTGGGGTATGTGCGAGGTTCGATGTATGCAAAATTTGATATTTAAACAGTAGTAAAGTATAAACAGTTGAGATATGTATGAGAGGCATGCAGTCAAAAAGCTAAAATCTCATAAAAAAGTAATCAATAATTTTCAATTTTCTCGAAAACTAGAAGTCATAAAATGATCTAGTTTTCAGTTTTTGATAAGGAATCAATAAGAGCACCGAATTCTATAAAAAAAAATTATATTAAATCTTATGGTTTTGAGAAATTACACTTCAAACTTCTTTTTTTGTGTTTTTTTTCCCCGAATTTTGTGTTTGAAACTCAATTTTTCGAAAACTGTGCATACATTTGGCCTGATTTAAAAAGTGGCTTATAGTACTAAATACTGGCTGTAAAAAACAATATTAAACTTAACTGTAAGTATTACCGTTATTTTTTAATGATTTTTTTTTTACTTTTAGTACACTTTTCATAAAATTGCCCCTCCCGCCCAAACGGGGCAAGATAGACCCCCCCCTCCCATAGTAAAAAATGCTTGTTTTGGACCCCTCTACAAAAAACCGTTATCAATTTTCGGCGCCCAAGTTATCGTACTCTCCCCATATTTTTTGGATGCAATAATCCAAAAAATAGTCTACTCTTGCCCCTACCACCAATTTCCGATGCTTAAAGACTCCCAAAATCGAATTTTACACCTCACATTTTGCAGCGCCACCACAAGGGTCTGGGCAACATTAAAAAAAACTCGCCATGATAGTACCTACTATGGTTTTCATATACAAAGGTTTTTCATATACAAAGAAGTTTGACTCGGAAAAAAAAACTTAAAGATAGCAAAACGTTGTGCAAAGGGTGTTAAGCCCTAGAATGTTGTTTTTTGTTTGTTTTTATTTTATGATGAAAAGCTACATACATATACATTATGTTAAAATTAAGCAACCATTTTTCAATTTAATTTGACACAGATTTATAATAAATAATTTTACATACATACATACATATCTTTATTAAACTTAAGAATGTTTTTAAGTGCAAATACATAATATACATATTAAAATAGCTAAAGAGACTAGACGATAGCATAGACGACTTTCATTTAATTGATCGAAGATATCGAGTTTTTACAAAAATATATTGTATAGATAACTTACAACTAGGTATTTGCTAAATATAAACGATCGAAAAGTCGGTTAACACTTAGGAAGTAGGTTTTTGAGGTGTATAATTAAAGCAAGATCACATTGTTATCATATCAATTCACCCGTTGATATTTGTTTGATTTGTAGATCGCTTTTTAACTATATTACGGATAGTTAAACGCCAGAAAGCAGAACGAAAATCTGGGTTATAAGAAGCATAAATAAATGGATTGATCGCACAATTTATCCACCCAACCCATATAAAAAAAAACATAACCTTTTTCGAAACATATTCATCCGGAAGAAATGGTCCTAATAAATAATAACAAAAAAATGGAAGCCAACATGCAATAAATCCACCCATCACTGTGGTTAAGGTTTTTGTAGTTTTCGTTTCTCGTCTGCTTGTTGAAACTCTCATAGGAACACGTATTGAAGACTGATGAGATATGCGATGGTTTTGTACAATACTACTCCTTTCACAATCCAACCTCATTTTTGATAGGCAAGATTCTGAAAATGTTGGAGAGCTTTCTGCAAAGCGTATAACTGGAGATGGTTGAGTTGTACTGTTTTCACAACTAATAGCAGAACATCGTTTTGCTGACGAAAATCTGGGAAGTTTCACGAGTTCATAAAATGTGATTTGCTCCGGTGGGCTCGTTTTCATCAAGTTGCATGATTTTGACTGGTTATACGGAGGCCGAACTGGTTGATTACTTTGACATTGCTCTTGTCCCAGGACAAAACTTGCACGTTCATTGTCATTAACGTTTGATTTTTCGGAAACCTGCAATAGAATTAAAAAAAAAAAGATAGAAACCTTTAATACAAATTTCAATAGTCATTTCAGTAGAAAACTTACCGCATCACGAACCATTCTTTGTTGACGAGATGTAAGGACAAACCCGATCCTTAAGTATACATAAAGCATTACACTTAAAGGAATAAAAAAAGACCCCATTGCGGAAAAAACAACATATCCTTTGTTTTTGTTATATTGACATTCAAAATTCTCTTCTTTATTGTCCGGTTGGTACCTTAAACATTTTTATAAATTTTTTAATAAAATCTGCAATTAGTTCAGAAATTTTTTGTAATTTTACCATCCAAATAGGGGGGGACATGTTATCAAGAATGCAACTATCCAAACCACTAATATCATTTGTAATGCTAATCGCTTAGATCTTCTTCTCTTGGAATATTTGAGTGGTTGAATGACTGCAAGATATCTAAATAAAAAAAAATATAATTAGCATATTATTAAACTATTTTAAAATGTATTACCTATCGAGACTTATAGCGCACAGACTTAAAATAGAAGCGGTGCATAACAAAATATCCAAGGATATCCAAATGTTACACAGTATCCGTCCAAACTTCCAGCAACCTTAAAGAAAAAAACCTACATTAGGCAAATCATTGAATTTTCAGACAAATTATGCATCTCCATAGCTTTGAATTAAGATTGTTTTAAAATAAGCATACAAATAAATAATATTTTAATTTTAATAATAGTTATTATTATAACGGTACATTTGACTGATTTATTGCAAGCGCTAATCTGCTCAATACAGTTACAGTTTTAAATCTATAATAATTATATACACCTAATAACAATTATTGTTATTAGGTGTGTTTTTTTTTTAAATGCAATAATGGACTTTGTTAAAAAAACACATCACTTGGTCTAAATGACACTGTCTTCGAAAAGAGATTAAGTTTTATTCAAAATATCAAGTATGAACACATCGCTGATGAACTATCTGTATCCGGGCTTTAGTTAAGCCCCGAGAAATCTCTGGGCTAAGAAAGTCCAAATGAGCTTTGTTATTATTGCATTTAATAGGTAAATTGTTTAACATAGGTGTGGTTTTTTTAACAATAAGTTCATTGGGGCTTGTTAAAAAAAAACTGCATTTTTAATGCGTATAGTAACATGCCAAGTAGTATATCACTGACTTATTATATATGGACTGATAGTCACAATACATACGACACCTTTCTTTGTTTCTTAAAAACAACTGTCGTCTGTTAACCCATATTTAAACCAAAGTTTCAAGTTGTGGTATTGCGTGCTGAAAATTAACCGAGACCCCAATATAAAGGTCTTTATGGTTTATTGACGATAGTAAAACGCGGTCATTAACAATGAATCTTGAAAATTATATACTTACCCCCAAGTATGCATTCCAAAATAGACGGCGGCATTACACAAGTACCCACAAGCCAATCCGTAACAGCCAAATTCATAACATAGCAGTTGGTTACTGTTCTCAGTCGCCTTGTAGTGAAAACTGACAAAATTACCAAAGTATTCCCAATTACCGTTATCAATACAAGAAGGCTGAACACTGATACAAGGACAAGCTTCTGCCATGGCAGAAGTCCCATTAATGTGACAATGTTTGAGCATTCATTCGTATCAGTTGTTTCAGATGAATTTGTCATCTCAGTTTTTGAATTGTTTGGTTTACCATTCATTTTAGATTTATTTATTGATGGTAAAAGGGATGATAGACTGGTCACAAAAATGGGTTCATCGTGAAAATCCATTTACGTTCATTAGATTTTCTCAAAGGCATCATTAAAAATCTCTAATTTTTATTATTTTTTTTGTGATTGTATTAAAAAAATGTCTTCATATTTCTGAAAATAAAATAAAATAATTTTATTTCAGATTATTTCTAAAATTAAATTCGTTCTTTTCGAACTAAATTGCAATTGAATATAATACACAAACATACAAATTTACAGAAACATAAACTTGCATTAAAAAAAAAACTAAAGATCAATTACGAACCTATCCAAAATTCAAATTAATCAGAGTTTTGAGTGAAAAAGGACCTAAGGACCTTTCAGTGGTACCTTTATCAGGAATTCCATAGGCGGATTGAGCTATCGATAAATTGTCAAATATGAGTCGTGAGAGCCGGGGATGAATAAGTTAGTGAGAACTATTTGAGGAACCCAAGCTTATCTTGTTGAATACCTATTCAGCTGATTAGTTTGGACATCACAATGTGAACATTTGTGCAAACAAACGCAGACAATTTTACATTAAGGCTCCTGGCAGTTCAAGCTAAAAAAAAGTTTGTGCAAGCAGTGCTTGACTGCTAACTTAGATGTGTGGATTTGATTCCCAGTCTAAGCACATTCTTTTCTGTATCTCCTGTCCTACTCGTACATAAATATATATTTTTTGCTTACAAGAATTAACGCATTTTATATCTATAATATTTGTTTTATTTTAATCATCACTAAGTTTTTAAACACACATTTTATGGGCATTCTTCCCTTCCGCCAATCATAGAGTTTCCAACAATCACCGCAAAAAAAAAAACTTCAGTTCCTGAGGTCATTTATGTAAGTTGAAAAACTAAAGGGGTAATTTTATCGTTTTCACTTTGTTTTCGTTATATAACAATTTTTTCTATGGTTCTTATGGCCGATTTCACGAAAGACTTTTAAATGTTTAAAAGGACATTTAACCTTAAAATGGGGAATTTTGGTTTCACCAACTGCTTTTAAATTTAAAAGGCTTTCAAACTCAACTAAAAGGTCATTTTTGTCTCATTAAATTTTAAAAGTGTTTTGAAAGTAATCACATCCCGTCAAAATATATGAATGTATTTTATTTTTATTTTGCATTTTTGAAAGATTTCAACTATAATTTATTTTTATACATTTTTGGTTTATTTGTAAGCAATAATAACTTTACTGGTTATTTTTTTAGAATAATAGATTGGTCATCATCTTCTGAGGATGAAGAGCAACATGAGATTCGTGTTTCGTGTCCACAGGTTTCCTTTCTCGGAATATGATGACATTGATTTAAAAATGAGATTCCGGTTTTCCAAACAATGCGTTCAGCAGCTTTTAGGTTTGTTTGGTTCCCATTTAGAAAACAATTTAAAAAATCACCCCACTCCCACAGATGGTTTGAAGTCTAAATATTTGTGCAAAACTTAGCTGTTCATGGAGCTGGAGCTAAAAACACACAAACTCATATAACTTAAGGGTGATTTTATAAGAAACTGTTTAAAGGGTAAAATGGGATAAAAACAAAATGTTATACTATAGCTATTTATAATTAAAGTTAAATTGCTGAACTGAATACCAACTGAAAATTTCAGGCAAATCAATGTTGCACAAATCCATTGATACAGTTATAGAAGAGGAACAACCTACCAATTTCCGATTCAAATTTTTAAACTCATTGAAAACATCTGGAATACCGCCAAATGAGTTACAATTTATTGACCATTGATAATAATCTGGACACGCCGAAGCTGGTGCAATGGAACCATCTAAAAACTCTTACCAAATTTAATCGGGGTCACAATCATCACCGGCAAGAGCAAAGGTGAAGAAGACAAATTGACCGTTTACCTTCTAATCTGGTTGCAATTTATTTTCAACTTAAAAATTGGGCAGCTCTGAAAGTGACAGGGTTACCTCCGATATTCGACCAATATACTTATAAAGACGTAACTCTTTTCTTCCATTTACCCGCTAAATTCACAGAAATCCACATCACAGAAAGTGCAGAATCAATCTGAAAAATACTTATCCAACTATAAGTTTTGTTTATGTTTGGATTAAACTTATCAGTTGGTACATACATATATGTAATAAATATGGAATTTTCTAAGCCGCTAAGAAATAAGTAATGTTTTACGCTCGCACCCAGTACTATAAAGTATAGTTTTTGTTTTCGAATAATTTTTTCAATCATAAAAATTATGGAATTCCCGATACTGAATTCACAGTCCTGTGTTTCCTTTCTATTCATCATGAACAGAAAAGAGAACACCACACAACTACAACACTCCCATCCGCATCGAACAAAGTACATATTGCAAAATCTATAAATTGGCCCGAATGCTTTAGCCCTTTTCTGCGTTAACGGTAAAAAGTGGGTCAGCATTCTTTCATACAATTTTTCTTTAAACATGGCAAAAAAAATTTACCAAAGAACTGCTACTTGTTTTCGAAACACCATGTTATAAGAAACAAAATCAAATCACTTGGAACATGAATATTTTTTTTTGTTTTCTTTATTGTTTACTTCATCACTTTCAAAAACCACTTCAGATGACGTCACTGAAGTACTGTCAAACATACGTTGTTATTCTATCTTGTACGTACGAGTACCTAGACTACCTACTTGAAAAGAAATATCCAAACAAAAAAAAAAAAACTTCTCGAATTGTTGACCCGAATTCGAACGATTTTTTCACTCTTATAGCTGTGCGGCCTTCTCTTTCTCTATAAAACTGAAACTTGCTTAAAGATACAAAACTCCTTGTTTGAAAATATTTCCTATTTATTAAGGTTCTATTTATTAAAAGTTTGACCCGATGAACTTTTCCCATAAAGTTAAAAAAAAGCACTGAACAATTGCACGCCTATCCTTGATGGTTATGTGCTCACAATAGGGAGTATTGTTAAGTCATCTTGCTGTTTACAAAAACAGATTCCTGGAATTTCAAGGAAAATATGTAATCACTCAAGTTGACTTCATTTCTCCTAAAATCTGTAGGGAGTCAAAGAATTTCCCAAAAAAAAAAAAAAATCCAAAAAAATGTATAATTCACACATTTTGAGGCATGACTATATGAAATTCCCATAAATCGCATGAGTTTGTAACAATCTACAGAAACAGCTGAAAACATGTAATAATCAAGAGCACTTATAATACACACTTTACTTTTATGCTAAAAATAACTTCAAGTATTAAGAAATTCACTGATTAAAGAGTGGACACACCTGTTAGCCCCAACAAAATTTAAATGTCCAAGAAAAACTTACCAATTAAAGTGTTCTGTGTAAAGTATCCAAAAAAAATGGTTTATTTTGTATAACGTCGAAAAAAATTGACTTTATTTAAGAGAAATTGACATTGCAATAATAATAATTATTGTTTTTTTTTACCACTAGACACACTTAGCATAAAAGCATTCGAAAAAACAATTAACTGAACGCAGTATTAAATATACTGACTATTGTGAATATTTATTAATAAAATTAAAGCTGATTGTGAAGACAATAATTAGCTTTTATTTTTTTAGGGTTGTTGAGCCAAAACACACATCATATCACATTATAGAATGAATAAACGTTCTTATTGCAAATTAATCGGCTGCAGATAAGTACAACTATAATAATCTTTACTGATAAAACATTATACTGCCTCAGGGTATAGTCTAGTTGAATTTTCCAAAACAATTACGAGTTGTACATGGGTACATATACTCGTAGGAAAATTAAACACGATATAAGGACAAGTAACTAAAGAATGTTAAAAAGTGTTCATTGTTTAACTTAAGAGCTATTTTGTTCACAGAGAGTAATATTGAAAATGTATATCGTCATCCCACGCAGTTAAAGGGATGGCATGAACTAATACAAAATTCATGCAGTCATCCATTGGCCATTCCATGAGGATAATATTTCAATTTCTCTACATAGCAAGAGTATCTATGTACTTAACTATAGTATACTAGGTAATACTTAACCTTTGTGTGTGTTGCACTAACAAAATCAATTTTATCTTTGGAAAGTCGCGACGAAAGCGTATTTCGGGTGGCCCTTTGTTTTCATTAACGATTAAAAACAATTAACGCTATTAAAAATGTTTTTTTTTTTTTTATGTATAATGATGATGGGTGTTTCTATATTGTTACGTGTGCGAACGACGGTGATACTTATGATTTTATAAATTATTACTTACAGAATAGTCCAAATCAATAAAAAAAAAAACAATATACGTTAATCTTCCGCACGCATGATGTCCTTTTATTCATTAAATAATAAATTGTTGCATTATATTGAGTTTAAAAAATTCTTGAGTTAGGAATTAATTTCAGTTGCGACGATCCATTTTCTATTGTACTTGTTACAAATTTCAACGATTGGGGTTTCTAAAGTTCATGTGGTGCAGAAAATTTCATGAAAATCATAGTTTACTAAAGTTCTGAATTGTTCTGGGTACGACTTGTGAACTACTTATATACCAGGAACCTACGATAGTATTGTACAACTGTCGATTTTTTGCTAATCGATATAATATTCTATTAGGAAGTTAAGTATAAGTCTAAAATGTCGGTACTTTTCGACAATTTAGTCCTTTTAAGTTGGGCGCCATTTTGAATTGTTTTCAAATTGGTTTTTATGAAATAACTTGCTCAATTTCAACTAAAAACTAAATAGTGGGAACCTTAAAGGTTGAGCTTTTGTATGAGAGTGAATACGATAGTTACGTTTTTAATGTTTAGTACTATATTTTGATAACCGTTATGTAAAGCAAATTGCGTATGATTGATTATTAAGCAATTGATTGGTACTAATTTCGTTTCCAACCTTATTTTTGAGAAAAAAGAGGTAAGGTCAAATGTTACAACCGTCCTTAATGGTGTATCGTTTGTAACAGGGTGAAATTAGAAATAAGAAGTGTATACAAATATGGAAACAAAAACAGATACCTATGAGTCTAACATTGAATGCTTATGTAAAGCATACCATTGTTGTGAATTAATTTTCAACTTTATATCCGGCTGTTGGGTATGTAAATTCACTAAAATCTTTGCGTGGACGTTTGTAATTAAAAAAATACATAAAGTCTTTTGTGGTGGTCGCAAAATATTTCAACCGTTAACATACAATGTATTACAAAATAAATAAAAAAAATTAAAGGTCTATTTTATACTATTGAGTATTAGATTGAAATGAACTTTTAATCCAACTATATTAATCGGACGTAAGATCAAAAAAATTGATTAACATTGAGATTAATTGAAGAATAATATGGAATTGGATTAAATTAATCTGGTTTAATGTTTTAATCTGGATTTAAATAATGAATTACTTTAAAGTATTGGATTTGTACATGTAGCACCTAGCCTTGAAGTAATGTTTATTAAATAATGAGGGTGTAATAAAACAATTCATAAATAATGCAACCTTATGATCTACAAGTGTGCATGTACTTTTTGAAGTTCAATCCGTCATCGTCAGGTCAAAATGCAAGGTCAAGAAAATGAGCTCGAAGTTAACCTCTGTTTTTCTTATCCTTTTTTTATTTTTATATTTTTGTTTATCCTTTCCCTTCAACTCTATATGTCTGTTTGAACTGTGTAAATACAAAACGTAAATAGCCATCCTCCAGACAAGGCAATAAGTTTTAGATATTAGAAACAAATCCAAATTGAATGCAGGATGCCTCATTATTTTTGTATAACGTTGATAAACATTACCTTTCAGATCTGTAATAAATCTAACACAGCTATGTACTATGTCGAACTCGCCCAGTCACAACAAATTTTTAAATGTAATGATTTAGGAATTTGTTATCAGCTAATTACCATCTTCAAAATTTATCGAGACTTTTAGCAAACGATTGTAGAGACAAAAATTGAAGATGTATGTATATAATTTTGTTTAGCTTGATCTGCATGCCAGGCTTTAATTGGAAATATATTTCTGCATCATTGGTTTTATGAAATATAGTTTTGGAAGGTTGTGATGGACCCATCTTGACGTGAGGTCCAAATTTATGAAAATTGGTGAAGCATATCGTTATATGTGTTAACTCAGCTTAATATTTTGAATTTGAAATTTATGATAAGTTTGTTTCTGTTAAAAAGGGGAGTACAAAAACTAAGCTGATTACTACAAAATACCCTTTGTTTTGACTCAAGTTTATTGCAAAGCGAATCAAATTAGCAATTTATTTAAATAATCATGCCAATTAAAAAATCCGTGAAATTCTATTCGATATGCAGCCTTTTCTTTGAATGACACTATTGAGTTTTGTAATTACGCTTCTTTTTCAAAAACAGCGGCAACCCTATTTCCACAATAATGGTGGTTTAAAAGTAGAGTACTCGGGCGTATACGTACTTTTTTAATTTATTGATTTTTTAACATTACATGCATAGAAATCCATTTTAGTTTGTATTTTTTTTTTGTGCTCAATGAGGAACACATAAGGTCGTACAAATTTTCTTTTCATGAGCTAATAAGAGAAAATTTTTTGAGTTATGAGTCTCAATATCTCGTACAACTCCATATTTCCGAGATAATTTCATGCAAATTTGTTTGAACTTTTTCTTTACACCTTTAAGATTATAGTTAAATAACATATTGCATTGATAATTAAAGGTTGATTTCATATACGTTTAAAGAAAATTATGACGAAGATGGGTGCTTAAGCTGAAACTTAGGCCCTCATTATGAATAGCGAAGCGAGCTTAAAAACTTGCGAATTCGATAACTCTGTATTATGAGTATCGATTCGCTTAAATTAAATTCGCTTCATATGTCAAAACATTATCGAACTTGGCTATCGACCAATTACAATTAGCGAATGTTCGCTAATTTAACCTCTCAAAACGTCGAATTCTATCGAATCAAAATATTCAGTGATAAACCTAGCGAATGTTGAGTCTGGTGTCTGTGTGCTAACATGAGTGACAAAAGAAAAAGGTATTTGAAAATAATTTGTATATTATAACAAAAAAAGTAAATAAAAAATCATATTTTCAAGGACAAATGCAAATCAATTTGCTAGGCTTGTGCAATTGATGAAAAAAAATTCCGATATAGCAAAGGGCATAGGTGTATTCCGTTCATCGAAAAGGAACTATAAATAAAATACATATATATATATTTTATTTATTTTTTCTTTATTATTTAAGTTTGAAGAGTTCCTACCTATATGTATTTGTGATAAATTATCAAATCAATTGTACTTATCATTTTATTATTTTTCAATTTAAAATTCACACAAAGAAAAAACATCAAATTCTTCACTTCTAAAATATTCATTTGACATTTGAGTTATGCCATTTCAGTATGATGATTTATTGGCAGCATTTATTTCTTAGCGAACGATGAAGTTCGCTATTAATAATACAGTGATAATAAAAGTTCGCTAGATCATTCGCAACTTAGCGAATTGTCGATTCGCTATTCATAATGAGGGCCTTACTTTTCTTACAAAAATGGATGCCATGACATAAGGCCAAACTTGGGTGTTTGGAATTCTGTCACTTTGAACTACCATGATTCCATCACTTTGAACTACCGTGATTCCATCACTTTGAACTACCGTGATTCCATTACTTTGAACTACCGTGATTCCAACAAAAAAAGGGAAATAATCTAAATTTTAAGCGACTACGTTTAAGGTTGGTATCTGCGCTCTAAAGATTAAGAGCCCCTTAACTTAAAATTTAATTACTTCAAGAAAAGGAAATTTGTATAACCCAATGGGGGAGGATTTTTCAAATCAAACTCTTAAACTTAGGAGTGCTCGGTGAATAACAGCCTAAGTAAAGGTATATGATTCAACCATATAAGCTTACGGTAAACGTGATAAAAGTGTAAAGTGTTACTGTTTAAATAAACTGTCAGATTTTTAATATAAATTTAGTTTACCATTTTTACCTTTACACATAAAATTTGTTTTGTTAATGAAGATGGCAAATGAGTAAACTTTTTATGGCTGTTGGGTAGGTACTTTAGCGAACAACAGATTGGTTTACTACATGATTTATCACAAATCATCTAAAAGGGGCATTTATGAAACTTGTCGGTAAACTTTATCATTTTATTACCAGACACTGTTTTTCATATTTAAGTCTAGTACATAATATTTCCTCGTGAATTGAACAATCGTCAGTTACAAAATGATTTTTCGACATTAGTCTCTGGTTGAGACTTTTGAATACGCTGTGAGCTGTTGACTTAATTTAAAACTAGAATGCCTTATTATTTATTTAGTTCCCGTAAGTTTTGCTCGAAAGCTCCCCACGCAGCTTCACAAGCAAGTTCAAGGGCGAACAAGAAATTCAAATTTTTATGGAAATAACGCATGACTCCTGATTTTTACATTTTTGGTAAATCACGTAACATTTTAAATTTACCTAGAATTAATGAAAATATATAGTAAAATTTAATTCATATTTTAAAAATTTAGAAGACATTTTTAAAATTTATAGAATTCATGTGAAATTTTAAATTTCCTTAAAATTTACGTGAAATTTTAGATTTTACCTGATCTTTTTTTAAGTACACTTTTAATTTATTTAAAATTTTTGAAAATTTATTTTCAATTTATAAAATTCACGTGAAATTTGAAAAAATTGTGAAATTTTGCAAATTCACGTGAAATTTAAAAATCATTGAGATTTTTTTAAACTCAAGAATTTTTCTAATTAGAAATATTTATTGTTTTTTATAAATTTACGCAAAACAAAAAAATATATATGTACATACACTACACACATAAACATACATACATATATATGTATACCTTTTTATAAATATATATATGTATATTTTTTTTAGCCGAGTTTTTGTTCTATTGTTGATGAAAATCACCTCCAGAAGATATTTTTACGAAATCATTTGAATATTGGGTGCTATGGTGTTTTAAACATTTTTAGCAAATTTCATGGTAGTATCAATTTACTGACAATGGTTATGGTAATAAACGCAAACATGCTTTTCCTTTTTAAACACCCTTTCACCCGAGATATTTTTGTTGATTGCACTAAAAAAAAACATAATTTCATAAAAAAGAAATAACATTTTGAGCTGATTTTAACGCTTTGCTTTTAGTCTCATTAAAACGTGCCGTTTCTGCTTTAACCAAATATCTTCAAAGTTAATTTTGTTTTAATACCAATAGAAAACTTATGATTTTTTTGAAGTGAACGCCATTTAAAGACAATTGTATGGCTTAATTTATTTCAATATGATTAAACTTTTATTCAAAAAAACAAGTTTCCACATTGTAGTCAATTATAAAAAAATTACAAAATTTTTGATGGCTTTAAAAAAAAAATTATTTTGTAGGTCCGTGCTTAACGCAGAAATGGAACGATATGCTAATGTTCTACAAATACTTCACTTTAATAAGCTTGCACCTCCCACTGACTCTAACCTTTTGAAATGTATCAGCACAAAAAGCAAAACAACATTTTGACGTGGTTTTTAAATTAAATTTAATTTAATACATGTATATTTAAGTATTTAAGTACAATTGTTTAAATAAGTGCATTCACGCACCGTCGAAAACTTTTCAAAATACTAAAATCGTAAATTTTCCAACTTTAGTTTTGCTAATAGTAAGCTGATTCAGCTTACTTCTTTAACAGACGATTTTAATGATATCGACTGGGAGGCCTTAGGGTGGGGTTTATCGGGTTGAGGTCAGACAAAAATATGTAGATTTTTTTCATGTGCATTTAGGAGCTTTTACGTCTCCTTGTCTTCCACAATAATATTACAACATCGAGTCTAAAAGTATTTAGCTACTATCATAATACCATTAAAAAAGTTTTTCACGATATCATTTAAGGCGCAAATTATTGTCGGAACATTTACGATTTTTTGCCAGATATTTCCCAATGAAATTTCGACAATTAAGTATAGAGATCTCATATACAATAGTTTTATAACGTAGCATGAATGACCCCTTAACGAATTTCATTGTTTGACACGCAATTTACAGAAATGACAATTTATTGATATTAACCCATCGAAACTCACTACATTGTTATTTTAAAAACGATTTCATAACGAGACAAAAATATGAAATATGATTTTCGTTTCTTCATCATCTCTATGTTTGTTCGATTTAAAATGGCATGTTATATTAAATATTCGTTTATGAGCTTATCAATCAGAAGGATTCATAGCAACCAAGCCATGCGCTTAAGGTGAAACTTAATGGTAGTAATATGGACTCGTGGACAACTTAAAATTAATTTATGCATGTTTCGAATATTAGCCGCGTTTTACCATTCACTTAATCTGATCTGGATCATAAGTATCCAGGACCTGTTACTCTGCTATAAAACAAGCATTGATGTAGAATCTTGGCAGTTGTTTTGCAACATCATTTACGTTTCATAATTACATTGGATGTTCAGTCCTAGATTATAGGTGTTACATTGACGTAAGTATTATGAAATTGCTGGTGTGGTTTCACAATGGAGTTGTTACAATAGTAGTTAGTGTAGCTAGTGTAGTAGGAGAGAAACAGGTCCCAGGATTGTATGTTTCTATACTACGTGTTCAAATGATTCTGATCCGTAGGTAATAAGACGCGACTATTATGAAAATGTATGTTTAAATAATGTTGAGATTATAATTAGTTTTGAAATTGTCGGCGCTTTATTGTTCGATGCTTATCAAAACGCATTTCCATTTCTTCTAAAACTTTTGGAGTGTATCGAACAACGAGCTTAACTGAATTAGCAGCTTGCTTCAAGAGCTCAACAGCTTTTTCATGATTTTCACCTTCGACAGACTAAAATAAAATTCAATAATATACTGTTAATTGATTTGTTATTAATTCAAATCAACCTACCACTCCATTAACAGAAAGCAATTGATCTCCTCTTTTTAGCCCTCCATGTCTATCAGCAACACCTCCTGGTATTATACGAGATATATAAATGGGTGAATTTTGCTCTTTTCCACCCATTACATTAAATCCCAAGCCTTAACAACAACAACAATAAAAATTACCAAAAATGTTTGTATTTTAAAAAATGTCAATTACCTTCTTCTGTTTTTGGGAGTTCAACAACGCGGGGATGAGCATGTCCTTCACTCGCAGCGAATGCAGCAACAGTAGCTTTTGCTGTCGCAGATGCACGAATATCTTGAGAACCTCGCATGTCAACTGTTTCAAAAACATGCTCGTATACCTCTCTTACAGCGCTTAGGAAATCACTTTGCAAAACTTTTTGCAGAGTTGCTAGTTTTGTTGTTGGAAAATCCCCGCATGCTTGTAATTTTTCGATTAGTTCAATCGATTTTTGTATGTCTGTAATAAATAATAGAATTTTTATATGTACATATGAACAAAAATTAAATTGCAAATTTTCGGGTGCAGACTTTGGTTCTGTACACGAAACAATTAAAATTATGGACATTTTTCAATACATGGACATTTTGAAGCCAATGATTTTAAATTCAAAAATTAATAATAATACTAGACAACTGTTTAGTTTTGAGCAGGAACATTTCTGAATCTGCTTCATATATTGATTGTTATAAGAAATTAAATATTTATTGTTATTTATTGTGCAGTAAAACAATAATTAATACAACTGACAAAAAAATTCGTAATCCTTATGGCAATAATGAACTCTATAAACGATGGAATAAAATGATGATAATTTTGGTGCCACATCGTCAGTTAAAAATGTTTTAAATAATTATACTAAATTTTTCATAACGTTTTTTTTGGAAACTATGGGCTTAATACATGTGTCCAGATTTAGCTATCGTCGAGTACTTCAAAGACAGAGAGAACAAATGAAAGCAATTAAAACGTTAACAACAAAACATAAAATCATTCGCTAGATTTTACTAGCTAAATCGATTTTCAGTGAAAAGTGACTAATCTCATTCCTTTCAACTAACTTAATCTCATTGTTTTGATAAAAATCTTGTTTTCTAAAAAAAACGTCGCTCAAGTTGAATTTTCAAATTTAGCTTAGTTTTCAAATTATACAAAATATTTAAAATTTACCAGAGACTATTTTCTTATTTTAATCATTTTTAGGTACCACACAAACGATGAAAAGAACCCCTGAACGTAATCATCTTTTTTCACTTAATTTCACAGGCTTTTCAATGGCAACCAGTCATTGTGGACTTTTTAAAATCAGATTACATAATTTAAAAAATCACTTAATTTTTAGTTCGAAAAATCTTGCTTTTTAGCAAAGAACGGCTTGAAGAAAGCTATAGCTACGCATTGCGCCTCAGAAATAGAGATTTTAGAAGTTAGATGTAGCTTTTATCAAGAGATTTTTAAAGTTGGCTCTAGGTCCTGGATCTCTTTTCTAAAAATTGGATAGGTCACCAATTAATTCCTACATTTGTAGCTCTTATCACCACAAAGCTTTTACTGAAAAAAACTTGGATCTCGAATTCATTAAGGTCTATGGGACGATGTGATGATTTGACATGAGATCACTGAAATTTAAGATTTCCCTTCGAAGGAAATTAGTTTGAAAGTCGAATCCAAGCTAGATTCGTCAGGAACATTGAGCTTGACCCTTGTTTATTTAATAGCTTTGTTCCCAACTTTCTTGGACAAAAATTGTCTCTCAGACAGAAGTAAGTTTTGCGTGTGCAAATTTAATGGATTACGAATCATTTGAAGCTTTGGAAGACGACAGAAATTTTTAAATCGGTCGAAGCATTCGGATAATGTAGGTAGTCAAACTATCCTTATTTTTAAAAATCATATAAACTGTGCGACGCTACATGAATACCCCTAATGTATAAAATAAATCATAGAAATGGACAAAACGAAAGTTTATTTCTGATCACAGAAACCATTTATGCCTCGAGTCAGCAATGGATATTGTCAACTTTGCTGGTACACCAGCTGTAAAAGTCCTAGTACTTTGGTAAAGCAGTACATTCACAGTTAATTAACTAAAAAATTGAATACTAGACAGTATTAACTTAATACAGTTATTTAACTGCATTGAGTTATGATTTTAGTTTAAGTCAATTAAGTCTTTTAACTGCAGGTAATCAAATTGGAGTATTTTAGACCTTTGACTAAAATCAATACTTAGGCCAGTATTCCAGTAATCCACTATCATTAGCTCATGAAAAGGTAATTTTTGTATGACTACGGAAGGACGATTTTCTGAGTTAAGTCTTTAAAACTTATTTTTTATAAAAAGAAAAGAAATAAAATATTGCACGTTACTATTTGCATGTCTTATAAATAAGACAATGTTAGATAGGATAGGATAGATTTCTGTGGACAAATTGGAACTAGAAATTAGGTTTGAATCATCTCCTAAAATCCTTCGGGTCAATTGAAAATGAGTCAAATGTTCGTTTTGTTATTCATAATGAGGACCTTAATACCGCTATCGTACAAGTATATCATCTAGCAATATATTATTTGGTATTATTAAATGTCTTATAAGACACAGAGACAGAACTGCCATGTCCTTATTTAAGAATGAAATATGGTTAAACTGCATTATACAATTAAGAGTATTTATCTATCTACCACATGGCAGATGTGTTCACATATTTTTGAATAACAAAACTAATTATGAACCGAACCAGGGTAGTAAATGTTTCCGAATGTTGAAGAAACTTTTTTAGTATAGATACCTTACCAGATTATTCGTTCCATTACTATACTCTAGACACCGAAGGACTTAAATCACTGTACTAATCGATTCTTCATGTTCATATTGACCATTTTAAAAATGAAAATTGAATAGGACTATTAACCTAATTCTTTTTCTAATTAGAAAAAAAAATCAAACAAGATTCTAAATGATTTTCACTTCAAGCAAACATTTCTTATTTGACAATAATAATATTGACCCACTGAAAGCCAACTTTTGTTACTATTTTAGATCTATGTATTCATTTATTTACAAAAAAATACCTTTTGCCAAAGTAAGTGGTTCGCACATTTTGATTAATTATATTTTGCACGTTTTGATTGTTATTAATAATTTTTGACTGTTGATTTGTTAATTTTGTATTTTATTATATAAATTAGAATAATCTGAAACTAAAATCATATGTTTTTTTTTTTTTTTGTTACCAGAAAACTGAAATTTCACTGAACTTCAAAAAATAGGGTTGAAAGATCGAATTGGATTATTTTTGGATTCCCGGCATTTCAGTTGAGATATGAGTTGAGATTTCAATTTGGAGTTGAGTTGAAAATGTGTTGAAATTACAGAAACAGAAAACAATTGGAGTGACATTAGGAGTTTTTCTTTTTTAGCTCTGAGTAATGCACCGAGCAGAGCTGGAGCTAATCGAGCTCGGTCTGAGCAGAGTATGCTTAGACCTGTCCGATTTATTAAAGAAACAAACCTGAGCACGGAATTGTCAAACATAAAAAAAATGACAAGCTCACAAAAATATGTTTTGGTTTTTGATTTTGCTTCAGTTTTATTTTGAGTTGAACAAAAATGGAAAAAGCTATTATTTTAAGGGAAGCATTCAATTTATTTTTTGACTTGAATGACGATGATGAATCTGTGGAAAAAAGTGGTACGAGAGGCATTATAAAAAATCAAAATTATGCGGAAGAAGTGGTGCCGAAATTTTCAGACAGAACTTTCAAGCAACATTTTCGTGTAAATCCTGATGTCTTCGATATCTTGTGTCGAGAGATTTATGCAATTGAGAACCATCATTCTGGACCTGGCAGGGACTCAACAACTGTGGAAAAAAAAAATGATGATAACTCTGTGGTATCTGGGAAATCCAGAATGCATGAGGTATTGAACATAGTATGTTTTTATTTTGCTATCAATTAATTTTGTGATTCTAGATCGATTGCAGACAGATTCGGCGTTTCCATTGCAAATGTATTCCGTATCGTGACCAGTAAGAGGCGAGTTATAGCGAACAGGAAAATGGATCAGGAAAATTTTTCTGATGGATGATTTAGTAAGTTCTCGATCGATTTGAAACAAATAAGCTGAAGTAATCGATGACAAATGACAATTTTAATGCACTATGTAAAAAAAAAACTGATTGAACAAAGGTTTTTTGATAAAAATGCATTTATTTGTTTTCCTGATGAACTTGCATCAGGAAAATAAACAAATGCTTTTTTATCAAAAATCCTACGTTCAATAAATTTTTTTTTTACATAGTGCATTAAAATTGTCATTTGTCATCGATTACTTCAGCTTATGTGTTTCAAATCGATCGAGAACTTACTAAATAATCCATCAGAAAAATTTTCCTGATCCATTTTCCTGTTCGCTATAACTCGCCCCTAACTGCGACAGTTTGATAAAATTAAACCGGTCAAAAAAGTTTATAAAATGGCCCACTCCAGAAGAGACTTCAAGAACATCTGCCTACTATTTTACCCCAGTCTCCAGTCGCAATTTGTTTTCTTTTACTGAATTTATTTAAAACAGAGTCATGTCCTACGTCCATTTAACACCTTTTATTAAAAAAAAAAAAATAAAGTATTTGTATTTTATAAAAAATAATTTATTTCTTACTTTCAGTCGGAGAACAACGAGCTTCGCCCGCCATTTCAATTAGTTTGATTTTTTACCTCCTTTAGTCCTTTTATCTCACTCGTCACATCAAAAAAGTAAATGAAGTTGGGCGCGCTCAGCTTTTTACTCCATCTACTCCGTCATTTTTGCCTGAGCTCGTGGAGGGCGCTCTGACCAAGGTCTGATCGAAAAAAGAAACAAAAGTTGAGTGCTCAGAGGTGTCTGAGCTAAAAAAGAAATACTGATTTTTTTTTGACAGCTCAGTACCCTGCTCGGAGCTAAAAAAGAAAAACACCTAATAGGTTTTGCACGAAAAAATTCGTGGTGAATTAAATTTTGTTCGGGTTGGCTTACAGTTCGATAAGAAATTCAAAACGTCAGGTTTACGTTGTGAGGATAAGGATCACAAGTTGTGAGGTTCACAGGAACATCACAAAAGATCCCACCAAATTGGTTCCTTAAATTATTAAGTGCACTCTCTAAATATTCAAACCTATTAATAAACAATTTCAACTTAACGTGGTTTTAAATTTTGTGTTAGTATAAACTCCGCATTTGTTAGTCATTTGTGAGAAAAAACTCTTCTTTTCAGTGTTGAGGATTTGCTTATTTTAATCAATTTCAGTCAGATCTAAATTAAAATTAAGTTCAGTATTTAAATTACAGTTTTTAATCACAAATTTTATTTTCAAAATAGATGTGAAATAAATATTAAACTGGCGCAAACATCATAATATTTTAAATTCACAACTTTTTTCAGTCAATTGACGCCTCATGATTTTGATTACTTTCCCAACAAGAAAGTTGATTTTTTTTTCAATCTGACGTCTGGGGAAAAAACTTTATTGATTCTAGGAAGTTCCCATTAATAAAAGAATGTAGGATTATCATACTTCTACATTAGTGAGGACAAAAGAAGAAAACCGAATGTTAAATGGACTTGCATTAAAACTCACCTATTTTAAATGTATAACTGACAGCGTTCCGCAAAGCCCTCGTGGTAGGTTTACATTAGGTGCCATGGTGTGTGTGTACCAAATGGTTGATTTGGGTTAAAATTCTATGGCTCCATGGCAGCTGACTTTTCATTTCTAGCTTGTCGGCAAACCGAATTGATCTTGTATTGTTTATCTATGGCATTTTTATCTGTCAAACAAAATACAAACCACACTAAAAAATACTGTAATTGTAATGAGTGGAAGAAAAAAAGGCAACTACCGCAAAAGTAATAACAACAGCCACTTCCGGAATGTTAAAACTAAAAAAAATTGCGATCGTAAATTTGCCCAACATGAAAATGAACTCGCTGAACACAACACTAGTAGCGGCAGTGAAAGCTGCAGCGATGGCTCAGGCTCTGGTTCGGACTCATCTTCAGCGTGTAACTCCAAAAATATTGACAAACATGGAGATCCCCCATCGTTTCCAGTTGCAATGTGGGACTTAAACCACTGTGATCCAAAAAAGTGTTCTGGCAGAAAATTATCCCGCTTGGGCTTAATTGATAATTTACGGTTAGGGCAGAGATTTCCCGGAGTTGTCTTAACACCCATTGGCACCAATTGTGTCAGCCCACTTGATAGAGATACAGTTGCAGCAAGTGGTGTTGCTGTTGTCGATTGCTCATGGGCGAGATTGGATGAAACTCCATTCAGTAAAATGAGAAGTCCTAACCCAAGGCTATTACCATTCTTGGTTGCTACCAATCCAATCAACTATGGAAAACCATGTAAGCTTAGCTGTGTTGAAGCTATTGCAGCAACATTGTACATAACTGGGTTTAAACAAGAGGCTCATTGGTATATGGGCAAATTTTCTTGGGGACACTCGTTTATTGAATTAAATGGAACACTTTTGGACAAGTATTCCGAGTGCAAAAGTAGCGAAGATGTACTAAAGGTTCAAAACGAATATATAGAAGAACAACAAATGTTGAGGGATCAGCCGAAGGATTATAAGGAATTTTTTCCATCCTCAAGCAGTGATGATGAATAAACGGTGAAAAGACTATTTCTACACTGCCATTCTAAGGAAAAGAGTGCAAATTAATAAAAAAAAATTTAATGCCAAAAAGGTGGTTAAAAAAGAGTTAAATTTATGTATTTTTTTATTTGTAAAAATTGAACTATAAAAATAAAATAAAAAAGTAGAATATATGACATTTTTAAATTTATAAAAAAATCTCCAAAACGTTTGGAACGAAACTACGATGATAACGACTGAATCGTTTACTTTAGAAACAGCACACAAAACTATATTATGAAAAAACAAGACATACAATTTTTAGTATCCCAATTTATAATTTTGTTTGAAATACATGCTTTTCAAATGACTCCTTTTTTAGAGTCTGAACCGTTTAAGGCCAAGAAAACCGTTATATGTGAAGTTGACAATCAGACATCAAAATTGAACATGAAACGGACTAAAAGGATGAAAACCTATAGCTCCTAAAATATTAAGGATGTAAATGCAGTACAAAATATTGTATCACATAATATTGCGCGGGGTTTTAAAATGAAATATGTATGTACAAAAAATTACTTTTAGAAAACATTCAGTTTTTGTATTTGAAAAACTTAGTACTATCATTTCATGTTGCCCCGTGCCTTGTGGTGGCGCTGCATTTCCTAGGTGTAAAATTTGATTTGGGGAATCTTTCAAACACGGCAATTGGGAGTAGGAGCTAAAGGAGAATATTATTTAGATTGACACAACCAAAAAATATCAATAAGTATCAATT
This sequence comes from Syrphus vitripennis, assembly GCA_958431115.1. Taxonomy (NCBI): domain Eukaryota; kingdom Metazoa; phylum Arthropoda; class Insecta; order Diptera; family Syrphidae; genus Syrphus; species Syrphus vitripennis. The sequence goes on from OY288108.1 coordinate 47,113,702, forward strand.
AAGACTACCACAAGCTCTTCGCAATAAAATTTGAGAAAGGGTTGCTTCCATACTTTAGATGTCGCTCCATTCGACTTTGCAGTACTATGATAGTACTATGTTCTTCATATACAAAGTTTCAGCTCAAAAACAAATATCTACATAAATTGGTTAATAGATACTTAACAGGTTCCAAAGCACTACTTTTATACAAAAATTATATTGCTTAAATAAGTTAACCCTTGAACCTTGATTAAATCTTAAAGAAAATATTTATGCTATTTTTTACAAATACAAATATATGAAAATTTGAAACAAAAATTCAAATTGATTTTTTAATATTTTTGATTTTTTCAAACTTTTGGTAATCATCTTTGGGGGCCCAAAAATCTAAAAAATTGAAAAATTGTCAATTTATTGGTTTTTTAAATCGGAAATTTCTGCAAAAATATTTAAATTTATAAACTCACTTCCAAAAAGTATCACATATTGTGCTGAAAAACATAGATTAACTGCTTTGTCGTGGTATTTAACTAGGTCGCGTTTCCCGAATATTAGATGTAGCCATCAAAACCGGAAGGTCGTGAACTTATAATTTAAAAGATATAAGCAAATATACGTAATATACATATAATTAAATTTAAAATGAACTGAAAAAACCATTCAATTGACGATTTTTCGAAATGGTTAGGGATAAATGGCGTATGTGAAAATTATATACTGTTGGATTTCTTCCTTCGAGAAACTAAAAAATGTGATGTCTTTTTGGATTTGATATATTATGTTTGTTACTTTAAATTCCAGAAATGATGGAGTTCTAGAATTTATAGGTAATTCCTAGACGCACAGATGCGCAAAACATGCAAACCTATATACATATACATTATACATAAATGTATACACGTTAACGGAAGCGTAAACGGTTTACTAAAAAGATGCGTAATTGGATAAGCAAAACCATTTTTAAATGGATGTTTAAACGCATGCACCGAAAGTATCAGTGGTGTTGGTGTTTCAATTTAAAAAAATATTAAAAATTGTATTTTGAAAACATAAAACAATAATATTTTTATTTAAATATTAGAAGCCTATAGAAAAATGGTGGCACATGTAGGATATACGTAATGTGAACCAGTTTTATTGAACGACGACAAACCAAGTCTTCGCGGAATTTAACACTCATGAAAAAATATGAAAATGTCTTTTATTAATGTTGAAGTAAATTTTAAATTATAATATATTTGTCGTGAAATTTTGTGTTCAACAGTTTTATGAACTTCAGAAAACAATTAGGAGTGGTTGGCAAATGACTCAAACAAAATTCAAGTTAGCAGCCTCGTAAAGTGAGGGGTTCTTTTCATTAAAAACTATTTAAAACGCTATTAAAAACGCTTAAAAAAAACAACTGCATTACTGCAACTTACATTGGTCCAGTATATTTGTCATTTTATAGGAAGGCGATTTTGCGTCAAATCTGGGTAGTTCTGATTTTTAGCTAAGTTGTTTATAATATAGAGCCAGTAATTTATCCAAGTTTTCGACCTCGAGCGCCGAACGCAACATTGGTAAAAATCAAAAAACCGTGGAATGTTCACTCTTTATTCAGCAATTGGCGATTTTAGCCATACGAAGGACTAGTTTTTGTAGGAAAAAACAGTATACACAAAAATTCAAGGTTTTTTTTCCACAAAAGAAGAAAAAAATTTGTAATGAATGGGATCTATAGGTATATCCCCCGTTCCGGCAGAAGGGGCAGTTTAAGAAATAGGACTTGAAATATAAACATTACTATTATAAGGCAATGAAAAATATTCTATCCCTATAAAAGAGATTTTTTCGTAATTTTAATCGATAGTTTGAAAAAAAAAATAATTTTGTAAACAAAAATTTTTTACATTTTTGTTTTAGAAATGTACCCCTCGCCCTCCCATCTAAAAGGGGAAAAACAACATCACCCACTTCTCCCCGCCCAACGCACATCGGTGGTATAGAGGGGGAGAGAATAACGTACCTCAATCCAAGGAAACCACTCGCATCATCTTCTGATGCATACTTCTCGATCCATCTCCAATATATGAAATATTACGGGTCTTGCATGTAGAATTTTTGCTGAGAATTTATACTGAGCTTATAAGTTTTTGATATTTTTAATTTTGATTGACACTTTTTCTTTGATCGCGGATTGTCATGTTCCCGAGTGGGTCCACAACTCTGTTCCCCTTGTGGGGTCCACCTGTTTAACCTCAGAAAATGTCGACAGTCATCCCGGTTTTGGATTGTTCAAAGTCTGAGGCCAACTAAATGCAGTTGTCGTTTGCCTTTCTTAGTGTTCGAACGTCGTATGCTTCTTATTTACATGACAATACTAAATAATTAGTCATGCTGTATTTAGGGTTTTTTCACTTTGTCAGTTCAGCTGCCGTCAATTCATTCTCATACTGCGTGTACATTGGCCAATACTGTGAACCGTAAGTAAGCTCTGAACGAACAGCTGGCCCATTTCCCATTCATAAAAATGGCAGAGTTTTGATGTCGCTATTGATCACAGATCCAAGATATCTAAACTTTTCGCAATTGGGAAGCACTGCTCCATTCAAATAGATATCTGAAATAGCCCTCAATGAATCAAAAAACAGTTTTGTTCGTAGCTCTCATTCAAATTTTTTTTTTAAATTTTGTAAAAAACGGTTTCAACATTTTTATTACACTGAAATAGCTTTTTAAACAAACAAAAATCAAATTAAATTTTTTTATGTAGGGTGTCCCTTAATTCAGCAATAATATTATAAATTATATCTAAACTGGCAATAGGCCCTTGGTGTAAAACGATTTTTTCTTAGAATTTACCCAAGAATCATTTAATTTTTAAACCGAGTGTATTTAAAACTAAAGCCTTAAATCATAGAGAAATTACTTACTTTTCTCTATGCCTTAAATGTTCAACATAAAACTAAACATTTAAATTGTAAGGCTGTTAGAGCAAAATTTTTATTTTTTCACAAATGTGATTTTTAGTGAGACGAAACGAATATTCAAACTTTATAAGTTTTAAAAATATATATTTTTACAATGATTTTTCTTTAACGAGCACGTGATGTACATTATGTTAGGTATATAAATTCATACTAGTATGAACGTATCATTAAATATATGAATACTTTTTATTAACGTATTATTATTGTCTTTCACTTTTCCACTTTTTTTATTTAAATTTAAAAGATCAAACCGCTTAGTTTCCTTCCAAGCATGTCACAACTACTTTTAAGTATTTAAGTTGAGATTTCTGTTGTATTATTATTGAGGTATTATTGAGGTTTGCTAGAATCGGGGTGTAAGCTTTAGGTAGGTGAGATGGGTATATTAAAATTCTAAGATCTCTTGAAACTCTTCAGTAAACTGGCCAAATAAGTCTGCTATTATACGACGACTTACGAGTTTAATGGGTGCGTCAGTAAACAAAAATAAGGCTGATAAAAAATACTGACTGAGTTATGGGGCAGCTCATAAGTCATCATGTTGTAATAGCAGGCTAGAATGTTTAAATATTTGAAATATTCACCAAGTTTCGCAAACTTTAAAAAACTTTTAAAAATCAGCAGAAAAATTCACCCAATTGACAATTTATACAGTAATTTGAGACCCATAGCCAACCATCAAGTGACCCCGTATACAAAATCTCTTTGGGGTCCCATTTTCCCTAACTAGGAGTATCTTCAGAATTTCTTTTTTAACAATAAAAAAAAAATACTGGAATTTCATATACAAATTAATTTTATTCATTAAAAATATTAATATGCATGTACATATGCACGAACTTACATATCTACAGTAGACCGTTCGTTATGCAAGTTTTATTTTGGGGATCAAGTTCATAGGTGGAAAATCGGTTTAAAAATAATTTAAAAAAAAATCCCCTAATTTTTTCAGATTTTTATTCTGACGCTGGATGACAGGCGGTTGAATTTTCTATGGAAAACACACAGGATATTTTGTATATTTCGGAGTTATTCGTCCTTATGCTCATTTAACTCAAAAAAATTAAAAATGTTACTAACGGATGTTTGATTATACCACTTCATGGTCGTATCCGAATGTTTCGCTTCGGTTTGGGTTGGCCTTAAGATGCCGTTTATAGCTATTGTTGCCGCCAGCAGCAACAAAAGGAATTACTGTACATATATTATCAGCAGTGGCAAAAAGACCAAGAAACAACGAAGTAAGAGAGCACGGTTGTGTTGAAGAAATTCTAATATTTGTTACTTGTTTCCTTTTTTGAAGTTGTTTAATAATTTAGTTTATTTATTATTTTATGCCATTAATTTTATTATTATAAAAATTTTCATGAAAGGAAAAGGATTCTAAAATAAATTTGAATTTGATACTATTTAAATTTATAACTTAGTAAGTGTAGCCATACCTATGAATCTACAAATATAATATGAACTATCGAAAACAGCTATTTTGATGCAAACATCAACATTATGACTTCGTTGCTTTTTTTGTTTATAAGATAATTTAATTTTAGACCAGCTTAAATTCAAAATTTAAACAAGGAACTACTTTACCATTGATTATTATTGACAACATGAAAATTTGGATAGAAATAATATTACTCATAATCTTAATTAGGTATGCATACATTTTTTTTATTGATTTTGCGTTGCAGGTACCTCCAAATTAGCATTGAAAATTTCGATGATGGAAAAAATCGAATCCAATAATAGTCAAAGTAGTGGGAAGCTGAATAAGATTTGAATTTTTCCAGATTTTGATCTTCAATAAATAGTATACATACTTAGATAAATCTTATTTATTCCCTAATAGAAATTGATAGTTTTTAATAATTTTAAGACAAGAAAAACTTCCAGAGGAAAACTCACCGGATATTTCAAAAATAGAATGCATGCTCTTATAACTTCCGGGAATCTGAATGCAGGGCATTTGAATTCATAATTCTGTGAGTTTCTTAATGGATTTAATTTTCTGATTGCAAACAAGATTTCAAGGCAACTATTTATTCAACGAGATGAATTGACATACCGACTTCCTTTTTAATTATCTTATTTGCGGATTTGTAAATTGTAAATTTAATGTTTGTATTGCTTCACAATTATTGCTAAACCGTCCATAGCTATAAAGTTAGTATTAGAGCTAACGAAAAATCGAATCAGGAAAAATATTCTTATGGATTATTTTCGATTTAGGAAGATATTCAATTCGAAAAGAATTAAGATTCTCCAAAACTAAAGCGAAACTGTCGCGTCGAAGAAGGAGAAAATACAAACAATGTGTTGTTTTCATAGAAAACAAAGTGTTATTAATATTTTCGACATATTTTTATATTATAAAGAAGTTTTTTCGATGAATAAAGTTTTTAATTAACCAACTGGTTTCAGTCAAAAGTGCATCTGTATATTCCTGATTGAAATTCGAATTTGAACGTTCAGCTTAAGTGCAGGCTTGAGTAGGAGAAAACGATATACATTTGTCTTAAACGTCTGGATATTGAATTGGGGAGGGAAAATAAAGTCGGGTAAGGAATTCCATATTCATGTTGTACGACTAACGAATGAATCTCTATATTTCACTGTTCGCTCGAAATTTGGTTCATGGGTATACTTATGTGCATTCCTAGCAGAACGTGTATTACCTACGGTGAAATTGTTTAAGGGAAGGAATGCAGTTAGATATTTCACTAGAACACTGTTTAAAAAGGTAACCACAAAACAAGGACAGGCAGTAGACATTTCGCCGATGTTCTAACGAAACAAATGTTTCCAAAATTGAACCTATCACCTATCAATTTTTGGATTCTATCCAGCACCCCAGACCATTTATGGGAATTGTACTCTAACTTAGGACGTACATATATACATATATGCCTTATAGATTGTAACCAGGTCATAAGGAGAAAAAAAGTTCTTACAACGCCATAAGAAACCTAAGCACTTCGCTACATCCAGTAGGTATATGGTCGTTCCACAACAGGTTGTCACTAATGAACATACCTAAAATTGATAGCTTTTCAGTTTCCTCAATGAGAACACCATTCATGAACAACGGCAACGGCAACGGCAACGGGGGAATAATTCGCTTCAACGACAAAAGATAGCTCTGGATTTTCAAAGCATTAAATTCCATACGATTATTAGTACCACATGCAACAATTTTACTGCCGTTGAAGTTCCACATTCTAAGAGCAGGGAATCGAATCAGGAAATGAATAAGAAAAGCTGAGGGTGCTAAGGCTATCTTCAGCAAAACAGTTCAAAGGATTATTAGCTACAGATGGGAGATCATTTATAAAAATGAGAAAAAGAGTAGGAGACAAAACAGAGCCTTGAGGGACACCAGCATTTATTTTATGGACTTCAGATTTGAAACCATCCAAAACAACTAGTATTGAACGTTCAGAGAGATAATTATTATAAATGAGAGAACTGTCAATACCGAAAGCAATCATTTTTGATAACAGAGCCAAGCCCTATCAAATGCCTTAGAAATATCCAAGGCAATAATTTTACTATCACCAAAACGGTGTAAGGATTGGTTCCACTTTTCACCAGTGGATCTATTACTGCGAAAACCGTACTGTCGATCATTAAGGTGTTTCCAGAGAGCTGTGAACCAATCAACACAAAAGCAGGCGAACAACTTTTTTTTACTATTATACCTATATCTAATTTCGAGGATTTTGTGTTAAATGCGAGAAGGAACACAAGAGAAAACCAAAAGGTAGAAAAATTATCTGATTTCTAACGGTGATATCAAAATTCAATACAGTAAAAGAGTTAACTCATTTTCATGTTGGCACCATTGCAAGGAAAATTCGTACGAAATTTAGAACATTGATTTTAATGGCCTTACAATAGCAACACGTTATTGTTGTTTCGCCATCATCAGCGAATTTTTCAAGATGATTTGGTGGAGTCGTATATCCGTAAAAAAAAAAGTTCAAAGAACCTGTGTGACAAAACAATCATGATCGTGATGACTTGACTTTCACTCGTGAATAATGATGTCAGTTTTGCGTGAAAACCTTAGTGGACTGTTGATTGTCATTCAAATACTAATAAATTCCCATCAGATCCAAGTGTCAAAATACTACATATGTATAGGTATGAAAAACCTCTCAACAATATTTTAACTGAACTCAATTGTGACTGATGAATGATATTTGAACTAAATTAAAATACCTACCTCATGTAAAATTGTTCGTTTACATTCGTTTTGGATTAAATTATTTAGGAAAGTATGTAACACCATTCTGCCTATGGTATTTTTTGTTTGAAATATTCCTTCCTTAATTTTTTTTCTTGTGTACAACAAAGGTAAAGGTAGGTAAGGTAGGACTGTATACCTAACTTCCCGAAATAATAAGAATAATATCAATTGAGCCACGAAGAGGATTTATATACAAAATTATCAAAGGTAAACTTTTGTACCTAATATACCTAACATCTAGGTACCCAAACCTATCTCCTTTATATAGCTATCAATAATACCTAGGTATTCTTAGTAGCTCAATCGAAACATCAAAATGCCAATTCGGTAACATAACTACTATTGTTCGTTATCTTTATATCATAAGGTGACGATATAATGCTAATGCAAGGTATTTAGTACCATGTTTGAGAAATTAATTTATCAATACTGAAAAATATCGATTAAAATTAATTTCAAGGCAATAATTTCAAAAAGGCAAATATTAAATAAACCCTCTTTGACAATACTGCCTTCTGATTGGCTCTTAAATTAACTGTTGTCTGGGAACATAGTGACAGCCTCTTTTGTTTTATTCTTCAAATAAAAAAAAAAAGAATACAAAATCATCTTCCATTCATTGGAATTTATAATAAAAGTCCACCCCTTGTTTGGGATTCGTGGATTACGACAAAGGCGTGTTCATTTGTGCTGTGATAGCGCGCATGTAAACTGCCTTTTTGTTTCCATTATTCCATGCTTGTTTTTCTGATATGGGGTTTCCATGGTTACCAATGGTTTTGTTGCAAGCGGTAGTAGATACATTAACATATACCTCGAAGGGAGTAGATTCAAATTCTCTTCAAAACGAACATATTATGTCACTGAATCATGAAATATATTTAGAAAATTTATAGATCGCTAAGAATATCGAATATGGTACAAACGGTCAAAAATATTCATGTTCATTTGCATAAGTTGTATGCATTTGAATAAAGCTGTCATGTTTGTATTAAAATTGATATAGAGAACTGAAGTTGTTTATTCATTACACTGTGTGTTGTTTTTTTTTTTCTTTTTATTTGTAAAAAGCATCTAAATGCATTTTTGATAAACCTCAAGTTTCATGAATCATAACTGAAAGCGAATATGGAGCCAGTATTTTATTTTTATTGCAGTAATGTATATGATGTGGTATATTATTAGGTAAGTAATGCTTACAAACTTGCCAATAGATATGCCTATGTTTAATGAACCAATTACATCTTCTTTTTAAGGTGTAAGCATACACCTAGTTTTACATTTAAAAGTATGCAATAATAAGGAACCTAGTTTCTACCTTAAGTTGACAAGTTCATACTTTTGCTTCATAGATCATAAGGTGCGTTATTTTGTGACTCGTGAAGCACTTTTTAGTAGATACTTTCCAGGAGAATTATTACAATTTTACGACCAATAAAAGCAGCTACTTAATTCTATTTAAAATAATTATTTACTTTTGCATTGTATTGTGGATATCTACTAGAAACCTCAAATCAAACAACAACAATGTTTTGTGTTTATTGTTTAAAATGTGTATACTATCTATGTACATATCTAGTTTGTATTGCTTTCTGGAGTGGATTATAAAGAGTTCTCAACAACATTTATGAATTTCTTCAAACTACTTCTATTACAGACAAAGTTGAAGAAGTTGGTCAGAAGGTGATCTATATACCTACATGTCAGCAGATAGTTACTGAAGTCCTAGGAAACACACTTATAGATAAATATGGTGCAATAGTGCAATCTGCATTACAATTGTTAGCAATTTTCTTATAAATTTTAAAATAGTTTACAAAGCTTGCGTTTTACTTTTTTTTTTACAATTTTAAGCTTGTATTTAAAAAAATGATTTTGCATTTTTTTTACGTCACGAAATCCAGTTGGGATACACAACATTCGGAAATCTTAGCTACTCACAGCTTTTATTAAAAAAATACTATTTCTCGACCAATATTTAAAAAAAAAGTTGGTTCATTCTTTTTTAAAGGAAGTAGAAACAATAAAATAATTGTTTCATAGCTGGCCAGTTTATTTTTAAAATTTCTGGGGATATTTTCAGATTTGAAGTAGGATTACATATAAACAGGAAGTTTCGTTTTTCTTATATACCTAAAAAAAAATACCTAAATATTATTACGAAAGAATTCAAAGATTAAATGAGCGATTTATGTTAAAATGTAGTTTTGCTGAAAATAGTCTCATTAGTGAATACTGTTTATAAAAATAATTTTTTTTTTCTGAATTTGTACATATTTGTAACATTTTCTTTTTTTTTTGTTTGTAATTTATTGTTTATTTATTTATTTATTTATCTAATTGTGTATTTATTTACGTGTTTATTTATTTATGTATATACTTTTTGTAATATTTATTTATTTATTTATTAATTTATTTTTATTTAGTTATGTATGTATATATTTTTTGTAATTATTATTTGTTTATTTATTTATTTATTTCAATTATATTTTTGTTCATTTATTTATTTATTCACTTATTTATTTATTCACTAATTTATTTATTCATCTATTTATTTATTTATTTAATTATTTTTCTATTTATTTATTAATATATTTATATATTTATTTATTTATTTATTTATTTTTTAATGCAAATGTTTAATCATCTAGTCATTTTAGTTTTAAGTTTTCTTTTTTTTATAAAAATAAATAAAAAACAAAAAAAAATTATATAGAAATATATAAAATATAAAAAAAAAATGTTAAAATACAATTTGATAATTAATTATATTACTATTATTGTTATTTATATATATAGATATATACATATATATATATGTATATATATATATATATATATATATATATATTTTTAAAATTTAAATGAAGGTTTTTCTTTCGTGTTTTCCTTCAAACTCTCTGTTATTATGTAAATAAATATTGTAAAAAAAAATAATGTTTCAGTAGAAAGATATTATATATCAAATCTCTGTATGTAAAATGTGCGGTGGCAATCCTTGAAAAAAAATTAAAACGAAATAAAGAGATCTAATCTAATCTACCTAAATATTATTATGGTTTCAAACACCAAAAATGAATTGAACAACATTCACATTGAACCCAAACTAACATTAACTATTTTAGGTACATACAAGATACAATGTAAAAATTGTGAAAATTTTTGAGAAAGCGAAGATTTCGAAAATCTTAGAAATATAAACTGGCCGAAGTAAGTAACCGATACTTAAGATAGTTGTTGATTAAATACTCGCTTTAGAGAGCTATTTGTTTCACAACTATGTGTATATCGTACGGCATATATATTTCACAAAAAAAGTATTCGAAGTATATTGAAATATTTTATCTTTTCCAGCAATTTAAAATGCGAAATTTTAAATTTCGACCATAAAACAAAAATCAAAAGTTTAAGGGTGTGTTCGCAGACTTAACTTAAGTTAGTCACATCTCCCAAACTTCAGAATATGTGCATGGTAGAAAATCTTAAATTGCTGAAAGATACCATGGACATGAGTACGAAATTCAATAGATTTTTTTTTTGTTGAAATGTCAAAATTGGAAAGATTAAAATTAGTGTACGAAAAGCACAATTAAACAACCTTTCCAAATTAATTTCTTATTCTGCAAAAGAGTCATAGGGCTTTGAGATAGCATTTGAAAGGAAATATCCTATTTACGTCAAAGTTTATTTCGTGACCCATTTTTCAAGCTATAAACAAACTGTCGAATTTCTTTCAATAATTAATTAGTTATTAAATTAGATAATTGTTTGAAATGTATTGATATATCAGAGTAGGTACCATTGGTTTTAGACAACAATGAGGTAAAGATCTTCAACATGATGACCCTACTCTATGAACATAGTAATCGAGACTTGTGTAGTGAAGAATTGTAGTTAATTGTCAGGTATTCTACTTTTCCAGACTTTAAATAATGTATCGAAAATATTAAATAGTAATTTTTTTATTTAAAGCGTATTTTGAGACCCGGCGTGATAGTGAAAGTGATGTGAAAAACCGTTAAATTGGCTAATCAATACTACCTCTGAATATATTAGAAGTTTACTTCCTAATTGGGGATATTCAAATACTTATTGTAATACGGGAATGAGATCAGAAATTGACGAGAGAGTGTGAAACGAGCCCTAAATCACTTTATAAAAATAATAAAAATTGAAAATTAAAGTAACTCAAAAACGGGAATATAATACACCAATTTTAATCAGTATAGGTATTATTAGCGTTGTTTGGAAAAAACTATAAACATTTGAAGCTTTTAAATATCCACATGAATTCGCAGGAACTATGTGCAGTCACTAATCAGTAAGATTGGATTGTTTCGTCAAATGTAGAGATTGCAACAAACCGTGGTGTTACCATAACACCTAGAAATATGAAAATTAAAGAATTCAGTACTAAGTATGTACTTAGAAATATTTAATGTTTTTATTCGTTTCTGTGCGAACCTTTTTCACTAAAATAACTGTTATTTATCTATTCTAATGATCATATAAAAATAGAAAATAGGGCAGTTTTGAAAAAAAGGCTAAGGGTGGTATTGACGGAGAATTCATAACTTTATGAGCGCTCATAGCTCACAAAATCCCCCTTCATTAGGTCATGCAAGGGAAATTTCTATGAGTTATTCAGGGAGATATTTTCAGTTATATAAGCAAAGTTATGAGCACTGTAAATATCAGCCTAAATTCTCTTTTAAATGTATTAAATATTAAATGAACATAATTATGTATTAATTGTCATCATTTACATTTTTGCTTTATAATCAATATTGGTTTGAAAAAGTAACAACGAAATTACTTTTTCTGCTTATTTGCTAAAGGAGATGCGCCATTTTTCTATGGAGCCTGGGCCCAGTGCGTTCACTAATGAAAGTGGTATCAAATGAAAGGTAAAATCTAGCACGTTATGTGGGTGCAATATTTCCAAAATTGTCAATGGGGTTTTCGAGATATTCGCTTTTGAAGTTGGTTAACTCAGAAAAAGAATTGCACTCCTTTTTTTTACTAATTGCTTATAGCAACAGCAACAACAGCAACAAACAAACACACACAGGGAGAGAGGGGAGAAGGCCCCTCTCACCTCCATCAGTTTGTTTAACTTTATTAGCTTAATACAAGCAATCAACTTAAAAATAACTTAACTAACTTAAGACTAACATAAATTCTAAAAAACTAGGAAATTTTCGGTTATGGTTAGAAAGGGAACGAGGTACTATAAAGGGATGATTTGAGTCTGGATTTGCTTAAATGGAAGTCGAATAGGTTGGAAACACTGTTTGAAGTGCGTAGCATACGAGTCATAGGTTCATTGCTACCATAATTGGTATATCGCGCGATATAAGGCACGTAGGAAAATGATATTGGTATCAAATGAAAGATATTTTTTCTATCTTTTTAATGTATTCAAAACTTTTTTCCTACCAACAATATTTTTTCAAATATTTAGTATAAACTTCTTAAAAATTATGTTTTTTTTACTTACCTTTTGAACACAGATATCTTAAAAAAATCAGTAATGACATCTATTTTTTTTTGCATTATTTTAAAGCGCTATATCTCACCTTTAATTTAATATATAATTTAGTACTCATTCTCAAAAAAATACTTGCTTTTTAACAAACTTACTCTAAAAAACACCTTAACATGCTATCGGCTGCTATGAACTTGCCCGTTTAGCGCTTTTTAATAATTCTTATACCCAATTATGTTTTTTTTATAATTCTGTCTGATTAATAATATTTATATTGATGATTCACAATTTGGAGGTATGTTATTATATTCCTAATGACGACCAAATTCAAAATACTCAAAATGTTGATGCAAAAACCAAAAGTTCTTATACAACTTTTGCTTTGATGCGATGTTCTTCAACAAAGTATGCCTACTTCTCACTATAGAAATGTTAACCAATCAAGAGAATTCCATAAAAAAGCGCAATGGGAATGGAAAGCCTCCATAAATATGTTGTTATTGTTTTAAATAGTATGTTTTTGCACTTAGGAACTGGACTCTTCACCGTTAAATACTTTGGTATATACATAATAATGTTCTTTAATATTACGTTCGTGATTTGAAGATGCCTATCAGACAATATTAAGCGACAATTTGTGATCGAGAGTTCCCATGCACCTTTCGCTTAAACTTGTAAGTCTCCGGAAAATTAAATTGTTCAGTGTTTTCCAATAGTGAATAATCATTAACTTAAAAGCACAAGGTGTTTTAAACTGTGGTTATAGAAAGTGAAAATGAACAGTCCCATCTTTTTGTTTAATTATAATTTTAGATATCTGATTCTGACTTGATATGTTGTGGTTGCTTTCGGATTTTGGAAAGAATCAATTCAACAAATAACCCTAACCCAATAAGGAAGGTGTGATAAGATGTTTCAGTTAAAACCTTTTTGTACTTAATTTAATATTGAAAACAATAAAGATGAAAAAAATAATTTAAACATAATATGTGTCTTGATAAACTTCTTCTAAACGCTAAGCTTTTGATATATGCACTATTGTTTACAAGTAACATGTGCAAAACAAAAGTAGATGATCTGATTTTTTTAAGATATCTGTGTTCAAAAGGTAAGTAAAAAAAACATAATTTTTAAGAAGTTTATACTAAATATTTGAAAAAATATTGTTGGTAGGAAAAAAGTTTTGAATTCATTAAAAAGATAGAAAAAATATCTTTCATTTGATACCAATATCATTTTCCTACGTGCCTTATATCGCGCGATATAAGCAATTAGTGAAAAAAAAGGAGTGCAATTCTTTTTCTGAGTTAACCAACTTCAAAAGCGAATATCTCGAAAACCCCATTGACAATTTTGGAAATATTGCACCCACATAACGTGCTAGATTTTACCTTTCATTTGATACCACTTTCATTAGTGAACGCACTGGGCCCAAAAGTGGTGCATCTCCTTTTTACAATAGGGGTATTCATGCAACGGTAGAAAACTCGGATAAACGCAGAAACCAGATAATTTTATCTCCGCAGAAACGAGCTGTCAAAATTTGTATGGGAAAAAAATTCTGCAAACCAGATAATTTTATTTCACAAAATTGATGCAGAAAGTGAAGAAATAAACCTCATAAAGTTTCAAGAAGTAATTTGTGACGTTTAGTTGTGACAGCTGATTATTTCTCACATTTATGCAAGAATTTTTATGGGGTGCTCATGCAAACGTAAAGCGGAAAATTATATCTTTCTGCAAAACGGAAAATTATCTCGTTGCATGAATACCCTTAATGTCTATTCTTCTTTTGGTACAGTTATCAAAACGTTCGCACAAATATTTTGAACTGCTTCTACAATCTTACAAGACCTTTTACAGGTTTTGTACTATGTTTTCTGTTTATATTATTTCCGCTTTTTGGTTGTGAACTGCTCCGCTCTCACAATTTCATTGAGGTTGGTTTTGATCTTCTAATGTTTCTATATGATTGTGTTTCGTTATTAATTCCGGATAGAGTAATGAAGTGGCAACCAGCCCTGCCGTGAAATGTAAAGAGAAATAAATCCAAAAATATTTTTTTTTTGCATAAATATTTATTCTCGAATTGCAAAACGAATAAAAATGAGCATTATGCACTAAACTTGTGCTGTTAAGCGTTTTTTATTCTTATTTTGCAAATTTAAATATCGTATTCCTAACATTCCGAATGAATAAAGAAACAGACTATGTGTATGTATGTATATTAGGGTGATTCAAATCATAAAAAGTGGCTTCAAAATTTTAAGTTGATCAATTCGAATTATAGGGTCATGATCACTACCGCCAAAACAACGATGAGGTAATTCCCGATCTATAAAACCTTGATGGGATGGCACTACTAGACGAAAGTACTATTCCACTCAACCGCCGCCGCCGGGACGACACGGAAAATGAATTATGAAATATATAACATAAGCCAAACAAGGGCAATTTTTTTCAATTTCAAAATATTATATTAAAACACATTAAAAAAAACACGGAGTGCAGCGTTTCCTTTTTTCACGACAACTGAGCATATGAATAATAGCAAAAGCAATAAATTGCGGATCCATTTTTGTGGATTCACCAATCAACATGATTAACATAAACTATGGGGGGACGCGACGACGGGAAAGGAAAATGGCGGGTTACATTATTTTTTTTTTATACCTACATCGCCAATAATTGTCTGAAAGTTTCGAAAAATCAACAAATTTATCCAGAAATCTGACTGTTTGAATTTTATTAGGTGAAGATGATTTTCGCCTAATTTCGTTTTAAGAATAAAAGTGAGTGAGTGATACCTAAATAAAACACCATCTCACACATTGTTCGCTACCCGAACCTTTTAACCATTTTGCTGAAAGCAGATGCGCAGATGAGCCGTGCAATTCCATAATTTTAATCGAGAATAAATGCAATGGGGTGGAAAATGATTTTTTTTTTTGTATACCTATTAAACAGAGAAGAAGTTATCTAGCTGAAAAAAAAAATATTTTTATAGGCAATGAAAGTATTTCTCGGACTACTTTTCTTTTTGTTTAAATATGTTATTGTTGACACAACAGAAAGTACAAAAGTTATAGGTTTACTGGTAAATTAAGTGACATATAGAAAATGTTAAATGGAATATTTTTTTTAAATGCATTGGCCAATTATATTCTAGTTCTAGGTGTTTAACCTGTGTAATCCTGCAGACAAATGTAGTATAATACTTTGAGCACAAGCTGTCAATAAAACCCTCCACTAGGTGCTATACAACGACTCCATTCTCTCCAGCTATTTATGCATACACACTGCATTGCCGTCGAACGTCGAACAGAACAAATTAGGTACAATAATAATAACTGATGGTCCCTTGAATTATTTTAATTTACCAATAATTTGAACTTTCACACCCCAAATTGTCCTTCCCTCGGGTATTTTTCCCACTGGGTCTTGCGCAAACTTTAAAACATTACTTACTCTGTAATGGTTTTGTGTGTGCTGTGTGTGGTGCGTGCAGCACACTCTCTTTGTCTGTTTAATTTCGATTACACGGGGAATATGGAATTTGGATTTTAATGAATGTTTCAGCATTGTCATTCGAATGAGGTAGTTTCGGGTTCGCACCAATTTTGAATTTAGATGTAGCCAGTAAAAAATTAAGAATATACAGAGCAAACTTCATGAGTTTTTAAATTGTTTTTCTTCTTCAATATCAAAATTTTTGAATTAAACTTGTAAATACATTATAAACATTATAAGAAAGGGTGAAAAAGGCAACGAGATATACCTACGCCCTACGGGTATAATTCAAAAGTACAAATGTCATATTCAGAGTAAAAATTGGAAAATTGTTTTTTGAGAGGCGCTTAATCCAAATCTGACGTTTCCAAACATCATAGTATTGACATTGAAAAAAATGTAAACGAAGTTTATAAAAAAACTTAAGAAACGTAAGAAAATAATTTTGTAAAAATATCGAAATGTCAACTTTAAAAAATGTTTGCCGGGAGTTTGTCAAGGTATTTTGAGCTTTACACAAAGTTCTAAAATTACGAAAATGAGCTGATTTTCTGCATTTTCTTCAAACTTTATGTCAGCATGTGTACAATTACATGTTAGTCATCATAAAAGGTAAAAAATCACGCCTAGTACTACACTTTTAAAAATATTCCAAAATTCAAAACCAATACGAAATAATATTTTAGAAAGTTTAGTGTTAGACGTGATTTTTAACCTTAAGGTAACATAACTAAAAAAAATATTCAAATACTTTAAATAGTCACATGGAAGTTTCAAATGAATTATCAAAAAAGTTAATTTTCATAAACAAGATTTGAAAGTAGTTTTTTAAATTCACTTTTTCTTAATTTTAACTCTTATGAATATTTAACTCATGCAAATCTGTTGAAAAGTTGGCAATAATTTGTTTTCATTTGATTTTTTTTTTGTGATGATAGTACCTAAAACAATTTTAAAAAGAAAATAAATTTGTTCTTTTAATTATTTTGTAAAATTTTGATCTACAAAAAAAAACCGTTGAACATATAAATTTAAGAATAACTAGGACTTTGTTTAGTCTATTTTTTGTTAAATCTTAGGTATATTTACTAGGATCGATGTTATGATCAATACTTAATAATCAGAAAAAGGTTTACTAAAAGACTGCAAACAAATCTAAAAATTCGTATTTTCAGAGGATTTTTTTTAATCCATCGAGATCATAATCATTCCTCATTTCAATTTGATAGTTTATGCCTTGACAGATAAGCAATAAACTAAATCTTAATCTTTAAAGTATTTCGTTACAAAGAAACTCTTGAAAACTCTTCAGACACAATTTTTCTAACTAAACAATTTAATTTGAAAAATGTGGAACTTTTAGGACAAACATCCGGATATTTCAGAGTTTTTTTTATCCGTCGATATCGTAGACATCCTTTGATTGAGTTTGATGGTTAGTGATTTGACAGATGGATTACAAACTATATTTTGACGCAGTAAAATATTTTGTTCCATTTAACACCAGAAAGTCCTCAAATCATTCCTTTTCTGAGACAAAAATTAGATTTGAAAAATATCAATTTTTCAGAAAACTATTTTCATTCTATCAAAATCTTTGACATTTTTCAAATAGAATTCGATAGCTTCACAACAAATTGTAAGTAAGTTATAATATTTAGTTTTAAAAGGAGTCTCAAATTCCTTGTCATTTTCCAGAACAAACAATTTAACATACACACAATTTATATTTTGAAGGTTTCCAGAGACTTTAAATCAGGCCATTATAGCTCATGGTTCATGAATTGAGAGTTTTCATTATGTTCAACTAGGATATAGATGGTTTTACTATTTTGCTCATGGGAGAGAAAGATGCTTTGCATGGACTGTCTTTGTTCGTTGATTGCTTGTGAAGCAATCTGAGGACCAATTCTCTGTGAAGTGATCATTTCTTTTTAATTTTGAGACTAAGAATTGGCTCTACAGCTCTGTCTAGTGGTGATTCAACTAGTAATTTTTTTTGTTTTCATCTCAATAATATCATTTTTTTCAGAAACACTAAACAAACTGAAAAAACGTATTTTCTGCAATGAACTGACTGTTTCAATTTTAATATATTAAAAGTAAAATTACTTAGAGCAGTAAATGATATTTAAATTAAGCTAACACCCAATGAACATAAGCAAATGTCACAGTACACAAACGAAACTGATTAGCGCTTGTTAACATTAATATAAAATAAAGGTACGTATACACCGCGCCGCCTAAGTGCACCACTGCCTTCGGTTGATAATATTAGGAATTTATTTTTGCCATTTTAATCGGTTCACACTAATTAGGTGGCACCGACATACAGGCTGAACCGAATTTTTTGTAAAACAATACTCATTGCATACCTATGTATATAAGGTTTGTATTATAACGGTGTTATTATATTTGTAGGTATTTGAAACCATTAAAAGCTAACCAATGTACAAAACCTAATTTTTAACTTAGTAAAACCACAAAATTATGACAGTTATGAGATGGTACACTAGGGTGTATATGCGATTTTCTTATTTGTTATAAGTTTTATTAAACGTTCATTTCATTTGGAATAAACTTCAAGACCTTCAAGGCCGGGGTTGGTTCCGGCGCAGTGGAGGTAGTGCTTGACTGCTACCCTGGATGTGTGGGTTCGATCCCCAGTCTAGGCAGCAATTTATTCTATATTCCCTCAACTGAACGCCACTCCTGGGATTTAATGAGATAATCAAAACCTAATTTCTCAATCCACTGTGCCAACAAAAATGTGTCCTACCCTTCTATTCCTTCTAACAATGCCTAATTTATAAGACCGTAGGTCTTACTGGCATTATATGTTTGTGTGTGTGTGTTTTTTTTTTAAAGATAAAATTAATTTTACCTAATTCGAACAATTTGTAGTGATGCAGTCAAATTATGTTTTTATTTTTGCTATGGAAAAGAGGAAGACTATTTTTTCTATTTTTTTTCAGAATACTATAAAGGAACTTTAAATCCAAACTTTCGACCAACAACTCCTTGCAGGTTTGCCGATATCCTAAATTGAAAAGTAAATTCATTTTGCCCACAAAAAAGCCGTATTTTTGTATTTTTACTGTCAAGTTAAACATTTAAAACATTCAAAACAAATAAATAATTCTTGTAAATAAACAAGAAGTTACACATTAATATCACATTGTATTTAGAACTTTTTTATTTAAAAAATCAACTGATTAAAAAATTCAAATGTAAATGCAAAACCATAGATCACTCTTTAAATCAACCCCTTGGGGTTTATGGTCAAAAACAGAAAACAGGAAAATTTAATATTATACCTATGTATGAATGTATGTAAGTCGAGTCAAAGAAATTTTATTAAAATCCTCGGAACAGTTTTCGAGAAATTCGAGTGGTTTTTT
Source organism: Syrphus vitripennis (assembly GCA_958431115.1). Classification (NCBI taxonomy): domain Eukaryota; kingdom Metazoa; phylum Arthropoda; class Insecta; order Diptera; family Syrphidae; genus Syrphus; species Syrphus vitripennis. Next base: position 47,133,304 of record OY288108.1, read on the forward strand.
TTAAGTAATTTTGTAGTTTTGTTCAAATTATTTAAGGTAGCATTAAATAAAAGTTTTGTACTAAATTTCAAAAAAATGTGCCGATCTTTTTTAGTTTTTTTTTTATTTAAAGTTTGCTAATATCTAAACAAATTTATTGAATTTTTTTACGCTCCTTTTTTCAATAATTTTCCAAAAATCTACCTAAAAAAAAATCAAAAAATACACAGACAGAAACAATTGCGAGACCTACTTTTTTGCATTTCCCTATCATAGTATTGATCAAGTTTGATCAAAATCTCGAGTTCGATTTTTTTTTACGTACAAACCAAGTACCTACACCTGGTTACAAGTAAAAATCTGGGTATTTAACAGGTACCGTTAATAACTATTTTTGAAAAATATTTTTTGACCAAATAGTTTTATTTCCTTACAAAAAACCACAGAAAAATTAAATCCTTAAAGCCGTTTTGGAAATATACATATGTATGTATAATTTTTATATTGTAGTGGTTGTATGACAGGCACCGTCATTTCATCAAAAAGCCTTTAGTTCCAAGTAGGGTAAGGTAAAGACCGACAGACAGACTGAACAAAGGGACCCATCTCTTTTTCAGAAATCTGACAGTAAAAAAAAATAAAGTTTTGCTTTTTCTGTTTTTTTTTTGACGTATTTTTTTTTGGAATCACATTTTTCATCAATCATCTCTCAATCATTTTATTGGAATCTTCAGATAAAATTAACAATATTGTTTCTAGAATATCACACAATTTCTCTGGGTTTTTTGAATATTTCTTGTTGCCCTTTTGATTTATCAGTGTTTGGGCATTTTTGAAATGAAAGAAGGGCCTGTACATAAATTTGAATAGGAATGGGGCCTAGACCTTTTGTTTTTTTTTAGCAAAGGCCTTGGCAACATCATTTCATGTTTTCACAACTACTACACGTAAATCGTATCAGCCAATTTATATTTTGTTTTATTTGACTTATGTAGGTATTTACCAAGCACTCATAAGCTTATGAAATTCATAGGTCAAAAAATCCTTTAATTTAATCATAATAGCTTATAAAAATTATCCTGGCCTACGCCATCTCTCCAGCGCAAGCATGGTCTACCACGCTGCCGTCTACCATAGAATGTACCACAAAGGACTTTCCGAGCCGTTTCTTCTTCACTCATGCGAGCTAGGTGCCCTGCCCACCAGAGTCTACCGAGCCTAATTTTTGTCACTATGTCTGCTTCAAAGTAGATTGCGTACAATTCATGATTGTACCGTCTCCGGAATCGTCCTTCCTCACATATGGGGCCAACAATTCTCCTTAAGACTTTTCTCTCGAACGCGGCTAAGAGGTCGGAGTGTCTTTTGCTAAGCACCCAAGTCTCGGATCCATAGGTGAGTACTGGCAGGACCATGGTCCGGTACAGCAGCAGATTTGAAGTTATGGTGAGATATTTTGGATTTGAAGAGCTTTGACAGACTGTAGTAGGCTCTGTTGGAATACCGATGAATACCGGCCTTAATAACAGAAATTCCATTTTTAATCATTATTTGCAGCGCACTTTCACGAATGGTTACCAAAAACACATTCTTATAACTTTCTCAACTAATGAACTCCAATATTTCACCAACAATTGAAACCAATATTATCCAATATTTCCAATTCTTAAAAAAAGTTTTTTTTTTTAACAACATAATATATCCTTCAAAAACGGTAAAAATCGAAATCACACCAAATTCAGTTAACCTACCTTAATATATGTGCATGCAAAAATAAAAAACCTTCTTCACACCTACATATATGTACATATGTATATACATATGTATGCTCGTTATTTTTATTTTGTGCACGGCAGCTGTGCGGCCGACTTTTTCTTTATCCTTGTTTTTGAAATGGAATACATAAATCCATTTTTTGCTAATAGCGATACTTTAAAGATTCAAATTTGAAAGTGTTTTTTTTTTTTTTTTGACAAATAATGTAAAGTGAAGTTACTTCTCAGTTAATTGTTAATTACTTGTTTTTATATTTTATTATCATTCCGAAACGTTTTTGAAAGGGAAACCAAATATTTGTATTTTTAAAACTACAGTAAAGATTTTCATGACCAAAAATAATTTTTTCATTTTTTCAAATCTAATTAAAAAGTAATTTGGTAACTCAAGTTACATTTGTACCTTAGTACTTCAGTACAGGTAGGTTCTTTTTTACGGGTTGCAAGGAATTTTCAAACAGAAATGTATTTTAATACCAAATAATTCATGCCGAATAAAAAATTAAAAAAAAAAAATGTTTCGGTTTATAAAACATTTTAAATAAATCGACAAAAAAAATTATCATGGAACAAAAACCAAGTTGAAATTTTTTTGAAGAGATTAAAATATGGTCAAAAAATAAAAGTTTTGTCGAAAAACTATATTCTTCCGGAAATATTTTTTCAAAATTCGACAAAAAAAGTTGTGTCAAAAAAAATTTGACCTCGAAGACCTGAGTGTAATTTTTTTATGGAATAGAACATACTCTATATGTTTCTGAAAGCTGCCCTGGGGTACAGAAATAAGAATCAGAGAGATTTTTCAAAACAAAAAATTTTTGTTTTAAAACGACAAAAAACTGTCAAATGTTTATAAATGTTTGTCAATATTTAAATTACCTTTTGAATTTGTTAACAAGCAAATTTATTTTTTTGAAAACATGTACATATGCTTAGATAAATACAAAAAACGTCGATCTAGCAGACGGTTCCTTGGCCAAACTAAGAGATTTTGTTCTAAAACTGCATATTGTAAAAAAAAGTTGTACTAACCAATTTTTTTTTTTTTTTGAACCACAAGAATAACAAATTTATATTAAAAAAACAGAACCACAAACAAACAAGAAACAACTAAATGGAATTTTTCAAAAATAATTTTTTTTCAATAAAATGTTAGTCCTAAAAAATGGAAAAAATTCCGAGAACCAATGGCAATGGTGTCAAAAAAATAAAAAAAAAATTTGTCAAAAAATCGTGAACAAAATATTTGTCAAAAAAAATTGTCAATTTTTTTTTTAACGGAATGAACAATCGGAAATTGATAACCGCCTAATGGGTCCATTAGACCACCAATCATTGTTGGGCGTAACTATAATACACTTATATTGTACAGTGAGTTATAAGACTACTTCTAACATAGTAGGTACATAACTGTGAGGAAATAGCAGGAAAGGCGAAATTTATATGTAGATTTGCAAGGAATTTTTTCTTATATAAAATTATCTGGTGTTATTTCTTCCATAGCAATTTCTGCAGACTTAGCTATCAGGAGATACCTAAATAGAAATATTAAAAAAACAAAAGAAAATTGATGTTCGTCGAACCGACGAAGATTGCCTTTTCTCGATTAAACTAATCTGTTTTGTAAGCATGAGTGGCTTGTGGCCAAACTTTAATAAACGTTCTACAGCTAACCTTTAATATGCGTAATTAGATATTAATTTTCAGCATCAACACTCTTTTAAGTAACACAAAAAGAGCAAAACATCATGCATCAGCATCAGTTTAAAACTAAGAGAAAATATTTTTTTTTTATATAGGCCACGTGTTTGTCGAAGTAAAATATTTGATCACGCCTCACTTTGCACGTGCATTGATGCCCAGCCATGTGCAAATATTTTCATTTCGTTAGTTCCACAATGAAACAAAAAAAAAAAAAAAAAAAAATGAAACAAGTAAAATTGGATTTGTGTGAGATCCAGTAGCCAGTGCAGAAATGTAGCTGAAAAAAGGTTAGATAGAGTCGAATTTTACATTTGATTTGGTCCTTTGTAATTCTGTTTGGAGTCACGTGCCGTACGTATTACTCGGTACGTATCACTCCTCTTTTAAACATGCACTTCCTGAAATACTTGCTCATCTTTGTTTCTTAATTTTATTTGATGGTTAGTAAATAAGCATGAGGTTACTCGTCTTCGTCCTTAGAATCCCAGCACCAGTATGAGCATCTAGCACCAGCATCAGGGAGACCGGAGAAGTAAATGACACATAAACGTTATAAAGAAACACACAAACGAGGGTGGTTTTAGGATTGTGCTCTTGCCACTCCTTGTTATTCACCAGTCGTCAAGGGTGTCAGACTAGGCGCTTAAGAGGTTAACTATATTGTATTCGTAATCAGATTTCGTTTATTTTACTGGGGGAGTATCTTTCTTTGTTTCGTTATTGTACTTGTGTTTTGTGTTAGCTATGTGATCTCATAATTATTTAGACATATTATCCTTTGTTGACTATTTTCAATCAAAAAAAGAAAAAAAAAAAAAAACAATACGTGCCTTGTCAATATTATATTATATCTATAGGTTTATGAAAATTGAAAACGTCACAGAGTGCCAGTTGTATGCATTTTAAAAATAGAAATCGTTCTCTTGTGTTGGTAGGTAGGGATATTGGGTGAATTGATGTGTATGATTTGCTTGAGAAATTTATTTAGAAAGATATATGTACATAGGTTAGGTATACCTACATACATACATGAAATATACTTAAATCCTTTAGGGAACTTTATACCAACTGAAAATAGAATAAAGATCCGTCGCTAAATCACAATTATACCAAAATTATTTTCTTATTATATTTATTTTTTCGTATTTATAAATAAAATAGTAGATTTTTTTGTGAGAATGTATGTATTTGGTGAGAAATTTTTTTTTTCGTCAAACAAAATTTATCTGTCAAACTCTAATTTTTTGACACAAAAAAATGGCTTCGGGTTGGTTCACAGTTCGATAAACGAATTTAAACTCCAAACATTTTTTTCGGCAAATATCACTCCACTAAGAAATACCAGAAATACCTACATATGTAGGTATACAATATATGTACATGTATTATTTTTTGTTGAAAAACTGTTTACAGGAATTTACTCAAAAATATTGTGAAGAAGAAAAAATGTATATAGTCGATAAAACAAGTATTGCAAAAAAAACTAAATTGTTTATAAAATAATGACATTTGAGGGCCCGATTGCAGTTGTCGATTTGCATATCGATTATTGACTTTTTCGATCATCGATCATCGATTTGTATATTTCATATTGTAAATGTCAATTATAATCGAAATATGTCAATTTCACTATCGTTTGCCGATAGAAGAATTGTTGGTCCCATATGTGAGAAAGGAGGATTCCGGAGACGGTACATTCATGAATTGTCCGCAATCTACCTTGAAGCAGACATAGTGACAAAAATTAGACTCGGTAGACTCCGGTGGGCAGGGCACCTAGCTCGCATGAGTGAAGAGGAACCGGCTCTGAAAGTCCTTTGTGGTACATTCTATGGTAGACGGCAGCGTGGTAAACCATGCTTGTGCTGGAGAGATGGCGTAGATCACGAAGCCCGAAGCCTTGGGATGCGCAACTGGATGGCGTCGGCTCAAGACCGGGATAGGTGAAGAGACTTGTTGAACCGGACCCCGGTTGTCGAGCCGATGATGATGATGATGACTATCGTTTGTCATCGATTTTAATCTAAATCGTGCAGTGCAAAGTAAAATTATTAAAAACAAATATTATATTTCAGTGAAAAGTTAAAAAAAAACGAAAAGAGTTTCGCTTTGTATGTAATAAACAAAACAAATCACAATTCATAGATAAAAGTAGAGCGGAGATTCGTATAATCCGTCAAGGAACTCATCGGCAATGATGGGCGTACGCTTGGTTTTTATCTTGGTACCATCTTTTTATTATTTTTGAAAAATATTCAATGTTTCATCTCTTTTATTACTTGTTTGCAACCAAATCTGTTTTTGAATTTTATTGACAAAAATATTTACTTCCGCTATCATTTGTATTAATAAAAAGAAAGAAGAAAAGTTTGTTTGTATTTGATGATGAAGTTTTTTCACTATATAGAATTGTATTATCGATTGACTTAAATAATACCGAACAATAAAATTTAACAAGTTTCGCTTCGATTGATAATCGACAACAACAATTGGGCCCTAAGCTTAAAATAATAACACATGTTATCTAATTTTAATTTTTCGATTGCCTCTTGGGCTAAATTTTACAAAACTGCTCCGGAATTGAAGTGGAAAAAACCGTCGGATTGGGTTTTTAAGTTTGCAAATAAACTCTATAAAAAATTATACCATTCATTTAATACAATTTCTCATTTTCAATGAGTTTTTTTACCTTTACTTGTATTAGGCTTGGGCCATCTATTGACTGTAATGGAAGACTACGTACAGCTGCAGATCGGTGATCTTAGGAAAACACTCGAATGCCTAAGTTAAATATCGATAGACCAAAGCATCCCGCACCCGCAGTCCTCCAACAACTAGGGACCATCTTCACAAGGATTTAGGACAATTAGTTGAAAATCATTGGTATACTGTGAAAAATGTTTTCATATACGATGCTGGCTTTGTGAAGAAACTTAGGCTCGCATCTTTTCCATCAGCAGGGAGAAAAGAGCTAGAGTCTACGCATCGCATGACGATGAGAGGATAGTTCAGTTTGGTGTGCTATATGTATAAAAAGACTGGCAACAGAAGTATGAGAGGCTGATGATAGGCTTGACAGAGTATAACCGTCTATAGAATTACTAAAGAGCTCACAGGTGTTCACAACTCTAAAAAACACGTAGTAAGTGACACGGAAGGATCTCAACTAGTTTCGAATGTGGAAGTTTGTAACGTGAAGTGAAGCCAACGCCCAAAGACCCATTCGAAGTAACAATTCCCTAAAATGCACATACCTTCCAGTAGAGAAGAAATATTTCCGTGAATCAAAACACTGAAGAACAACAAAGTGGTTGAATTTGTAGGTATTCCCGCAGAGCATTGAGAAGGCTTGGGAAACTGAAAGCTTTCTTGAAAGATGGAAAATAGGTATGATTCCCAAAGAAACGAGATCTAACGAGTACTAAAACTAGGAAGGAATTTGCGTGCTTCCTGTAGTAACTAAAGTAATAGCAAGAATCGTCCCAGAGCGTGTAAAAGAACACCTCGAAGGCACACTCGACGCCAAACTCATAGGATTCCGCACTGGGTATTCCACTGGATGAACCACTATAAGACCTTACTAATCATCATATGCAGATCTCCATCCATCACAAAGTTGTAGAGGGGAGATTACAGCTTTGGTCGAAGGATCAATATTGCAAAAACAAAAAGGATCAACCTTGGCACTTCATCAAGTAGATATTTCTGGGCAACCATTAGTGATGGTAGACAATTTAAAAAATATTTTGGAAGTATTGTCTCTGCTGACAGCCAAACTGAACTATATATTAACACTCGATTCAAAAAAGCAAAGGCTGTACCGAACACAGCTTTTGCTTTCCCTTTGCTGTCCAAAAAATGAAGAAACAACTCTGTAAGCTTAAAAACCGAGGTGCAGCAGTTCCATTCCAATCTTGAATTCGTGCGTCTTAATGTGTGCAGCACTTGCAAAGTCACATCCGTTTCCACTAGAAAGCTGCAAGCATTCGTAAATACATAGATATAATTTTGAGAGCTGCAATCCTAAAAGATAAAAACAGGGCGCGTTTCTTAGACCTTAACACATAACATATTATAAGATGTTCTACTACGAAGAGGATTATAGCAGAAATTTAATCGTTATCACTCTTGGCTACCAGGCTTACAACATAAATAAGTCCACAACTATGTATAATAAAAAAAATTGACGCACAGAAAAAGGATTTGCTTAGAAGATTAGAAGAAGATTAGAAGATTGCTTAGAAGTTAGTGCTACGGTGAAACTAAAAAACCATACAATCCCCAAACTTATCTGACATGAAACTTTCTCGCATGAAGATCGGTGGGCGGATATTCGATGGCCTTCTGCGAACAATAAAACGGCTATCTATAACTACAAACAAACCAACGCGGTGGCGGTGACGTTCAGAGTTTAAGAGTCGGAATGAAAAAGAACGGGATTCCTCGAGAAATTTGCATTTTTTTTTTGGTTGATTTGATTGCACAAGCAAGCTATAGGTAAGGTGCCCTGCAGAAGTCACCGAAGAGTATGCATGGATATTCTAGAGAAAATTGAATACCGCAATAGCGCCAAAAATCAGAAACACATGCTTCCCACGGTAAAAAGTTTGAACATCTTGGATCTATGATCAACAGTGTAGGATCCTGTTACTGACGATATCAAACTTATGGGTGGTTGAAATAGCGGGGAGAGTATGATAACCGGGGCACCGAGAAACGATAACGGATTTTTGTAGAATACGACAATACAAGCATTTATTACTATGGGAGGGGGGTCTATCTCCCCCCGTTTAGACGGTAGGGGCAATTTAATAAATATGTACGTTAAATGGAAAAAAATTAATTAAAAAATAACGGTAATACTTATAACTAAGTTTTATACATTTTTTTAAAGCTAACACTTCTGTCTATTAGCTTATTTTTGAATCAAGTCAAAACTATGCATAGTTTTTGAAAAAAATTGTTTTAAACTCAAAATTTGGACAAAAAAAAGTTAAAAAAAAGGTTTAAAGTGTAATTTTTCAAAACTTTAAGATTATCTACTGTTGTTTTTTTAAGAATTCATTGCTCTTATTTGTTTTTGATCAAAAACTGAAAAATTAGATGATTTTATGTCTTCTAGTTCTTGAGAAAATTGAAAATTACCAAAAAAAATATTTTAATTAAATAATTTTTTCCTTGCAGGATAGTAATAATCGAATATGGATTAAGATATACCTAGGATAAATTAATTTTTCCTACATCCAGTTTATTTAAATGCAAAAGAAATTTTGCATACACCCCACCTTGCACCCACCCCAAATCCTATAGTGAGCCCAAGCAGGGGGGTTGCAGGGGGGCAGCATTCCATTTAACGTACATATTTTTTAAATTGCCTCTACCGTCTAAACGGGGGGAGATAGACCCCCCCCATAGTAATAAATGCTTGTATTGCCGTTTTCTACAAAAATTTGTTATCATTTCTCGGCGCCCTGGTTATCATACTCTTGCCATGTCACCTAAGCCCTAAGGTTCACAGAAAGAAAAAAAAAACAACTTTGTGCATCAAAATATTTCTTATTGGTGTCACCATTTAACTGATTCGTAAATAATCTTAAAATTTGATCGAGAAAAATGTGTTCTTGAATTTTAGAATGAAATGGTGAATGAACTCGTATCACTCAATTCAAGTTTTCTATTTCAATAACTTTCTTTGTTTCCACAATTCCTAAAAAGGTATACAACGCAACGTACCAAAGCAAGGCTTATATTAAAAGCCATCACCTTTTGGTTGCTTTTAAATATTATAAATTCAATTGATCAAAAATTCGAGAATTCTGAATTTTGGTAGGGAGCTTTATTCTTATGACTCAATTTTTATTTTAAAAGTTTTCCAACTTTGGACTCTTAAAAATTAGGTAGCCAAAAACACTTTTTTCCAAATCTTTTTTTTTTATTTCTTCAAAAATTTGGGTAACTTATAAACGTCAAATCACATTTATCAAGAATAAATTCATATTCGTATTCATATTGCTCCGATCCAACTCCCAACTACCTACTCGCCGTCGCTCGCTGAAACAATTATGATTTTCTTCATATTTTGTGATCAGGAAGGGTCGGTTTGTGCACGTGCAGAATGCAGAAAACGAGGCAATCATATTTTTTTTGTTCGCAGCGGTAGTTGCGGACAATGATGATTGAATAATGTCGTAATAATGGGGTTGTTGCTCTTTGCTTATGATAACGGGGATTTTGCTCTATTTATGAATCTTATTACGGGGTAAATGTCAACTACATAATAATATAAAATAGGTAATTTTTTATTTTATGTTATAAAATTTCTATGAGCCATAAATGGATGCCCCTGTGATTTATGTATTTTGATTTAATTATTATTTATTTTGTACTTAAATCTAAACTATTAACTTAATGATAGCAAAATATTTTTTGTATCTAAAATTAAAAAAGTGTAGGTAGTAAACTTTTGTGTAGGAATTTGATAATCTACGATTTTGACGAAAGATTTGTCAAAAGTGAGAGTATCATTAAATATTTTTCTTTCAACATAGACAAACGGCTTTTCATCGAATTGGTTTTTTTAAAATTTTCGGGACAGCCTGCCTTCCATTTTTTAAGTGGTTGCATGTAATTGAAAAAAAATGTGAATGTATAAAATTTTTAAAAAGTTGTACTATAAAAAACGATGTATCTACCTGCCAACGATATGACTGACGGGTAAATGTTGCCGTCGTTTTCTAATTATTTTTTACTCTATTTCAAATTTTTCTTATACTTAAAATCGAAACACTGTCCCCAAACAGGATTTTTTTTTTTAATTTAATAATAAAAAATATTTCGAAAAACCTATTAAAACAATAAACATTTTTGTGCTGCTTTTAATGTAAACAAGAGTAAATAGATAAAAATTGAAAACAAAAAAAAAATATGTACACATTTTTTTTAAATCGAGCTAAATTAAAAAATTTGCCAAATTTTAATTTTGAATACCTATGTAAAATGTATGTTTAGAAAATTTATTTTTGATTTATTTTCACAACTTTTGCCTATGCATACATTTCTTATAATTGAATAATCGATCGATTGCAGTCAAAATTAAATCTTCATCACATTTTGTATGGAGAACTGATTTTCAATCTTTTTTGTGTGTCCTAATTTATTCTACACAAAACTAGGAATTTTCGGACATCTAGTAACATTAAATTTGGAAATTAATTTATGCAATTTTGACCCTCTTATCGATGTTATGTAAATATTCCCAAAAATAGCAGGGCTTGTGGATATTTTGAATAAATATTCCTTTTGCGCCAAAAATTTGTTTTACATGATTCTGCTGGTTCTTAGTTCATTCGCATCTAAGTCCGCGTTAAATTAAACAGGGATTGATTTTGCATATGCCGAGAAATTCTAAATTTATTTCATTTTTTGAAAATTAAACTAAGATCGCGCCTTCCAATTTCATTTTGAATCGCGACATGATTTCATTTTTGAATAGCGGCCTTGTTTCATTTTCAAATTGAAATACATACATTCAAATTGAAATACATACGGATTCAAAAATTATATCAAGCCACCGCGCCGCCGCCTCCACGCCTCCACGCCGAGACCTCGCAACACAGACCGCCATGTTAATGAAATGTCTTGTACCGTTTTCACCCCAAATTCACAACAATCTCAATAAACCAACCAATGAAATAATTTTTCGCTAGCTGGAAAAAGACCGTTTGATGGAATCGTGAACCAGTTTAATTTTGCAAAATAAAATAATACCTACCACTTTGCTAAATTTCATTTTTGAATCGCAGCCTTTTTTAATTTTTCAAAATTAAATATGTCAGCGGAGTCTTATTTAAATTTTGATTTTATTCACAATAAAGAGAATTTTTCGAACTTTGAAAAAATGTCCGTGCCCAGATGATCCAATTTTAGTTATAAATCGATTTAGCTAGTTAATTAGAGCAAAAGATTTTCTGTTTTGTAGCTTTGTTTTTCAAGCTTTCGAACAAAATATAAGAAAATAAGTACAATCTTATACTCATTGCACTAAATTGCTTTTTCGAGTGATGTGAGTTAAGTCATCGAGTAAGGCGAGTTAACTCATTTTACTTTTGCCAAAACTGGTGAAACTGTGAAAAGGCAAATGATTTTTGTTCGATTAATGTTCTTCCACAAGAAGACTTCTAAAAATAGGAAACGCATTTTACTGGATAACTTACTATACTGGCAAAAAGCCAGATGCCCTAAATGAGCTAAGGAGCGCAAGCCCAAATTATTCTCTCCTTAAAAAAAAATTTCCGCTGAAATCCATGAATAAGGTGGATGAAAAGAAGATACTCTTCGCACGTCGCACATAATCAGAGCACCCTTTTGGGACAGTCCGCATATGATCGCAAAAGATTCGGAACACCGATTTTTTTTTTATAGTATGGTGCGAACAGTAAAACACCCTTACGAAAACAGACAATTGCATATCTTAAATTTGCGGGCATTTCCCTTTTATATTTTATCATTTTACTGGTAGCATTGTCAAAATTAGGAAAAATAGAATAAGGGTTCCAAAGTGCCAAGAAAAACAAAACAAAACAAAAATTCAAATAATATGCTTATTGGAATCATTTATGCTAATGAATGCATATACATATGCATGCATTTATTTATGAATTTGTTTACATTTCCATAAATCCATTCAGAATATTAATGAACGATAGGATCGCACGAGCTTCCTCCAATATTAAAGAATGAAAAAAATTAAAACCAATAACGTGTCATAAGAAAATAAATATGAAAAAGTATAAAATTGTATAAAATGTATAAATTTAAAACCCTAGTCGAAAATTTGCAGAAAATATCTCCAGCAGTTTAGGCTGTACATCGAGGTACTGCCGACGAACCGATTGACAAACAGAATTGTAGGACCCACGGTTTAAGGCCGGTATTCACCGAGCGCAGACAAGTTTATGATAATCGAAACTCAAGCACTCCTCACGACAAGGAAATATTTATAGCAGTTGCGCGAGGATTTTTAAAGCTTTGAGTCTCATGAAGTCATGAAATTTAGAAATAATTTCCTAATTCTAAATCTATTTTTTTTAGCAAACAGTTTTTGAAAACTTAATTTCTAAATTTAATATTTTTTCTTTTCGATACACAACACTTCTATAAATTTTAGGTCAAACACGAGAAAACCAGATGGTCCAGACCATTAAATCAAAGACATAAGAAAATGTCTAAAACAAGCACAAGGAATAACTGAACTTACTTTTCTTTTGTTTCGATACATCAAATTCGATACATAAAATTCGATTTAATCATTTCTCTGAGAGTATTGAACATAAAATTTAAGACAAGTTTTAAGGGTAAATATTGCATAAATGTAACAATATTTGTGGTTATATTTGTTCTCATAATGTCTTTCATCAATTAAAACGGAGACATTAAAAAAAATGCGTATACGCCCAAGTGTGCCAGTATTGTTTTTTATAAATGCTTATCTACCATTTAACTTAAAGTTATTACAGCTGTTTTCAATCCTTTTAATTAGCTTATGAGCTCGTTATTTTTAAATTGGCCTAAGGTTCAATTTCTTTAGTGTTGTTTTAGTCTAACACTTATGTTTTTAACTTTTTTGGGTTAAACAATGGACAAAAACCAAGTCATGTCGGTCTACTTTTGGCTAATTTTGTGGCTTTGGAAAGATCTATCGCTTAAGGAAGCCCAGCTAAAAAATTCAAGAACTAATAGTAAATGCAACGACACTTACATTTTGTTAGCATCAAACACTTGGACCACGCAGACGATGCAAGTATGAACCTATTAATGTTTGTTAAATTTTGCAAAAACTTAAAGGATCAGCCTTGGAACTCTCTCATCTGTTCAAGTAAATATTTCTGGACATCCCGGAAATGGTTGATATTTTTCAATTTTTTGGAAATATTTTTTCTACTGACTGTGGAACGACACTAAATATTAACGACCGAATTTTGGGAAAGCAAAGGCTGCTTTCGGTATGGAAAAACAACTCTCTAAGCTTAAAGAGCATCGGAGTGGCACAGACGTACCGTGCCACTATAATGTTGAATTTCGTGCTTCTTTATAGGTACAGCAATCGGAAGTAGTTCTAGTAGCCCGCCGCATAATGCTTGGGCTCTAAGACTGCAATTACGGAGCTTCGATTCTTGCATACAAAGACGTAGGGGTAACAAGCGAATTGGGAGACAAGCTTTGTAATGGAACCCTCTCGCGTAGGCAGGCAGAATAGCATGGCGACCTAGAAGCACATGGTGAAGAACGGTAGAAGAGGAATCAACTGAAATATGTCTCGGTCTCGTATAACTTAGTCTTGTTTCGTCTCGTCCTGGTACCAAATCAGAACTTTTCCGATTTAAGTAGTCGAAACACCGCCGCGTCGAGTGTTAAGTCACAGTTCAAAAATTACGGCCTCCTCGCGAATGACTATATTATGTTAGTCTCGTCTCGGTCGCACAGCCAGTCCTAAACCATAATTACACAATGGCGCGTAGGAGTAGAGGAGGCCCCCTAATGGGGAAACTAACGGACATAATAGATCCGAGGACCAAACCAAATAACACTTCACCCAACATTTATTATTAAATAAATTTTCAAAAATTCAGAAGTTTAAAAAATACCACTCCAATTCGGGTGCTAGAAGAACTTGTGCTATTACCTATCTACTTTTACCACAATAACAAATGTAGGTAAATTTCAATTTGAAGTGGGAATTGGGCTTAAGAGCTTAAAAATCCATGCAGTACCTATGTATGTAAAAATGAAACAAAAAACAAATGAAACTTCTGTCAATCTCCAAAAACAATGAAGACAAAAAAGAAAAAAGTGTTTTTAAGAGTATAGAGCGCAATGGAATTCCCATGATTTTTTTTTTATGGAAAATTGCTACTACCTTACTACCTATAATTCGTACATATCTAATAGGTGAATCTCTAACAGTAACTAGGTATGTATATATAGAGACATAAATTTAACTAATTTTGTATGTTAAATACCTAACAACTTTATGTGGTAAATTTAAATAAAATCTAAGTAGAAGTCTATTATAAAATTGTGCGGTGTAAAATTGAGAGATAACATATAAAATAGCTGTTTACTTACTCTAGGTGTATTATATTATACATAGCTTATCTAAATCAAATGAAGAAGCGTTTGAATGTTTAGATTGTAATATGTGATTAAGCAATATGATTTTGATTTAGAACCTAGAAATCTTTATAGTAAAAACATACCTACTTATGTACTATATACCTATATCTATATATGTATATATAAAATATAAAAAGAAAAAACAACAAAATAAACCTAAGGCATATAATCACTTTGAAAATAAACTTTCAAAGCCATCCGAAATACTCATCCACACTAATAAAACATCACCTACTTATATTACCTATCTACTATCGACTTGCGTGTAGGGTATAAGTATATAAATAAAAACAAGAAACATTGTTATTCTTACAATAGAACGAACGAAAGAACGAACGACTTTCCGCTGTTCTTACGTACCAGTACGATACGACGTACGCAGCACTGAACAGCACCATCGTCGTCGTCATCGTCATCAAAAAAAAAAAAAAAACGAAAACACCCTTGCATAATTTACCGCTAGTAGCAATATAATACACCATTTCCATTGAACACTCCTCTTTCTCTGTCTTTCTTTTTCATTTTCTGTTTCTATCTTGTTATACCTACTACGGAGCAGAGCAGTCCCAGTCAGTAGCTAGCTCATCATATCGCATTCAGCAAAACACAACCCTCGATAACAATAAATGCTCGCTCACATATATAGGGGTGTGACTTATTAGGGGTTTTCCCCCTTTATCTCTTATTTTGAACAGCAAAAAAAAAAGATTCTTTAAGGAAGCAAACGGTAAATGTGTTAGCCGATTTTTCGGTTGATATCGTAATATTCATTCAGTAAGCTTGATATTGCTGCTTTCGAGGACGGCGGTTGTTTTATTCGAAACCTTGTCTAAAGAAATCGGTGTTTTTTTTTTGTTGCGTTCGAAAGACTCAGCTGTGTTGTATTCGAGTGAATTAGTAGCGCATTCCATGCTCGATAATGATAGTGGATTAATTTATCAAATCCCAGAGCCGTCGGATCAACCGCAAAATCTAATAAGCTTTGAAGGTCAATTGCTTTATGTTTTGTGAAAATAATATAATCCTTCAAAATATATTGTACAGCGGCACCTACAGACATATACTACAGGTGTTTATCTGATGTGTGGATATTCTATTTAGTAAATTTAAATTGAATATATTATTATTATACCTAAGCTGAGTAAATATTTGAAAGTTTATAACCTTTGGTGCATTTTAATGATGACAAATTTATGAAAAAAGTTCCTTATTGTGTGCCAGTGATTTCCGAATTCCGATATCCGACAACTTATTGATATACATAAGTTTATTTTTATTTTTCGGCAGTGATTTAAGAAATAAAAGAAAAATGTTGAATTGTCCCTATTTCAGTTGTACATACTTGACATGTTAATAGGATAAAAAGTGCATTTAGGTATATACATATCTACCTAATTCAGTGCAATATATAGCTGTATCTAACCTATATAAACAGTGAGAAATAAAAATATCGTTATCGGTAAGAGATTCTGAATTGTTCTGTTTACTTTTTGAATAACCTACTGACAATGATTTAAACAAACGATTTTGTTTTCTTTTTCTTGCTGTGTGTTGTGTTTTTTTTACATTTTACTTTAAAGTTGCATTATTTGTTGTTATTTTTCTGTTTTCTGTTTTGTTTTTGTTTTTAACTATTAACGCATATATTCATGCATAGAACGTGGGTAATGAATTTTATTGGAATGTTTGTTTAATGGTTTGCGCTTGAGATAAAATCAGGTTGCGAATGGATATTAGGTGTATTTGTTGAGATGCGTTGAGAATTTAATAATCTTTATGAAGGAATGAAACAATAAGAAATAAGAACACCTATCTACCAGCTCTAGACTTATCACAAAATGTAAACAGTTTTCAATAGATTGAAGATGGGTTCCCGGAAGCCATACATTCGTTTTAAAAAAGGAAGTGTTCTGAAATATCGTTTTTTGTTTGCAAATTTGAATTTGGCAATCTAAATAGATATGTAGGTTGTCACTATCTGTCACATGAAAGCTATATTATGGTCTAAGGCCATGTTTACGTCTTATGGCATTAAGCTAGTTCACACTAGTATGCCATGAAACTGCAGTTCTGTGGCTGGCTTGTGACAAGACCGCGGTTTTTAGCTTGCGAAGTGGTGCGAAATCGCTTAATAGCATCAAAGATAAACGCAGTCTTAGTGTTGGCATCACTGCAAAGCAAATTCGTAGGAAATTTTCAAATCCGTCCGAAAAATAATTTCAGAAACGAATGTTCAT